>CM053404.1:46572510-46662675 GCA_028644305.1 Xerus rutilus | reverse complement strand
ATATATACACAATGGGATATTACTCAGCATTAAAAGAGAATAAAATTATGGCATTTGCAGGTAAATGGATGGAGTTGGAGAACAATTGGTGAAGTAAGCCAATCCCCAAAAACCAAAGGCTGAATGTTTTCTCTGATAAGTGGATGCTGATCCATAATGTGGGAGGGGGCATGGGATGAGTAGAGAAACTTTGGTCAAAGGGGAGGAAGGGGAGGGGATGAGACATGGGAGCAGGAAAGATGGTGGAATGAGATGGACACCAATGCCCTAGGTTCATGTGTGACTGCACATATGGTGTAACTCTATATTGTGTACAACCAGAGAAGTGAAAAGTTGTGCTCCATTGTGTACAATGAATCAAAATGCATTCTGCTGTCATGTAAACCTAATTAGAATAAATAAATTTTAAAAACTACACTAAGATTTCATCTTACCCCAGTCAAAATGGCAACAATAAAAAAATACAAACAATAATAAATGCTAGTGAGGTTGTGGGGGAAAAGATGCACTTGTACATTTTTGGTGAGATTGTAGACTAGTACAACCACTCTGGAAAGCAGTATGAAGACTCCTTAAAAAATTAAGGATGGAACCAACCTTATGACCCAGCTATCCCATTCCTTGGTATTTTCCCAGAAGATATAAAATCAGCATACTATAGTGACACAGCCACCTCAATGTTTACAGCTGCTCAATTCACAATGATTAAAGTGGAATCAATGCAGGTGCCAATCAACAGATGAATGCAAACGTAATGTGTGTGTGTGTGTGTGTGTGTGTGTGTGTGGTGTATGTGTGTAAAACAGAGTTCTACTCAGTAATAAAGAAAAATGAAATTATGGCATTTGCCAGTAAATGGATGGAAATGGAGAATATCATGCCAAGTGAAATAAGTCACACTCAGAAACTCAAAGTTCAAATGTTTTCTCTCATTTTATCATTTTCCCCAGAAACTAGAGTAAAATAAAGGAAAGGGGAAGGAAGGATAGGATACCATAAAGATAAAGAGAAAACCAGTAATTTAGAAGGAGATTGAGAGGCAGAGTGGAGGGAAGGGCCAGAGGAGGCAAGGCAGAATGAGCTCTTCAAAAATCATGTCATGTGCATAAATAAATATACCACAGGGAATTTCACCTTTATGCATAAGGAAAAAGAACCAATAAATATAAATAAATAGACAAGTGAAAGAAGTCTTGTAGAGGAAAAACAAGATAGGGGAGGAAAGGGGGGACCATGCACTGAAACCAAATTCCACATGTGTATGAGTTTGTCAGGATGAACCCAACTACTATGTATGACTAGAAAGGTCTAATTTAAAAAATAAGTCTAAAAACAAAAAGATAATATTAGGAAAGTGAAAAGAAGGGGCTGGTGCTGTAGCTCAGTGGCAGAGCACTTGCCCAGCATGTGCGAGGCACTGGGTTCGATCCTCAGCACCACGTAAAAATAAACAAATAAAATAAAGGCGTGCTGTCCATCTACAACTACAAAAAAAATTTTTTTTAAAAAAAGAAAAAAGTTAAAAGAAGCTCATGGAATAAGAGGAAAGATCTGCAAATCACATTTTATAAGGGCCTAATGTCTAGAATATAGAAAGAACAATTACAGTAAAAAATGAAAGGACAGACAACCCAATCTTTTAAGTAGGCAAAGGCTCTGGATGTAGTGGCACATGCCTGTCATTCCAGTGGGCTGGGAGACTGAGGTAGGAGGAGAGCAAATTCAAGGCCAGTCTGGGCATATGAGAGAGATGCCTGTCTCAAAACAAAAAATGAAAAGGGCTGGGGAGGTAGTTCAGTGGCAGATGGCTTGTCTGGCACCCATGAGCTCTGGACTCAATCACCAGGATGCAAAAATAAACAACAAATAAATAAATAGGCAAGGGATTTTAATAGAAATTTCTCCAAAGAAATGGCCTATAAGCATATGAAAAGGTTCTCAACTTCGTTAGTCCTTAGGGAAAAGAAAAAAAGAAAGCCACGATGAGATATCACTTCCTACCTACTATGATAGCTACAAAAATAGAGAAATAATGGGCTGGGGTTGTGGCTCAGTGGTAGAGCACTGGCCAAGCACGGGGGACGCACTGGGTTCCATCCTCAGCACCACATAAAAACAAATAAATAAAATAAGGTTAACTTTTTAAAAATAGAGAAATAATGAGAAGATGAGGAGAAACTGGTACCCTCACTCACCTCTGGTAAGAATGTAAGAAGATGCTAACATTTGCTTGTCAGTTTCTGAAGAAGTTCAACTGGGTTTACCACGTGACCAAAAAAATCTTCCTCTTAGGTACACAGCTAGGAGAAGCAAAAACCTGTGCTTACACGTTGGTGAATTTTGTTATGTCAAATGTATGAATTTTATCTCAATTTAGAAATAGAGCTATTTGAAATTTTACTTCTGAAATAAAGAAGGAATGAAATATTGGTTGTCTGTGCAATTCAATTATTTTGTCCATTTTATCTAAGTTGTCAAATATACTGACCAAAATTTGCTTAGAACATCCCTGTAGAGACTATTGTGACAGTTTCACTTTCATTCACAATTTTGGTAATTTATGTCTTTTCTCTTATTTTTTCCTGATTAGTATAGCTAGGAGTCTGTCTATTTTATTGATATTTTCAGAGAACCAGATCTTGGGTTTCATTAGTGAGTCCCTCTTCCTTCCTTCCTCAGTCCCACTTTACATTCCTTTCTTGTGTTGTTTGTTTGTTTTTAACAATTTCTCCTTTTGTATCTGTTATTTTTTCTCCAATTTATTTTTTATTTAATTTGCTTTTCTGTTTCTATTTCTTTTTTTTAACATTTATTTTTTAGTTGTAGGTGGACAGAATATCTTTATATTATTTTTATGTGGTGCTGAGGATCGAACCCAGTGCCTCACGCGTGCTAGGCAAGCACGCTACCACTGCGCCATAACCCCAGCCCCCTGTTTCTATTTCTTGAGGTAAAATTTACATAATTGATTTAGGAACTTTCTTCTTCTAATTTAATTATTGCTATAAACTTCATTCTAAGCATGGCTTGAGATGTACCCACAAGTTTTGATACACTTTATTTTCATTTTCTGTCATTGCCAAATATCTTCTGATTTCCCTTGTGGTCTCCTGCCCCTTGGCCTGTTGTTTATTTAAGAGTATATCATTTAATTACCAATTATTTGGAGGTTTTTAAAAGATATTTTGCTGTCATTGATTTCCAATTTATTTCTGTTGCATTCATAGAACACAATTTATGTGATTTGGGTCTTCTTGACCTTGCTTTATGATCCAGGATATGCTCTGCGTGGGTAAATGTTCCATGAGCACTTAAAAAGAATGTACATTCTGCTGTTGTTGGTGAGTGTTCTATAAATGTCAATTAGGTCAAGTGGATTGATAACATTGTTAAATTCTTCTCTATTCTTACTGATTTTTTTTGTGTGTGTACTTATCTTTCAATTACTGAGAGAGGAATGTTGTGACTTCCGACTATAACCATAGATTTGTCTTTTTATTCTTTAGTATTTGTTGCATATATTTTGAAGATCAAATGTTTGGCACATACACATTTTAGATTGTAATTTCCTGTTGATTAATTGACCCATTTATCATCATGAAATGCCTCTCTTTGTCGTTGGTCATACTCCTGGGATACATGAAGTCCACTTCATATAATCATCCTAAGTTAACTTTGAGTTCAAGTTGATATGTTTGTCTCTGTGCTTTTAATCCGACTGTGTCTTCATTTGTGAAAACAGATTTCTTATATACAATGTATAATTGAACCTTGCCTTTTTATCCTATCTTAAGATTTCTGCCTAGAGTGCTTAGATCATTTTAAATTTTATGTGATTATTGATATAATTAGTTTTAATTTATCATCTTGTTTTTTTTCCTTCTGTTTCTTATGTAGTTTTTGTTGTTGTTATTGTGATTTTATTAGCTTTGCTTACCACCCTCCGCCCCCCTGCCAATTCTCTAGGGCTTACATTATACATGTTCAACTTACCGCAGTCTACCTTCAGGTAATATTATACCATTTCACTTCTACTATAAGAACCTTGAAGCCATCCATGGAAATGCACACCTGTAATCCCAGTGACCCTGGAGGCTGAGGCAGGAAGATCCCAAGTTCAAGGCCAGCCTTAGCAACTTCATGAGATTTTGTCTAAAAATAAAAAGGGCTGGGGATGTAGCTTAGTGGTAGAGTGCCTCTAGGTTCAATCCCCAGTTCCAAAGAAAACAAAAAGTAAAACAACATTTATAGTAATATACTTTCATTTCTCCTCTTGATTCTGTGTAGGTTGTTACTATACATGTCCCTTCTACATATCTTTTCCACACCAAATATGTTAATTTTATCTTGAAATAGTCAATATATATCTAAGAAAGAGTAATAGGAAACAGATTTACACTCCTAGTTGTCACAGCAAATTAAGGAACACACACAGAAAAGCATAAGAAACAACACTTGAAGACACGGACATCAGGCAACGAAAGAGAATGATCCCTGAGAAACAGGAAGCAAACCAGGTCCGTCCTGCAATTGCAGCAGTTGACTGCTTTGAAAGAGTTCTCAGGCCCAGGGAAGCAGAACACAAGCAGAGCCTAGCAGACTCCCTAGGGTTAAGGGACAAAACAAGCCTGTGAGCTCTGCTTGAGCACTGCTTAAGATCTGCCATAAAGCAACATGCAAAACGATCGACTCTTCCAAGTAAATTAGCTGCATTATCTCAAGAGGGGGAAAAACATGAACATTTGTAAGAATATATTAAAAAAAAAAAAAAAGCCAGGTGCGGTGGCACGCGCCTGTAATCCTAGCACTTTGGGAGGCTGAGACAGGAGAATCGTGAGTTCAAAGCCAGCCTTAGCAATGGCGAGGCGCTAAGCAACTCAGTGAGACCCTGTCTCTACATAAAACACAAAATAGGGCTGGGGATATGGCTCAGTGGTCCAGTACCCCTGAGTTCAATCTCCAGTACCAAAAAAAAAAAAAAAAAAGAATATATATATATATATAAAAACATAAACAGGACTCCATAAGGTAAATGTACAATGTCTAGCATCCAATCTAAGACTGCCAGGCATACAGAGAAACAGCAAAACAATCCATGTGGCAGAGAGTAATTGATCAACTGAAAGAGCCATAACTGGTGACAGATGTTATAATTGGCAGACAGGGATATGAAAACAGCTATTGTAATTATATCCCATACAATCAAAAAGTAACACAGGGATAATAGATGTTTAAAAACCAACCCAAATACCTAGAGTTGAAAATTACAGTGTCTGAGGTGAACAAGCTCAGCGTCTAAAATGGAATTAAGGACAAATTAGACATAGCAGAAGAAAATATTAGTGAATGTGAAGGCATGTCAATAGAAACTATCCAAAGTGAAACTCACTGAGAAAAACAAATTTTATTTAAAATGATGAGATATCTTTGAACTGTGGGATCTCAAGTGGCTTGATGTGTAAGTAATCAATGTCTCCAAAGGAGAGGAGGGTAGGGAGTAGATAGGTATTTGGAGAAATAACAACCCCCACACCAAATTTCCAGTTGGATAAAAGTTATTAACCCAGAAAGCTCAATGAATTAAAAACATTTTAAAAAACCACAAAGCAAACAACAACAAGGCATATCATAACCAAATTGCTCAAATCTGGTAATGGAGAAAAATATTACAATATTAATATTAAATATTAAAAGTAGCCAGAGGGGGGAAAATACTACATATAGGGAAGGGGGTAAGTGTGATATTATAAATTTTTGGTCAAAACCATGAAAGCAAAAGACCATGGAAGATGACTTTTAGTTTGCTGGGGGCAGGGGAGGCTGTCAACACAGAATTTTATGCCCAATGAAAATACCTTTTTAAAATGAAAAGGAGTTTTCAGGCATGCAAAAGCTGAAAGAATACATTACCAGGCAGTTTGCACTATCAGAACATCAAAGGACATTGTTCTGACAGAAGCGTGACACCAGATGGAAATGTGGATGGACAGAAAGAACACTGGTAGTGGTGACTACCAAGTCAAAGCATTTTTGTTTGTTTGTTTTGTTTTGGTACTGGGGATTGAACTCAGGGGCACTCGACCACTAAGCCACATCCCAGCCCTATTTTATGTTCTATGTAGAGACAGGGTCTCACTGAGTTGCTTAGCACCTCGCCATTGCTGAGGCTGGCTTTGAACTCGTGATTCTCCTGTCTCAGCCTCCCTAAGTGCTGGGATTACAGGCTTGCGCCACCACGCCTGGCTATGCATTCTAACATTTTTATGATTGGAATACCTTTAGAAGACAATTGGCTGCTTGAACTAAGTGGCGACAACATACCATGTACAGTGCATGCCACCAAGAGCAGAAAGTCCAGGAAGAAATAGTGTCACTATTGCAAGAGGCTCATAAAACATATGTAGTACAGAATAGAATATACATAATACATATAATAATGCAGTACATAATATCATTTTGTCTATTGCTTGAAGGTAGTCTGTGACAGGGTGAAGATGCAATTATAAACCCTAAAGAAAGCACTAAAATAAGCCGGGCGTGGTGGCTCAAGCCTGTAATCCCAGCACTCAGGGAGGCTGAGACAGGAGAATCGCGAGTTCAAAGCCAGCCTCAGCAACGGCGAGGCACTAAGCAACTCAGTGAGACCCTGTCTCTACATAAAAAAACAAAATAGGGCTGGGAATGTGGCTCAGTGGTCGAGTGCCCCTGAGTTCAATCCCCAGTACCAAAAAAAAATTAAAAAAGAAAGCACTAAAATAATACTTATCACTAATAAACCAGGCTAGGATAACATGGATTCATAAAAAAAACCCGATAAATCCAAAGAAGGCAGAAAATAGAGTAAAAAAAAGATGAGATACTTAAGAAATACATAGCAAAATGATAGATTTAAGTATAACTATGTCAATAATTACAATTAAATATAGATAGTCTAAATGCCCCAATTAAAAGACAGAAATCTGTAGATAGGATTAAAAAGAAAAACTCAATTATCTGCTGCCTACGAGAAGGGCATCTTAACTACAAAGACACAGTTGGGTTAAAAAAAAAGAATTTTTAAAAATATACCATGGTAACACAAATCAAAAGAAAACTGGAGTGACTTTTAATATCAGGTAGAGATGTCACAGCTGAGAATATGAAGTCGTTTACAATGATAAAGGGATCAGTTAAGGAGGAGTATATAACAATGCTAAACATTACGCCTTTCATAACCGCTTCAAAATACATGAAGCAGTTAACTGTGAAACTGGAAGGAGATATATAGAACTTTGCAATTATGGTCAGAATGGTCAATCTCCTCTCTCAATCGCAGATAGATAGGACATATCAGCAGAAAATCACAGCTCCAGCAGACTTTAACAATCATATAACCAAATTGACCTCTGTGACGCTTACAGAACCCTCCACCCAACTATAGCCAAGCACCAACTCTTCTCAGGTGCACAGAGAACGTTTACCCAGACAGACAATATTCTGGGTCATTAAGCAAGCCACAATTTAAAATGCTTCAAGTCACACAAAACATGCTCTTTGATCACAATAAAATTAAATTAAAGTTAATAACAAAAAGATATCTAGAAAAATCCCCAAATATTTGGAAACTAACACATTTTTCAATAACCTTTAGGTCAAAGAAGAAATCAAATGCAAACTTAAATGAAAATGAGAAGACTTTTTCTTACTTCTTAGATTAGACAAATTAATAAAAATAACCACCAGTATTGGCAGTGGTGGTGAGAAAAAACCACTCTGTATGCTGTTGGTAGGAAAGTAAAACTGTCCAATCTTTCAGGAATAATCTGGTGGTATGTGTCAGAATTTAAAATGTCCTGCCCTATGTTCCAGAAAGTTCATTCTCAGGAATCTGTTTTCCAGCATAGCTGCAGAAAGTGCAGGTATCCAGGTGCTCCTAGCTGTATTGTAGTAGTAAAAAAGAGACATTTTTCCTATCAATAAGGGATTAGACAAATAAATATGGCACATATAATGTCAAAAGGGGTCTATCTTAATATCCTGAAGAAAATTTCCAGCCTCCTCACCCCAACTTACTTGTTTCTACCAATTTTTGTTTTTCTAGGCCCTGGATGCCTCGCCCCATGTGTACCTGTGTGTGGGGCCAGGTGAGGAGGCTGGTTGTCTTTGAACTTCTATCAATGTTGAAAGTCCACCCCCCACACACACATGTGTTATTTGGGCCAGAAGAGTTGGCCTCTGGCTAAAAGTCAAGTTTCAGTCTTAAGAGGATGCACTTGATTATCTCTTGTTCCACCTGTCACCCACAGGAAAAGAGGCTGCAGCCGACACTCCCTCACTTTCTCCCAGTGTCGCCTCTGGGGCGGCCTGTAGCTCAGGGCAGTGCTACAGGTCTGGGGTTATCACAGTTCCTGACATGTAAGTCACGATCTTCTGGTTGGAGCTGTTACCTGGCTGCAGTACTTTCCTCTAAGCCGCAACTTCAAAGCCAGGGTTGCCCAGGTAGAGAGCCCCCAGGCCACCTCTCTATTGCTGCCTGTTTCTCTGGCAGAACAAGTCCCGGGCTTGAAGCCACAACATCAGCTGGGCACTCAAGGCCAAGAGCAGCAGCCCCACATTCGGTGGATGGCGTGGACCTGAGTGGGTCCCCTGGGGTTGCCGTCACAAGGCCCAAAGACCAGGAGGCTCAGAACAATAAGAATCCACTGCCTCACAGTTCTGGGTGGTGGAATTCTGAAGTGTCAATAGTGCCTGCTCTCTGACAGCTCTGGGGGACAATCCTTCCATGACTGTTCCAACTGCTGATGCAGGCCAACAAGTCATGGTGCTCCCTATAGATCATCTCAGATCACGTGGTATGATGTCACATGATTCACACCACACCCCCTCCGTTTCTGTATCCAAAATTCCCCTTTTTTATAAAGATACCAGTCCTATTGGATTACAACCCAGCAATTTCAATTTTAATGATCGCCCTTGAACTTAATTATCTCTATAAAGACCCTATTTCCAAATAACATCATATTCTGAGGCACTGGGGGCTAGAACTTCAGCATATCTTTGAAGGCGAGGGGCACAATTCAAACACTTTTCATCTGCTAGGACAAAAATGTGCTTTCCCCTGTGGCCTTCCTCTCCATAATCCATCACCCCCCAGGGTCATGAGAGAATCCCAGACAGATTCAGAGTAGATTAGAGGGGCATCCTCCCACGCATTTGCCCAGACTCTTCAAAACTATCAAGGGCATCAGAAACAAGGAATGTCTGAGAGATTGCCACAGCCAAGAGGAGACTGAGGAGACACAACAGCTAAAAGTAATGTAGGGTCCCAGATAGAATCAGGCACAGGAAGGAACATTAGTAAAAACTAAGAAAATCTAAGCAATCTGTGGACTTGAGTTAATAATGGTATATCAATATTGCTGATATATTAATTGTAGCAGATTGTGGCAACATGAAATGATAATTCGGGAAAACAGTGCAAGGTACATGAGCACTCTATGTGACTTCATTTTTCTGGAATTCTAGATCTGTTAGCTGAGATGGATCAGTTAAATAGTTAAATAGCTAGCAGGATGCCTGGCCCGTGATACTTGTGTAGAAAGTGGCACGTTCGGGCTGGGGTTGTGGCTCAGTGGTAAAGCGCTTGCCTAGCATGCGTGAGGCACTGGGTTCGATCCTCAGCACCACATAAAAATAAATAAAGATATTGTGTCCATCTGCAACTAAAAAATATTTTAAAAAAAAAGAAAAGAAAAGAAAGTGGCACGTTCTTTCTATGAAGGAATGTTGGGGTTTTTTGAGGGGGGGTTGGGAATTGAATGCAGGGCGCTTAACCACTGAGCCACATCCCCAGCTTTTTATATTTTATTAGGGACAGGGTCTCACTGAGTTGCTTAGGGTCTTGCTAAGTTGCTGAGGCTGGCTTTGCACTTGTGATCCTCCTGCCTCAGCCTCCTGAGCCACTGGGATTACAGGTGTGCACCATGGCACCTGGCTGAAGGAATGTTTTTATAGATCATCCAGGTCAGTGGTTCTCAACTTTGGTGCACATTAGAATGACTGAAGGAGTTTTGTAAACACTGTGCGGTCCTGCCCTTAGAACATCCTGGTTTGGGACTTTTGCTGCAATATTTGAAATGCTCCAGAGACTTCTGTTACCAGTCATAGGGAGTAATAGAAATTAGATTTACCCTTCTACCACAAACACCCAGAAATCTGGATGAAATACAGGATATGAAGGTTTTCAGACATTGGACATCAGGTAGGGCAGGATTTTGATCTCTCAGAGAAAAGAAACTTCAAGGTGAACCCTGCAATTTCATCAATTTACTGCTCTGAGTACTACCCTGAGTTAGGGTGACCAAGGTAGGTAGAAAATTGGGGCAGAGTATTGGAGAGTTGAGAGTACAAAGAAAGCAAGCCTGCCAAAGTACTGAAAAGGAGTTCTCTTGCGTCTCTGGTGAAGAACTGATCCAAATACATGGGAAAAAAAAAAATCACCTAAGCTCGGGAAAAGAACCATTAGAAAGCATCAGGCTGAAACAACCCCAGAGCTCAAAGAGGGCTGTTCTTGCTCACCCCAGGCGAAGTGGAAAACTTCCTATTAGAGAGTTTCCCGAAGGCTGTCACCTTGGCAGTGGAGCTAGCAGGGTACTTAAAATAATAATAATAAAGCAAGCCTGCTTCCCCATGGCCCCAGGAAAGAGCTGTCACCAAGAACTCTCTCACTTGCTCCTCAGCTCAGGGCCCCTCCTGACATTCCAACACCTGTCTCTGCTCCTGCTAGAAGCTGTTGCACAGGCCCCAGGGGCACTTAGACTGCACACTGGCTCCCGAAGGAAGGTGTGCTCCATTGCTACAAAGGAGGGGCAGGAGTAACTGGGAGGGGGAGACTGACAAGGGGGAGGGCTTCTCTGCTTTCTCAGACTCTGGGCCAAGAGGGCTGGACAGAACCGCAGACGGAGGTGATCAGGAAAACATCGGAACCAGCAGGATCTGGGGAGATTGTTTGCCCAGAGGTTTCAGGTGGGGTAAGCATGCTCAGAGAGGCCAAGGGGATGTCCCAAGACCATTCAGAGACCTGAGGGTGGAGGGACAGCCAAGTTTCCCAGCCTCCTAGGATGGTGGTCCCTTAGCCTGTGAAGGATCTCCATGTGCTCCCAGCACTTCTGCCAGGGAAAGCTCAGGAGGTGCTAAGGGACCTGCCAGGGTTCCTCGGTGTGCTGGAGCAGGGCTAAGCGTTCAGCTGTAGGGGCTGCTGCACCAGGAGGGTTGAAGGGCTGCTCCGTCCTGGCTCCCCCTCCCTCTCATGGGCCCTGATGGAGGCATGTGGTTCCCTTGGAAACAGAGCTGCTTGTCTCCTGGGGTCAGCAGCACTTAATCTGCAGTTACTGCAATTTTGATGCCAGTGGGGGAAGGGACCCCAGACTCCCCTCCACATTCCCACAGCACCCCCAACACTCACTGCTGCATGAAGCATGCTGGTTTTCCGTCTTCATTCTCACACGTGGCTTCCCCACGTGCACACACACACTTTCTCCCAAGTTCAGAGAGCTCTTAATGGCTCTGTTTTCTAATGCCCAATTGAAAAGGAACGACCATGTCCCTACCATTTGCCTTCCCTTTGTGTTTCAAGATTTCTCAAGAACCAGAATTGGAACACCCTTGATTTTCCAAGCCTCTCTCCACAGCATTACAGTCAGATTGGGAGTGGGATGGGGTAACTGGCCAGATAATCCATTTCCTTTCCCTCTCCCTCCTGAGAGATTTGGACGTGTGCAGGCGGAGCCAAGGGTATGTTGGAGCACTGCACTGGGCGGGGTGAGGGTTTAAGTTCTCTACACTGTAATTTGTCAATATGCACACTGCTCCTGGAAGACTGGAGACCCTTCCAGGGCAGGCTGTCTATCTGATTCCCACTGTGGCTCCTTTGCACCCAGTGGGTTCGTGCTGAACAAAGATGCCCTGGGCTTTAGGGAAGCAGAGACGAGTGCTTCCAGTGTAAAAATGGATGGAATCCCACCTCCGGTGCTCTGGTTTCTGACCTATGAAAACAGCTGTCAGTGTGGGAGAGGAAAGCCTACTAAGGTTCATCAGGGCCAGGGGCAGAGGAGGGAAAGGACTCGGCCAGCGCCAGGAGCCAGTGTGGACTGATCTGCAGTTCAGACATCACTGCCCAGAATGAGGATGAGTTAGTCATAAGTCAACAAAAGGAACCGGAGCTACACTCAGAGCCTGGAGTGCCTGGGAGGGGGATGGCACAGAGCAAAGCCAGGACAGAGGAAGCAGGACCTGGGATCCTGTCTGGAGTCCTCCCCTCATGAGGAGCTGCACAGGGCTCTTGGTAGACACCTGAAGTGGGAGACAGCAAAAGACAAGAAAGTGACTTTTTTTGTGTGTGGTGCTGGGGATTGAACCCAGGGCCTTGTGCATGTGAGGCAAGCACTCTACCAACTGAGCTATATCCTCAGCCCCAAGAAAGCACCTTTTAAAAAAAATTATGAAACAAGTGTATATACTTGGTAAAGAAATCAAAACCATATGGAGGTTTTTTTAAAAAATCAAAGCTGCTTTTCCTCCATAAGCCCTACTTCTACCCTCCAGAGGCATTTGTCCACCTTAAATACACACACACACACAAAGTCTCATACTGCCAGACTGTTCTGCAACTTTTCCTACCTAATGTGTCAGAGCTCTTATCAATTGATTTAAAGCAACTTCATTCTAATGGCTGAATAGTAGTTTGTCTTACAGGTGTGTGACCAGCTACCTAGCGACAAATCTTTAATCAGTTTCTAATGCCATTACCATTATGCAGTGAACATCCTAGGACATGCACACACATGCACATAATATATATATATAGTATGTATACATATATAACTATATAGAATATATATACTACATATCTAATATATATAGTTATATAATCAAATTCCTAAAGGCAAAGGCATATGCATTTAAGTTTATTAGGGTTATTTTAGTAACCTTAAAATATACTGTAGCAATTGACACTTCAACAGCCATGTATTTAAGTGCCCATTTTTCCATATCTTCATCAGCATTGGGTTTCATCATTTTAATGTTTGCTACTGATAATATACAGATTTGGTTTATTGTTTTGTATTAATCATGAGAGACCGAGCATGTTGTTGTACACGTATTGGCCTTTTGTATTTCTTGTTTCTACAAACTGCCTATTCATTTCCTTTACCCATTTTTCTTGGGTTGCATATATTTTTCTTACTGATTTTAAGGACCTGTTTATTTAATAGACAAAAATTAATCCTTTGTCATATTTATGGCAAACATTTTTATAAGTAGTTTTATTTTAGAGATTCATGTTAAGCATAGATATGTTGTTTAAAGATTGCTTAAGTAACCAAACAATGATTTTTTTTCTTTATGTTTTCTGGACACCTAACTACTTTGAGCTTGTCTTCTGATATGAACAAGTTATCTTTGTAGCTTCTGGAAGAACTAGCAGATGTGTTTGCAGAACATGGAACAGCCATCTTTGAAAAAACCATGGAAAGCACAGGACAGGGGAAAAGAGGTTAGAAAATGCACTCTTTTTTTTTCCAAAGAAGAGAAGACAGATTCCAGAAATGACTGTAATTTCATGCTACTTTCAAGTGAAATGATAAAACCGACCACTAAGCCCACAGGTGGTGAACAATCATCAAGGGGCACATGGGACTAGGAGGAAGTCACACCAAACCCACCCAGTCCCTATTTTCCTTAGGGTCACTGGACACCTAAGGCACCAGATGCCAAGACCTAGAGCTTCTGAATTTCCAAAGGTGTTCGATAAAAGCTGTCCAGTCTTTCCTGTGAGCCAGGACGTAGCCAGATCCATAGCCAGTTGAATGACTCTATCAAAAGAGACCTAATTAATAAATCAATAGCAAACTAGAGGGGTCTCTAGAGACTACGAGGATTTCTCTGAACTTGACTACATCTTGTTTAATGCTTTCATCAGTGGCTTGGATGACGGCACAGCCAGCCACTTACCAGATTTACCAAGAACACCAGCCTGGGAGGGAATGCTGATACCATGGGACCAAGATAGGAAGAAACACTAACAGCTTGAGACAGGGTGAAGAGGGGGAAGCATAAAGCCTGACACTCACCTGCAGGAGAGAATGCAGATAAGTAGAGTGAGAGAAAGATCAGTTTAAAGCAGTAATTTATAAGGAAAAAGATGTACAAATTCAAGATGTGTCTGGTTGCTAAAGAAAAGCTGTATGTTGCCAGAGGGGCTGATTCTGCTGGGCTCTGTGCTGCCCTCATCCTGAGGAATGGTTCCAAAAGCAGGATGACTACCTGGAGAAGACCTCAGGTGACATGATACTGATCCAGCCCCAGCAAGAGCTGACAGGTGTCTTTGGCTGCAGCTAGCTAAATGAGATCCTATTGGTACTGTTACAAGAAGAACTGAGGTTCAAAGAAAAGAATTCTCTAAAAATCAGAGGGTCCACACCAGGCTGGAAGCTGCTTGGCTGCTTTCTGACCCAGGTGCTCTCTGCTATGACTTTGGACTCCATGGTTCTGAGAGTCAAGTTCAAGTACATCAAGAAGAGCCAGGTGCCTGCCCAGATGAGCCCCCTCCTGCCCCTGTTCACCTCCTGATGCCTCCAGGGTAGGCACCTGCTGGCCATGCCCTGGGCCTGCCTTGCCCCTTCCTGGAGCCCCTCCCTGAGCTGGACTTGGACTGATAGGGTTCCCAGAGCTCATAAAGTACTAATTCCCTCATGTTGCAGTTTGAGAAGCAGAGGTCCAGGGTAGGGCAGTGGGGAGCAGTGACAAATTCAAGTGGGTAGCAAAGAGTTCTACACCTACTACACAGCCACCCCCACCCCTGCAGATGGAACTAGTCCCCCAGGGAGGCCAGCACATGAGGGAACACTTGGTCCCACCAATCAGATGCCTTACTTACCTCCAGGGTCAGAGGTCTCAAAGACATTTGGCACTAGCTCAATCACAGAGAAGTTTCCAGTACCCAATAGCTGGTTCCAATCTCAGGGGTCATCTGAGCTTCCAGGGGTGGAAGGAGGACCAGTACCTCCTTCTTCGGAGCCTGAATGGGGAGGACTTTTGGGGGCTGTGAGGGCAGCCAACTTGCCAGCACTTAGGGAGGCTGAGACAGGAGAATTGCGAGTTCAAAGCCAGCCTCAGCAATGGCGAGGCACTAAGCAACTCAGCAAGACCCTGTCTCTACATAAAACACAAAACAGGGCTGGGGATGTGGCTCAGTGGTTGAGTGCCCCTGAGTTCAATCCCTGGTACCAAAAAAAAAAAAAAAAAAAAGAAACCTGCTTTTCTGTACCTTAGCTACCTCTTTCTGTGGCTACAGACCAACTCACATTGGGCTACAGAGTACTCAGCAGTCTTCAGAATGAGCTTGTGGCATGAGCCCCAGCCCAGGCCTATCTGCTGCTCAGCCCTGCCTGCCAGTCTTAGGACTCTGGAACCCTCTGTCCCCAGGGACATATTTGAGGCACAGTCAGCCTAAAAGGCCGTTTGTGCCGCCAGCTTCTGGTCCTGCCCTTACTATCACCACCCCCGCCCCCGCAACCACTTCAGGCCACATGGTCACTTCCAGGCACATTCAGCCTCCTGAGCACCCTCAGCGCAGAGGTAGCCCAGCGGCCTCATCTTCCGCCACCCCACCCCCACCATACACCTGCTTCCTGCCCTCCCTCCCACCCTCCGTCCTCCATCCGCCACTGTTCTGTCAGCTCCACGTCCACTCACAGCTCTGAAGTCACTTCCCAGTGCCCCACCCTCTTGCTGGAAGAGGGGTGGGGACTCAGGACCAGTTTCCTGTCTCTCCTCTGACCCACGGCCCCAGGCTTTCCTGAGCCTCAGTTGTTCTTCCTATAAAATGAAGAGGGTCTCAGGCTCCTCCTGCATCCAGCATCTACTGTCCCAACATTTTTATAAACCTCTGCCATTCCAAAATCCAAACAATAAACGGCTCTTGTGTGTCGAGTGCTGTGGCACACTAAACTGTCTCACCACAGGTAGGGATCCCATTCGTCACCTCTGAACTCCTGGCAGGTGGAAGTTGTGCAGCCCTGTTCACCCAGGAGGAAAGCAGCACTAGGAGGGTGGGTAACTTGCCCAGGTCATCAAGTCAGCCCTAGGAACTTGGACAGAAGGCACATGGTGTGTGACAGAGACCGCATCCAGCAGCATCTGTCTCAGTACCAGTCTGAGATTCCAGAACATTTGGCTTCCCCCTTATCTGTGCAGATCAGGAATCCAAGGATCTAAGAGAACGCTCTCCCCACCAGCCCCAGGTTCAGCAGAGGGATGACTTGTCCCCACAGTCAGCCAGGGTGTTCTGCAAGGGACTCTGAGGCCACAGTACTGTTCACCAGTTTGTTCCAAGGGCAGGATAAGAGATGGCCTTCCAGTCCCACGTGAGGGATTGAAGTTAGGCAGGAAGGTTGTTTTTCTTTTCAGAAGGTGCCAACGGTCTTCAACAGGCTCCTTCCCCGAGCCACACCCTCAGGAGGCGGCGCTTCACCTTGCTGCCTTCACCTGCTTCTTCTGGCACTTTAAGTGAGATGGTTTTGCTGCTGCATCTTTTCTGTCTCTGGACTTGGCCTGAGAACCCCTGACAGGATCTGCAGAAGTGCCCCCAAGGGGCAGTGAAGGAGGACGGCCTTTTCCTAGAGGCAGGGGCTGAGGGAGCAGGGGTGGCAGAAGGGGAGGACCCACTGCATGAGGGAGGACGACAGCTCTGCTGAGGAGTCTCCAGCTGCACCTGCCAAGCCTGAGGCATCCCAGGACTCAGTGCCTCTCTCCTCTCAGCCACCGCCAGGCCTGCCTGGGTGTGCTCGCTTCCCCTCCTCCTGGAGTCTGTTCTCTACCTCTCCTCCCCATGTCTAAAAGCTACTTATCCCTCAAGGCCTGGCTCAGCACCCACCTCCTCAGCTTCCCTGCCCTCTGTTTCCTCGGGCTCCTGAAGGCTGGGTCACGGGACAGCAAATCTCATACTTGGCCATTTTCCGCTCACTCAGGGTGTAGATCTGGCTCTTGTGTCAGAAAGCAAGGACCTAGAATGCAGGGGCCAGCCTGATGTCAAACGGTAGCTCCAGTCCTGAGCTCAGATCCTGGCAAGTGTGAAGGCTGGCACTCAGGGCTCTGGGTATTATCACAGCTGCTAGAGGCCCCGCAGAGGGAGGGGACAATGCCAACTGGGCTCTGCTGCCCCAGGGTCCCAACAGAAAGCATTCAAATAGCCCTTCACAGTTAGCAATGTACATCCATAAAACCCTGGGCATTATCAACATTCCAACACTCAGGATGAATTTCATGAGATTCTGGTTTTCCAGAAATCCCACAGCTAGGAGCAGCAGAATTGGCTAGACCACTACATCTTCAGATTCTTTCTTCCGCCCCTGGGTCCGGCCCAGTGCTGAGCCCACACACGAGCATGTTGCAGGCTGCAGCTGCTTGCCCTCAGAACTGTTGGCAGCCCCTACAGGGCCACATAGCTTTCACTACTAACCCCTGTTCCTGAGACCCAGGCCAGCCCAGTGCACCTATGAAAAACTCCTTCAAAAGTACCCACTTTCCAGGGACAGGCCTGTAGATACTCAATCATGGCCTGTCAGATGCAAAACAATCTCCACAGGTGGGGAAACTGAGGCAGAAGCTCCCCCAAGGCCAGGTTTAAAGTTGGGATCCTGGCTCCTCCAACTGTCTGGTTAACCACCCCCCTTTGCAGAACCTGAAGGATGGGGTGGAAGAGAGGGAAGCCACGTATAGGAGCAAACAAAAGAGCATGCTCCTGGCGGGTGGGTCTTGTGTGTGCACAACCCAGCAGGGTGCGCGGCCCCCTCCGCCTATGGATTTCACCGCAAGAGGATTTCACCGCAAGACAAATATCTGGACGAAAGCCCATCTCCAGGTTTACTACTGCCTTGACAAAAGTAAAGTTACAGAGTGACAAATGACCCCATTTAGTTTTATAGATACACATTCACATGTGTAGTGCAGACTGCTATAGTAAAATACCACAAAGTGGCCTTTTAAAGAACAGAATTTATTTTCCTATAGTTCTGGAGGCCAGAAAGCCCAAGATCAAGGGGCCAGCCAATTGCATCTGGTGGGGTCCCTTTTCCCAGCTTGCAGGTGGCCACCTTCACACTGTCCCCACCTGGCTTTGCTTTGGCACAAAGCACTGTATGTTCAAAGCATGCTGTCATTTCCTATGAGGACACTAATCCTATCAGACCAGGGCCCCACCTTTATGACTTCACTTAACCTTAGTTTCTTCTTTTGAGGTCCTATCCTCCAAAACAGCCACCCTGGGGCTTGGGGCTTCAATCATGAATTTGGAGAATACATGCAGACCAGATGTAATGGTATGTATTGGTGAATGCAGGATTTTATCAACCACTCCATTTATTAGATTGCTTCACCCATGACAATGTTTTTATAAATTTTTAAAGAAAAAATTGACTACAAAGCAGCAGGAGGGTAAGGGAAGAGAACACAAAAACTTAGAAGCCTACCTCCCAGTCTTCCTGTCCTCAGGTTCACAGCAATCACACCTTTCTGAAGAGTGACAGTTCAAATACTCAGTGTTCCCAATAGCCATGGGCACTGGACGCCTGAACACCCAATGACCAGGAAGGCCCCATCTCCACATCTGGGGCATAGTCACCCTCAGCCTGCCACCTATCATTTTGCGACAAGAACTAGAAGAGGGAGCTCTCTCTGTTCAGGGGGCTGCAGGTCTGTTAGGAATCTTACGTGAGACACATCTTTCCCTCACCCATTGCCATTCCCAAGCCCTGCAGAGCAAGGCCATTTAGTGCTAAGTCTGGGTCCATTCTCTGGAGGCCCAGCCAATAGCGCACAGACATTCAGAGCAGAAGCATGAAGGGAAATCAATGTCCCATTTATCCAAGGACTCAGACTTCCCATCTCTTAGATGAGCAATCCACAACTACATCCTCTTATCCAGAGGGGGAAGAGGCCCAGAGAGGGAAATCCATTTCCTATGACAACCTGACAGTCCCCAACCCCATCCCTCCACACTGCGAGGCCTCCTCCGCCAGGAGATACCTCCAGGCTCCTGGGAGGCACCCTCACTGCTGAACCTGGGCCGTGGAGGGTAATTTCCAACATGGTCCCTCCTCCTCCCACCCCAGCAGCTCCAGGCAAGCTTGGCAGCTGGAGGCCCAGGGAGCGGCTGAATCCATCACTGGGGTCAAAGACGAGGCCTGGGGTATGTGTTAAAACAAGAAAACCAATCAGAGCTGAAAATGAGAGGCGGCCGAGGTGTGAAGCCAGGATGGAGCCTGCCAGACGGGCACTGGGTGCTGCTGGGTGTGTGGCCATCTGCCTCCCTGTCAGCATGTGCCCTGCTATAGTGCTAGTCCCTGTGGGAAGCAGTGGCCAGTGGGAGCCCTGGGCCTGCCTCTCTCAACCTAAAACACAAGCCTCAGCCCAGGGCTGGCAGAACAAGGAGATTCCCGAGATAAAGTCACTATGTGTGTTTATCTGTCAACTCTTAAGCACCCATCAAAGTTGACACTAATGTTCCCTGTGGGGCTTGATGCTCACTTATGAGGAGTGGTCTAGGACCCTGTGACACCTCTGGATGGCAGGTTCCAAAGCTCCTTCCCCGCCAAAGCTGGTGTGGGAGTGGCACACGCGGCAGCTACCCGGGGCCAGTGATGAGTGTTTTAACACCAAGAGGCTGGGGGTTGCCCCCTGGCACCACCTCCAGCAGCAGCCATGGTCTCCAACTTGGGTAGGTGGCCCATGGGGTCAGGTCATCCCAGGGGGCCAGTGGGAAATACAGGTAGGAAGGAGATGCATTCCCAGGAGGGCTGGTGCCAAGGGGCAGGCTGTGCGCATGCGTGCAGACAGAAGGAAAATACAAGAACCAGATGTGGAGACCACACGGTGCACTGGGGCGCTCCACACCTGGACCACCAGGAACTGGGTTGCACCAGGGGAACAGGGATGCCAGCCTGAGCCAGCAGGATGTTTGTCTTCTGGATCTTCATTCTCACCCTGCTCAGACCTCTAGATAAGAGCAGAGTCAAGTGGCCCAACAGGGCAACTTCCAGGTCTCGTAGAGGAGGGCCAGTCCAGGCTGAGCTGCACCCGCCTCCCTCTGCCTGGCCACCACTGCTGACAAGCAGAATTGCTCCACTGGCCTCAGGCTCCCAGCAAAACCCCAGAGAGGTCCAGCAGCTGCTCTATTAACACACAAACCGGTGGCCCGGCAGCTGCTGACACCAGGGTTAATTAAATCTATCTCCCCATCAATTCTCATTCAAGTACTATCGACGGCCATTAGATGGGTGACAGAGTGACAAGGAAACAGTAATAGACTTGTCCTAACCCTCACTCTGTGTGGAGGGGGAACGCAGAACTGCCATCTCCCAGGAGGGTCCACCCTCCCGCTGCGGTCCCCAGAGCGCGGGAACCGAGCTCCGCTGAGCCTACACCCCCCCCCCCCCCCGGCTGCCAGGCTGGCTCGCCTCAGCCTTTGCTCATGTTGTAAGTCCTCTTCTGGGCCAGTTCCAACAGGCAGAGGACAACCTGGGCTGTCCCTCTTCTCCAAGGCAAATCTATCCAAGGCCACTGCCTCCCAAGGGGCTCAGCCCAGACCAGCCACCAGGGCCCCTGCTGCTAGTAGGTAGGGGGCCCTTCCAAAGGGGTTCACATCTTAACCCCCGAAACCTGGGAAAGGACTTCACATATGTGATTGAGGATATTGGGATAGGGAGATAGTCTAGTTCCCAGGAGAGGCAATGGAATACCAGGGTCCTAGAGAACGAGTGTCTGAAATGACCTGAGGCGCAGTGAGATTTGACCCACCACTGGCTTTGGAGATAGAAGGGGCCATGAGCCAAGGAATGCAGAGTGTCTCCAGATACTAAAGGAAACATCCTCTCCCAGGAGCACCTTCCTGTCAGCCCAGGGAGACCCTTGTCGAGCTTCTGACCCTCTAGTACCATAAAGTCATAAGTTTGCATGTTAAACTATTGAGACTCATTGGAGCAATATGAATATACCCCTTCTTATTCTATGATCCAAGCACATAGGACTCTATAGCCAAGTAAGCCATCCATTTATACATCCCTGCCTTGGTGCATCTGTGTCTGTCACCTGAGATGTTTGTCAACATCTCCAAAAACCATCTGACACCTCTCCCACACCCTCTGCAGGGGCAGCCACCCCCCAACAGTATCCCCTGCTCAACCTATTTCCATCCAGAGGAGGAGAGTCTCCCAAACTATGCCCAGCCTGTGCTGAGCACCATGGCCCCTTGCCTCCCAGATGCTTTGCAGTTCTAGGCACAGGCCACAGCCCAAGGAGGCATAAAGGAATGAAAGCTACTTCCAGGAAAAGTTGGAGGTAACCAGGGCTCTGAACAGGGCATCCGAGCTTCCACTATGAGCCATGGCTATCAGGAAAGCCACACTGGTTGGTGGCCCAGTGATTACATCTGAGCCTCAAGTGCAGACAGGCAGAACAGGAATGGAAACCCAGTAGCCAATTAGAAAGTTCAGTTGAGGGCAGATGTGAGGCAGTAGTAGAAATCTTATGGCTCCACTACCAGGTGCACCAGGATCCTCAGTCCACATTCTCTACCCTTTATCCCAGTCTGGCCCCCAGGTTTACTCTATTTCAATCAGGGCTCATGACAAGGGGACGCTAGGTTCCTACAGGTCAAGCTACCACAGCCAGGGTAGTGAGGGCCGAGCCCTGTGGGGGCTCTTGGGCACAGCCAGGTGCTGTGAACACGAAGGAAGCTAACCTTGGGATGAAGTTAAGGTCATTACCCATGGGGGTGGTGGCTCACAAGTGATCCTGTGGACATTACCCATGTGAGAGCCAAGGTTAACTAGCAAAGCCAGGTTAAGGCTAGAGAGCATGTAGACTTAAGAGGACAGCACATCTGGAGAATGAGTGACAAAGCCAGAGGTGTGTTCAGGGCATCTTGTGCTCACCTAGAGGCCTTATCAAAGGGCTGAACATGATTTAAGCAGAAAAGTTCAAGAGCCCCCCAGGCCACATCAACGGGCCAAACAGTAAAAGTCATGATCCAAACCACTTAATGCCACTGTACCCTCTTGACCCTGGCAGCATGAGCTGTCAGACTAGCCAAGAAAACTGGTTTTAAAGAGGTTGGCTTCTACCAAGACAGACTCAGTGGAAATACCTGGACAATTCTACAGCAAAAAGTTAAAAATCCAGGTCCCCCCCCCCAATATTCAGTGCAATGCACCCTTAGAAATCAACATCCATTCTTCCTATGTCAAAGCAATCAACTTAGAGCCACCCACTGCTCCCCACAAGGGGAACATCCAAGTCCACTATCTCTACTTGATCCAGTATTGGGTGACCTCCACCTTGTCTAGCTGTCCTTGCCGTATTGTGATAGTGACCCATGGACTATGATGTGCAGCTCACCTCCCCTTTAACAAATAAGGACAGTAGAGATTAAAGGCTTTATTCAACAATTCTGGTGGAATGACCCAAACTCCCATTACTGACAGAATTACCTGTTGGATTACTCTTCAGTGCAAGGTGGCTGGCATCTACCAGTCTACCCAGTGTCAAGTTTCCAGGGGATCCCTTGGATTTTCTACCTCACTTGCCTCTATTGCCCAGAGTGATCTCATTCTGACAGTCATCCCAGCCAACATTGTAAGCCACCTTTGTTCAAAGTCAGATGACTGAAGGCTGGTTCTACTTCAATGACAAAGTTACACTCCTTGGTAGAACCATTTGTCCTTAAATTAGTAAGGGTGCTAAATTAGGACCCAGGAGTGGGAATCAAGTTTAAATAGGGTGTTCGCAGTCAGTGAGAGGTGCCATATTCGTTTCCATAGCGCAGCGTCTGGATCCAGCAGTCTGGCTCGGAAGGAAATCCCATCAGGGCAGGCAGCATAGCTCAGCACACACCCCCTTGGAGACCACATTCCCATCTCCCAAAGCAATTGTCCAGTGGCACCATAGAGGTTGAAGACTTCCCACTCTCCAAAGCCAATTTGCTTCTGAGAAATAAACCATGTAAGAGTTCATGGGTTCCGGCCTGTTGACGTGCTTGTGCAGATAAGTGAGTTCCTCTATCAGATGCAATACTGTGGAGAACAGGGAAGCTAGATGTGACATTGGTGGTCTTGGACAGCATTTTAAAAATAATCTGTCAGGTGAGGAAAGGTAGTAATGGCAAGTAGTCACCCCATTCCTGCTAAAAGGAGTCCAAGGCAGAAACTTACCAGGCTGCTGGGCCTCCCAGGTTTAAGGTGCTCTACCAAGGGGCCCAGGATCACACTGTTGGCAGGTCTGTATCAGCAGCTGTCAGTTCAGACTTGTAAGAAGTTCAAGTCATGGAATCCCATGCGTGGCCTTAATCCTTGTCCCCATAGCACTTCATGAGTCCTTTAAGCAAGCACAGTGGTAAGGGAAAGACGGATCCATTTAAGGATAGGCCGCATTGCTCAACTAAGGGTCACCTCCAGAGCTGGGCCTTTGATAAGGATTGTCACTTCCATTCTAAGAGTACTATCCTTTCCCCAAACCTCCATGTCACTGATCATGCCAAGTCACATGATCCACGCCTAAGTTATGCTTCTCTAGTCCATGACCAACTATTCACATCTTTAGCCTCTGGCCATAGATCTATACAGGTCTTCATTTTAGACTGTCCTTCCAGGCAGAAGATGACCTGCCTAGAGCCCTGCCCTTTAGAAAGGCTCCCTTTGCTATAGTGCCTCAAGTTTACCTTGAGTGGAGCTAGAGATGCCATAACAGTCCACATCCAGCTGATACCAACATGCTGCTAGATGCATGCCTGAATTGCTTGAATTTTCCTCCATAAGTCCTAGGGAAGGAAGAGAGGGAGGAGTGACAGAATTAGGCATACTATTAGCCAAGTGCTGATACAACGTACACATGCTCTTGGGGCCTGCATGGGCAGTCCCATCTTAAAGGACTTCTAGATCTCCCGTGGTGGCTGGGTGCATCAACCTACCCTCAGCTTGCACAGCACATATTCACCTTCCACAGGAAGCTGAGAGCCATTTCTCAGTTCTTTGCAAAAGGCAGGTTGGTTCTGCCAAGATCCAGGCTGAGATTCTACTAGGACTTGTGAGAAGTTCCCTATGGCATCCCAGCTCGCGACTGGCCTGGACACTGATGTCCTGCTGGGACATGGATTCCAGCAGCAGAGCTGCTGCACAACATCGTCGTAGCTCAAGTCTCTTCTTGCCGAGCATCACTCAGTTGTCAATCTCCAGGTCACCACTGAAGAGGTGAGTGTAAGTGGCATAACTGCTTTCAAAGGCCAGAGCTGCCCAGCAGGCGTTGTGCTCACAAGGACTCCACAATAGCCTGACCGCTAAAGGCAGGACATCACATAGTCTGTCCCTTGAAACCGCATGGAAGGTATGAGCTGGAGACTGACCTGGGGTGGCTGCTGGACAGCTTTGAGGACACTTCATTTGTAGTAAGATTGTTTCTACATACTGCAGGCTATGAGGGTCTCAGACATTCCCACTGGCTGGAATGTCACAACCTTCAACCAGGACAGTGCAATGTCGATTCCCAGCTAGTACCTTCTCAGCCCAAGCTCTTGTTTAAAGGCAACAAAGTCTCCCCAATTTGAGAAAAAGGAACTCATGACTATCTTGGGGTAGTACACAGAGTTTCCAGGAAAGCTGGGGTCTGAGATCCCAAGGCCACATCATAGACCTGTTTGGTGAGGATGGTCTTCAACACTGGTAGGACAGAGGTAGCCGTTTCTAGTGCTACCTGAAAGGTTAGTCTCATCAGGATTGTCACAGAAGAGACTTATCCACGAGTCCTAGGACCTTTGCTTCCTTGACTTCTATTCCAAGACTGAAGAGTTTGTCTCATCTGTGGATCCCAAGTTCCAGCCACCCTCAGCCTGAAAGTAGGAAAGAGTTCATCTGAATCAGTTGTTATAATGGCCAGGACATGCTGCTCCCACTAAGTCAAAGAATCCCCCAAACGTGGGCAGAGGAACCAAGGGACCAGGTGGCCCAGAGTGGCAAACAGCCAGATTTGCTTAAATAACTGACCTCCCCAGGTTGGGTTCTTGCTTGTTCATTGACGAAAGCCACTGGTACTCTTTCCGCTGTGGCTAAGGCAGAGAGGCAGCTCAGGCTCCAGGCCCAGGCTGTCTTGCTTGCTGTCCTTGGGAATGAGTTCACTCAGCCACCAAAGGGGCAGTCCTGGTGCCAACCCAGGCACAAGGTCTGCTTCCATGCCAGGGCTGAGCAGCTAGGCCTCTGCCAGCACACCAGGGCTATGTTCTGAGCAGAAAGTGAGGGAGGACAGGAAGAAAGCACATTTATTAGGATGACAAACTCAGCCTAAGGTTCAGCCTCCTTTGTGCTCCGTCCTTTGTGACCAGGCCTCTTCCAGTTGCCTCTGTACTCCTTGCCACAGGCTTCCAGGGCTACTCCAGGAACGGGGTAATGAGTTGTCCCCACCCCTCAAGCTTCCTTCAGCCATGGCTGCAGCTGGAGTGTTGGGGGCTCAATGCTCCCTAAGGCCTCATGGCCCCCTAGATGGGAGGCAGGGGTGTTCATAATCTAGGCCCCGAACTGCCTCTAGCAGACATGTTTGCTATCTTTAGTCCTTCACATTGGCTTTGGCCCAAATCTTTCTCCCAACTCTTCCCAGGAGCTCTGGGACCTACAGAAGGTAGAGAAAGGTCAGAGGAAGCAGTCCCAAGCAAAGCAAGGCCCCCACCCTGGAGACATGTGTTGAGGCTGTCAGCCACCTTTCTAGCACATGCCTCCCACATCTAGTGACATTACAGTGGAGATGAGGACTCCAGCTACTGGCCTGACCACACTGAAGAGATAGAATGCCCTTGGGACCTCCAGTGCAAAGGACAGGATAGTGCAGAACCCAGATCGGGACATGCTAACCAGGTACATGCAGGAACCCACATCCACCTGGACATGGGAGCTTTTACCTAAGTGACATCTGTGAACTGTAATCCCAGGAACATTTGAGTTGAAGAGAAGCCACTTCTGAACATCCAGCAGGAACCTCAAGGCTGAGTTCATAACACCAGGTTCAGCTTACATGAGGCGACAGAACCCCAGGGGGACGGGCTCCAGGCAGCATGAAGCGAACGCAAGCCCCCGTCAGAGCTGCCCGCTAAGCAGCAGCCTGGTCTTACCCCATCTGACCTTGGCCAAATGACCTCAGCCATCCCGTGGGCTGGCCGGCTCCACAACACCGCAAAGCCTTCTCAGGTCGAGTCACCGGGGTCTCCAAGTCTCCATCTGCCCTAGACCCCTCTGCAGGGACAAGTGAAGCCACTGGCTGGAAGGCTGGTGCTCCTGGGGAGCAGCAGGCTGGAGAGCAATGCCCAGTGTCCTAGGCCTGCTGAGGACTTGTGACTAAAGACGAACTGTAGCCATTGGGAGATGTACCACTTGTGTTAAGTTCAGCATCCTGACACCATGGCCACTAGCCATGGGCCGCAGCTGGTCGAAGTCCAAGCTCTTCTGGGGTCTGGAACAGGTTCCTCCATCCAAGCCCTCTGGCTTTAACTCCAGCAGTCCATGCAAGTTCTGGTTCACGGAGAAGTAGAGACTGTTCCTTGAAGCAGTTTCCACAAAGCTTCTGGATCAGTCTGGTCATCTTCATAGCCTCTAGTACATCAGGCCAGATCAGTTCACTTGTTGATCTTTGTTCTGAAGGAAGCTTCATGACGTGGGGACAGGCAAGCCTAGATGGCAGTGCCTTCTTCCACCATCTAGGTCTCTACCCTCAGGTCTGGCTGTGGTCGAGGTTCAGCTCTCATTCCAACAATTACCCTCCCACCCATCTCTCTGGTAGCCTCAGTTGAGGCAGAAGAGGTGCCTCTGTACTCGAGGCGTGCCGCTTTAGCAGCTGAAGGTGAAGTAGCCCTAACCTATTTGAATAGAGACCCAGCTCAGCACCCCACCTGCTTCCCCCATCCTCATTTTATACCGCTTTCTGCCAGGTTAAAAGGCCCTGCTCCAGACCCACCTCCCAGGATTTCACAAGATAGACTAGTATCTGCATCACAATAGCACGAATGCCCTGTGTAGAGGGGACACAATGCCCAGGAGAGAGGCCCCAAGAGTCCCTCCAGACACAGGTTCCCAGGGCAAGACCTGTTTCCATCTCCCAGACTATACTATCATCCTTAGAAGCCCGACTGTCACCAAGGATAGTCACCAGCAGGTCTGAGGTGGGGGACCATGAATTGCCTACATGGACCCAGTTGCCTCAGTCTTATCTACAACCCCCCCTGGCCCGAGCCCTTGACTAGTTTCATTCCAGCAACCATGATTCATGCCGCAGTTCCACATTTTTTCATGTGGGGCCAGATCTCAGCTAGGTGGACACTTAGAACTTTAGTACCAACTGTTTGGTACAGTTGGTCTCTTCCCCTCATTTCCACCCTTCCCAGAAATGCCGCCAGGATCTAGCCAGTCAGATCCCCCCCAGTACCTTGTTATTTCCCTCTGAGTTCATCACCTATGACTTCCATCTTAGCAAATCCTGGGCTGGGATCATAAGGAAGTGTGCGAGCCCTCATCCTCCCAGAACTCTCCAGGCTTATCATGCAGTGTCCTTGGGACCAGGCCGGAGGGCTATAGGCCGATCAGCTTCTATTTGAATAGAGACCCTGCTTGGCACCCCACCTGTTCCCCCATCCTCCTTCGATGGCATGGAAAGAAGAGTCAAGAGACCCGAGAGTGTATGGTGGGCAGAGGGATGTCAGACTATTCCTCCTTGCACCAGAAAGCCTTGGATCCCTGGGTAAGTTCGTCCATCCATCCCAGGCCCCTCTGTAGCTGGCTTGAGTCCTCCCTGGCTATGTTAGTTAAAAACCTAGCTGTTGGGGCCCAGGCACTAGGTATGTCAACGTCACAAGACAGGTACCAGAAGTGACGTTGCCAGCAGGGTTACAACCTGCTCTCTGCAAACGTAAAGTTACTACTTGACAGGTGTTGTCAGTCCAGGGTGTCCACTTAGGAGCGGCCAGCCAGACGCTGACATCGGCAGTAGAGGTGCCTCCTGTCAATCAGCAGGCTTTTCCCGACTTATCTAGGAAGGATTGACCTTCTCTTCCTGCCCTAAGCTCTCCCCTTCCTGACCAGGCCTTTTAAAGGTTTGTGTACCTCAGAACATGGGCGCCATTCTCCCGGGCACACACTGATGGGAGAGTTCAGCCTGAGACACGTATTTCCAATAAAGCCTTGTCCAGCGGTTTTAATTCGCCTCCTTTTGGTCATCTGGCTTTACAGTAGGCTGGTCTAGATATGGGACCCGCATACTTTGCATGGGTACAACTGGAGCTCAGATGTGGTTCTCAGGAGTTCTGATGTCTGGACCATCACAGGACAGGTTGCTGCCAGCAAGAGGACCACAATGTCCAAGGCCAAAGCAACCGGAGGGGCAATAGCCAGACCAAGAAAGGCTGCAGGTCTGGCTGCACACCAGTAGGCAGGACACAGTCAGGAGCCCAGACACCAGGCCACAGACAGAGGGACATCAGACAAACCTGAGGACCTTAGCCTCCAAAGAGGATGCTCTGAAGCATCCTTGAAAATAAACTTCAGGATCGCACCGAGTTAGGATGTACGCTGAGAGAGAGATACTAGAATGAAGAAAGCCGAAGGAGTTATTGCCGGACCAATGTGGCTATCTGAAGCAGGGCCAGCAACCCGAGGGGATGCTCAAGGGTAAGCAGTTATGTGGGATAAAAGGGAGGGGGACAACAGGTTAGGCCAAGCAGAGTATGTAAGCCACATGTCCCCTCCAGGTGGGCCCCTTCTGTCTATAATGTACTTTTGGTGAGAACACATGACCCCAAGATGTTTCTACTTCTAACCAAGACCTTGGCTGCGTGCACCCAGCACTGAACCACCAACACTGGGGGCAAGTGCCACGGCCCTAGCAATCCTCAGCCCTAATGCCATGAACCTGAATGGTGGCAGCTATGCCTACCTTACCCCGAGGCCTTTCCTGGGAGATGCCCTTCCCCGGGCAGTCAGGCAACTGAGCCCTGGTTCAACTGACTAGGAAGGCTCCCAGGTTAATCTTTGGCTTTACCCGACTTGTACCTCTATTATAGCCTAGGGCTGTCACATACCATTTGTGATTGACTACTCACACTATGCTCCCTAAAGACAAGTGCTGAGCTCTTTATAGCCCAGGCTATTGCAGAACTCATGTCTGATCTCCATGGAGTTCCTATACCAGGAAGGACTTCAGTCTTCAGGTTAGAGGTAGGTGACCATCTTAGGAGGTCTGTGGGACAGTTTGAGGGGATTTCCTAAGTGACCTTAGCTATTGACTCAGCTGAGGCAGGACAGAATAGCTCCTAGAAATACGATGGCTGAATGGCAGATGACCCAGGCTGTGGATCGATTCTGATCTTTACCAGGTGAAGAACAAATGCTTTGTAATCTTCTGTAATCTCCCCCCCACCCCCAGTCAAGGGGAATCCTGGGAGTACTCTCCTCTGGAGATGGCCAAGTAATGCCAATAGTATTAAGGGGACTTTAGCCTCATGACATCCAATAATTTTAAGCCATGCCAAGCTGATGATCTATTGTTGCAACTGCTATTTACATACTCCCTTGTAATGCAAATATACTATATCTACGCAAAAATTCTGGTACAATCTCTGAGGCTAGGAGTCTTTGAAGATTTGGAGAAGTTAGGAAGGCACAACTATGCTTGGACAAGTAGGTCATGGTCACATCTAGTTTGGAGGTAGCCATGACAAGTTCTAGCCACATCGCTCCTGCCAACCAGAACGTGGCATAAGACAGACCACCAAGTCTGAATGAGAAAAGTGAAGAGCAGGTAGACCTCAGGACTCAAAGGCGAGAGAAGGCGGCTGGGCTCCCCAGAAACCAGGCTGCGTGGAATAGGAACGGACCTCACATGGGAAAGAGCACTCCCAGCACTTGCCTTAGCTGGACAGCCACACACAAACAAGGCAGTGTCCTGATGCCACGACCACAGCCACCACTGCCCTGGTCTCCATGGTTGGCAGGAATGGAGGTCCCAGGTTAAAGGGAAGGCGACAGGTTTAAGACCAGGAAAGGAGGCTGGAATACAAGTCTGCACATAACTGAGCAGGCTAGGAGCCAGAAGGCCCCCACATGCCACCACCTCTGTCTACTTCTGATTAAAGGCCATTGGATCAAGTCCCAAGATTCACAGCTGGAAATGAGGGCTTGCTTTCCATCAAGATTCTAGATCAAGCAGCTTCTCTCCATATGCTCAGCTCTCAGCAAGCCCAGCTGGGAAGTCCATGAAGGGGATGTTTGAGACAACTCCCAGTATTCTAGGGACACTTGTTTCTGCCTTTTAGTGCCATCCCCAGATGTCCACCGGGTCCCCAAGCTCAGATGCCTACCAAGGGTAGATCCTAGAGTACTTCCAGGGAAGTTCAGCAGCCAACCTCAGCCATCTGTCTTGTGTTGATGCAGCAGGGCAAACTGGAACCCAGAAGGCTGGTACACGCCCTTCTTACAGAGGGCTTTCCTACCAGGCTTGTTTCTACCTTCTACGTTCCCGCCACTGGGCGCTTTCCCTCCACAGATAAACAGACGAGTCTTAACGAAAAACCCTCCCCACTATGCTTTGACCTTTTGTAGTCTGTCCACAGCTAAGCAGCCTATGTGGCTGCTGCTACTGTACCCACCCCATCCCATTCGTGCCTTACGTTTCTCCTCTGGAGACTAGATAATCCCTAGAGGACAATTCTGTTCTAATTTCACTAAAATTCACCCTACCTACCCCAGTTCAACTCATGTGACTTCCACATTCTAGGTAAGTTGTCGCCTCTGAGATGTCTCATCCTGCCAGCTTCAGCTGTAAATCTTGGGCAGAGGGGGCACTGGAGGTTCATAGCCTGTGTTAGGCTCACTTCTCAGGCTGTGACCCAGTTCTGCCCTCCCAGATCTCTGTTGGTCACACCAGCAATTCCACTCGGGATGCTACTCCTGGTCTCACCTGCCAGACAGTTCCACTTGAGGGAGCCAGGCAACTCAGCACCACCCTGGACTGAGTTCATTTTTATCTCTAAGGACTCTAGAAGTAGAGCTTTCCAACTAATGTCATTGACCCAAAGACGATCTCCAGGTAATGAACGCATTTCTGCTTTGGCCAATCCTATTCGATTCTACCTCCCAAATACCCCTTGAACCTATGCATTCCATCAATTCCCTCAAGCTCAAGTTTGTCTTTTGGCTTCCTAAAGAGTTACCTGTGACCCCTCTTTTCCATAGCTTCGTAGCCTTCTAAGCCAATCAGTCCAAAAAGCCTTATGTCAGCTGACCCTTTAGTCTCCCATGTCAGACCATTTTTTCTATGTTTGAGACACAGCAACTTTTATCCAGCATTCATACATTTAAGTACATTTAACATTAAGGTTTCAGAAATAGCCAACCAAATTCCTAGGCAGCCTGAAGCCACTGAATTAGGAGCATCCTGGTTTCTTCAAAGAAACTCAAGGAATATCAGGAACTTGAGCACCTAGACCCATCTCCTGGTGAGTTCTATGGAAATAAGGAAATACGTCCTTCCCTTCTCCAATACCACCTCTGGGTTCCCTGAAACTGATGCTCTAGGCTTAAAGCACAAGTGTGTTTATTTGATGAGCTGGGGCCTCACCTATGGGAGGCCTATGGGGCACTTGGCCTAGAAGTGCTACTAGCACAGTCACATGTGACCTGCTAGAACATGTTTATTTCCTACCTGGTTGGTGGAGCCCCACAAGGCCTTTCCAGGACTCCTAGTATCCCTTCAGCTCAGTCCATTTTCCCTAGTCACCATCATACCCCGCCCTATGCCAATGAGAAACGAGAACCTCAGCAATGTGATTCAAACAGCCTGGACCCCTGGGATGAGGCTGTGCAGGCTTCCCACCCAGGAGGAGCCTTACCTACTACAGCTGTGCATTTGCCTCCACTCAGAGGGTACATGGCTATGCTCCAGCCAAGAGCAAAGTTCTCAGGTTGATGAGCAACCCAAAAAAGGGCAGGAGTCAGCACCTAGGTGACCAAGTATAAGACCATGACTAATGCAGGCTTTGACCCACGTGTATTCCACCAGGGCAAGGCACCAGATGCCGAAGAACAGCCAGAAGAGATGACAGTCCCATACTTCCGTAATCCAAAGCCAGCTGGGTCCCACAGACAGCTAAGGCCATTTCAAGGAATGTGAAGCTTCTATTATAGGAACAGGAGAGGTTAGTCTTAAGCGGAAGATCATCCTGCCTGATTTAGGGAAGTTGCTGGAATAGAAGGACCCAGAAGACAGTGGAAGATATTGAACCTCCTCCTCCATGCTGCTGGCTACAGCATAATTCAGACAACATTAAGTGATCAAGAAGTGCCACTTAGAAAAGGTCAGGATAGACCGAGGGATCAGCACCATCCCTCTGGGAGCCCCTCACATGTACATGCCAGGGCAGAGAGCCCGGTAAGGTGGTTCTCAAGACATTATGCCCCTTCCAGCCCTCCCACTCTTGGGGTACAACTCAAAGGACATGAGAACAAAAGTTACCTGGGAGGGCCACCAGGGAGAAGCTGCTAAATCAGAACTCTGAACAGTGAGAAGACCGAACACAGGATCCTCAGCCCCTACTCCAGATCAGCAGGCCCCCCAGGCAAAAGTGCTAAGATACCCACCAAACTTCCTGCACTCCTAGAAGCTGCTCTGTCCTGGGCCACTATACCCTACCAGGCAGCAGCCAGTCCACCAACCTGCTCATCAAGCCTCAGCCACCACCAGTGGAGTTCCAGAAATTCTCCCTGGAGCAGGAAAACTTCAAGCCACTTTATGTGTAGGCCATGGGGATAGAAAGATCCTGAGCTGAAGTGAGCCCAGTGGCCAAGAGACTTAAAGGTCATCTTTAGTAAAGCCAGGACACTAGCTCAAACAAGCAGATCTGTTTAACCCTTTGACCTGCTGAGCAGCAGCGTGCCCATAAATGCCACAGAACCAGGTCAACACCTGGCTTCACCTCATGATGGGTGAAGGCTAGGAAGAGCAATTCTAGAACGCTAAACCTAAATGCTGGTTTTTCTTTTCCATGAGAAGAAGAATTAGGGCAGAGTACTCAAATGTCAGAATTCTAGACCAGGGTCTACTTTAGTGTCTAGCAGACAAAGGCAACATTTTAAGAACAAGTGTGCTTACTGGCTGAAGAATCCTGTGGGAAATTGATGCACCATCTCTGGTTTATACCAAAGTAGATCAAGATGTCTAAATGCTGGAGGTGGCCTAGAACTTAGAAGGAACACCATGAGAACAAGAGTGTATGGTATCTTAGGAGGCAAAAACCAAACAAGTGTGACAGATAGGTCCCCCGGGGCCCAATGCCAGCAAAGTAGCAAAGGAACCAAGCATCACAGGGCTACCAAGTATGGGAGGGACCACCAATAGCAAACGTGCCTCACTGGCTCATGTAACCTGAGCAAAGTCTGGATGCTAGTCACAGCCCTGAGAAGTAAGAGCTGCAGCTATTATGTCACAACTGGAGCAAGGAGATGGGCGGCAATGGGGGTGACCAGGGAAAGCCTGCCCAACCCATGGGGACCAGAATCAGCTCAGGTAATAAACGCTAGGCGGTGCAGACCCAAAACGGGTGTGGGCAACTCGGGTAATGAAGATTTACTTCTTGCTCAGGTCTCAAGGGTAAGGTGGTTTGCTCAAGACCCATCCTAGTATAGGCCCAGAAATGTCCATTTTCAGCTACCTCCAAATTATGTAGGCCCCAGGGTCACCTCTGTCTGGGCGGAGCATGGGAAAGGCATAGCCACTGTATTGCCTTGAACTAGAAGTGACATTATTTCTACACATCTTGAAGATCTTTGATGTGACTCACTGCAGGGAAGTACAGAAGGAATAGAGATGGTCATTAAGTATTGACAGCAAGATACCCAAACTGCTCACAGCCATTACAGGTTAGACCTGCAAGAAACAAGTCCACTTTGCTCCTACACTGACTTGAGAGCTTAGTGAGAAGCCCTCCATGCCCAAACAGGGATGCTAAAAGTGGCCCCAAGGCTTTCACCTGTCACCCCAAATGCTAGATACACCAACATAGAAAGACCTTCCAAGGCCAATGACATCCAGGAACAACCTTCCTTATAGGCAGATCACGAGGCAATGCCCTCCCTCGGGTACAGGGGCCGTCACTTCCAGGCATCAGGCCTGGTCCACTGGGAGTGCCTGCCTTTCGCAATTTCTAAAAACAGGTCATCACTGCCAAGACATCAGAGCTTGAAGTCAGTCACGCAGGCCAGCCTCACAGGCCCCATAGATGCAGAGGCCATCCTGACAACTCACAGCTGGTCTGAATACAATTCTGTGAAACCATCTCAGTCGGCCTCATTCAAGCTACAGTGACACTCGTTCCAAGTCTGCAATACCCAGAGCCACTTCTGCCTAGGAGGGAGGTCCTCCCCATCCCAGCAGTGTGTTCTAGCAGTGCTTCTGTGTGGACCTTCTACACATTTAGAAGGTGTTGATTAGTCAAGTGTACACTTCCATCTGTTTCAAAGCAGCTGTCTTCCTAGATTTAGGGCCCTCTGGCAATCAGTAGGCTCTAAGAACTGCTAGAGAACTCTAATCAAGAGAAGCTTCTGGACTCCACTAGGGCTATGTCACCAGCCTCTGGCAGCAAGTGGTCAGCCTGAGCAAATGGGTGGAGGAAACAGCTCCCGTTTGTTCAGGAGAGGTAGGGAACATTTAAAAAGGTCAACATCCAGAAGAATCTGAATGTGGCTCTTATTGCAGGTGGAGCAGAACTGCCTCGAACAGGCACAGTGCCACCAGTCCAGGCAATGGATCGGCAATTCCTTAGGACGACAAATACCTGGTATTCGATCTCTACTAGCTAATGCCAAACTGACATTTTCAATTTCTTCCTAATCACAAGGTGATAAGTACACAGGTATCAGACTTGCTACCCTAATCCAGTAGAAGTGTTACCACTACTGACCTTTTGTTAATGTTCCATCTTGCATATATTACCTCAACAGATTCAAGTTCAAGACTTTCAACAAGAGCATGTCTAGCATTTAGATGGGAAGTATAAACTTTGGGACAAAGAATAAAAGTATATTAAGAAGTCAATAATAGAATCAATCCAAGAGACACCTGTAGGACAGTTTACCTGGCTTCAAATAATTGTGCTGGACAGACTAGCTAGGAACAGATGTAAGGCACGTTACAGGGTGGAGAACTGAATAAACTATGAAGATACTCTGGGGCCAATGGGAAAATGAGACCCAGCACCCTCACTGATGCAAGGAGATAAGTCGGGGAAAAGCAGGTCATAGCACGTAGCTCCCTGTCATTTTGTATGTGGAGAGAGAAGGACAAGTACTAAACTCTAGTGACAGGAACACGAGTCATTTCTTGCTCACCTTCAACAGTATACTTCTGTAACAGTTACTACAAAAGTTCCAAGTACGGAAGTATCTGGAGTAGTGTAGTAAGTCCCATCTGATGAAAGACTTAGATACTAAACACTTATACAGTCCCAACACATTCAGGCTTATGCTAAAATCAGGATGAATGTAAACAATGTTCAACTCCCCTGAGGGCAATGCTAGAGAAGAGGTGCAGGCAGGACAGCCTCCATAGCGACAGCAGAAGGGCTCTATGGTCAGCAGGTCTTGGATACACCAGCGGCCAAAAGGAAGTCCACAATGGTATTCAAATCCACTTCCCCCCACCCCCCGCCCATGGATGTATGAGAAATTAACCCTTGGAAAGAAGGGCATCTATGTTCCAAAAGATACTTGTCTCTAAGGAATCGACAATATCAGGGTGTTTTGTGGTGGAACAATCAGATTTAGTTCTAAGGAACTAAGATCAGATTTCCTAGTCAGAAAGGCTTCAGGTTCATTTCACTCAGCATTACCTTAATTATACCTTAATCGAGTATCATATCCTAGAAACAAAAGGTTCAATTTCAGTAAAGTCTGCCAAAGTCTTACCATGGTCACATACGTGAGGAAAGTCTTTGACAAGTGTTCTTCCAAACAGGTAACTCGTTAGGAATTTAATGTGTTAGCAAGCCAAGAAAAGGGAAAGTATAAGGTTTCTTAGAGTTAACTTAGAGGTCTAATACACATAATCTAAAGTTTGTTTTTTTTAAAAGCAAACAGATCTTAGTTCTTTTGTATATTGATTTTATCAACTCAAAGTAATCCCCAGTTTTGGTTAATTTGAATATAAATTTACTCTAACGTTCGTGTTGAAAACGTGAACCACAAATCACCAAGTCAACCACCAAGTATAAGGGGACTTGCCCTTGCTAATGGAGGACTTGGTGACAAGGGCAGTATGGTATCGGCACGAGGACAGCAAAGCAGCAAGGCCCTGGGGACTGCATAAAGCAGCTGTGACGTGGTGGTTCTAAAATACAGGCTTATCTCAGCCCAGGGGAACCAGCTTACTGGAGGAAACTGGAGACCGCACCACTGTATGTTTCCTCATTCTACAAAAGCTCATTGGCCAGTTATTGCTGCAAGAGTCCAACTTAAAAGCCTAATAGAGCACGTAGATCATGCGACAGGGGCAGGAAACAATTTTAAGCTCAATAGCACAAACTACAGAGCAAAGATTTGAGTTTGATCAAGATGAAGGTGCGTTCAATGGAACACCCTAAAGTCAGGGCCACAGGAATGAGATGCACTATCTAAAGTCAGGGCGGGTCTGTTATCTGAGAATTTTCCTTCAAAATGAGGCAGATGGGAGCCCTAAAAGGCAAAGTCAAGGATACTCCAAGTGCTATTATAAGAAAACGCTTGAACTCAGGCCAACGACGTGAGAAGATTCCTCTCTGCTATCAAGCTGGCAGCAAAGATGGCTAGAGTCTAGAGCATCCCGACAGACTCGGAGACAGGAATCAATGCTCCACATGGCACCATGCTGGGGCAGCTGTTTCAGAACAATCTTGTATCAGGTTAAGCAATTCAGTGCTTAGGGGGTAGAAACCAAGAATCATCCCCCAGGTAGACAAAGGCATGTATTAGGTGGCACTTAGTTTTGTCTGTCATGACAAAAAGGAGGCAACTGGGCATCCATTCCTAGAACAGCTGGGAAAGTAATGGCAGCATGCCACAGTGTCATGTGACAGATGGCCAACAGACTAGACGTATATCAGGCTGAGCAGGGAAAGGGTGGCCAGCTAACATGCATGTAGGACATAACGCCTACAATTTTCAGACTGGTGATGGGGCAGAGGGCAGCAGAGAGCATGCAAAGGAATTCAAGTTTCCCCAAATAGCCCAATGACATTGGTATGCCATGATCATGGTATCAACTATCATTCCCTTTAGTTTCCAAAAAAACAAGCTGCCATCTTGGAAAAACATTGGACTTCTAAAGAGCCATGATATGAAAAGATACAAGTCTGAACTACAGACTTCTTATACCAAGATTCCCAGGACCTTGGCTTATAATCTGTCCAAGTAAGGCTCCTCAGTACAGACACCCTGGCCAAGCACGCTTCCTACTATTTGGGGTGAGCACTATACCTAATGAGGCCATCTCGTATCTTGGAACAACCCCGTGTAGTTCTTTCTTCAGCTTCACTGACCACACACAGAAAGAGGAATCAAACTCTTGATCCCATTCTTCCCCTCTTGGGTCAGTTTCAAAGCTTTGCTCTTCCCATCAGTTCCCAAGACACTAGTAGCTGGGGGAGTTCAAAGGAAGATCTCATGATGGAAGTATGGGCCCATCTACAGTCCCAAGGGACTAGAAGTTGAAGGACCGGGCAAAGACAGATGCAAGAACCTAAGGTACATTAGTTTGAAGACCTGCAAGATCCACCGCTGACACATACAAGTTGCCACATGGCTGTCGAGCAGTTCTGGGACAGGTTGATGGCCCTGGGCTCCATCTTGGCCTATACCTTAGGATTTTGAAGTTAAGGTCTCCAGCCCCCTCTAACCACCCTACATGCTGGCCCAGCTGTGATCAAGCACACTTATTCCCATGTGTCACACTGAGTTAGGCTTGAACTTGACAAGGCTGAGCCGAAAACCCACCACTCAAGCTTAGGGAAGGCATGCAGAACTAAGAATCCTACAAGTCAGGACTAACAACGGCCCTAGATGGGGAAGGGAGTCCTCTGTACCCATCTGCATATTATGAGATAAAGCCCCAAAACCCAAGTTCTTAGCCATGAACCATTCTTTGCCCCAGGAGTTCAAAACGCACCTGAGGGCTCACTTGACAGAACCAAATCCTCTTTGTTTCCTTAGTACAAGGACCCTCTGAGGGCCAAGGGCAGCTTCTGGCTTAGCCTTTGTGCACCTGCTCCTAGGGACCAAACCAGGATCCTGGGGCATTTGTCTGTGATACAAACTGACCCAGATAATACCCAGAATCCCAAGTGCTGCTCCATCAGTTCCTGTGAATTCAGGTCTGTGGTAAAGCAGCACAGATCTCACCCACTCTTCAGTGCCTGATAGGTGACTTGTACCAGGACTCCTTGGCAGCATTCACCTTCAAGCACAAGTCCTTTGCCTGCCTCACGGCCCAGAGGCCCTGCCCCCACTGTAGACAACCTGCTGGGTCAGCAGCCAACTGGTTCTGCTGCTAGGAAGAGCCAAAGTTCTGTCAGAGACAGGTACTATTTGTGCAGGTCCCTAGTTCCATAAGTCCAGGAAAACAGATCCAAAGGTCAACTCAAATCAATATAAAGTCCAAGAGACCTTGGGATAGGTCATCTCTTCTAGGCTACTATCTTCTAGTGAGATCCCTGATAGACCTGTGAGATTAATTCAGAGGAAGCCATAGACTGAGAATATGCTTATATTAAACAGGAATGAGCAGAAAATACCTTGTTAGCAGGGCAGGTGGTGATGTAGCAGCAAGTAAAAGTTTGTCTCATCCCCATCAGCCAGAAGTGGCAGACCCAGGTACCATATGCAATAGCCTTTTCCAACAAGGTCACAGGTCCATTGTTTTCTTTGGGCAACAACTTAAGTCTTGGACCTCAATAAGATATAAGTACCCACATCCAAAGATCTGAAGGAGACCCCTGTTGTCAAAACAAAAGATCTTCCTGGAGAAGGGCTGAGCCCTCTGCTTAGCTGAGCAAAGAAGAATGCGACTACCCACAGTCCCAATGTGAATGGTTGTGATACCACCTCCATTCTCAGTTGCTGGCCATCAGACCTCAGGAGGTAGGGGAGTAAAAACAGGCCTTGGACCAGGAAAGTCAGCCCTGCAGGAGGCTAGACAACTTAAGCAAGCAAAGAACCCAAGAACAAACAGTAAGGAGGCCCAAATTCTGTCTCTTGCAGTTGCCAGCTGATAATCACTGCTCAAACAATGAAATGTTAAGCCTCCAGTGGCAGGAGAAAAGCTCTACCAGGCCTTAAGTCAGGAAAGTTGCTCCATGGTATTCAACCACTGAACCACCAACCCCAAGGGAGGCCATGGCCAGCTTCCTGGTCATTATCAGTGAGAAATATCCAAGCAGCAAAGATACTCTAGAGAACTTGTTTGCAAGCATGCTTACCCCATCATGGAGGCCAACACCAATAATGCTGGTCCATATGTGACCTGTTGACAATACCATGAGCATGGAGTCACCTGTTCCATGGAAAAGTGGTTGAATTTTTCTTCATTGTATGAGTATATGATCATTATCGAGAAGTCTGTTCTTGAAATGATATCCATGTTTATCATAGTAAAGATGTTTATGGTACCCAAGAGTCATCTATTCTTGGGATGTTGTCATTACTAGACAAGGCCCTTGCGTGACACCGTAATGGTAAGAAAGCCCTATACAACTGGAAGACAACATGGAAAAATGTCTCCAAATTCCTGGGCAGATGCAGGAAAAAATGGACTTGAGGAGCAAGGGTAAGATAAAGCCAGTAGGGCCTTGGAACAGGCTCAGGGTGAGAATCCATCAGCCTAGGCGACTGGGCCAGGAAAGTGATAAGGAGATTCCAATTTGACATTGTAGGGGAGCTCCTGCCAAGCTGCAGTGTGAGGGCCAGGCAGGATCAAGGATGGCCAGGAGGGGCCATGCGTAGACTGTAAACTCCAGTTTAAGCTATATACCCATCTTCTGAAATGGGCATGCCCGATCTGGATGGTGGGGAAGAAGATGCCCCCAAAATATGATCCCTCAAGCTGGGTTAAGAAGTTCATTCCTTTGCCACACACCACCTTGTTTAAGGACTACATATGGCAAGGCTAAGAACGAGCTCCCAGGATTATGGAATGTCTAGGATTAGATGCATTGGGTTATCTAAGGTGCCCCCAGGTAAGGGACGGCTTGGTTCTAAGGAAGTAGGCTTGGCCACAACTCTTGGCTCTACCTGATGTCTGGTACACTTAAAACAAGTGAGACTCTCACTTTCCTCAGTGAGGCCTTCCACTTAGGGCTGGTGTCAGCTCTACCCTGTCCCATCTGGTTTCCTGGGAAATATAGCTCTGAGGATGATCCCCAAATTTCTCTTTATAGGGACTCAAATCCCCCAGAATCCTAATGCAACCCTACCTCAATTTTAAAAAAGGTATGACTAGTTCTGGTTCAACCCTTGAGAATTTCTTTAGCCCCTCTGGAACCCCAGTAGAGACAAGCCACCACCACAATTTTCTCAGGATCTTCCAAGTTCAAGCCTGACACCATAGCCAAGGAATTTAGAATTACCTTCCAGAAAAATGAGCTCCATTCAGGCCCCCCAGGGCTCTGCAGACGAGATCCCAGATCTGCCAAGGACGCCCTTGGACATACCCCATGCCATTTCTGGTGTTATGTCATCTGTCCCAGGAAAGTCAAGCTAAACAAATTAGAGTTTAGCTGGTTAGACACTGGTCAACTAGACTAGCAGCCTAAATTGCTGTACCTGTTACTTCAACTGTAGACCCTTGAGCTTCAGGCTAAAGGATACTGTGATGTCATGAGTGGAATCATCCCTTTGAAACCCTAATTTTGAAGTCCTATACCTCGGAGTGTATCTTTAAGTCTTTCCAGAGGTGATCGAAATGCGATTATGAAAATCTAATGCTACTTGGTACACAAGCATAGAGACTGAAGACGGGGAGATACTGCTACATGCTAGAAGGTCAGAAGGCCAGAACACCTGAAGCCTTGCACGAGGCATGGAACCGACACTTCCTCACAGCCCTCAGGGAGGCACCCCTGTTGACACCTTGACCTCACGTTTCTGTCCTCTAAGAGGGACAGGAATCTGTTGGAGCCAGTTTATGCTTATGGCAGCCCTATTAGTTTAATGGACAGGAACAACCCCCAAAGGGAGAAAGTTTCCGTCATACTCATCTGGGAGGAAGACAGTAAGGAGCTCTGCTCGTGCCCATTCCTCCCAGCAACGGCACTGGCTGGACTCCTAGGAGGTGGTCGGACCAGACACCAGAAGCCCATTCTGTGAATAAACGAAGTTGTACCCTAGATCCTAAGAAAGCACACTCCATATTTAAGTGTCAGTGTGATGGCCTTACCAGGATCTGAGAACCACTTCCCTGGAGGAAGAGTCAACAGATCCCGTGGCTCAAGCCAAGTAGAGATCAGACCATAAAATCTGAGGCCGCTGGGTGAAGTTTCCATGGCTTTTTTCTCCAAGGACCCAGGGATGAGGTCCCAGGTAAGAGAACAAGTTCCAGCAGGTAAGAAACTTCTACATACAATCTTCAGACAAGATAGGACAGGACTGGGAGCCAGGACAACAGCAAGGGCATCCAGAACCGCCAGTTAGCAACTCTACGATGAGGTCTCAGCACAAGAAAGGAATGAGTCTTGAGTTACCTGGTCTTGGGAAGACTTAGGATCAGGTTTCACATACAGCCTTAGACCAAGGAATGGACTAGAGAAATATCTAAACATGTCTCATTTCTACTCACCAAGGATCAACGTGGGCTTCAGGCCCGAGCTTCTCACGTAAAACCTTCTGAGCCTTCCACCTGCAGATGGCTGGGCTGCATCTCAAAAGGCATGCAAACACTTTCACTCTCAGGATCAACCTGGAGAGGTGCCACCAGGGCTTTAGGACCAAGGGGGAAATGGCATTTAGGACAATGAGGAAAGGCAAAGACCTGGAGCAGTGTCATCAGCAAGAGGGCCTCCTTCCGTAGAAGTTTCACCCAGTCACCTTCCATGAACATCCTTTTGGAAACAAGCCCAAGAGTGTATAAACATTAGGCAGCACACTGAAGACATCAGCCACCGTGATCGTGATACAAAACATACAAATTACATGTGATACATGTTAGCTGAATGATAAAACCATGTAGTCATTAATAGATGCAGGGCATTAGACAATTTGATATCCTTTCACAAGAGGAAATTAGCTATTCAATGAAGGCCACAGGACAAACCAAAGCCAACATACTGAATAGGGAAAATTGAAAGTGTTCCCATTATGACCTGGAATGAGACAAGGATGCTCTCACCACTTCTATTTGCCATAGTACTGGAAGTCCTAGCCAGAGCAGATCCAAGAGCTCCATTGAAAAGGGGCAGGAAGGGGAGAGGGGATGGTAATGGGAAAGACATTGGAGTGAATCAGACAGAACTTTCCTATGTTCATATAGGAATACACAACCAGTGAAACTCCATGTACAACCACAATGGGAAGTTATACTACATGTATGTATGTCAAAATACACTCATGTAGAATAAAATTTAAAAACCAGAGAATAGAGCATGGAGGTATGGAGAAAAGTTGATCTATGGGCACTAAGATAAGGGTAAGAAATTATACTGTATTACACAGTAGGGTGTCTATGGGTAACAATGTATATTGTTTCAAAAAATCTGCAAGGATTGAGTGTTCCCATAGAGGATATATATTAGCCTTGATTTGAACATTATACAGTATATTCATGTATTGAAATATCACATGGTACCCCATAAATATGTACATTTGTTATGTGTGTTAACTACTAGTCAAAAAACTGACAAGGGCTGGGGTTAATGGTGCAGTGGTAGCGTGCTCGCCTAGCACACGTGAGGCACTGGGTTCAATCCTCAGCACCACAAAGATTCTGTCCACCTACAACAAAAAAATTAAGTGACAAAATGCTGAGGATGGAGAAGCTGATCACTAACATTCTGATGTGAATGTAAAACAGTATAGATCCTCTAGAAAATAGTGGTTTCTTATAAAAAAGAAACATTACCATATAATTCAATCATTGTATTCTTGGCTATTTATGCTAGAGAAAAACTTACGCTCGTACAAAAACCTATACGTGAATGTTCATAGCAAACATATCATGACCCCCAACTGGAAGCAGCTGTCTTTCACCATGGAGTGGTGAAACAAGGTGTGTGTGATACATCCCATGGAAAACCGTTCAATAAAATGAACTAAAGACTCCATTAAGGGGCTGGGATTGTAGCTCAGCAGTAGAGCGCTTGCCTCACATGCGTGAGGCCCTGGGTTCGATCCTCAGCACCACATAGAAAGCAATAAAATAAAGACATTGTGTCCATCTACAACTAAAATATTTTAAGAAAAAAAGACTCCATTGAGCTGGGCATGGTGGTGCAAGCCTGTAATCCCAGCACTTTGGGAGGCTGAGACCAGAGAATCGCGAGCTCAAAGCCAGCCTCAGCAATGAGGCACTAAGCAACTCAGTGAGACCCTGTCTCTACATAAAACACAAAATAAGGCTGGGGATGTGGCTCAGTGGTTGAGTACCGAGTTCCATCCTCGTACAAAAAAAAAAAAACACTAAGACTGAAGCTAAACTTTCATCACAAAAACTCAAAATAAGACTCAAATATAAGGCCCAAATACAATTCCCAAAGTTAGCAATCTTTTCCAAAAGGCTAGAGACTAATATCTATGAATCATAACTTTCCTATGCTCACATGAATACACAACCAGTGTAACTCCACATCATGTACCACAAGAATGGTAAGTTGTACTCTATGTATCTATGTCAAAATATACTGTCATGCATATCCAAAAAAAGTGAACAGGCTGGAAGCCAGAAGTGTTTGGGATATCAGATTTTGACAATTTGTGTATACAGTTAGCCACCTTAGGGAATGGACCCAGGTCTCAATGTGACATTCGTATGCTTAGCAAATACCTTGTAGTCTGAAGGGAGTTTTATACAATTTTTAATCTGTGTTTTTACTATAACCCGTCCCATGAGGTCAAGTATAGAATTTTGCAGTGTGACATCATGGGTTTGGGGCCATTTTGGATTAGGGGTGCTCAACGTATAGAGGATATAGGTGAAAGACTGATACCGGAGTCGGGCGCAGTGGCGCAAGCCTGTAATCCCAGCACTTAGGGAGGCTGAGACAGGAGAATCGCAAGTTCAAAGCCAGCCTCAGCAACAGTGAGGCGCTAAGTAACTCAGTGAGACCCTGTCTCTACATAAAACACAAAGTAGGGCTGGAGATGTGGCTCAGTGGTCGAGTACCCTCGAGTTCAATCCCCAGTACCAAAAAAACTAGTACAGGAAACTGGAGCGCAAAAATAGGGGATCATGTTAAACTAAAGCTTCTACATAGCCAAGGAAACAGCTTATAGAATGGGAAACAGCTTATAGAATGGGAAAACCCATGTGTCTCAAAAGGGTTTAATATCCAGAATATAAGAAACCCAACTCAATAGTAAGAAAATTTAGAATGGGTGAAAGACCTGAACTGATATTTCAGATAAATGGCAAGCAAGTATGTGGAAAAATGCTCATCACTAATCAGGGCTATATAAATCAAACCCACAATGAGATTACTTTGCTGTTTATAAGAATGGCTCTTGTTTAAAAATCAAGGACAAAATTACAAATGGTATGGATGAAAAAGGTATTTTATATACTGCTGGTGAAAACAGGCTAAAGCAGCCATTATGGAAGTCAGCATGGCCATTTCTTAAAAGATGAACTAGTGGGATCCAGCAATCCTACGACCAGGTACATAGCCAAAGGATATCGTGCCAGCCATCTGCACCACCATGTTCACCACAACACTATATCAACAGCCAAGATAAGACATCAGCCCCAAGTGCCCATCAGTGCTGATAGGAAAGTGTCTATGCACATGGCATACTGTTTAGTCAAAAATGATACTGTAATGAACCTGGAGGACATTCAGTGTTAAGGCACAGAACACCACTAAGGAATAGATTCCACTCATGGAATCTAAAGCCAATCTCGGGAGGATGATAGTGGTCAGAGGCCAGGAGAAGGGAATAAGGATGGTCAACACAAAATTGACCATAAGTTCTGGTGTTCTACTGCATAGAGACCATCGTTCTCAAAATCCTCCATTTCAATATTCTCACAAAGAACGATTAAGTATGAAGTTATAGATATGCTAAATACCCTGGTTTAAGTACACTGTTCAAGTGTGCACAGTTGTGTCAATTTAAAACAAATTTTGGAAAACTTGAGCAGACTAGTACATTTCCTTGCATCAGTGGAAAAACCAGACTACTTCTGAGAGTTTGGTATCAGTGTGTTGATCTCATTTCAAAGTGAGCTTTCAATGCACTTAATCTCCAATTTCTCTGCCTGAGGCTTGTGACAAGCAGCTGGGCCTGGGGACTCCCCACCGCCGAGTCCCAATCCTTCAGTCCTCCCATGACGAGATCCCGGGCTGCTTCCATGGACAACCATCAGAAGATGTACAAGATGAAGGCTGTCAAAGGGAATCAATTTTTAGGGGGCCACAAGCTGTTACCAAGGCCAGAGACAATCTTTGCACTGGAGCCCTCAGCCTAGAACAAGCACCTGGATGCTCCAACGTAGTCGAGTGAAATTGGGCCACGCAGCAACTAAGCCTGCTTCTAAAAACCACTCAAGTCAGTTTTCAGGAACTGGGCATAGAACCCTAGGACCCGCCCTAAAGGAACTTGAGCCTGGTAAGCAAGTCTGACCAGTGGAACTGAAAAACAGGGCCTTTCAGACCCAGATTAGAGGGAGGTACTGTCGACACTTGCAAGATAGACCAGAACAGACTGAAGTCCAATAGTGATCAAATGTCATTTCCCCTGACCCCAGGGTGCTTAAATTCCTTCACTACCAGCCAACTAGGGAGACAGATTTGAACGTGTCTCCTTATTGGTTGATCTACAATGAAGCTCCTTTTTGCAAAAACTAGTACCAAGTGTTGGCTTCTATGCACATCAGGCAGCAAGCCCTTATTGGCATCCAAAGCACCATGCTTAGAACACTGAGCATTTTATATGCATAGGCAGCTGCCTACTATCAAACCTCATGCCAAGGTCAAGAGGCTTCAGATCAGATGTTGACTCTTGACTGAAAAGGTGTTAGACCCTAGGTATAGCAAGGGGGCTATACAGTCTTGACTCCACTTCTATGGTAGCTTCCACCATAATTCTGTCTACTTGAGGGGAATAACTGTTCCAGGTAGGAGGGGCTGGTAATAGGCCATAGAGCAAGAAAGGTCCCTAAAGACAAGCAGCACACAGACCAGGTCAAGGATCCAATGATCATACCAGGATCTTGTTTTAGTCCCTAAATACAACACTTAAAAGAAATTGAGCACAAATGGTCCCACCAGGTCTTAGGAAATCTTGAGAGCCCAGTGGACTTGAGTTTTCCTTGACCAAAGGACATACCATCAGGTATTTACTTGGCTGTGCCTAGAGCCAAGTCTGACAATACACACAATGTGTGAAGAGTTGTGTGAATCGTTTCTACAGGAATTCTGCAGACAGCTTTGGGACACTGTCGACCAATGAGCATGACAGCTGGACTGAGGGAAACAGATGGATATTCTGAAGGTCAGAACAGATTGGGTCCAAGCTATAACCCTAAACTCAGCTGCTGAGTCTAGCAAACAGACCCAGTGGAAGGGAAAAGACCAATGAAGGCGACTCAAGGTAAATGAAGGCAAAGGGGAAGGACAGACCTAGGATAAAGTTAACACTGGAAGAGAACCCCTCACAGGGGCCAGCACTCCCAGGAATAGGGGCAAGTGTGCTCAGGACCCAGACTCACCTGCGTGGTGGCTTCATGGCTTAAGGACTATGCATGAAGAAAGACAAGCAACTCTGAAGCAGAGTAATACTCTGGACCCTACAAACTGGGTGGAGCCAACACTACCATATAGTGACTATAAAGCCAAGCCGCACATGCTGTGTGTAGCATGCACTTTCACCAGCACCCAGAAATCTGGGCATGTGCACAGCCAGGGAGTTGGAGCATTCCGATCTGCTCAGGGGGTCCTTGATGCAGACCCCAGCAGAAGGAAACTGGGAAGGATGGATCCCAGGGAAAGTATGGCCAGCCAGGAAGAAGGGCTCCCTGCCTAAAGTGTGTCTGGTCAAAGACTGAAGGACATTGCCTTCAAGGATGATTAGGACAGTCCAAGGTCTGGGGCAGGAGAGCTGTCAGAAGGGACATTGCTGTCTCAGGGCCAAGGAAATTTTCCATGTCAGTCCACCAGCTAGACCAGTAGTCCCTGTGCAAAACATGGACAGACTCATTTCACTCTAGGTGCCGGATCCTAAAGGTGCAATTCATTGACAGTGTAAAGATATGCTTACAGGGATGGATAACTGGAAACAGCTGTCTCAACCAGGAAGAACCCTCCTCATTTGGGCGGACTTGACACATGCTCACACCAATCAGCCTACAGCCCAACACCATGCCATTGTGGGAAAGTAGAGGGTAGTTACCATGCCAGCTGCTACGGAGCCAAGGACATTGAGCACTCTCACTAGAGGGAACAGGGCAAGAACTATGAGAACTCCAGCACACAAGGTTCTGTAACTAGCAACAGCAAGGAGCAACCAGGTAAGCAAGGCAGCCATACACATAGCCTGCCCTGACAGAATGGCTGAGGAGTAGGCAAGAGGTCCAGAGGGTGAAAAACCTACCTGCCTGGTTGGCCATTAGAGCCAAGGATCTGAGGACCACCTAGACAGAGGAACCAGACAACCCCACATGGGTCACCCCTGACCAAAGCAGGGAGATCATTGAAGACCCTCATTTGGTCTCAGGAATCTTATACCTGCTCTTCCTCAGGATGCTAGGAAGCAGCCTATCAGTAATATGGGCCTACCTGCTTAAGCTGCCTCCACCAATCCCTGGAATTTGTGGGAAGCACCTAAGAAACCTAAGAGTCATCAGTAGATTGGCTATATAGATCACCTACTTAAGCTGTCAGTAGCCGTAGACATGAGGTACTACTCTACACCGATATCATGGTCTAGAGATCCAGAGGTACGGGCAAGACCAGGATGAGCTTGTTTTCTTGATCATCCATTGCATTTTTCTTCCTAACCACACTGTGCATGAACAAGACTTCAGGGGAATCCAAAAGGTTTGTCACCATTAGGCAAAAACCTGTGACAGAATCTGAAGGGTATAGGTTACAAGCCAACCGTGTAGTGCAACCAAGCCGCTCATCTTAGATTCATAGACCTGTAAGACCAGAGCTGCATGCCCAGGAACAGATGCAGTTTAGAACCAGGACAGGAAGACATCAATGCCTCCTTCACCTCCAGCCAAGCAGGCCCATTGGGATGCCCTACCAGCTCAAGCTGAACACCCATGCCAAGTAGAAGTCCAAAACTCTGCCAATGTGACTCTAATGAACACAGTATTCCCACCAAGACCTAGATGTGGTTGGGGAGAATTCAAGAGTACTTTTCTGGAAAATTCTCAAGCAGCGAGTTCCTCACAAAGAAACTAACAGATTAAATGCCTGCTTCATCCTAGAAATGCCCTCATTACCCTCATGGGCAGGAATTGTGGCACATAGAGGCTAGGGCAGCCTTCTTAGCTCTACCTCCACCCAGTGCAGTGGAGGGGCCTGCACACTAGGAATTGGGTGGTAACGTGGTGAGGTCACCCTGCTGTGGGGGTCTTAGGTTTAAATGAAATAATGGCTTCTTAGAGTTTCAGATAAACTTTCAATATAAGTATGTCCCATACACAGGTCCTGTCTTGCCCTATGCCCTCTAGACATGTTGGCATCCACTGGTGGTTTCCTGCTGGATAGACCCAGGAAGTCACAGCAAATAGCCTTCACTATCTACCTGTGGTCTCCCATAGCTATACGTGGGCACAGTGTGGTCAGGAAGAGAAGTGCAATGGATGATCAAGAAAATACAGCTCATCTTGGTCTCGCCCGTATCTCCGGGTCTTTAGACCATGACATTGGTGTAGGCATTTCTCCCTGAACAGGCTTGGGTTGTAAGAGCTTGATGAAGTCTCCAAGAAAGGTACAAGACCACAAACACGGAACTACTTTTCATGTTCAGTAAAGCACCAACCCTACGAAACTCTAGCACTTGGTGGCCTCTGGGTTCCCACCTTCACCAAGGTTTTCTGCCCCATCTGCCACCATAGATGGTCAGCAGAGGGCTCTCCCTGGGCTCTGGACCTTGACGGCCCCCCCAAACTGGGTTTACTTTGCTGTGAATTCCTGCCAAGACCTAGATGTGGTTGGGGAGCATTCGGAAATACTTTTTGGGAAAATTCTCAACTAGTGAGCTCCTCTCAAAGGAGCTGACAGTTTGAATGCCTGTTTTAGCCCCAAATGCCCCCATTCCCTTATGGGCAGGAATTGTGTGACCACCCAAGGTCAAAGTAAGGTCAACAATGGCTGGCCCAAATCAGACCATCTCTGGGCATATTCATTGCTGTCCACCTAACAATGAGACAGGAAGCCCAAGTGGATGCTAACTGTCCTATGTCTAGAAGGTACAGGACAAGGACAGGACCTATGTATTGGACATGCTTATATTGAAACTATCTGAAATTAACTCAGATGCCATTACTTTCCAGCTCATAAGGCCATCGCCTTTTGAGCTGGAATACAGGAAGCACTAAGTAGAAAACTGTCTCTCAAACTGCAGTTAGCCACTCAGTGCTTTAAGACTGGTCACACAAGCCTGTGTTTAACTGCTCCTTTGAAGTAGGGACATAATCCAGTAGCTTTCCATGAATTGGTAGAGGCTTCCTTTCAGTTTCTTCCTTGAAAATGCTCTCAGGAGTTGCTCAGCTGGCATGGAATTTGACATTTCCTATGCTACTGGATTTTAAGGGGGAAAATAATATTCCCAAGTCACCGCCCTTTATATACAAACAAGCATTCTTCAAAGTATCAAAAAGTTCATTCCAGAATTGAGACAGAAGACCCACCCATCTCCCAGGGTGCACTAGACCTACTGACATGGTTTGGATCAACTTCTTTTGAAGACACTCAGCTAGTTGGAGGCTTTACAGCAGCTTCTGTTAATAGCTAACATTTAAAATTGAATGATCAACTTAGAAAAGCAATTGGTAAAGCATACAGACGAGCTGCTCATGTTAACAGTACTCGTCCAAATATAATCTAGAACGGTCCTAACTCAAGCCCAGAGGCTGAGCTTTCACTAGTCAACATGACTAATGGTTCATTCCTGGCTGGATCTCCCAGGACCTGTTCAGTGACCCAGACTGCCACATTGTATCTCTGCCCTTCTTTAGGTCCCCAGTCTTTGTGAATGGAGAAAAGAGAAGCAGGGGGCTTACAAGTAGTAACATTTCAGGTCATTCTACTGGCTCAACCTTGGCACACCAGCTGGTCTAGATGTGAGAAGCTAGAGTACAGTCCAGCCAGTGCCCAAAATGAAGTGAATTCAGGGGTTAGGACCAACATGTCCCCAGTTTCCCCCAGAGAACTATCGCCCTGCTTTTCCTTAGTGTTATAATAATTTGTTATCTTTAAAAGGTGCTCTTTTAAAGCCTGATAGCATTCTTTAGGACAAGTGTCCATCTCCTGCCCATTTTTAAGGGCCAAAAGCTGTACTCCTAGGCAGCTTTGACCCATACAAACTAGCACTGATCTACCCACCTTGCAGGTGTTAATGAAAGCACCATTTTGGATTCACTCAAACACCTGCAATGCAGTATCTTGTCACAGCTACAGAATCATCTCCAGAATATCTGCTATGTGATCCTGTGATCTCTGAAGATAATGTTCCAGTCTGCTGCTTCATTTAGGTAAAGTCTGTTTAAAAACCAAACCATGTTTGGTTGAAGTTTAAGAAAAATACTCATTTATCCTGTTTAAAAAAAGATACTCTCGAGCTGGAAAACTGAAATGCTAGCTACATTACAGTCCCTCAAATTTGTAGAGGAAGGTACTGGTACCATGTTCATCTCAATAGGCAACAGCCAGAGGCTACCCCCATCTTGAAGTGGTCTCCCCAAGAGCTATACTTGAATCTGAGCTTCTAGGCTGAACACAGGTTTACAGGAAACAGGCAACAGGAACAAAGTTCTATCAGAGGGATGTAGTGAGTAAACTCCATTTGAAGAGGGGTCTTCAGGACATGAAGAAACCCACAGATTAAGCACAGGACTCCAACCATTGAGGTAAGTGGATCTTATGTTGATCCTAGATCACATAAGAAATGTCATAGGACAGATGAGCTCTACTCAGTTTTGTTTAGGTGTGGGGAGTATTGTCCCCATCTTTGGGATATACTAATATTTAAAGTTTGAAGGAAAATCAGCTAGTATTCTATTTCTAAAGCTAGGACAGCCTTCTCTTTTTATAATACTAGGAGGTAGCTAGTTTGACATCCTCTAGTGTCCCTGAGGCTCCTTGTATATCTTCCCAGAATCCTAAAGATCATACCCTTTCTCTGATTAGACGATCAATACCACCCAAGGGTCAAAGGAAGATCAACCATGGCTGGGCCCAAGTCAGACCATCTCTGAACACTTCCAACAGTAAGGTCTCGCTTTCTCTCCTGATGTCAGCCAAACGAGAACTAGAGAAATATCTAAGCATGAATCACATGCACACCTCCAGGAATATAGGGCAGAGAACCTCCTGGACCAAGCAGTATTAGACTTTAATACACCATCATTTCCTTCCAGTTTAGCACCCTGGCATTTGTGAACAGATTACAGGAATATCAAGGACAAAACATTGTCCATCTCCTTCCCTTCATTCTCAGGCTTATTCAAAGGTTGCAGTAGGAGCTTCTGGTCACAAGTTTGCAAGCCAACCTGCCATCTGTGCCTTAACCACGCTCATGTCATAGAAAGACACACTGTCCACTTCTCATGGTCCCTTATGGCATAAAGCAGCTTCTAGATGTTCCGCTGGATCCCCCTCATCTGTGAGGACAAGTGCTCTTGCCTTGAGAAAAGGCTAGAAAACACCCTTTCCTGTCTATTGCCAGAGCATTAAAACAAGTTGTCTACACCTCCATCTCTATGTCTTCAGCACATCTTGTTTCTATTTTCACAGCTTCTAAGGACACCAAGTTACCCATTTTGGTAAATGGGACAGGTGTTCTCATTTTATACTCATGAAATTTCCATCACGACCTGTTGGAAGGGCTCCCTTGACGACTCCATCACCAATACCCTGCTTCTCCGTGTGCCCCTTCACCTGTGCTTCTGCCCAGCCATTGAGTGTGGAGGCTCCTCAGGGTACCACTGGGCCACAGGGCACATGGGGCACTTCTGAAGTTACTCGGTAACTATCCCCCCTAGACAGGGGGCTCCAAGCTGCTCATCTTCCTGGCACTGGTCTTTGGGGGAGCTCCAGACTCCATTGCCTAGACACCTACTGGATGTCTGTTCTCAGATGCCCCTGAGGCTACACAATCCAAGCTTGTGCCTGACTGGATTGGTGATCTTCCCCCAAAATCCAACCAGTATCCAACATTCCCTAATCAATGTAGTTGAATGCATTCATCTTAGTTATGATTGTTGGATACCTGGGTTTCTTAACTGTTCATTCTCCCAATCAAACCCATCAGCTCTGTTTCCACTGTTAAGTCATTTCAAATAAACTGGTTTCTTAACTTGTGTACTTATCCTTGCTCCATCCCCACAGTGCTTTATCTATTCTGTCGCCAGAGTGACATTTAAGAAAGTGATACCTGCTTGCTTCAATGGCTATGCGTTATTAATATGACCTTAAACTCTTGGTAGGAGTCAGGATTTGAGAAAAAGCAATCTATGTACCTCGCAGAGGGAGGACATTGAGTTGTAAGTTTATACCTGAAGGACAGGTTTTAAGCCAATTTGCAAGCCCAACTGCATCCATCTCCCCATAGATCTTGTCCACCAGGGAGCCAATACCTCCGCCACAAGGCAGAACAGAGGGAACCCGGAAGTCACTGCCACAGCTATCTTGACCAATGCCACATTAGAGCACCTTTGCAAATACATGCTTTCTAGAGCTTGGCTTGCTAGCAGCTCACAGCCCTGAATGTATCTGGTTGCCAGACCTTGATTACATCTAGCTTAAGTATAGGAAGATAAATACAGGAATAATTCTGTGGTATAGACGGCAGCATGGTCAATGAGGAAGGCGATCTACCACACTGCATTCTGACCTTCCCTTCTGCATTTTAATCTTGTCTGTTCATGAATAAAGTTGCACTGCCCCACCTCCACCTTAGGTGTCAAATAGAGTCAGATTTACTTTTGAACTCAACGATTAGAACGACCTGGTAGATTGGAAGTCATGTCTAAGACTTCCTAAACATCCTTCAGGACTCACTTGCAGGGACATATCCAAGACCAGAAGGTCCTAGCAGACCTATGTCTTCCAGAGCCTGACAGCAGCAATAGTTGCTCTATGACCCAGGGTTTCTGGCTTAGCTGCTCTTTGGGTGGAGACCACTAGTCAAATACTTCAGTGTGGCCAGGGACACAGATGCTTCCAGATTTTAAAGTAACTGATGTTTTAAATTGCTGAATGTTTAAGCAACTGTACCATTTATATGCCCTAGAAAATTTATATTTATATCCTTAACCAATACCTGTTATGGTCTTGCCATCCTGGTGATTATGAACTGGTATCTTCCAATTGCCTATATTGATCCATTTGGGTTCTCCCCTAGGAAGTGTGCCCCCTTTATTTCCTGTTCCTATCCCTGTCCTACTACCTATCAGCCACATCCTTGAACCCTACTCCCAAGACATGAATTCAGCTGAATGCTTCATCTGATACTGAAATAGCACCTTGTAATATTAACTTTATAGATGCGGAGAAAGTATTTGACAAAATACAGCACCTCTTCATGTTCAACACTAGAAAAACTAGTGAGAGTAGGAAAATACCTCACTGTAAAAGCTATGCAAAACCAAAAGCCAACATCCTCAATGGGGAAAAACTGGAAGAATTCCCCCTAAACACGAGAATAAGATGGGATGTCCTCTTTCACCACTTCTATTCAACATAGTCCTTGAAACTAGCCAGAGCAGTTAGAAGAAACTGAAGGGCTAGGAATAGGAAAAGAACCATCATTTGCCGAGGACATGATTCTTTAGAGGACCCAAGACGAGCAGCTTGGAGTTCCCTGTCTAGGGAGGATAGTTACCGAGTAACTTCAGAAGTGGCCCATGTGCCCTGTGGCCCAGTGGTACCCTGATGTATAAATCTATACAGTGATGAATCCTCTGAAATTAGAAAAACTGCTCCACTCACAGTAGCCCCCTGCTAAAAAATGAAATACTTGGGAATCAATTTAACCAAAGAGATGAAAGACCTCTACAATGAGAGCTACAGAACACTAAAGACATTGAAGACCTTAGGTGGAAAGATCTTCCATGCTCTTGGATAGGCACAATCAATATTGTCAAAATGGCCATACTACCCAAAGCACTATACAGATTCAATGCGATTCCAATTAAAATCCCAACATCATTCTTTATAGAAAAAAGCAATCATGAAATTCATTTGGGAAAAATAAGACCCAGAATAGCCAAAGAAATTCTTAGCAAGAGTGAAGCAGGAGGCATCATAATACCTGACATTAAACTATACTACAAAGCTATAACAAAGACAGCATGGTATTGTTACCAAAACAGACATGTAGATCAATGGTATAGAAGACAAACCCACAAATACAGTTATCTCATACTAGACAAAGGTGTCAAAAACACACTGGAGCAAAGATAGTCTCTTCAAACGGTGCTGGGAAAACAATCCATATGCAGCAAAATGAAACCAAATCCCCCTCCCCCACCATGCACAAAAATCAAAGTGGATCAAGAATGTAGGAACTAGACCAGAGACCCTGTGCCTAATTGAGAAAGCAGGCCCACATCTTCATGTCAGATTAGGCCTTGACTTCCTTAAGATTCCTAAAGCGGGGGCTGGGGTTATGGCTCAGCGATTGAGCACTTGCCTCGCATACGTGAGGCACTGGGTTCGATCCTCAGCACCACATAAAAGATATTAAAAAGATTCCTAAAGCGTGAGAAATAAAAGAATCACTAAATAGGATGGATTTAAACTAAAGTTTCTTAGCAAAACAATGAAGTGAACAGAGCCTGCACTTTGGGAACAAATTTTTGCCACACGCACATCAGAGCACTGATCTCCAGGATATATAAAGAACTCAAACTTAACACCAAAAAAAAAAAAAAAACCCTGATCACTAAATGGGCTAAGGAATAATGGACTAAGAGGTTTCTTAGAAACCTCTAAGATATACAATCAACAAACATGAAAAAACGTTCAACATCTCTAGCCATTAGAGAAATTCAAATCAGAACTAAGATTCTATCTCATGCCAGTCAGAATGGCAGTTATCAAGAATACTAATGGGCTGGGGCTGTAGCTCAGTGGTAAAGCACTTGCCTAGCATGCGAGAGGCACTGGGCTCAGTCCTCAGCACCACATATAAGATCCATAAACAACTTAAGTATTTAAAAGAACACAAACAAGCGTTGGTGAGGATGAGGAGGAAAAGGCACACTCATACATTGCTGGTGGGACTGCAAATTGGTGCAACCAGTCTGGAAAGCAATATGGAGATTCTTTAAACTTGGAATGGAACCACCATTTGACCTAGCCATCCCTCTCCTTGGTCTATACCCAAACGACTTCAAAACAGCATACTACAGTAATGCAGCCACTTCAATGTTTATAGCAGCACAATTCACAATAGCTAAACTGGAAACAACCTAGATGCCCTTCAATAGATGAATGGATAAGGAAGTTGATATATCTACACAATGGATTATTACTGAGCATTAAAATAAAATTATGGCATTCACAGGTAAATGGAGTTGGAGATCATCATGCTAAGCAAAGCAAGCCAATCCTGAAAAACCAAAGGCCAAATGTTCTGATAAGTGGATGCTGATCCATAACGTGGGAAGGGGCATGGGAAGAATAGAGAAACTTTGGTCAAAGGGGAGGGAAGGGAGGGGATGAGACATGGGGGCAGGGAAGATGGAATGCTACAAACAATGCCCTAGGCTCATGCAGGGTGCAGTGGTACACGCCTGTAATCCCAGCACTTAAGGAGGCGAGACGGGAGAATTCAGTTCAAAGCCAGCCTCAGCAATGGCGAGGCGCTAAGCAGCTCAGTGAGACCCTGTCTCTACATAAAACACAACAGGACTGGGGGTGTGGCTCAGTGGTCAAGTACCCCTAAATTCAATCCCCGGCACCAAAAAAAACAATGCTCTAGGTTCATGTTTGACTGCACCTATGGTGTAACTATATTGTTTACAGAGAAAAAGTTGTTCTCTATTTGTATAGAATCAAAATGCATTGTCATATAAACCTAATTAGTATATTAAAATAGAATCTTGTAACAAGATCAGTATCTGTTCCTGAACAGACTTGCCAAAATCTAGAATTTCATTGTATATAATCATTGACACATGTTTATAGTTTTCATTATCAAAAACATTACTTGTTCAAAGTTATCACAAAACTAGTTCTAGTCCTCGTTACAACTGTATGATAAATTGTGGTATATTTGGGTCAGAAATCTTAAGTTCTTTTGTAAGTACCTCCATCATGGCTTCCATGTTGTCTCTTGTCCTCAGGACTTGCGGACCTGTATTTTAAGAGGGAGCAGGGGACATAAGACTTTCTCTGCTCCATGTTACCCATGGAGATTAAGTCTGTAATATCTGAGTAGTGAGACCTTATCTTCAAGCCATAATATTGGCTATAGTCACATTTTCAAGTAAGTCCAAATGGTCCAACTGAATTTATTGAATAAGACAGCAGCTAGATCAAGCTGAAAGGAGTTATATTCCCAAACCACAACATGCTTATCTAGTTCATCAGCCTCTGTTATAAAAGTACTCACAGCTTCTAAACCACAAGCCTTTCCAAAGAAAATATTCAGTTTGTAAACTGACATTACTGCATGTGAAAAGCAGGCAGGAGGTACCCCACATGGCCGCTCCTGCAGCCTTATTCCCTAGAACCGCATTTAAAACTTGCAAAAGTTACCTACCGTGGGCGACATACAAGTTACCTCACTTGAGCACTGACAGGTTACATGGTAGTGAGGAGCTGCCCGAGACAACTTACAAGTTATGTCTACCTTCAGCCACTAAGTACAAGAAACCAATGGATCCAATTTTCTCCATGTAACCTGTTTTGTCTCAATACTTACGGCACTGACAACTTGAAAAAGTACATGTTCTTTATTACCTTCCCTTCTGATCAACCTGGAGATTAAAGATGTTTAATTCATACAGATTAAGGAGAAATAGTCAAAGAAAAACCTTTATGCCCAAACATCTACCTCATCACTGGGTCTTTAGGCCTAGGAAGAGAATTCCCAGGGGTACTCTAGAGTCAGATCTATACATTCCTCACCACAATGGGGTATGCTTCCAAGTCCTGCTCACCTTGTAGGGTAGTAGTTGATAGCTCTTACAGTCCTGAATACCCAGTGAGTTCTTGAAGTATGTGATCTAAAGATATGTCAAGGCTGAGGGTGTAGCTCAGCTCTAGGCCCTGGGTTCCATCCCCAGCATTGCAAAAAATACAAATATAGTAGATTTGACACATTTCTATGACTTTTGAAACTGGAAGAGTCACTCTGGATATGAGACTGTTGAGTAACAATCTGGAGCAAGGATCTGAGAAGCCTGGTGCTTGGTTGCAGCATCTCAGAGCAGTGGCTATGGGATTGCTGTAGAAGCAGCAGCAGTTCTAGGAATTAACTTCAGCTCTTTGGCATTGGAACCTACAGTTAGTGTAGAACTCAGCGACAAAGGAAGTCAGAATGATTTTCAATGTACTGTAACATAAATGACCAGTCTGCACATTTAGCACAAATACTCTTCAAAATGAAAGCAAGGTAAAACATCTAGAGTGATGAGACCCTCAGCAGTCACCTTAGCCAGGAAGAAGATTCTAGAAAGAAAATGACCAAAAAGATCTTAGAACTTTCCATCACATCTCATTCTTCAGCTGCTTATGACACCTCAGGATACGTATTGTGGGAACCATTGTTCAGAAAATTCCCCAGCTTCCAGGAACCCAAGACGCAACCACCCCCAGCCAGTGAACCCTTCAGCCACCTGTTGCAATGAGCATAGATGCTTCCCTGAGGACACGAGGCAAAGACGCCTACAGATTGCTCGCTGCCGAGCACTAGCAAGAACAGAAGCTAAGCAATTCACATCACTGCTCAGAAGTCAGAACTGAAGTCCTGTTCAGTTTGACTCCATTTCCCAATTTCACTCAGTTGCCCGCATCAAAAAAATTTTGTTTGTAATTCATAGGTAGTATACAGGTTTGGTTTCAGTACCACCCAGGTAAGTAGAGCAGAGAGTGTAAGACTTCAAAGCTCAGTCCTGCCCAGCCAACTTGCCATGCCCAAGCCACGGCATTCTGCCTATAAGGACCCCGGATCCCCGAAGTGCACCCTGCCTGTCCCTTAAAGCCTGTGTTGGCAGCCTAGGCTAGACTTCTCCACTGGATATCTCCAGGCCGCACAAGCAATGGGCACTATCTTTGCTTTGTCCTCAGGTCCTTATGACACAGCTCAAGTCATAAACCTATGGATGCTTGAGACAAGAGTCTTGATACTGATAAAAGTGGAGGTATTTCTCATTCAGCTGCTGCTGGCAGGAGTCAGTCCAGTCCTGATGAAGCCTATTGATGCCCAGGGCACAGGAGCATCCCAAGAATACCCCGAAGCCTCCAGGTGGCTCATTCCATAGACTCAACCATAGGACTCTAGGTCACCCCAGATTTCATGGAGCCCTTCCATCTTCTCCTCACCCTTGTTTTCTGGGTGTGTTTTCACACCCAAGTTTATGGAACAGACATGCCCATTTCTCCTAGTGGAGAATACTGTAGAAACCAGAGCCTTCCAGGGAGAATCCAGTTTACCCACCCTATAATGTCCACATACATAGAATTTTGCAAGGCAGCTTTTGCTCCCAAACGTTTCAGAAGCTAAAACAGTATGTTTGAGGTTTCCATAGTAAGTCTTCAGGCTGTTAGAAAAGGTTTGATCCCGAGATTCATGCACAATGAAAGTCATGAGCAACTAAGAATTTAGTTCCTTATAGGCCATATCAGAATTGAACTCATGCCCACAAGAAATGTAAATGTAGAAAATGTAAAGAATGCCTACAAAGTAGGGGAAAAATGAAGTACATCAACAAGTAGTTCGGAAAAAGATGACTTCCAGTCTATTTTACCACTTAGAACTACAAGTTCCTATAAAGTTTATCCTTTACCCATCAAGCTTGGAAGTTCACATACTGGTGGAGATAGGGACCTCCACCATAGCTTTTTGCTCCAAGTTGAGAACTCTTGAGGGCCATTCAGTTGCAGAACACCCTACTGGGGTAACTGGCCACAGTGAAGACTGCACCCCAGCTCCTCCACCCATCCCTGTGTCTCCTTTTCTTCTATAGGCTTTAATCCACAAATACATCCAATAAGCAGAATTTCAAAGTCTGCTTCCCAAAGAACTCAATGTGAGACTAATTGGAATACAGCCATGCCCGCCTCAGCCCCCCAGCACAAGGCTGAGCCCTTTGTCCAGATAATTCCTCCTCCCACCCACCCCAGCAAGACACAAACTTTAACATCCTAACACCAGAATGTTTTAAGAATCCCCACTGCCCCTGGGGTGTCTAGGGTACAGCAACACAAGTCTTGCAGCTGGTGTACCATGACCAAAAACAGGCCTCTAGGGCCACCCAAGTCCTCTTTATTGACTCTCAACGTATTCCCCAGGCTCAGAGACCAAGCTTTGCAGACTGCTTTCTAGGACCACATGCTGTCTGCAATTGGCTGTCTGATATTGGACACTGATGGCTACATGTTCCTGAAGCTTTTACAGGAGTCTAGAACAACAAACCATACCACTTAGATCCTAGAATCAGAATCCCTAACTGAATCCACATGTGACATGGGCAATAACTGGCCTATAATGGATCTGGAGACTCATGCTAAGTGGAATGAGCCAACACCCAAAAGAGGCCATGTGTTCTGATATGCAGATGCTCACACAATAAGAATAGATGTTCATTGGATTAAAGATGGGAGTATGGGAATAGGAAAGACAATTAGACATTTTCCTATGTTCATTGAATACATGACCAGTGAAACCCCACATGTAGAACTGTAAGAATGTGAAGTTTTACTGACATGTGAAAATACATTCTCATGTGTAACTAAGTTTTTAAAAAAGAGCTCACCTATATCTATTTACTAACAGATGCTTCAACTCAAGTCATCCAGTACCTGGAGCTACTGGATTGATATTTTTGGTACCAGGGATTGAACTTCGGGGTACTGGACCACTGAGCCACATCTCCAGCCCTATTGCATTTTAGAGAGGGTCTGAGTTGCTTAGTGCCTTGCCATTGCTGAGGCTGACTTTGAACCCGTGATTCTCCTGTCTCAGCCTCCCTAAGTGCTGGAATTATAAGCGTGTGCCACCGTGTCTGGCTTGATGTCCTCTTATTTGGTGCCTCACCCAGAGCACAGACGATGGAAGCTCAGTAAGGAGCCAGGTCTACTGAAGTCAAGCTAAGACCACCAACTCCACCTAAGAAACCATTCTTCCCCTCACTAACCTGAAAGCTTCCAAGTTCAAGATCACCAGTAAGAGAACCTAACCAGAGTCCTCTAGAAGGGGCAGCTTAGGCACTGGCAGAGCAGGGGTTTCAGAAAGCTACGGCCTCTGGTCTTAGCATGGCACTCCTAACAGCTTCTATTTGATGAGTAAGCCAAGCTGAAAGCTATCACAGCCCCACTCTCAGCTGCTATGGCCAAGGTAACCCCCCTCCCCCCATTTTATCCTGAGGGGAAAGCAGAGGGAAGGAGACTTGTGGCTATGCTCAGCCTCTGCAACAAGTTTTGTCAGACTCACTTCATCCCAGACTTGGAAGAATGAGCTCTGAAGTCCCAGTCTAGAATTGAGTCAACTTTGAGGGGTAGACTATGGTAAATGCACGGAACGTGAAATCATCACTCCTTCCCTGGTAACAAGATGCTGGACAATTTCTCTGAAATCTGAGAGCTGATGTTTTGGGGCTCAAACTTTAAAATTGATGCCCTAACATTGAGAAAGGCAAATATGGACTCTGTCAACATCAGCTTGCCTGCAGAAGCTGCTAGAGCTACTACCATGAGAATAACCTGGTAAGGAGTGTTGATTCTGACCAACTGAAATGACCTCGAGTGATCCTAGGAGATAATGCTTGTGAGTTTTGCCTCCAGGAAGCCCATGAAGTACTCATGGGCAGGTTGGTGAAAGATTTCCTGTCTCAGGTTAAGGGGGAAGAGGACATAACCAGCATTCTCCATAACAAAGCTCTGTCTCCCAAGATCAATCACATTCCTAGAGCCTCTGACCTGCAGGAAACAGCCAGCTCCAACCCCTCCAGCCTTCCTATCTCAAAGGCTAAGATGCTTCAGGCTCACTAGACACCTAAAATCTGATCCTAAGGTTACTCAGTGCTTTCCCTTCCAGAATCACAGGATACCAGCATAACGATGGATTACAAGTGAGCCCCAGAGCATTGATCATTTAAAGATTTCTTAGGGAACCCCAGAAAACCAGAGTCCCTAGTCCCTAAAGCTACCACCATCTTAAACTCCTGGATACACACAAACCTTTACACTAGAGCCCAATACTCAGTTCCTATTGTCCAATAGGTGATGTCTATCTTTCACCAAAAATTACAAGACATGTTAAAGGCATGAGTCTAAAGAGACAAAGCAGACCAAGGATCTGTCATCTTTTCAGACAGGGGATTTTAAACACTGTTAAAGTCTAAAACGAAAAAAGCAACATAACACGAAAGCCAAGAAAAGACTAAAAGCACTAGAGATAAGTCAGAAATGAACACTTTTGATAGGATCAGTAAAACAGCCACCGCCAAGAATGAACTAGGAAGCTTGAAGCTGTCAATATTCCCAAACTAATGCAAAGGGGAAAAACTGACCAGTATCTTTGATATACAGATTCAACTTCCCAACTTCAAGTGAGGGCTCAGTCTTCCCCTACCACTGCTCCCCCCACCCCTGAAATAGATGCAAATGTTTCCAGAGTGGAGATGCAGTGCCTAGACCACATGCATGTCTAGTTCTGTCTCAGGAATCCCCAAGTCCTGTCCACAGGCAAGAGAAAGATCCAGATCCACCCCATTTTCTACACATCCCTGCCCTCCTTCTGTATTTGGAAATCAGCACCATTTTTCTGCCAAGTCTCCCCTTCCAGCTGGGAGCATTGCTGTCTTCCTGACAGCCTTCCTTTCTTTGAAGGGGGAATTTAGGCTGTAGATCCACAAACAGGCTACTTGCCTCAGTACAGACTCACAGCCAAGAACAGCTCACCTGCAGCAGGTGTCAGTTGATAAAACATTTACATGATTTTGACAGGTGGAACAGGAATCTCCTAGAATCCCAGTTATACTGCTAGACTTAGAGCATGCCCTGATGTCACAAGTTCTTGATGGCAGAACCAAAGAACCTGGAGATCTGATTTTCATCTTTTACAGAGGCATATTCAAAATAACTACTCACCTTCAGCCCCTGACAAGGCTCAGCTGCCTTCTAAGCCAGCTTGCCTAAGCCAGCCTGGTATCCTCCTGCCAGATGGCCTCCAGCCTTACCTGTCCAAGCTGGCCCCAGAGACTTCACACTACTTCCCACAGCCAGGGAGTCCCAGGCTATTGAGAATCATGAACTGTATCAAGAGCCTGGTGGGACTTTAACCTGGGTTCCTTCCCAAGTACACACCCCCTATGCTCTGCAGGAGTCTTTCCTCCCTGCAAGAAGGCAGCCTCCTAGGTCTGACTAAGAGCTGGAAATACTTAAGATGGAAGGTTCAAGAAATCAAGAATTGGAGAACAAGAGTCTTGGTACTGAAAGTATAGACTAAAGAAATCTGTGATGCTGGGGAAAATGGAACAAGACTTAAGATACTTTCCTCCCTACTAAGTATTGAAAGCAAAGAACAGTCTGTCACTGGTCTGAGGAGACCTGAGCCTGGAAGGGACTGGGTTGGGGCCATCTTCTGTGCCTGATAGAGATCTCTACATAGGGGCTAAGGGTCAAATCATTTTTTTCTGAATAGAAGTCTACTCTGGGTGGATCTAGGGTCTCCTTTCTGATATTAGGCATAGCTGCTATAATCTGGCTCCCTCCTCAAAAGCACTCAGGAAAAAATATCCATATTATCAAGCCGATCTGGTCTGTACCCTTTCCTCTCTCAGGCATAGAGGGCTTCTGTTCTATTACCCAGGGATTCTTAAAGCGGCTGAACAGGCCCATGAAGGACCCATCTCCCAGTATCCAAAGTGGGAACCTGGGCCTAGACACTTTCCTCCATGACCACCAAGTGGGCAATAGTCCCATCCAGACTCCAGTGCAGCTCTCCAAGCTCATGGCTCAACTTCTCAGTTGTCTCTAGTATCAACCTTCACTGCATTGAGCTCAGGGGAGGCAGCTTAATATCCTTAGAGACACAAGACCCAGGATCAGAAACTGTTTCATGAAACTTCCTTTTGACGGGGCACACATTTCTGGGATCCTGAACTTAGCACTGTCAGACTCAGAACAGGGGCAATGTTTGGAAACAATGGTCAAGGGTTTTCCAAATATGACTTGGATACCAAGGATCCAAGCAAACCTTGAGCTGAGGTCCAGTGTAGGCACAATTGAGGACCAATGGAGCAAGAACCCCAGAAGCAACCAGGAAGAGCCAAGAACATGAAGGATCACAGCTGCTCTCAAAATACATGAGGTCAGACATCCTCGACATCAGTGCTGAGGGTAGGAATCAACCCAGAGTTCTATCTGATAGATGGACCTCCAGAAGTTAAGGTGAGGTGAAGGAGCTCAGACAAAAGCCATAAGACACCAGTGGCCACGCTGCCTATAGCATAGGAAGTCCTTAAGCCAGACAGCAGGTCCAGGTCATTCCAGAGACTTCTGGGTGGGGGTGGGAATGAAGGACACAGGAGTAGTCAGAGGAGTCAAGATTCAGAAGCAACAGCTCATGGATGTAACCAAGGCTAAAAGACAACCTTGCTTAGGTATAGCAGGTCCTGGCTAGGGCTGACCAGCTGCATCAGTGACTAGTAAAAACAATTGTCATCCCAGGAATGGATGATACTGTGACAAACCTCAATGGATCTCTGATCCAGAAGACTGAGGCAGGCTTTCAGGAGCAAGGGCCTTTAAATACTCTGGATCTTGCAGGTTGCTTTGGATCTTCCCTATGGGGTGGGACCCAGTCATACACCCAGCCCCCGGGTCTGCACACAGCCAGACATTGGCCAGTCTTTACATTCAGCAGATCCCAGAAGTGAGTCTGGACACCCTCACAGCTGCTCCACTCTTGAGAAATGGAAGGTTACTAGAAAAGTGAACAAGACATCCAGATTGAGGACAGCCAGCCTCGCCACTGAGGCAGGGAAGAAACACTGCAAAGATAACCCATGCTGTGTAGCAGGACAGACTTGGGAAGGTCGCCATGGGCCTCCTGGTCCAGCTTGCTAGGTGCTTGATTAGCTTCTATTCACTACCAATGATAGAATTCTCTAGTCAAGTAGAATTCACGACTTGACATCTATTCACTGTTGAATCAGCCTACTAACAGTGTTCTTCTCTAAGACTCTTAAAGAGATTAGAACTAGTTATAGCTCAAAACATGCTGATCACAGTTGCTAGCTCCTACCAGAAGCCCAGAGATAAAGATGGCACATGGAGGGGGGGAGACAGGGAAGAAGCCCCTGGCATTGAGGCTATTTTGACCTGGTGAAGGGTAGCTCCACCCCAGGAAGGAGGCAACTTGGTACAGCAGTGAAGAGGTCAGGGACCCAGGGAGTTCAGCTCCAGCTTCTTCCCAAACGTGCCGACAGGCCCTGCACCATACCTGTAGGAACTCACTTCTCGGTCAGGTGTCTTCAGGAAATCAGGCCCAGGCAGAAAGCCCTGAGCTAAGGGGAAAACAGGTGGGAGTTGCTTAGCAACTCCTTGGCAAGGAAACCTCAAAACCTTCCACCCTCACCACCGTCCCCCAGGGGTGGCGAGTAACAGTTGTCCTCCTGTGCCCCTCCGCCCGGTAGGCGAAGGGAAGGCTGTCATTTTGGTAGGTTGAGAGCTGTTAACTAGCTGTTCCACCCTAAGGCTCATCTTCTCTCCCCACTCTGTCCCCTGGGGATGGGACCCCCTCAAGGGCTCTGAAGTCCACCCTCCCAAGGCACTGTGGACAGTAACCAGTGCCTCCAGGGAAAACCAACTCCAGCCAAAGAGACCTCAGGAGCAGTTACTTCAGGATAGTTAACTAGGTCAACTCCAGTGGTACAAGTGCTGAGATGGGCCGAGGGTTTTAAAGATGGCAGCATTACCAAGTCAGGCACGCAAGCGGATCAGGTACAAGGTGCAGCAGCCAGGGGACAATTGACTCAACCAAGGAACAAGCTGGCTGACAAAGTTGAGATGGATGGCAACCCCCAGGAAAGGGCAGAGTGATGAGAACAGCCAGCACAGGGAGGGGGGCCACCAACGTCCTGAGAGGAGCAACGCCTGAAGAACATTCCAGAGACAGAACCAAAACCCCATGAGCTGCTCATTCTACACTATGAAGGAGGCAGAAGTTGGAAGACAGGGGACTCACGAGACCACGTGGCCCTGGTAGAGGGACTAGGCTCTTTGGAGACAACCTTCCAGAGGCCAGAGCCAGGAGAGGCTGCTCTCAGGGTGATGTACTTCCTCCTGAGGAAACGAGACCGGATGCTCACAGAGGAGCCCTGTCCTAAGGCCAAGACAGGAGTGTCTGGACTCCCTGGAGCAGCTGCAGCAACAGGAGTCTATCAGAAAATCCAAAGTCACTTACAAGACCCAGAGTACTTAAAGGCCCTCGCTGTTGAAAGCCTGTCTGTCTCCTGGGTCAAAAGACCTGTGGAGATTTGTACGACAGCAGCCTGGCCCACAGGGGCCCAGAGCCACAGAGAGGTGCCATACCAGCTGGGTTAGGTGGAGTGGGGGTGCCATGTTGCTGCCATAGGAATGATTGATGCTACTTATCCAGCTGCTTCTACTTTGTACTAGCCTCGCTCAGCTCTCAGGTAACCAGGTTTCTTCCCTTTAGTCCCCATTCAACCAGGCCTCTGCTCTGTCTTCTCCACAGCCAATGGAGAGGCATTAACTCCTCCATTCTGCAAAGGGGGACGTACCTTTCCCACCTGCAGCCTATATTCCTGCTATTACCCACACCTGCCCTGCTCAGTGACCTCAGGCCATTTGCACCTTCTCCCCTAGTATTTGGTCACTGTCTCTTCACAGAGGCCTACCCTGCTGGACTAGAGTGCTCGAGGCCAAGGAGGGGCCCTACCCCCAAGGAGTCCTGTGAAGGGTGAAGGCTAGCCCATTTCCCAGCCCCTGCCTGCAATTTCCAGGCTTGCCTTCAAGAGTCCTTCAAGGCCTGGACTCTGGTCTCCCCTGCAGACATTTCTAGGCAATAGCTAACACCTCCCGCCCAAATGGGGTTCTAGGAATGCACCCCATGAGCTGCTTATTCTATACTTCACTATGAAGGAGGCAGAAGTTGGAAGACAGGGGACTCATGAGACCACGTGGCCCCGGTAGAGTGACTAGGCTCTTTGGAGACAACCTTCCAGAGGTCCCACTGCCTGTGCACCCTGAGCTTTTGGTCGTTGCTTCTTCCTGAGCCACCAGACCATGCCAGACTCCAGTGCCAGAGCCAGGTCCATATAACGGACCGAGGGGTCCAGGAGGTGGCAACGTTAGACTTACCATAGAATCAGCGGCCAGCTCAAAGCAGCTAAGCTGCTGCCTGAAGGCCCCCAAGCCCTTTGCCGGGGCCCAGTGCTTCTCCAAGAAAATCCTTAGCTCTGACAGCCAGGCCCTGGAGCATCCTCTTCTGGGGTCCTGCCTATGTCATTGCCCTGACATCTGGGGTAGTGGTTGACCCTACCAGGAGTTGGTTAGAACCTACGAGCCTTGCTTTAGTGACCAAGGCCAGCACTCTGGCCCTTTCCTCACCAGTCAAGACCAGTCCAATAGCCCAAACAGACCCAGGCCCATAGGAACCCACCTGCCCCGAGCGGCTGGGGCTGGACGAAAGCAGTGCTCACAGTCCCTCCCCATCAGCCTCCTCTCAGCTGAGCACAAGGCTCCTCGGTAGCCCAGGCCTCACTCCAGCATTCTATCTCCCTCTTCCTCCACCATTCATGGCGGTAAACTTGCACAGCTACACCCTGGAGACCTCTGTTCCCCGCAATTCCCTCCCTAGAGGCTGCCCATCCCATCTCCGCCCTCAGGGCTCCCAGGACCCCCACCCCACTCAGGACCTAGGCCCACCTCAGCCCCAGCCCTCAGGCCACCCCCTGCTGAGCACACACTGGGCCTTAGCTGAAGATCAAAAGGCACAGCCAGTCACCACGCCAGGCGTCCTCCTATTGCCGGAGCCAGTCCACCACCTGAGAAAGCAGCTTCAGGGTCAGACCCTGCTGGGGTGACGCCAGGCCTGGTGGATGGAGTAATTTCAGTCAGACCCTCCTAGCAGCTAGCATACGTGCATTCCCTGGGTCGTGGCTCTCTCGAAAATCAGGAGTCCTCTCTGGGCCTGGCCAGGTAAGGTCACTTCTCAATCCACCAGCTCTCCTCGTCATGGAGCAAGAGGTCCCCAAGACTGATCGGCTCACTCAGAGGTAGATCAATTCAGCCACTTGTGGAAAGACCTGCATCAACCTGGGATTTGGGTGGATGGAGATATGCCCTCCAGGGATCTGAGCAGGCAGTAGGTGAGGCCTACAGGGAGGTTTTTATAAGGACCTGCTCCTGCGCCTTCCTCTAGAGCAGCTGCTCTCAATTCTGTGGCCTGTGTTGGAATCACCTGAAGAGAGGCTGGGGTGTAGCTCAGCAGTAGAGCATTTGCCTAGCACACGTGAGGCCTGCACGAGGCCTTGGGTTCCATCCCCAGTACTGGGGGAAAAAACAAGAAGCACCTGGAAAGCTCGTGAAAGCATTACTATTGCTAGGTGTGGTGGTGCACACCCATAATCCCAGCAACTCAGGAGGCTGAGACAGGAGGATCTCAAGATCAAGGACAGCCTTGGCAATTCAGCAAAGTCCTGTCTCAAATGAAGAGAAAAAACAGGACTGGGATGTAGCTCAGTGATAGAGTGCCTCTGAAGAAAGAAAAGAAAAGAAAAAAACTACTGCCAGTCTCCAGAGTTCATTAGGTCTGGGCTGAAGCTGGAAAATAGAAGCTTTGAATATGTTCCCAGGTGGCACCCATATTGCTAGCCGGGCCCACACATTAAGAACCACTGTTCTGGAGTCTCCAGAAACATAAAGAACCCCTGTGTCCCCCATCAATGAAGGCACTGGTTGAGTTAAATCAAGGGGAACAGCTCGTATTGGGGGGGTTGATTCTTTAGAATTGGATAAGAGGATATATGGCTTAGATATGAGGTGTCCCCAAATCTCCTGTGTCAATGCAGGAGGTGAAATGTTTAGATTATGTGAGCTGCAGTCTAATCAATGTATGAATCTATTTGCTGGCTCAATCATTTGATTGATTACAAAGTGGTCACTGTAGGCAGGTAGGGCGTGGCTGGAAGTGGATCCTTGGGGGCATGTCCCTGATAGCACCCCCTCCTCTTCCTCCCTCCCTCCTTCCCTCCTGGACACCATGAGCTGAGCAGCTTTCCTCTGACATGCCCTTCTGCCATTATGTTCCGCCTCACCTGGGACCCAAAGCTGAGGAGTTGGCTAATCATGGATAGCAACCTCCCAAACTGTGAGCCCAAAATACATTTTTCCTCCTCTAAGTTGTTCTTGTCAGGTATTTTGGTGACAGGAACAAAAAAAGATAACACAAGTGCTCTACTTGATGGGTGGGGGTTGTGTTTAACCAACACATAATAACGGTACATATTTATGGGATACAGCAGGATGCGCTGATACACGTGTGTATATTGTAATAATTAGCTCGAGGTACTGAGCAGGTCCTTCACCTCAAACATTTATCATGTCTTTGTGGTGAGAACATTTGCTGTCATCTCTTCTAGCTATTTTGAAACAATACTAGTTTCTATCACCCTACAGTGCAACAGAAGAGCAGAACTTATTCCCCCAACTTTAACTCTGTACCATTCACCAGCCTCTGGTACATCTTGTACCTCTGCTTCCATGAGAGCAGCTCTCGTAGATTCTACAGAGGATATATGGTATGGTTTTGAAGGGCTTTGGGGTCCCCGGGACTTCAGCAAACCTCAGGGAACGGGAGGCAGTGCTAGGTGCTCCCTGGATCAGGGTCCCCATGGGGAGAGAAGAAAGGCAGAGGGGGGCGTGGGTGTGTTGAGCACATCCTAGAAATTCAAGCAGCTGGGACGGAGGCCCAGCTCTGCCACCAGCTCCACAGGGATTTCAGCGAGTCCTCCTTGAATCTAGTCTTGCCTCAGTGCTGAGATGAACCACATTTGCCTTAAGTCCAGCGGACATGCATGGAGGGCCCCGCACTGTGCTAGGAGGTGAAGGTCGGAGAACTGCAGCCCCTGGCCCTGCTGGGGAGCCTGGAAGAGCAGTGATCCAGAGCCCCACACAGGGGAAAGGGGGAAAGGAGAGCAAGGGGAACTTTGTGTTGCTCTTGGCTATTCCTTCCAGCCTGAACCAGAGGGCTAGTAGCAGGAGAGGTTGGCCTAGCCATTGTGGGGCAGGTGGTTTCCCCAGGGTCCACCTGGGACCAGTTAAGCAGAATTGCTAAGGCGGGACCCAGGCCTCAGGTGGTTCTCTGTACAGAATTGTTGAGCTTGTTCAGGAGGAAAAAAGATTTCCAAAGAGCCTCGTGAGGGCACAGCAGTTGCAACACCCTGTATGACTGCTAGAGAAGGGTGGGAAGGTGGGGAGCACCAGTTTTTTCAAGGAGCTTTCTTATTAAACTGAAGTATTGGGCTTTTTTCATGGCCAGTGGGGAGCCATTGAAGGTCTCTGAGGAGGGGCATGCTGCACCGGCCACAGCTGCCTCTGCTTTCTTCCTCCTCTCCTAGACTTTACTATGCTCATCACGTGACAAAAAGAAAAGAGCCTAGCCTGGCATGGTGGCACACGCCTGTAATCCCAGTAGCTCAGGAGGCTGAGGCAGGAGGATCACGAGTTCAAAGCCAGCCTCAGCAACTTAGCAAGGCCCTAAGCAACTAAGCGAGAGCCTATCTCTAAATAAAATATTAAAAAAGGCCTGAGGCTGTAGCTCAGGGTATAAGTGCCCTTGGGTTCAATCCCTGGTATCAAAAAGACAGGCGTGGTGGTGCATGCCTGTAATCCCAGCACTTTGGGAGGCTGAGACAGGAGAATTTCGAGTTCAAAACCAGCCTCAGCAACGGCGAGGTGCTAAGCAACTCAGTGAGACCCTGTCTCTACATAAAACACAAAATAGGGCTGGGGATGTGGCTCAGTGGTAGAGTGCCCCTGAGTTCAATCCCCAGTACCAGAAAAGAAAAAGGGCTTGGGCCTTGGAGGCCATTCTACTAGAGGATGCTGCTTTAAGGTGTTACTGGTGGAAAGAAAAAGGGGGAGACCCTCCCAAGGTAAGAGGCTAGAGTGATAACTATCTAAGCTGACTCCTGCTCCTTCGCAATGATTGAACTTTCCCTGTGTAACCTTGGGCAAGTAGGCAAGCATCTCTGAGCCCCCACGGTCAAAGAGGAATACAGAAGCAGGGCCCGTTTAGCATCGTTGGCTGAGCCCAGCTGGGCTGCAGGTGCTGAGGGGCCAGGGAGGTGGGTGATTGTAAGAGCACGTGAACAAAATCGCTTCCTGTTAAGTCCCAACCTGGGCAAAGCACGAGGGCCGTGGAGCCAGCACATCTATTTTTCATGCTCCTAAGTTCAAATGTGAGAAGACGGGAGCAGGTGATGTGGGATAGAAAACAGATGAAACATTGATAACAGCAAAATTAATATTGCAGGAAGAGCCAGGCCACAGGTGTGGAGAAAGGTGGGGCTCCAGTGCCCCTCCCAGATGTGGCTTATCTGCAAAGATACGTTTGTTTTCGCATACAGAGCAGAGGACCTAAGGACCAAAGGGTGGGGCGATGCAGAAGGGTTGCCAGGAGCTTCCTCTCCTGAATTCAGGGCCCGTGTTTGCTGTGTGATCTGGACATGTAACGTCATCTCTCAGGACCTCATTAGTGCTAGTTCATCTCCCTGTGCTTAGGCTAGGACTGGACCGGGTTGGGTCTTTAACACGTGGTTCTGATAAGTTTGGTGGTGCAAAGAGGCAAGACCAGCCTAAGAGTGACAAGAAAAGTTTAAATAACAATCTTTCCAGGTGATTCTCTTGACCCCCAATCCCCTCAGCACTGAGAATCTGGCCTGCCCCATCCTTGGTCTGCGGGACCCTTGCCCAGCTGGCTCAGCCCAGGGCAGCCCGGCTGCTGGTCCTGTCTGATCTGCCTGATTCCAGTTCCTAACTTAGGACATGTCCCCCTTTGAGCCCCAACTTTGGGGACTGGCTGTCCCCAAGAAAATTCTTGTCTCCAGAACCCAGGAGTGAGCCCACAGCTCCACTGAGAGCCTCGGTCTCTTCCTCCACTCTCCTCTCCTCCACTATCCACATCCTCAATGCTGCCATGCGGAGAGTGGGAAACAGCCTCAAAGTGACTTGCTGGCTTTTTCTTTTCAAAATTTGCTTTGTAAAGTGCTACGTCATGCAAAAAAATGCCACAGCCTCCTGACTCCTGCCCACTCACCAAGACACCAGGGCGCAGGGGTGGAGAAACGTCTTGTGCTGCCGCTTTTCCCCTGGCATGCTCATCGGGCGCTTCCCCGGAGCCAGGCCTTTCTACAGGTGCCACCACTGCATTTGCAGATCACCCCTGCTGAAGAGGGGCATATGGGGGCTCTGAGCACCTCTTCCTGGGAGCCACTGAGCTGCAGAGCCACCATCCCCTCTAAGCTGCTCTCAGGCCCCTGGACAATGGATGTGGTTTGCTTTGCTCTGCTCTGCCGTCAGGGTGCTGGTGAGAAGCTCAGGCTGGCTGACCTGGGAACCCCCACCCCAGGTGCCCTGTTCTGCAGAGAGCTCGCGCTCCCCAGCAGTCATAGGCAAGTCCCACCCCAGCCTGCATGGCAGTGGCATGCCAGGTCCTTCTAAAGCCCATTTGTGAACAGAGGAGTGTGGTGAGGAATGGAGATTTGGAGTTCTACAGAGTTAGGTTTGAATTGTGGCTCCCATGTGCAACGGCTGTGTGACCAGGGGAGGGTTGCTTAAATTCTCTGAGCCTTTATGGGTTTTTTGTGTTTGTTTTTGTTTTTGGTGGTTTTTTTTTTTTTTTTTTTTTGCTTATATTTATTTTCTCTTAAAGGGGGATAATGCTACCTCACGGGTTGTTCTGAGGCTTCAAAACAGTGAAACAATAAGCTTGACAGGTGGAAATCCCACCACTGATGTTAGCACTAATAGCATTGATTTGCCACAGTGTGTAGTTGTGGAGAGCTTGATTGAGACCCTACCCAGAGGGCCCAATTACCAAAAGCCAAAGATACTCCGGGCCTGAGTGGTCTCACCTGTGCAATGCTTCCAGAGGGAAACCCCAGGGAGGGTGAACCCCATTAGGCTAGGCCCATGCTAAACCTTTCCTGCCCTCCCCTCAGTCCCCTGGCCTGTGACACCTCTTGAGAGCCAAGTCCCTAGACTTGGGAACATTCCCATGCTGTGGAGCTGGAAGAGCCTCATAACCATCTAGTGCAGCGCCCCTATGTTACAGCCAAGATCGGGAGGCTCCCAGGAGGGAAGCCACACAGTTAAAACCCAGTGGGCCAGGCCCAGATGCCAGCTCCCCGACTCCCAGGCCAAAGCTCCTCAGCCACTCTGTGCTGTTCTGGAATCGTCCTTTTCTTGGAAAATCATGGAAAACCAACCATTTTGTAGGCCAAATAATGGCTGGGTCCAGATGTGGCCAGTATCCCCCTTCTGGTTTCAGTATTTTAATTTTTTAACCCATATTTAAAAATCAGGAGGTTTTGCATAAAAACCCCCATGCCTCGCTCCTCTTGATAGCTAAGGAAATATGGTGGGCCTAGACCCAGGTCTTGACATGGCACTGTTTGCTGTTGTCCTGTAGTCACCAACTATTCTGGACAGGATGTACATCTCCAGTTCTCCACAGTCCCCACCATTCCCTATAGCCTCCCACTCAGCCCTCTCCACTCACTGTATGTGACCTACCTGTCCTCTACAGGAGGCTCTGAGAGGGCAGGTCTGTCTCTGTGTCCCCAAGGCTTTCTATCCCATCTCCCAAATGCCTGGCCCTAGGCACCTCCTGCATGGCAACGTGACCACCCCCCATGCCTTTGTCCTGTTGTTGGTTTGCAAAATGCTCTCCCAGCTCCCTAGGCAGTGTCTGCTTCCCAGGCCACCATGGAGGGTGGAGGAGAGGATGTCAGCAGGTACTACAGTGTCATTGCGGGTGAGGACACTGACTCACATCAGGGTGATGATTAGAACTCAGCACCCGAGGAGCTGCCTGCTGGTTCAAGCTTTGGGGGTGTTCCCTGCCTGACTTGAGCAGTGGAATCCAGAGACAGGGAAACAGATTAGCCTTCCTGGGGGACCTGAGGGCCCCGCCCCAGGTGTGGAGAGGCAGCTCTGTGAGGGAGGCAGAGCTGGTCTCCTACCTGAGCCTCTCCCCAGCCTTGGCCCCACCCTCCCCACCCTGAGCCAGGAGGTCCTGTTGTGGGAGGAAGGAGGGTGGGGGCAGGCCTGGGCGCTGCCCCAAGTATGTCGTGGTGTGGAGAGCCTAGAACTTTACAGCAGGTGCATTATTGATGGTCATTGTGCCCTGCAGGCCATCAATTATTGACAGGCCAGGGAGAACCAGAAGGTGGGCCAGGGCTGGAGCCCGGGGTGCCTGTGGGGAGTGTGGAGGAGTGACTGCCATGCCCCTCCCCTCCCTGCCTCCTGTCCCCACCAACTGGTCCCCAGCCCCCATCTCCCCCTTTTCTTCTGCTCGCTGTCCTCTCACACCTGGAAGAGTGCTTCTGGGGGACTGGCCAAGATCCTCTCGACGCCTGAAGGGTGAGTCCAGTGCCTGGACACCCAAAGGGCTGGGGGCACAGTTTCCCAAGATAGAAGGACGTTCGTGGACAAACGCTGGGGGGTGCAGAATGGGACCATGAGTCCTATTTGAGCCAGGTGAAGTTTGAGAGAGAGGGCAGACCTCCAGGGGAGGTGGCCAGGATCTATGTCACACCTGTGGCTAGCACTCATTGGGCACTGTGTGCCAAAATTGAGGCCTTTTTGATTCATCCTCACAGCAAAGCCAGGATGGACACACTGTTGTTCTTCTCTGAGTACAGAGGGGTTAAGGCACTAGTCCAAGGTCACACAGCCAGTTGTGGCAGAACTGGGACTTCAGCCCAAGGAGTGTGGCCCTGAGCTTGTGTCCTTAGCCCTCCCGTTGGACATGAGTGCTGTCCCTGAACGGGGAGATTAGGAGGGGTTTTATTTGCTCTTCACGCTTATCTCTATTTTCCAAATTTTCGACAATGAATATGCATTGCTTTTGTGATCAGAAAAAACACACATAACAAATAACATTTTTAATAGCATCTCCCTTCTTTCTAAGTCCCTAGGTGCCTCTAACCTTTCCCACCCCCACTCCCTTGGCAGCCCCGCCCCGCCCTTGAAGCAGAAGGGAGGGGACTGCGTCCTCCCTCCCTGTGGGCAGGTGCGGGATGTCCACACGGTGCTGCCCGCTCTGTGCCTTGTCCAAGTCCAGAGCTGTGACCATGGCCCTTGATGTGCGGCTCCCTCTGGCCTCTGCCAGGACCGTAGCTTCTCTTAGGCTCCTCAGGGACTGAGGACAGTGCCAAGCCGCCACCGCCGCCCCAGCCCACCTTCCCTCTATCTGCTCACAGCAGCTGGGCCGGCAGCTGGGCTAAGGCCAGGCCGGTACCATGGAAGGGACTCACAGATCATCCCGACATGCCCTGTGGCTCCCAGAAGCCCCCACGCTTGGTGCCAGGGCCGGGTGGATTAGTACTCCCAGCTCCCCCTACAAAGGTGCTGCTTTTCATTCTCCCTCACAGCCCCAAGGAAGAGACTGTCACACGTCCCCACCCCTGGCTCCCCTGGAAATACAGGGGCAAGAGGGAGACAGCACCCATGGTAGGAGACAGGGTCTCGGGGGAACCTGGGGTCTGCCACTGATCTGACACTATGCAGGCCACCTTCCCAGTCACTGGGAGGAGGTGCTATGACCACCATACTCTCATCCAGATCCTACCCCCATTCACAAGGCTGGTGGCAGGGACATCAAGTGCCACCAAGAGATGACGTTTCCCATCTTATGAATCTGACTGGCCTAGGTGGCCTTAAGGCATGGTTTTAGTTCACTCTTACACAGAACCCACACTTAAGAACCACTTGCTGAGAGACTGAAGGTGCTGGCTGGGGGAACGATGGTGTGTCCATTCTGCAGCATAGCAACTGGGGTTCCCATGGAGCGGAATGGCAGGGATCTGCTGGGTACAGTGGTGCACCCTGTGATCCCAGGGCCTCAGAGGCTGAGGCAAGAGGATCACAAGTTCCAGGCTAGCCTCAGCCACTTAGCAAGGCCCTAAGCAACTTAGCAAGATCCTGTCTCAAAATAAAGGACTGGAGATGTGGCTCAGGACTTAAGCACCCCCAGTACATAAAAAAAGAATGATGTAGATCTTTGCATGTTGACCTGGAATAACACCAATGTTATAATATCAAGTGGAAAGGCAAGTTACATCCCCATAGAAAGCATAGACTCATTTCTTAATATGAGATATTTTAGCCATATTGATATAAATTATTTGTCCAATCTTAGGTCATGATGGAGAAATGTATCCTAAACTTCAACTAACTAGCACATCCTGCTTCCATCACCCAAAAAATGAAAGAATTAGCCAGGCACAGTGGCACATGCCTATAGTCACAGCAGCTCAGGAGGCTAAGGCTGGAGGATCACAAGTTCAAAACCAGCCTCAGCAACTTTTAGCAAGACCCTGAGCAACTTAGCAAGAGACCCTGTCTCTAAATAAATAATAAAAAGGGCTGGGGATGTGGCTCATTAGTTAAGTGCCCCTGGGTTCAATCCCTGGCACAAAAAAATAAAAATAAAAAATGAAGTGATTAGGTTATAAGTTGCCCTTTTTTTCTACACTAAACTAAGAACTAAACATAGTGAAATTTCCATGCCACCAGACTCTAGCAACTGTGCATCAGACACAGGGCAAGGTCTTCTTCCAAGCAGCATCAAGCACACCCTTGTCATTAGGATGGTCCCAGGCCTCTTCACAGGCTGGCCTCAGCTCTAGAAGACTCAATCATTCATTCAACAGTTAAGTACCAGGTACCTCCTAAGTGTGGCCTCCCTCTCTGGATCCTTCTATCACTTTTCCACTCTGTGCCTGTTACAGTTTAGATAAGAGATGTCCCCAAAAGCCCATGTGTGACACAACACAAGAAAGCTTAGAGGTGAAATGATTGGGTTATGAGAACCTTTACCTAATTAGTGCATTAATCCACTCATGGGCATTAACTATGTGGTAAGTGTAGGCAGGTAAGGTGTGGCTGGAGGAGGTGGGTCATTAGGGGTGAGCCTTTGGAGTTCACATTTTGTGAGCTGAGCTTGGTTTCTCTCTCTCTCTCTCTCTCTCTCTGCTGTGCCACGTCCTGGGCTGCTTTGTCCTGCCTCACCTTGGGCCCTGAGGAATGGAGTGGGTCGACTATGGACTGAGACCTCTGAAACTCTGAGCCTCAAATAAACTTTTCCTCCTCTAAAATCATTTTTGTCGGGTCTTTTGGTCACAGTGGCAAAGAAAGCTGACTACAACAGTGCCCCACAGGATCCATGGTGCAGAGGGGCGCCTGGCCCACGGCTAAGAAGACTGCCTCTTCCTTCTTTCAACTTCTCAATCCCTGACGTGTGCCAGGCCTCATGCTGGGTGCCGCCCCTCTCCCCCTCCTGACATGGCTGGTGACTGTCTTCTGGGGGAGGACCTGTGGCATTTGGAAATGCACCTGTGGCCTATCTACTTCTGCAGTGCCAACTACAGAAAGGTGGGTGGGTTTGAGGAACTCCTGGCTCACAGGAGTCACTGGGACTGAGGGAGAGTGAGTGTTTTCTTGAAAGAGTTGGGGATGCCAGTCCATTCAACGTTCAACCTCACAGGACATCATCTGAGCTCACAGGACCAAGTGGGGTAAAAAGTCTCCCAAGAAGACGAAACTGGGGGACAGAGAGAGATGATTCTTCTGTTGATGGGCAATTGGCAGGGGAGGCGCTGGTGGTGATGTGGGGTCCTTATGATGCAGAGAGCTCAGATCCCCCGGACTGAGGCTGACAATGGCAAAAGGGTATGGCTGAGCTGGTGCTCCAGGCGGCCCAGGAGTGTGCTGGATTTGCCAGCTTGCCCGCCTGCCTTCTCAAAGGTCACCATCTTCAAAGAATTACGAGATCCCATGGGGCAGATGGGAAGACTGAGGCTCAGAGAGCTTAGGAGGCCCAGAGTTAGAGTCGAGGCAGTAGCTTTCATGGGACAAGAACCCTTCCCATTCCTGATGAGTCTGAGTGTCCTTGGCCTGCCCTCCTGTGGCACCCTGGCTGCTCTTCTCCCTGGCCCCCTTCAGCTCTGTGAAGAGGGGGAGCAAAGCTGTGCTGGCCCGTCCCCCATACATACACTGATAAGCCTGGACAGCCCCAGAGAAGGGCTCAGTGAGGGCAACGGCCTCTGTCTCAGAGCGCCGTGGCTGTCTGCCTCTCTGCAATGGACAAGGGGGTGTGGGCAGAGATCAGGGGAAAGGGCAGGGTGGGTCTTGGTCCTCCTCTACTGCCAACTTTCCATGTGGTGACACAGCAGGCCTCCCAGGCTAGAGGGACAGGAAATGACAGAGGCCACAGTGAGAGTGACTATCAGGGTGGGGACCCATCTGGCCCCACTCTTCCTGCAGGGATGAAGCCTGAGGCTCTGAGTTGGGAATGATGGGGGAGCCCCTTCCATGCGGGATCCCTTAAGAGGAGGCTTCCCGGAGGAGGTGGGGCCTGGAGACAGGGCGGGGCCTAGACCTGCAGCCAGGAGGACCAGGCATCTTCAGGAGTGGCCTTGTGAAGGAGGGAAGGCCTTGGGCAGGGAGGTCTGCAGGGGCCAGAGGGAAGGAAAGCAGTGTGCTTAGGGCTGAAGACAAAATTTAAGATCACCACGGAGGTCTGTGCTGTCCAGTCCAGCAGCCAGCAATGGCCAGAGCCACCAAGCAACCGAATTTCTAATTCTACTTAACTTTAGTTTATTTAAACATAAAAACTAATCTTTGATTCACTTATTAGAAAACTTTGTAATATATTTAGAATAACCTGAGTACTTTATTGCTATAAATGTTGTGAAAACTAAACACTGTGATCAAATAATTCTGATAAAAATTTAGCATCCAAATTGAGACTAGATTTTGAAAACTTTGTATAAAAAAGAATGCTCTGATCATGAATAATTTTTATATCAATTACATGTTAAAGTAATAACATTTGGAGCATACTGAGTTAAATAAAATAAACCAAAATTAATTGTATCATTTTTGCTTTTTTAACATAACCAAGAGAAAATTTAAGTTATATATGTGACTTATGGTAATAGAACTGGTAACACCTCTTTGGCTTTGAATTTTGGTGATATGTTACTTTTTCATTAATCCATGTCTCTGTGTCTGTTTAACTGACATTGTCAAAGGAGTGGCTTTTGACTTTGCGAATTTTCTCTCATTTATTGGTTTTGATTTTATTCTGTTTTGCCCTTTTCTTCATTATTTTCTGCCTTCTTTTTATGGTAAGCTTACTTTGTTCACCTCTTTCTATGATTTCACATGTATGTTCATAATTGAGTCTGGCCTGTGAATTTTCCTGCTCACAGTGTCCCTCATATACTTTGTTACAATTCTCCTGCTGGCCTGATAAATGCATTGTAGAATATTCCTTATATTTTCCCGGCACATACAGGAACTATTCATTAAAGTATTTGTTGATACCTTCAGTTAAAAAAAAGTTCATGTATATGGTTTGCACTCCATTCCTATTGGACAGTGTTGAAGGTCTTAAATGCTGACCCATATGCATTACTCATTAAGTGATTCAGATCAACGTGGCTCTGGGCAGGCTTCCTCCTGCTCCTCAAGAGTGGGTAGGGGGGCTGGGGTTATGGCTCAGCGGTTGAGCGCTTGCCTTGCATACGTGAGGCACTGGGTTCGATCTCAGCACCACATAAAATAAATAAAGATATATAAAAAAATAGCACATCATTAAAAAAAAATCGCTTTAAAAAAAAACAAAAAGAGAGTGGGTAGGGCCCTTTCTGGAACCACCCTGTGTTCACCCAAGGTTGGGGGCAAATGTGCTTTGAGGCAAAGGCTGTTGGTATGTTCTACTCAAGATGCCCCAAGTCCGGGAATGGGGTATGTGAGTTGGGGTCCTGTTTCTAGGTTCTGCTCACCCCCAGGTGTCAGCAGGCCCCATATTCAGAGAAGTGCTAAGTTCAACCAGGCATGAAAAGCCAGCTTCGCCCCTCTTTCCACCTCCTCTCACGTCTCCTAATCTCTGTGCAGACAGGCTGGGGAAGGTGTCATCAGCCCAGGCCTCTGCTAACTTCTTGTGGCTGGATGCTGGCAGGGGCCCCCAGGGGAGCACAAAGCTGGACAGTTCCTTAAATATGACATATGTCAGACCTTTCAGCCCTGATGCTGCAGAGGGAATACCATTGCCAGTGAAATATGACCCTGGTTCCTACCTGGAAATATCTGGACTCTGGCCACCAATATGCAGAACCCTCCTTAGGCTCCCAGGTCCGCTTAGAACTCTGTAGTACAATCCAGATGAGGGGGCAGGACCTGGGGTCTCACTCTCCCAAGACCAGGGAGGAACCAGATCAGCTTGCCTGGCCTGTTACACTCTCTCTGTCCCTACTTTCTCTGAATGCTTTTCAAGAAGCAGGTTTTTACCCAGTCCCTGAAATCACCTTTGATTTGGTCCTTGTCATAGAGCATCTAGAGGGCCAAATCTTGAACAAGGAAATTTCTGGGGATTGCAGTGCTCACCTGGAATAGCTGTGTGACCTTGGGAAAATGACTGCATCTCTGTGCCTGTTTTTCCAAGTAGGAAGACATCTGGAATTCCCCTCTCATATCCCACTCCCAATGACTGTCAGACCTTTATGGAAGGGAAGCAAGAAAAATTTGCTACTTGTGCCACCCTTTGAAAATAGGAGAGCTCAGCACCACAGACCCAGTAAGGGGATGGCTATTTGGTGGAGATCTGGATTTGCAAATCCAGATGTGAAGCAGAGGATGCCAGCATCCTGCTTCCTGTTTTTCTTCAAATGTCTGCCTCTGAGCACTGCCTGTCTCTACAGGAATAAGCTGTCTTGTTAATTTATTCAATCAACAAACATCTAGGAAAGTGCGTGGTGTGATGCACCACCTCTCCTCCTCCTCCTCCATCTGGACCAGGTGCTGGGCACACTGTTCCCCTACAGACCCAGTTCTTACCAACTAACCCGTCCCTCCCTGGACCAAGCTGTCCCAGGGATGGTGTGGATGATATCTGTACAGACTCACAGAGGGCCCGTCCTCCTGCCTCCTCCACCTTTTCCAAGTCTCCAGCCACAGGTTCATTGTGGTTTCCAAACCTTTCTTCTTTTAGTCATAGAATCCTTTCTTCAAACAAACCCTGCCCTGCAGTGTAGACCAGCTTGTCTGAAGGAAGTGGGTGTGGCACCTAGACTCCTACTCCACAGGCCTCCCTCTGCAGCAGCTTCTGAGACACTGCTGAGGAAACTTGGGGCTCCCCGAAACACAGTTTGAAAACACTGAGGTGCAGTAAAGACTAGGAATCAGGAGGATTGTTGCTGTGTGACCTCAGGGAAGTTATAACCCTCTCTGGGCTTCAGGTCCATTTTGGTCAAATGAGGAGTTTGGGATGGGTGAGTTTTAAGAAATGAGCACAATCCTACACAGAGAGAAGGGGAGAGTTACCATGAGCATGAGTGAAGCAGTTCTCTTACCCTTCCCAAAACAGATCTGGGAGCAGCCACATCACTTCAGGTGGCTGTCCCTCTTGGGAGTGGGTCACTGCATATCAGGAACACTTTGAAGTCCTGCTTAGACACGAATTGTCCCCAAATATTTCTCCTATAGTGTTTCACAATGTCTAAAATTCTATCCTTAGTCCTGCATGCGTTTGGCTGCCTACTTTAGGATACACTCGGCTCTGGTTAAAAGGCAGGTACATATCTGTGAGAGGCAGAGACAAGCACCTCAGGTAAGACCTTGGTGAAAACAAGCAAGCTTCCGGAACAGGTGGGCATGGGACGACAATCGAGGGTATTGGCCTGAGCCCCAAAGACCAACTTCATTCTCGGCCGCAGCTGCCCCAGGCTGCTCCATTCAGCCCGGGCACAACCACTGCCCTGGCTCCTAGGAGCTGTTTCCTGAGAGGGGACTTAGCCTGAGAAGACAGACAGGCTTTGTCCCCAGGGTAAGACACAGGACAAACAAGCAAAGCCCTTGCAGAGGGGAGAGTGGTAGGAGCTGGGTGACACTTTAAAGAGTCACAGGCTGATGGATGGAGAAGCGATTTTAAGGGAGATCAAACCCCCTCCCCCAAGTTTGGTGTGTTCTCTGTTTATCTGCAGCTGTTTCCCCAGGAAACAGGGGCAGGGCCTAAGAGCCATCTAGTCCCAGCCCTGGGCTCACAACTGGGGAAGCACACCCAGGAGGGGGAGGTGGCCTCAGCATGGTGTAGGGAAAGCGTCCTGGGCCAGCTGGCCCCAACTTACATCCCAACCTTTTCCGGGGCAGCCTCCCAGAGTTCCGCTGTGGTTCTGAACCTCGCATCCCTCACAGTGGGACCCATCTGGCTCCGAGGGCCTGTGAGGGGGCTGAAATGACTTTTGCAAAGAGCCCAGGGCCCACCATGCTTCAGCAAGCAGCGCCATTATGAGTGTCATCCACATACACAGTGACCTGCCTGAGTCCCACAGAAGCAAGGGGACAAGCCATAACTAGTTCCCAGGCAGGCCACCCAGGGCCCTGCCCACCCCACCAAGATCCAGGCACCTTTCAACAGGGTTTCCCACTTGGATGGAAGAAGGGAAAGACTTAAGAGGCTGCTAAGTGGCCCCTAGCCCCAGAATGGACTGTCAAAAAAAGAGGTGCCTGAGGGCGCATGGTCCTTACAGCTGCAACTCTGTTCCCAGGGTGTTTCCCTGAGGCGAGCTCAGTGGGAGACACAGGCCATGACTGTCCAGCAGGAAAAGTCCATCTGGCCCTGCAGAACCACCAGGGATGGGGGGTGCTCCCCCAGCAAGGAGCAGAGTCCAGAGGCAGAGTCCTGCAGCAGGAGCCGGGGCAGGAGAAGAGCCAGGCTTTGATTCCCAATATGGCCCTGGGTGCCATCTGGCTTCCCACAGGTTACTCAACCTCTGTGGGCCTCAGTGTCTGCCTGGGTGGCCGCAGTGCTGGCAGCACCCCTGGCGGAGGTGGGGCTGCCAGAATTCCATGGGCCCAGGATCTCAGAAAGGCTCAGAGTTGTTGGCTTTTTGTGGGTCCAGGTGCCCCTTTCTGGAGACAGGGAGAGGTTGTCCCTAAAAGGTGGGAGCAGGATGAGACTGGGGAAGAGGGAAGGGATTGAGAGCTGCTCTCTGGAGGGAGCAGGGGCAGGGGCAGCCCCAGAGTTCCTGTTCAGGAAGGTCCCCGGAAAAGATACCCAGGTGAGGCAGCTCAGGGAGGGCAGCAGGCACTTGCATACGACTGTACGTTAGGGTCGATAAAGGTAACTGTTCCTAAAGGTGATTGTATTAGCATCGCCAGGCTGCCATAACAAAGCGTCCAAACTGGGTGCTTAAAACAGTAGGTACTAATTGTCTCACAGTTCTAGAGCTAGAAGCCCAAGCTCAAGGTGTGGGCAGGCCATGATCCCTGGGTAGAAACCTTTCTCGCCTCTTTCCCACTTCTGGTAGTGGATGGCAATCCTTGGTGTCTCTGGGCTGGCGGCTGCAGCGCTTCAGCCTTTGGTCCCCACCTGTGGGTCTCCACGTTGCCTTCTCTCTGAGTGTCTGTGCCCTCATTGACCCTTCTCTTAAGGACGCCATTCATATTGGATTAGACCCACCTTGTTGACTTCAATGTGGTTAAAGCTGCAAAGACCCTAGATTTCCAAATCAGGGGGCGTTAGGAGGTGGTAAGGCTTCCGTGTATCTTTTGGGGAGGAGGAAGCAGTCCCACCCATAACAGAACTCTTAGATTTCTATATCAGCTTGAGAAAAAGTGTCAGTTGTCCAGATCAAGCAAAATTGTTTTGGGTGATGACATCAGTGCAGGACGGGTAGAGAGTTGAGCACCTGCAAGGCCCTTTTTGGTGTTGCCACTGGCAGGAGATGGAGCCAAGGCAACCCCTCCAGGAAGGAGGAGGCCTCTGCCCTCAGAGGGTTGGAACCACTGCCATTCAGTGGGGGAGGGGCCATCGTGTGCCAGGCACAGTGCTAGTGCCATCACGCGGCTAGCTCAGCTGCTCCTCGTGACTGCATGAGGTAGGCGTCTTCCCATTCCCCACAGAGCAAAGCAAGGCTGAGGCAGATTGAATCTTGCTCAAATTCACCCAGCTGTCAAGGATGTCAATCTAAGCAGTCTCCCTCCACCCACAGCCTCTGGGTTGATCACCAGGCTCCATGGCTCTTGGGAGAAGGAATAGTAGGTGTCAGGCATTGTCCCAGCATTTGAATTCAAAGGCCTATGAATTGAATCCAATGATAAACCAGAAGAACACCTGCAACGGCAGCCCAGCTCTTTCCCAGATCAAACAACAGGATCAGAAGCTACCCACAGCACGTGAGCTGGGGGCAGAATTAATCAGAGGTGAATTCAATCTAAAGTTGAAGCCCAGCACCAATCAACTCCATCTGGGAGGAATCTACTGGATCTGCCCTTTGCCCTGACCTTCAGAAGTAAGAAAGTACTCACACGCTCTGTGAATGAAAAAAGCAAAATCATATTTTAGTACCTACTTTAAAAACAAATAGATGGTATTTAGAAAAAATTTAAATATTTTGATACAGATGAAGAAATAGGAAAATATGCAAAGGCATGCTGCAGCCATCTCTGTTGACCAAAGCCAGTTGTGCCATCTTCTCCTGACTGTGCTGTGATGTTGCATTATGTTGGTGGCTTAAACTCAGCTGCGGAGGGAGGAATTACACAAGGAAAATTGACAAATGCTACAAATCAGGGCGGCGGCTGCTGTTGCCTTTGCCTCTTCTTGCTCTTGTTCTTGTTTTGCTTCAGAGAACTGGGTGTTCAACATTGACAACATCCCACTGGAAACGTGACCTGTCATTAAGAGAAAACATAGTCCCTAGAAGCAGACCCACAGATGACTTATATAAAAAACAACTATTTAAAATATTTAAAATAACAATTACAAATATTTTATAGAAAAGGGGGGAATAAAAGGTGTAGGAATGGAATATTTCAGAGGAGAAATAGTAATTTTAAAATGGAAAGAGGAATGCTAGAAGTGAAAAATTATCTGAAACAGCAAATGCTAATGGAAAAAAAGCTTTAGTGACTACACACAAACATATATACGAATATATAACCATGTATACATACAACTACACATACACACACTATACACGTGCATTAGTGAAATAGTCACAACACACAAGACATTTAAAGTGAATATAATTCAAGCATCTTTAGTATTTGAGATCATCACCACAAAGCTCTAAAAGAAATCCCACATGCATCCAGAATGATGACACACACCTGATTCCCAATGACTGGGGAGGCTGAGGCAGGAGGATTGCAAATTCAAGGCCAGCCTCAGCAACTTAGTGAGGCCCTAAACTTAATGAGACCCTGTCCCAAAATTAAAAATAAAAAGGGGGGGAGATGTGGCTCAGTGTCAGAGCCCCACTGGATTCAGTCCCAAAGTACCAAAGGCAGGTTAGGGGGAAGAAATCCCATATCCATTAATAGTCACTCCAGTGCCCCTTAACCACACACCCGCCTGAAGCTCTGCGTAACCACTAATCTACTTTCTGTCCCTGTATATTTGTGGAGTGACTATTTTAGCATCAGATAGAATAGATTTCAGAACAAAGAATATTAAGATGGGTGCATCAACACATGCTTATAATTCCAGCTACTTGGGAGGCTGAAGCAAGAGGAATGGCAAGTTTAAGGCCAGCCTGGGCAACCCAGCAAGACCCTGTCTCAAAATGAAAGGAAGGAAGGAAGGCTGGGGAGGTAGCTCAGTGGTAGATCACCCCTGGGTTCATTGACCCAGTACCCCTCCACACACAAAAAACAGCAAATATTATAAGGGACAAAGATGGCAATATTATGATAAAAAATTAATTCATCATGAAGATGTAACAATATCTCATCTAAAGAAATGTTTAGCAAGTTTAATCCAATAATATATTAAAAGAATAATACATTGTGACCAATAAGATTCATCCCAGGAAGGTAGGTTTGGTTTACCATTCAAAAATCACTCAAAGCTGAGAGTAGTGGTGCACGCATGTAATCCCAGAGGCTCGGGAGGCAGGAGGATCACGAGTTCAAAGCCAGCCTCAGCAACCGCGAGGCCCTAAGCAACTCAGTGAGACCCTGTCTCTACATAAAACACAAAATAGGGCTGGGGATGTGGCTCAGTGGTCGAGTGCCCCTGAGTTCCATCCTTAGTACCAAAAATAAAAATCACTCAATAAAATGTTTTATAATCACTTCAATGCACAAAAAAGCATTTGACAAAATGCAATCTCCATTTCTGATAAAAAAAAATACTCAGCAAATAAGGAATAGAGGAGACCCTCTTCAATATGATAAAGGACACTCCAAAAAAAATGAGAGCTAACATATTTTTGTGGTGAAGGACTAAATGAAGATCAGGAACAAGACAAAGGTGTTTACTCTGACCACTTCTAGTCAACATTCGGGTCTAGCCAGCAAAGTTAGGCAAGTGAAAGAAATAGAGGCTACCAAATTGGAGAGAAATGAATAAAACTATCTTCATTCATAAACAACATAATGATCTATGTAAAAAAAATCTGATGAATCTACAAAAAAAAGCGAGAAGAATTAATAAGCAAGTTCAACAAGGTTGCAGAATTCAAGATCAATATATTTAAAAAGTCGATTGTATTTCTATATGCTGACAACCAACAATTGTAAATTAAGTTTTTTCAAGTGAGATGTACGATAGCATCACAATATGAGATTCTTAGGGATAAATCTGATAAAAGATGTGAAACGCCTGGACACGTAAAACAGAAAATGTTGCAGATGGAAATTAAAGACCTAATACTGTTAAGATATCAGATCTCCCCAACTTGATATGTAGAAACAATATAATCATAAAGCCCCAACAGACTCTTTAGTTGAAATCCATAAGCTGTTTTAAAATTTATATGGAAATGCCAAGGCTTAGAATAGACACAGACTACTTATGAAGAAAAGAGGTACATTTAGCTCACCGTTTTGGAGGTTGAAAGTTCAGAGGGCATAGTGCAGGCTCTGGTGAAGGCCCTATGCGGAATGGTGGGGGCAAGGGCAGGAGCAAGGGATTACATCTCCAGACAGGAGGCGGGGGGTGGGGGCGGTGTTGTCTCCTTTTATATCAACCCTCTGGGAAGACCACCCAGGGGATTGCAGAGAGCTACTTTGAACCCTTCTGAGGGCAGCACCCCGAGCAAGACCTTCCACTAGGCCCACAGCTCCTTCCAATACCTCCACCCTGGAGACCAAGCCTCTGATCACATGAACTTTCAGGAGGACACAATAAAACAAATCCAAACTCTAGCAAAAAGCGTGTCAGTATCTCAAAATTTAAAAAAACATACACCTATCATAAATCCCAGTATTTGGTTCCCAGATAATCTACCCAAGAGAAATAAAAGCATCTAGCCACACAAGGACTTGTACAAAAATATTTGTGGCAGTTCCCATTTGGAACTACCCAGATGTCCATCAACAGGTAACTAGTAAGAGAATTGGGATCCATATGATAAATTAGTACTTAGCAAAAATAAATATGTAAAAATAAACTAATGAACAACCCAACAATACAAATCCATCACAAAATAAACATGCTGAGTGGAAGGAAAAAACAAAAAACAAAAAACAAGCAGGGCGCAGTGGCGGAAGCCTGTAATCCCAGCACTTTGGGAGGCTGAGACCAGAGAATCGCAAGTTCAAAGCCAGCCTCAGCAATGGCGAGGCGCGAAGCAACTCAGTGAGACCCTGTCTTTAAATAAAACACAAAATAGGGCTGGGGATGTGGCTCAGTGGTTGAGTGCCCCTGAGTTCAATCTCTGGTACCAAAAAAAAGAAAACAACAACAACAACAACAAAGTAAATTAAAGGAGAGTATACATTTTATGGCTCATGCTTATAAAATTCTAGAAACTGCAAACTAACATGTAGTGACAGAAAGCAGACCAGTGTTTTCTCAGGAGGGGCAAGAGGGTGTTGAAGGGTGAAAGGGAGAGAATCCAGAGGAGTGTGAGTAACCCTAGGCATGATGGATGTGTTCACTATTTTGAGTGTGGTAGTGATTTCACATCCAAGACTTGGCAAATTATAACATATTAAATATGTGCAGTTGATCACATGTCAATTATATTTCAATAAAGCTGTTTGCATTTTTAAAGTATATGCAATGGTCGATATGCACAATGAATATGTAAAGTTCATATTGATTCATTCATCTTTTATTGCTCAAATATAACCATTTTCTATTTATAATATTGTGCTGTGATACATGAAATAATTTTCTTTATCATGTAAGAAAAAAACTGTTGTTGCTTTATTAATACCAAAGTAGTTTTCAATATAAGATATTACCAGCAATAAAGAGGAAATAGCATCACAATAAATGGTCAATTCATCAAGAAGACCCAGCATCGGCCAGGTGTGGTGGCACATGCCTATAATCCCAGCAGCTCAAGGAGGCTGAGGCAGAAGAATCTCAAATTCAAAGCCAGCCTCAGCAACTTAGTGAGGTGCTAAGCAACTCAGTGAGACCCTGTCTCTAAAAATAGAGCTGAGGATGTGGCTCAGTGGTCGAGTGCCCCTGAGTTCAATCCCTGGTACCAAAAAAGAAAAAAGAAAGAAGACTTTGACATCCCTGAATGTCTGTGTGTTCTTAATTGAGTTTTAAATACAAGAAACAAATATTCACATGATAAAAGAAGACTATTTGGGGGGCTGGGGCTGTGGCTCAGGCTTGCCTCGCATGCCTGAGTCACCAGGTTTGATCCTCAGCACCACATAAAAATAAATAAATAAAAGAAAGATATTGTGTCCATCTACAACTTTAAAAAAAAAAAAAAGAAGACTATTTGGATATTTTAACACTATTCTTTCAGTATTTGATAGAAAAAGATTTCAAATTTTATAAGGATTTTAAAAGTTTGAACAATCAATTTGTTATTTTCAACTAACAACCTAGCTGACATTTATAAAATACTACGCTTGATTTCAAAATTCATTATTTACACGTGCACACAAAATACCCTGCTTACACATGCACACATCCAGGTACAACATAAGCGTTCATACAGAAAACAAATTCTAATACATTTTAAAAGACTGAAATCCTAAAGTTTGTTCTGTGACCACACTTCGGTAAATTAGATGTCAATAACAAAAAGATATATCTGCAAAATGCCACATATTGGTAAATTAAACAACATACTCTTAAATAATTCCTGGGCCAAAACAAGTGAAATGATTTGAGGTCTTTTCTTTTTTCCAATGTAAGTCCTCGGTGCTATAAATTTCCCTCTCAACCCTGCTTTAACTGAAAATCACAAATTTTGATATACTGTGTTTTCATAATCATTCAGATCTTATTGTGTTTTCATTATCATTCAGATCTAAGTATTTAAAAATTTTTTCTTTTGAGATTTCCAGTTGGATCCATGGATTTTTGAAAACATTTAATTCCCATGTGTTAGGAGATTTTCCTGTTATTTTTATGGTATTGATTTCCAGTTTAATTCCATTTTGGTCAAAGAACAGACTCCGATTTCACTTCTTTTGACTTACTGGTAATTTTTTTATGGTCTAGGATGTGGTTTATTTTTGTACATTTTCTGTGAGCCCTAGAAAGCATGGTGTATTGTACTGTTGTTGATGGAGCAATCTATAAATATTAGATTCCGTTGGCTGATGGTGTTGTTCAGTTCCTCCAGTCCTTGTCGATCTCCTGCCTGCTAGTTCTACCAGTTGCTAAGAGAGAGATGTTTAATTTTCCAACTATAATTACAGATTTTTCTGTTACTGTATCTCCTTCCGGTTTTGTCAGTTTCGCTTTGTGTATTTTGAAGTTCTGCTGTTTAGTAGATATGCATTTAGAATCTTTGAGTCTTCTTGGGGCATCATTCCTTAATATCAATATTTGATGTCCCCCCTTTGTCCTTGGTAATTCTTTTGCTCTGAAGTCTACTTTACCTGATATTGATGTAGCCACGCCTGCTTTTTAAAAATCATTTGTGCTGTATATATCTTTGCTTGTTTTCTGCTTTTGGCTCATTTCTATTGCTATATTTGACGTGAGTTTCTTGTAGACAGCACATAGTTACAAAACTTTTTTTTTTAATCTACCCTGCCAACCTGTCTTTTAATTGGTGTATGCAGATTATTTACATTTAACGTAATGATTAGGGGCTGGGGGTGTTGCTCAGGGGTAGAGTGATGGAGTGCTTGAACAAAGCCCTGGATTTGATGCATGGCACCATACACGCACAAATAATTGGTATGTCTTAAATCTGCCATCTTGTTGTTTGTTTGTTCTTTCTGTTTCTTGTTTGTTTCCTGACTATCTTTCTTCTTTCTCTTTTTCTTTTTGCCCTTTTGTA
>CM053404.1:46503352-46572010 GCA_028644305.1 Xerus rutilus | reverse complement strand
AAAAAAAAAAAAAAAACCCTGTTTATCCTAACAATTAGAAGATGTGATTTTAAAAATATATTTTATGTATTTTTAAAATTTTATTCTTTTAATCATCCTAATTAGTTATTAAAAACATTTTAATGTCATAAAATCAATTTGTATACATACAAGTGTAATAAAAATGTGTATGATCTCTACAAAGCAATGCTGAGGAAAGTAAGACAATGGAGAGAGACTCCTATTTGTGCTTTGGAAAACTCAATATTAAGATGTTAATTCTTCCAAATAGATGTATATATTCAGTGCCATCCTATCAAAATTCCAAAGGTGCTTTTATAAAAATTAACAAGCTGATTCTAAAGGTAATGGAAATGTTAATGATTTAGAAGTGGCAAAATAATATTGAAAGCAAAAAGCAGGGTTAGAGGCTTAAAGATTAACTATAAACCTGTAGTAATAAAGATGGTGTAGTGTTGGGGTCAGGATAGACAAATTAATAAAATAGAATAGAGTCCAGAAATAGAGCCACACTTACACAGCCCATTGATTTTGATAAAAGCAGCCAAAGCAATTCAACAGGGAAAGGAAAGTCTTTTCAAAGAGATGGTGCTGGAACAACTGGATAATCAGATGGAGAACAGTCTCTACCCTGACTACACACAAACAAAAATAATTCCCAGTGGATAATAGACCTCAGCAAAAGGCTGATTACTATAAAACTGATGGAAGGAAAAGCAGGAGAGTATCTTTATGGCACAAATAATACCAATCACAAAAGAAAAACTTAAAGAGCTGAACTTTACAAAACTTTACAACTTTGATTCTTTGAAAGATACTGCTAAGCTGGACACAGTGACGCTCACCTGTAATCCCAGTGACTAGGGAGGCTGAGGCAGGAGGATCGCAATTTTGAGGCCAGCCTGGGCAATTTAGTGAGGCTCTAAGCAACTTAGGGAGACCTGTCTTAAAATAAAAATTTAAAAGGGCTGGAGGTGTGACTCTGGCAAAGCACCCCTGGGTTCAGTCTCTGGTACCAAAAAGGAAAAAAAAAAGTAAAGAAAGAAAGAAAGGACACTGTTAACCAGATGAAAATCAGACCACAGGAGAAAATATTCACGGTACTCACAGCTGACAAAGGATGTATATTCATTCAGAATATTTAAGCAACTCCTAAAAGTCAATAATAAAAAGATGGGGCTGGGATTGTAGCTCAGTGTTAGAGCGCTTGCCTTGCATGCATGAGGCACTGGGTTCAATCCTCAGCACCACATAAAAATAAATAAAGCTATTGTGTCCATCTACAACTAAAAAAAATAATGAAAAGACAATTTAAAAAAAATAGGGCAATGGGTTTGAACAGAGCTTTCATTAAAAATAAGATTATCAAATAGATAATAAGCCCATGGAAAGATGCTGAGCATCACTAGCCATCAGGGAAATACGAAATAAAACTAAACTGAGAGAGCACTTAACACCCACTGGCTAATATGGATAAAGGCCAGCAATATCAAATGCTGGCAAGGATGAGGGACAACAGGCTCTCATACATTGATGGTAGGAGTATGAAGTAGTATAGTGACTTTGGAAAGTAGGTTTTTGTTTGTCAACTTTTGCTTTTTGGTACTGAGAATTGAGCCCTGGGGCACTTAACTGCGGAGCCACATCCCCAGCCCTTTTTATTTTTTATTCTGAGGTAGGGTCTTACTAAGTTGCTGAGGGTCTCACCAAATTGCTGAGGCTGGCCTGGAATATGCAATCCTCCTGCCTCAGCCTCCTGAGTCCCTGGAATTACAGGCATGTGTCACCATGCCTGGCCTTGGGAAAGTTTGGGCGATTTTCTATAAAGCTAACTATATACTTACCTGATGAGCCTGCAATTTTACTTGTAGGTATTCACTGAAGGAAAATGAAAACATATGTCCACACAAAAATATTTACACTATTTATACAGCTCAGCAGGCTGAGGCACGAAATCTCAAGTTCAAAGCTAACCTCAGCAACTTAGTGAGGCCTTATGCAATTTACTGAGACCCTATCTCTAAGTAAAATACTAAAAAGGGGTGGGGATGTGGCTCAGTGGTTAAGCACCCCTGAGTTCAATCCCTGGTACCAAAAATAAAAAATAAAAAAGAATATTCATAGCAGCTCTGATCATGCTAGACTAAAATGGGAAACAACCAAAATGTCTAGAAAAGCATGGGTAAAAAAATTGTGGTGTATGCAAATAATTAACCAAACTCAGTAATAATAAAGAATGAACTTCTATTACTGATAACAACCTGGATGGATCTGCCATAGCACTGACAGAGGGAAAGAGCCCTAGAGAAGACAACATATCATCTCATTCTATTGATGTGACAATTGGGAATCTCAAAACCCACCTATGGTGTTAGAAACCAGATGACAGCTGCCTCGATGGGGCAAGGACCACCTGGGAAGTAACAGGAGAGAATTTTCTGGAATTATGGACAGGTTCACATCTTGATTAGGATCATGGTTACCAGGTGTTCTTACCTGTCAGCGTTCATAGAATTGTGCACTTCAGATCTGTGTGTTTCACTGTATGTAAATTACACCTCAACCTAACAGTTTTAAAAAGAGGAAGCACTGATCAGGAACCTTCGTTTCTTTGACCTTGACCTTTGTGGCCCCAGCATCAGGCTACATACTCCATCCTGATGCTCTGGGCAGGGGTCACTGGAATTTTTGATAGATCTCTTAAATCTGGAGCAGAAGTTTTCACTCACTGAAAAATATCATATCATACAATTCACCAAGCTAAAGAAAAGAAAAGGTAAAATCTTGAAAAACTCAGCCATGTTAAGAGAGAACCAAGTCTCTGGATAAAGGCCCCTGCTTAAAGGTGCCAGCAATGACGAAAAGAAATCAGAACAGCGCATGCAGAGGCAGCTCGTGGAAAGCTAGACAGGTCCCACTTCAAAGACCAGCGCAGTGAAAGCATAAAGCTAAGAGAAGTCTAAATATTCAAAATCCAACGAGATGACTTCCAAAATGTATGTTTCATTATGTATGTTTTATCAATAGTAATAAGGGGAAAAAAAAACAAAACAGCCCATGCATCCAGCCCGGGGACTTCTTTTACCTCCTCCCTTTTAGAAGCATGTATGAATCACCTAACAATACTTCCCAGTAGGCAGAGGTGGCGGCTCATACCTATAATCCCTGAGGCAGGAGGATTGCAAGTTCAAGGCCAGCCTCAGAAACTTAGTGAGGCCCTGAACAACTCAGCAAGACCCTGTCTCTAAATAAAATGCAAAAAAGGGTTGGGGATGTGGCTCAGTAGTTGAGCGCCCCTGGGTTCAATCCCAATAGTGACGTCTCTTCAGCACTGGTTTGGTCTTCGAAAGTACCTCGGCAGCACTGACGATCCAGAACTGTAAGAAACAGGGATTTTGTCTCTTTTCCAAATTTGTTTTGATTTCCCATACTTTTAGTTGAAAGAACTTCTATAACTCAAGTGATCCTCCTTCTGCCTAAATGAAAGCTTTACAGACTTATAATTCTCGAGATAGCATTTTTTAAGTAAAGTTTATTTAAACATAAATCTCATATTATCATACTTTACCTTGTATTCTCTGGATAGCATAAATATTGAGTTCAATTTGATTAATAGTCCATTATTACAGGAACAATATTGGAAACATCACATAAGCAATACAAATATTGAGCACATTTGAAATGGCAAAAGGCATTTTGATGTGTCAAGAGATGTATTATTACATTTTTAAGACAAATATGAAGTAGTGTGTGTGTGTGTGTGTGTGTGTGTGTGTGTGTGTGTGTATACACTGAGCCACATCCCCAACCCTTTTTATTTTTTATTTTGAGACAGGGTCTTGTTGTTTAGCATGTCACTAAGTTGCTGAGGCTGGCCTCTATCAATCCTCCTGCCTCAGCCTCCAGACTCGCTGGGATTACAGGCATGTGCCACCGTGCCCCGTTCTGGATGTTTTTACTGGGAACTTGATGTTCACCTGAATGCATTTAAACTGGAATGTTTAAAACAACAGAGTATGAGAAAGGTTAAAAGGTCTAATCTGATATCCTTAAACCTCTCCTCTACAAGGTTAACTTGCCATTGGTGACTCGGGCAAGACCTGGGAAAGGCTACAGATGGAACCCTGTCGAAGCTTGGAGTCTGCACTCACTAGCGGACCTTAGCCAAGTCCTTTTCCCATTTGCAATCCTGGTTTCTATTTAACGCACCCATGATTGATAGGTACCTCCAAGAACAACTGAGATGATCAAAGAGAAAAGATGGAAAGAACTAAACAAAGGGCATTTAGAGAGCAGTGTGCTGTGTTTGGTGGGTTTATTAGAGGTGCAGACTTTGAAACCAGCTGCCGGAGTCTGAATCTGACCCAAATCTCAGTGTTCCCAGCTCTACGATGGGGATCATCACGGCACCCCCTCACGGAGGTAGCTAGCTGCCGGGGCTATTCATGCGGAGCTCTTGGTACAGTGTCTGGTTCACTGTAATGGCTCAGAGTGCATTGGCCTGCATCTTTATCAGTGGTAACCATTCCTGCAGGCGCCAGCCAGTCCTGTGTTCACAGCTGTGTGCTAGGAGGTGCAAGGGACCCCTCGCTGACCGGGTCCAAACCCAAATTCACTACCTCTTCCCCACTCATGCCGCCCTCTCATTTCTGGGGTTTCTCCCGCTGTACCCCTGCCACCCCCCTGAGCTCCCCAGCTCCCTCTCTCCCCTGTAGGTTCCACAGTGCATGAGGCACCAAGTCCAAAGACCTCATCCTCCCTCTGCACAGCCCCCAGGCATGCCTTCTGAAGCCTTAGGCCAGAGTCCCATTGTCCCCGGAGCACATGGTGGCCACTTCAATAACTGTCCTCCTCCATCTCCTCTGACACCCATCTCAAAAGATGCTTCTCTGGCATTCAGACGAGGCCTTTCTCCAGCTCAATCAGCACCCGTGGTGACTCCCTGCTTTCTCCAGAATCCAGTCTCATCTCTAGCATGGCAGGGCTGACCCAGGCAACAGGGGTTTTCCTTCCTGTTTTCTCAGCCTTTTCTTTCTCTGGCATCTAGTTACGCTATTTGAGTCAAAGGACCGGGACCTGGCTACCTCCTGACCACACCACCCCATTCCTGTCCCTGGGCCTTTGCTCACCCTGTTCCCAATGCCTGGAACCCCTCCTTAGTCCTCCTCCATGTCTATAATCTCCTTCTCACACTCGGTCTAGTTCCAAGCACCCCCTCTTCAGAGCAGTGAGGTCCCCAGGCAGCACAGAGCCATGCTGGCTCAACCTGCCACATGTCCCAGCCCTGGCTCAGCCTGCCTTTCCCTGGCCCCATACCCCCAATCCAGGTTCCACTACACAATTTGCAGGGTCAAGAGGAAAAAGAATATCAGGGTCCTTTGTTCAAAATTATGAAGAATGTCAAGACGGGCAAATCCCAGTTGATGGGACATTATACAAAGTACCTGACCAATAATCCTCTAAACTGTCAAGGTCATCAGAAACAAGGGAAAACTAAACTGCCACAGCCTGAAGGAGCCAGACAAGTCACAACCACAGAGGAAATGAGGGGCCCTGGGCTGGGATCCCAGGACAGAATTATGGCTGGAGTTGTGTCTCAGTGGTGGAGCACTTGCCTAGCATTTGTGAGGCACTGGATTCGAATCTCACACCACATCTAAATAAGTAAATAAAATAAAGGCCCATCAAAAACTAATAAAATTTTTTTTATAAAAAAAGAAAATCTGAATTAACTTCAGCTGGTAATAATGCATGGGTGGTGGTCCACTAATCATAATAAGTATACTACAGTAAGGTCAGATAGAGTAAGGTTACTGCATAGGGGCCCATGGGAACTTTCTGTATAATATTTGTCATTTTTCTGTCAATCCAAAAGTGTTCTAAAGTAAAACAATTACTTTTTGTAAGTTAACAACAATAAAAGAATTTTGAGAGACAATGAATCAATCGCCCAAGATAGAGACAGGATTTGAACCGCAATCTGCCTGGCCCCAAGGCTTTGGTGACTAGCTGCTGAGTACCCACGAGAAGATCCTCCTCTGAGGGGCAGAGAGATGATGGGGGGTATCCAGGATGAGGAAGGAATATTGTCAAAGAGTTTAGCAGAGGTTGAGTCCAAGTGTAATGACCCAGGCCACATATTGTATAATTCCATTTATATGAAATATCCAGAGGAGGCAAATCCGTAGAGACAAAAAATAGATTAGTGGTTGCCAGGGGCTGGAGATGGAGGAATGGGGAGCAACTGCTTAACCTAGTGGGGTTTCTTTTGAGGTGATGAAAATCTTTTCAAATTAGACAGTGGTGATGGCTACAAAACTCCATGCGTATATTAAAAACCACTGAATTGTGCACTTTAAAATGGTTAAAATGGTAAATTTTATGTTATGTAAATTTTATTTCAATTTTTTAAAAAATGAGTACCAGCTTGAGATCCTTCCCATCCGGATATGATTCTCCACTGCACTAATAGCTGTGTGTGACCTTGGGCAGGTTACCCTGCCTCTCTTCCTTAATCTGGTGAATGGGGGTAAGAGGGTTCCCATCACACGCATTAACGTGGGGGGAATTTAGGACAGAACCTTGCATGCAGATGGTGCTCATCATTAGCTGTGAGAACATGGTTATCAAGGACTTCCACCCTTACTGCACCTGCCCTCGGCCCCGTCTAGGCATTTGGGGTCCGTTCTGCACTGGGCAGGTCAACGGAGGCTCATTTCCAAACCTTCCCACTCAAGATTCTGCAAACCAAGTAGTCTGATAATCCTCTTTCCTTGACTACCGGGGCAGAAACCCTCTTCCAGGCGGTCCTCAAGAGGGGTGCGGCCAGGGACAGTTCTCCCCAGACCCACTGCCTTAGGAGGACTGCGGCGGCGGCCGTGGGGGAGGTGTAAGCGGCAGCGCGCCGCCTAGTGGCACTTTATGGAAACGGCCAGAGTGGGAGACGCAAACCACAAGCGCCAGCCACTCCTGCAGGGAGCCCCTACAGTTGTTTTCAAATAATAATTATTATAAAATAGGTAGCTTTTATTCGGCTAGATTAGAGGATTTATGCATATTCCTTTTAATCCTACGAGGCAGTTATTATTTGCATTTTACGATGGAGGAAACTGATTCTTGGAGTGGTTCAGTAACTGTCCCCAGGTCTCCTGGCAGGTAAAAGCCACTCCTGGCAGGTAAAAGCCACTCCTGGCAGGTAAAAGCCGCTCCTGGAGCAGGGGCCACTCCTGTGAGTTTGACTCCAGATTCCAGATATCTATTTCCTGTATGCTTTTCTGATTTGGGAGAAATGAGGGTAACCCGTGGAAGGATCTGCAGCCTCTGCTAAGGGTCAGAACTGGCTCTGGGACTAATCTTAAAGCAGATGTATCACACAAAGGCTGCTGGCCTCCAGCCTCAGGGTCCGCAGGTCCCCCAGAAATGGAAGGAGATCTTTTTAGGGCTCCTTCCCTTCACAAGTCCGTAGTCCCTTTGACCACTGTGTAGGGTCAATACATTCATGCATCCACTCAACCGGTATCACCTACATCCCTACTATGTGTCATAAGATTGGAGCCGAAGACATCATGGTGAACAGGAAAGACAGTCCCTGCCCTGCAGCAGCTCCTGTGCTGTCCTCTTGCTTAAGTCACAGCAGTGGCTCTTTGCAGTGAGTAGGGCATAGGTTCGGGAATATCGTGGTAAGTCCTAACACAGCCACCCCGAAGTTGTCACCCCAGCGGAGGGGGCTCTGCCATTCTTCATCCGGGACACAGGAGTGACTCCGGGCAGTGTGACTTCCTGTGGAGTTCTTCCCCTGGCCTGGGCTGGGGAGGCGTCCCACCTGCAGTGTGGCTGGGCTGCAGGTGGCTGGAGAAGGGAAGTCCCTGAGACAGGAGAGGCACCAGCGCACAGTGGAGACATTCTCCACTTCATGCTGGAGTCCCAGAGGGAGAGCAGAGCCCAGGACTTCCTGTAAGCATATATCCAGAGTGGAAAGAGGAAAAATGGGACAAGGTCTGGCGGGAGGTGGGAGAAGGACTGCTTTCCCTTTGCTTGCTGCCCTTCCCCCTTCTTCCCAGGCAGGAATTAAACAAAGCCATGAAACCCGATGCTGGGGCTGGTGTAGAAGTCACTGCCAAACAACAAAGTTCCAAGGACTGCAACTTTTTAGAAAAGTCTCTGATATCCCACTGGCCTTGACAGAGAGAGAGAAGGAGAGAGAGTGCCAGTAGTCCCTGAACGCTGTGGCTCTGCTGAGGTCCCTGCTGTGCTCTCCAGCATAGTGTCCTTGACCATGTGCCTGTGTCCCGGGAAGATGAACCAAGGCGGGTCTTGGTTCATGCCTGTTTATACACATTTCCTAGTGGCACATAAGTAGCTAAATACCTGAGTGTCTTTAGAGTCATCTGCTGTTGATGTCCTCAGATGTGTGTGCCTGTGTGTTTGCTTTTTTACTCACGTGTCCTTGATTGTGTTTCTGTGGTTGGATGCCTATTTGTACACGTGCCCTTTCTGGGAGGGAGGATCACTGTGCACCTGTGTGTCTCTGTAGCATGTTTGCTTGTGTAGGTGTGTCTGGGGCTGTGCCTGGAACTGTGTCTAGGGTCGTGTGTCTGCTGTGTGCTTGCAGTTTGTGGCTGGCTGGAGCAGCCGGGTGTGGTTGGGTGGTGACGCTCCCATGCTCTCATCCACTGCTCTTGCCTGGGCTGTTCCAGGCCAAGCTAAAAATAACCCACCTACCTTAGCCTACAGAGGCTTTTCTCAGTTGACCAAAGTCCTTCCCCAGAGAGTCTCACTCCACCCATATCCACCCTCCTGATCCTGGGTGCCCAGCCAGAGGACTGGAGAGACAGACTGGGGGCATGCACCGCGTCCCCCAGATGCTCCAGACCCCAGCCTGTGTGGGGCGAGGTGTCCTGGGCAAATCTGCTTTCATCTTTCCTCTGGGGACACAGCTAGGACAGGTCCTGGTTGCTTCTCTCCCTGATCTCCTTCCAGTCTGCAGGCCTGGCCCCAAGCCCCTGCTCCCTCCATCCCTCCAGGGACACTTGGCAGGTAGCAACCCACCCTCACCCCCTCCTGGGCCTGGCTGGGCCTCTCCCTGACTCATACCTTCCTGAAGCAGATCCCACCTGTACTTAAGAGGGATTCCAGACCCCAGCTCTGGAAAGAGGGAAATCTCTCCAGCCCTAGGAGGGTGTCCAAGAGGAGGAGCCCCAGCTCAGAGGGTTTCTCTCCAACCTCACCTCCCTTCATTTGAAGCTGTGTGGTCTCCGACAAATGGCTTTACATCTTTGGGCCTCAGTTCCCTCATCCATAAAATGGAACTATAAATAGTTCTTGCTTCAGAGAGTTGTGAAAATTAACTGAGATGATACATAGAAAGTGCTTAACGCCTGCCTAGCACACTGGGGGGTCTCTGCTCCTGTAGTTGATCCACTCCTCCCCTGTCTCAGGGTTTCAATCCTAAAGCACCTCCCACTCGCCAGACCTCACCTGGCCTCCTGTGCTGCTTGGCCCCACTCTTGGATGGTCATGACATTGCCCCATGAATCGGACTGGCTGGGAGGGGAGGAAAGAGATTGTGACATTCATGTAGCGATTTATATTATCTGTCTGTCTTTCCTTATTCAATTTTACATTCCCTTGTGAAATTGGTAGCATTATTCTCCATTTTACAGATGATAATGATGAAGGGAACATCAGAATAGTTGAGTAACTCATTCACAGTCACACAGGTAAGGGAGAGTTCAAGTTTGTACTGAGCAGCAACCCCCGCCGCCCCTCCCCACACACGGTCTTTCACTGGTTTACACTTTTAGGATCAGATGCGGCATGGGTTCCCAACGGCCTGGCAAACAGGTCTGCCAAGGTCATGTAGACAAGTAGGGCCCACAGGGGTGATCCTAACAGGTGCCCATATTCACAGTTCTAAGCCCAGCTTAGCCCGGACTTGGGTGTTTGAGCCTCTTTTGTAAAGACCTTCAAGTGTGGAGGGTATAGAAAATACAAAAAGGAAGAGTCTAGAGGCGAGGGCTGACACAGCCAAACTAAAGGCAGGCGTGAAGGTACATTAGCTCAGATTTTGGAAACGAAAATTGGGTGGACTCCGCTTCCAGTCCTTTTCCAGTGGCCAGGTTTTCCAATGAGCTCGGCCCGACGTTTCTCGAAGATCTCCCTTGAAGAACCCCTAGCTCTGCCTTGGTCCTAATCAGAGGGCCCTCGGGCTCCCCCTTGAAGGCCCCCTTCCAGCCCCGCCCCGGCCCTCCAGGCCCCGCCCCGTCCTCACGCGGTCCCCGCCTCTGCTGGCGGACTCTAAGACTAGCAGCGGAGCTGGGCATTGTGGCTGGCGGCGGGGGCCGGCAAGGGCGCCGGGACCGCGAGGAGGGGCTGGGCGCGGAGAGGCGCGCTCCGGGACTCGGACGGCGCGGCGCCGGCCGCTGCGAGCGCCACTGAGCGCACTCCCCTCGGGTCGCGCAACTTCTCTGCCAGGGCGTGGGAGCCCGTAGAGCGCTCGTAGCCCCGGAGCCGCAAGAGCGCAAAGAGGGGCGCGCCGGAGCCTGGCTCCGGAGCGAGCGCCCGGCACCCATCGCGCTCCGGGCGCCGGGCGGCCCTCCGCGCAGCGTGGCTGCCGCTGCTCCCACCGAGGGCACGGGCTGGCTCGGCCCGGCGCCGGGGAGGACGGCGAGGAGGAGGCGGCGGCGGCGGAGACGGCGGCGGCGAGGCTGGGGCCAGGGAGAAAGCCCTGGGGGAGAGGCGCCCGAGCCCGGCCGCGGGATCATGTGGGCCCGGAGCGGAACGCAGGGCGCTCTGCTGCTGGCGCTGCTACTCTGCTGGGACCCGAGGCTCAGCCAAGCAGGTAGGGAGCGATCCGGCATCGGTGTAGGGGACGTAAGGACCCTTGAGTCTCACTGCGCTCATCCCCAAAGTTGAGGTGGTTCTTCGTAGAGTCGGTGTGCGCCGGGAAAGCGGCAGGGGTGCCCAAGTTAGAACGCAGGTTTTTCTGCCCCACCAAAGTGGGAGATGACACAGCCACCTCACTGGAGGCGCTGGCCAGAGGTGGGTTAGAGTAAGTCGGAAGCTTCCTGTTCCCGCCTGGAAGGGATCGCTTCTTTCCCCTTGAACGGGTGTGTGATTCAGGGTCAGAGCCTCTACGAGGAACCACCTCCAGGGGACTCCTGCCTCCCAGAGTGCCTGGCGAGGGCGCCGAAAAAGAACTGTCGCTGCATGGGCCAGGTGTGCGCTTTCTGCCGTTCGCCTGCAACTTGCTAGTCCAGGTCCCAGCTCGCCCAGGCTCCTACGCCTGGAATCTGCAAACCCAAGAGGCAGCGAGAGTCCTGCCGAGCACGGGAAGCTCAGGACGCGCTCCACCACCCGGGGAGGCCGGATTGAAGGGCTTTCGCTACTGAAGGGGGAGGGGCTGAATCCTCCACGCTGTTCAGGAGATGGTGGGGCTCGCAGGTTTGGAAGTCTCCGGGTCTAGGGTGTCGGTGTACACATTGAAGCAGGGCGGGGGTACGTAAAGATCCTGCTGAGTTTCCATTTAAATGGGTCTTTGACATTCTCGCTGTCCAGGGAACAGACCAGGTGCGCTTGCCTCTCCGTACAGCACCTGCTCCGGATCCAGGAAGATGCTCTAAGGGGGTTGATGGGCTCCTGATATAAAGCCTCTAACCCGCACGGATGTGTACGTGTTTCGTCCGCCCTGTAGCGGGATTTGGTGTCGCTAAGTGAGCTGTGGCTTCTAGCTAGGCAGGGAGGCGATGGGCGCACTGGAACCATCCTCCTCTGAGTACCCTAAGCCAAGTAGGTGGACTGGCCCCAGCCAGAGGCGCGGACTCAGGCCTCCCGGAGTGGGGTGGGGACAGGAGCGGGCATCCTGCACGAGTCCTCTCTGAGTTGAAGCTGAGAATCGGGCAGGAAAACTGGAGCAGAAAGTGGACGCGATGACGCAGCTCCCCCCCCCCTTCCGCTGCGATGTTGACATCCGCTCTCCTCCTCTGCTCCCCAATAGCTAAAGATCCCTCACTCTGGAATTAATAATTCCCACGGCCAGGAGTGAGGGTTTGGTTTTAGCACATCCCCCACTTCTTTTTTTTACCCCCAAGCTCTGTGCTGTAAAGTTACAACACACAATCATTTGATCCAAGTTAATTATGATTTGGGCAGACTCTGGTATTTAAAGCAGTGTTTTGAAGTTAGAAGGTAATGATGGGGAAGGGGGGAGGGCGGCTGCTGAATGACCAGCCTTGCTTTAAAGGGTGCAGTTAGATGTGGGAGTGCTGGATTGGGGTGTTGGTTTCTGGTTTAAGGGTGTTTGAGGAGGTGATTGAAGGGTAGGATGAAGACTGCAAATGGCACATGGGCAGGGTTGCTGTTTTTGTACCAGCAGGCCAGTGGGATCAGGAATAAATACCAAGGCTACTGAGGGTGAGGGCTTCTCCAGGAGAGAGCCAAGACTGGTGGGCCTAGAGTTCTCTGGGTGGGTGGGCTGGGCCAGGAAGCCTGGAGGTGGCCTGCTTTTCCTGCTTAACAAAGCATCCAGCCCCCTCTTTCCCCAGAAGAAACCCCAAGCCCAAGGCTTTGATGGATTTGGGCAGGAACCGTGCCCAGCCAGAAATGGCCTCTAATACCCGGCTTTGATTTCTCACTAGCGAGCAGAAGCGGTGTTGGAAACATGCTCATTACTTAGCACTACAGGGGCTGCCTGCCCACCAGTCTGGCAAGGGGCCAACTGGTAGGGTCGGCCTGAAATCTTCCCTTTGCCCAGAATGTGAGGCCTTTAGAAACCTGCCTCAGGAGGAGAACATGCCCCTTCCTCCTACACAGCCTTTTCCCCCTAATGCCAGGGGAATTAACATCTTTCTCTCAGAGTGTTGCTTTGCAGTGGATCCCTCATGAGTCCCATTTCACTGATGGGGAAAACCAATTCCCAAGTATTGATTTTGCCCAAATCTTGCTTTCACTTGACACAGATTGCGGACCTTGTAGGCAGGGCCCCTGTCCAGTAGCCAGGCTGACTGAAGCCACACTGGACCTCGCCTTCCATCCCATCTACCCTGCTGCCTTGACTCTCCTATCAAACGAAGGCAGGGAAGCTGTCCCTACAGAGGGCTCTTTCCTGAGGGCATCCAAGCTCCCATGAAGTGGCAAGCACTTCTCTCCTCTCTCCCCAACCCCATCCCAAGAATGAACTTTCTTTACAACACTGAAAACTTCTTCAAGCCACAGTTTGATGGCAGAGAAATTGGAACAGGAACCATAAGACCCCCCACACACACACCAGACCTTTAGAAGAAAATGTCAGCAAGTGGCTGGCCCAGGTAGGCCACTCCAAAAGCTCTGGTTGGCTCTAAGATCTCTCCTCCACCCGCTTCAGAGCTTTTTTGTTTGGGGGGGGATTACGGAGGATTGAAACCTGCAGCACTTAACCACTGAGCCACACTCCCCAGCCCTTTTTTTGTAGTTTTCTATAGACAGGGTCTCACTGAGTTGCCTAGGGCCTAAGTTGCTGAGGCTGGCCTTGAACTCAGGATCCTCCTGCCTCAGCCTCCTGAGCCACTGGAATTACAGGTGTGCCACCACCACGCTCGGTCTTCGGTCTTCCCTGAGCTTTTAATGAACTTTTCCTTGGCCTCTGGCTAGGATGGTTGAGAAAGAGCCAAAGTGTCTTGATACTTCTTTTAAAGGTGCAGTTAAAATCGGAGTTTTCCTAGTGCTTTGCTGCATGTGCGCGCGCGCGCGCGTGTGTGTGTGTGTGTGTGCGCGCGCGCGCGCGCACGTGCATGCAAGCTGTGGCACTTGTCCTCATCTCCCTCTACACTGTAGCAAGCACCCATCTCACTTAAACAAATGGAAAATCAAGTGTCTTAATGGGTTTTCTCATTAAAGTGAAAGTACCACTGCAGAGGGGAGGGGAGGAATTTGTGCTGTAATGGCTATCCTCAGGCTCTGTCCCTTCCCCCAAGCAACAGGGAATTCTATAGGACCAAACAATCCTTGTTTCTGATCCACTAATTTAACTGTGGTAGCTTTGGGACAGGCCCAACGTCACACTGGGACTCAGGGACAGAGTCAGGATTTGAACTCAGGCCGCAAACCTCAGTCTATTGCTTCTGCCTTCTTTACTCTTCCCAATCCACCTCGGGGCTGGAGTCCCCTCATTGTTGGTCTGGGGTTGAGATGCTGAAATTGAGGCACCACCTGCAGTAGGTGACACTGCTTTGGCAGCTGAGTTAGACTGGGACTGGTATCAGGATGGGGAAAGAGGGTCATTTGGGGAGCTGGAACCCACAAGAGATGGAACAGGGCGAGGCCAAAGGTCAGGATTAAGGCTGAGATACCGGGATAGCTCCACGGGAGTCCCCAGCACTGAACTTAGCACCCACCCTGACCTGGAGAAGGGAAAGCCAAGCTTCCTGGGGCTGCAGAGCTGAGCAGGGCTAAGCGTTCACATTTAAGAGCTGTGTGTCCATTTGTATAGTTGGGACAGAATGGGTTTTTATTTTTTGTCTTGATGTTTTGGGAGCCCAGCCTTCCTCATCCCACTTTGTCCTGGACTTTCTCCTGGGCTGAGATAGTCACCCATTCCTGTCTGTCAGGCCCAAGATGAGGTCTGAGCCACCAGGGTTTCTACTCATGGGTGTAGGCTGCCTAGCACTTGGGGGATGGGCATGGGATAAGCTGATTCCCTCCATCCCAACTGCTTGGAGAACATGGTTAGTGATTTCGAATGGACAGGCTCTCCAGGGTTTGTTGTCTCCAGTACCATGTTTTGAACCTTTGACCTAGATTGGTAGAGCTTGAAGCCCACTGAGGCATACAGCAAAGGGCCAAGGGCCAGGTCCCAGGTAGGGACTTGGGGTTGGTGGCCCTGGGCCCAGAGAAACTGCTGCCTAGGCAGATGGCCCCCAGGGAGAAGGGCAGAGAAAGCTGGCGGCCCAGGCCTGAGCTGGCACTTCTGCTGGCCGCTGCCGCCTCCGCCTCCTCCTCCCCAGTTTCCTAAACAACCTCCACAAATGGAGTCATTAAAGCTGCGAAGGCAAAATGAAACCAAACAAGTGCTTCCCTGCTTTTGTTTCTTCCTTTTTAAAAGGAAATTTAAAATACCGTAATTAGAATAATACAAGGAGAGCCCTTTCCGGAGGCCGACGAAGGGCAGGCTCTTCACGCGGTTCCCTGGACTCTTGGAGTCGGGTGTGGGGCGCCCCTTCCTGCCCCTTGGGGCCTGATGGGGAGCTGGGGCCAGGGGAGCCCCTCCTCGGGCTTTTGGGATCCAGCCCGGATCCAGCTGCGGCTCTTCCCTGGGAGTTGGGTGACAGGCCAGAGCCGCCCCAGCCGCTGCGCCCCCACGGGCAGACAAGCCCGGGCGAGCGCGCTGAGCCACAGGTCCCCGCGGCACCCCTTTCTCTCGGCTCCGGGTCTCGGGCGATGCTAATGGCAGTGAAAACACTGGCTGGAGTGCGCGTCCATCAGTCGCCTCCCCGCCCCCACCCCTTTTGTGTCTCGTGCTGGTCTCCTGAAGCTCCGGGCTCCCGCGGTCCCCTCTCCACAAAGCCGCCTGATCAGCAGCTCCGCAGCCCCGGGGCGGGATCCGGCGCCGCCGCACCCGCGTGCCGTCACCGGTGTCGGCGCCCATCGCGGCCCTCACGTGCCCCTCTCCCGCCGGTTCTAGTCCCCCTCTTCGTCACTTCCCTCCCTAGCGGAGCTAAATCGGTCTGCAGGAGCCCCAGGAGCTCTAGCGCCACCGCCTAGCGAGGGACCAAGCGCCGGGCCCCCCTTTTCTCACCTCCATCGAGCTGCGCCCCGCGCCTGCAACTTCCCAGCGCTGTGCGCTCATCTCTCAGGGAAGATGGGCTGGTGGGTGTGAGGGTGTGCGCCAGGGAGTAGGGTGGGGGGATGTGTATTAGGAGGAGGGAAGAGGAGTGGGGAGGACCCTGTTGCTCTGAGGTGTCAGGTGTGCGTGGAGGTGAGGTGCAGGAGGAGGAGCGTGTTGAGGTGTGTGCCTTCTGTACAGGAGGATGTGTGATGTGCACAGCTGTGTGTGTGTGTGTGTGTGTTTGGGTGTGTGGGGCGTTGTTAGGTGTTTGTGTATAAATAGGTGTATGTAAAGTGGGGACAGTGAGTCACTGCCAGGCAGGGGAAGCTCCCTCCTTTGTATCCTGCTGGGGATTCCTCTTCAGGATGGGACTCAGGCCATTTGCCCTTCAGATGTGAGCAGGGTTTGGCCTGGGTGTCAGGTTCTGCTGTTGGAAAGGCAGGAACACCTGCCTCTGCTGAGGCCCTGTGGGGCAGGTCTGTCTGAGCATGGTTCTGGTGCTGTAAATGGATGGAGGAAGGTTGGTGGTAAATGGGCCATAAGTCCAACCCCGGAGTTGGGGCTACTGCCCCCAAGAGGACTGGGGTCTCTGCAGTAGGGCTCCCCGCTTGCCAGATAAGGAGGAGGGGCTGTGATTTGGAGGCTCATCTCCCTTGGGAAGGAGGAAAGGGTGGGTGAGATCTCCTGTAGAATTTTCTGGAAAGGGGGATGGCAGAGCTTGAGGGAGTGGGCTGTCTAACAGAAAGCAGCTTCTCAGGCAGGCCCTTGGTGGAAGCAACTGAAATTGGAGGAGCTGCGTGCTGGGCTGCACTGTCCTTCTTTGGTGGCAGAAGGGTTCCCTTGCTTCCCTAGTTCTGCCCCCACTAAGGACTGCCACTGACTCCAGGAGGAGGTGCATCACTCAGCAGCAGGGAGACTACAGGAAAATCCCTGCCCACCAACAGACTGCTTTGGAGTCTACAAAACCCTGTCACAAATGGGACTCACTGCCCCGTGAGAACTCCATCTGGGAAGGGGAGGCCCACTTAGGAAGCTGTGGGCAGGAGCTCAGGTCAAAGCCACAGAGGCTGTGGCTCTGGTCCTCGAGGAGGTCACCATCCATGGGGGATGCTGATGTCCACTCCAGAAATGGTACATGACATTTAGAGAGTCTCAGATGCCACCTGAGGGCAACAAACAGTGCCTGTGGGAAGAACTTGGCAAATAGTAAAAAGCCTCTAAGGCTCAGGGCTTTCTGGAGGTGGTGACGTGCCTCAGCAGGCCATTCTCTCCTTTTCTGGTCTTTGTTTTGGGGAGGAGTACCAGGGATTGAACTCAGGGCACTCGACCACTGAGCCACATCCCCAGCCCTATTTTGTGTTTTATTCAGAGACAGGGTCTCACTGAGTTGCTTAGCACATTGCTTTTGCTGAGGCTGGCTTTGAACTCCTGATCCTCCTGCCTCAGCCTCCTGAGCAGCTGGGATTACAGGTGTGCGGCACTGCACCCAGCCCTTTTCTGGTCTTTCTAAGAACATTTCCTGGAGAAGGTGGGGTAGGGGCTGGATGGTGAGCTGGAGAAAGCAGATGGGATGCCAGCCCCCGCCTCCCCCACCCTCAGGAAATGGGGCCCCGTCAGCATGCCCTCTGGCTGCCACCTTGAGGTGGGCACCACTCCTTGGGGAACTACTATGTGGCCCCATTTTTACTCGTGGCATTGTGGATTCCACTGACGAGGTGTGCCCCCTCAGCTCCTGCTGGCCCTGTGGGCTGGAACTGGGACAAGGGCTTGAGACAAAGAGGCTTCTGATTCTTCAGTCTCTCTCACTGGCTATTGAAAACGGAGGGGACCCAGCAGATACTTCGTAGGCATGAGTAGGGCTCCTGTTGGGGTGAGGCCGGGAAGGTGGTTCTCTGCCTCTGCCATGCCTTCCCAGAACACAGAGTGGGAAAGAGGGCAAGGATGGCCTCCTGGCCCAGCTATTCTGTGACCAGTAAGAGGGGAGGCACATTGGTGATCGCCCCCTCTGAGTCCCGAGCCCCTCTACAATCCCCTCCTCACAGAGGCCGTGCCCCAGGGCCTTAGCTGCCAGTGAGGAGGGCTCACAGCACGGCCTGCCGACTGGGATTTTGCAGTCAGTGGAGCCTCCCAACATCAGCACTTAGGGGCCTCAGGTGGCTCACCTAATTGCCGTGTGCCTCAGTTTACTCATCTGTAAAATGAGGGTGCCAGTGTTATCTCCGCAGGATTGCCTCGAGGTACATGAGCTGATATACAATAAAGCCTCAGCATGACACCCAGCACACAGCAACCACTGGGACTGTTAGCAGGAGAAACCTGTTAGGGGAGTGAGGAGAGAGTGGAGAAAGCAGGGGGAACTCCAGTCCTGGTGGCCCAGTAGCTCGTCGCCAAGGAGAAAAGACCATTGTTACCCTCACTCTGCTGTGTGACCTTGGGCCAGTACCTTTCCCTCTCTGGGTCCCGGTTGGCTGGTCTCGCTCTCTATCTGTAAGTTTGGAGTTTGGGAGAGGTAGAAGGCTGATCCTTGGCAGCTGTGTGTTTTTCTGTCTGGTTCTATTTGAAGAGGCTCCAGCAGCCAACAAGACACAGAGGTTGCTGAGGCCCTGAGCCACCGTGTTTACAGAGCCCCTCCGGAAAGTCAATATATTGACTGGAATGCCCTTGTGTGCATGACGCGGCCCTGGGTCTCTCTTTCTCTTCCTCTGAAGCCATAAATCACCCTCCAAGACCTCCGTCCCCTTTTCCTGCTCCATAAGCATCTCCTGCCTCAGAGATCAAGAGCCCCATATGCCAGGTGGGGCCTGTGAGGCAGAGGACACCCCCGCACCCTGCAGAGGCACTTGGCCCCCACCACTTGCCACCTCTACTGAGACTCAGGTGGAGGGTGTAATAGAAGGGACCACCCAGACCTGGCCCCGTGTGCCCGCTTCCATCTCTCAGGGACGAGGGGGGGGGGTTAGGGGCTGAGGACTCCTCCTCACATCAGATATTGGAACTCCAGCCCAGTCCTAAAACGTATGCACCTTCATTCATTCTGAGAAAGTGCTGTACTTTGGGGTCAGAGATGGACAATGCTTTGGTCTGGCCCTTTAAGAAGAGATGGGCTTATAGGAAAAAAATTGTGCCAGTCTAAGTCATGTGCCAGTCCTGTGATACTAGGGTGCAAGGAGTATGTGATGGAGGGACCCATCATAAATGACCCAAGATGTGCATTCTCCAAGGGGTCCAGTGCTGCATGTGGAGGGCAGGCTGTGCACCCGGACTACTTGGGTTCAAATCGTGACTGTACTGCCATCTGGCTGTGTGTCCTAGAGCAAGTTGCTTGCCTTCTCTGAGCTCTCATTTCTTCATCTGTGAAATGAGGTAGTAATAGCACCAGTCGCATCCGATTGTTGCAGGGATGAATGAGATAAAGTGCTTTGCACATTCTAAAGTGCTCTGTGACATTCACTGTCATCATCGTCATCGTCCTTATCGTCATCATCAGTGCCAAGGATGGGGTGGCACAACAGGAAATGACTCTGATGTTGAAAGGAGGCTTTCATAGGCTGGGTGGTCAGGGAGGGCTTCCTGGAGGAGGGAAGGATGGCACTTGATTAGCCCTTGGGGGATAAGCAGAGTTTGGGCAAATGGAGAGGGAAGACCTTGCTGGCGGGCGTACGTGGAGGTGCAGGGTGGGGACATCTGGCACCCCCACACATTTCAGCTGCTGGCTCAGATCTCATCATGTGGTAAGGCCAGACTTCCGGCCCAGGGGTCCCTTCTCACTACAGTGGAAAGAGCCCGGGGCTTTGCAATGAGAAGGACTTGGATCTTCCTGGGCACCTCAGCCTCTGTACCTCAGTGTCCCTCTGGGAGACAGGCCGGATTGCCCTGCCTTCCTGGGACCAGGCTGAGGTGACAGGAGCTAACACATGAAGGCTTGACTGCCTTCCACTGCCCTCCCTCCTCCTGCCTCACCCTGCCCCGTCTGGCTGACCCCTGGCCGGTACTGGGCCTTACTTCTCTCCCGCCACATCTCTGGGCAGGAGAACAGGAGGACAGAGGCCCTGGTGGCAGCTTCCAAGTTGGCCAGAGAGCCAGGGGGAGGGGCTGTCTTTTCTGCTGCCTGGTGCCCACCACGCAGGCCCTGGCTGATCTGGAATGTCCAGGTCTGAGAGGAGCATCCTGTGCTGCTGTCCCCAGGAGCCTGCAGCCCCCAGAGGCCGCAAGCGGCGTCTGGAGGCATTACCGGCGTCAGGAGACAGAGCTGGAGGAAAGTAGCCCTGTAATGTGATCAGAGGCGCCCGGCCGGCCGGCCCAGGGCCTGGGCACCCAGGCAAGATGCAGCGCTTCCAAGAAGTTGAGTCAGAAATTCCAGGAAAGTTGTTCCAGGCCCCTCCCCCACCCCACCTTCGGTCATTCTGTGACACAGCAGGGCAGAGGGAGCGGTGGATTGAGGGTCTGTCATTGTAGAGAGTCAGGGCTCCGCGCAGAGGGGAGACAGGGTGGGCGGAGATGACTAGGGAGGTGACCAGCTGGGACACTGAGCCACTGGGGAGTCTGGGTCTGATTCACTCACCTGTGTGTCCGGCTCCAGCACACTGCCAGGTACACAGAAGGTGCTCAGGAGGTGCAGGGTCAAGAGCCGCGAGCAGCCAGGAGGGAGGGATGCTGCCACGCGGGGACCTGCCACTGTGGATGAGTGACCAGGGGACAAGGCGATTCTCATTCTTTTGCTCACGCCTGCCTCTTCCGCTCCCCTACATCTCTCCCCTCCTTCTCTTGCTGTCTTTCTCTGAGCCCTTACTGTCACCAGCCACTATGGACACAGGTCAATGGCTGGGTCTCCGGTGTTCAAGCCCCTAGGTAGGAAAGACTTTGTTCCTCAAATCCCGGGAAGCCACAAGGAATGAACCAAGTTTTGTAGTCAGGTGCCCTTGGTCCTCTTTTGTGCAAAAAGCAGGTCTAGACACTTGCGGGGCTGGTACGCTTTGTACTTTCCCTGCAGGGTGGCCCTCGGGAGGCACAGCCGCCCTCCTTTAAAATGCTTATGTCCTTTCACATGGCCGAGCCCGTTGATCATTCCTAGTGTCTCCAGAGAGTGCCCCTTGCATGGTCACTGGCTCTGTGGCCTGTAGCAGGTGTGGGCTGAGAGGGTGTGTTTGGAGGCCCATGGCCAGGGGCTGACTCCAGGTCCCAGCCATCCATGACAATGGCCACCAGCTTTTTGGCAGGACTGAGCGGTTCTGGCCGCAGGGTCTGGCCACTGCAGGCTCTCCGTGGTACCACGTCCAGTGTGCAGGCACAGCCCCGGAGACTCCACATCCCCAGGTGCCAAAGCCTGGCTCAGGTACCACCTTCACAGCTGGGCACCTGCTGGCCTCTGCCAGGAGCCCCTGCTGCAGGGTGATCTGGAATCCCTGCTTGGCAGCCAGGACAGCCAGGGCTGCTGGGCTCAGTGACCCCTACTGCAAATTTGATCTGGCCCCACATTTTCCAGCTGATCCATCCCACTTTCTCTCTCTCTCTCTCTCTCTCTCTCTCTCTCTCTCTCTCTTTCTCTCTCTCTCACACACACACACCAAAGAATAGCAGAAAAAGACCTGAGCTGAGAGTTGGAAAACCTGGATTCTCATCCCAGCCACATAGCTAATCTGCGGTGTGGTGCTGGGCCAGTCCCTTTCCCTCTCTGTGCTTCATTGGTCCAAATGAACATGGTCACCCTGAAATCCTAAAATCCTCGCCCTGGCTGCATCCCACATTGCACCTCCCTGAGCCTGTGCCTCCGCATGTAACGTGGGGCCCCGCTGGTTGTTGGGAAGTTGAATGAGAGGGTTAGGGCAGATCTAGTGCCTTCTCTTCCTGCTTGGAAGGGAATCTACCCACAAGTCGCTGTCACCCCTCTTTCTTCTTTCTACTGTTCTCCGCTCAACATGGAGCATATTAGGCACGAGGTGGCCCAGTGTCATCACAGGGAATTCTGCGATCCTTTCCAGCCATCAGAGTCCACTTGACACCAGCAAGGTAGTTTAGGGTGGCCCGTGAGGTGACCTGATGACCCCTTGGGGGTTATCAGCAAGGGAAGGGCCTGGACTAGGAGGCTGGAAGCGTTCAGCTATCAGAACAGCTCTGTTTCCGTGACAGGCCAGTCACTTGCTCTCTTGGAGCCTCGGTTTCCCTATCAGCAAAGGAACCAAAGAAGCCGAGTGCCAGGCAGGCCGAGTGAGAACACAGCAGCGAGGTGCTTTGGTGACTGTTTCAAACCCACAGGGGCTGATGCTAGGAGGCGGGAGGCCCAGGGACTGTGTGGTATATCCTGCAGGACCTGGAGGGACAGTGAGGAGGGGCCCACGTGTCCCTTTCTCTGGCTGGAACCTGCCTCTTGGTGGGTGGGCTCTGGCTTCTCCGCCTTCCTTGCCGGCCAGGGCCACTGACCCAGATCACAAAAGTTTGGGCCACTTCCCGTCCCTCTCTGTACCCCTGAACCCTGCCGCGTGCCCAGGACTGCAGAGCAGAGGAGGCCCGGGCGCCACGTCAGGGAAGGTTAGTGTCAGCGCCGAGCTGGAAGCTGGCTGAGCCGGCGTGCCATCTGCCGTGCCCACTCCAGGTTACATAAGCCTCGGCCAGTTGCCCGTTCTTAGAAAACGGGACAGGCCAGACCAGCAGGGTGGAGAGCTTGCTTCTCGTGGCTTTGTTCCTTCCCAGCCCACCGTGCCCTGGACCCGTCTGCATTGTCCGATGGCTCTCATGCTGTGCAGAACCCAAGACCGAGGCGGAGTGAGGCCAACATTGGCCCAGAGGAGGTGCCCGCTCCCCTGGTGCACAGCCTCTAATTGCCCACAGCTCGCCCAGCCCACAGCACCTCAGCTGTTTCTCACACCGCTTCTCCGCTGAGCCTGGGTTGGCTTGAGCACTCTTGCTTCTACCAAGTAGGACAGAGTCCCTTCTTCACCCCCTAATTCCTACAGAGACCTATCCCTTCCACAGCTGATCAGAGAAGGTGAATTTAAATGACTCCAAATAACAGACATGCACCTGTGTATTATCAGAGTGGATTCTGACTCCTTCATTTGCTAGCTCTGTGTTGTTGACCAGGCTGCTTCACCATTGTAGGTCTCGGTTTCCTCATCTGAGAAATAGGAATCAGGAAGCTGCTACACATGGCCATCTTAGCACTGACTCACACTCGCATAGAAGACAGAGAAAAGGTGGCTGTGGTCACTGGTCTTCAATCCCATTCTCTCTTTTTTTTAAATGATGCACTCCACCCAGTCTGACTTCTTCCAGGCATGCAAGATTGGTTCAAAATTAACCTATCAATGTTGATGACATCAGCCCAATGCATATTACACACCTTTATGTGTGTGTGGCACTGGGGGTTGGCACCCAGGGGTGTTCTGTCACAGACCCACGTCCCCAGCCCTTTGAGACAGACAGGATCTCCATAAGTTGCTGAGGTTGGCCTCACACTTGTGACCCGCCTGCCACCACACCTGGCTTATATGCCATTATTAATGAACGTTAAGATAACAAAATCATGATTATTTCCATAGAGACTGAAAACACCTTGGACAAAATGCTATACCTATTCATGATACAAGCACTTAAGAAAATAGAAATTAAGAACTACTTTTTAGCATGATAAGATAAGCCAGATGCAGTGGCACACACCTGTAATCCCAGTGGCTCTGGAGGCTGAGGCAGGAGGATCACGAGTTCAAAGCCAGCCTCAGCAACTTAGTGAGGCCCTAAGGAACTCAGCAGGACCCTGACTCTAAATCAAATATAAAAAAGAGCTGGGGATGTGGCTCAGTGGTTAAGCGCCCCTGAGTTTAATCCTCAGTAACAAAAAAAAAAAAGATATATACCCTAGCCCTCAAGCCAATGTCTTATTTAAGAGATAAACGCTAAAGGCATTTCCATCAAGACCAGTAATAGACAGCTACCCAGCACCTCTCCTAGTTCTGCACGGTGCTAGAGGCATCAGCCAATGCAATTGAGCAGAAGATCAATTAGAAGCATTAGAAGAAGTTAAAGAGCAAGAAAACCATCCCTACCAGATAGTAAAACATTTTACGGAACCTCTGTGATTTAAACCTGTGACATGATATAGGAATTGGCGAATAGAACAAAGATGATAAAAGGTCCAGAATCAGACCCAAACACGTATGGAAATGCAGTTTCTCAGATCATGGGTTAAAAGCAGATTTTTTTTTTTTTTTTTTTTTTTTGGTACTGGGGATTGAACTCAGGGGCACTCGACCACTGAGCCACATCCCCAGCCCTATTTTGTGTTTTATGTAGAGACAGGGTCTCACTGAGTTGCTTAGCACCTCGCCATTGCTGAGGCTGGCTTTGAACTCGCGATCATCCTGTCTCAGCCTCCCTAAGTGCTGGGATTACAGGCTTGCGCCACCACGCCCGGCTAAAAGCAGATTTTTTAATGAATGTGCTGGGACAATGAGTGACCATTCAGGAAAGGTAAAATCTGACGCATGTCTCACCCCAGAGACATGAGCTCCACGTGGATTAGGGGCCCGACTGTAAATAGGGATACAACTGCTAAATGTAAATTTCCTGTAAATGAAAATATGGGTGAGCTTTTCCTTCACTTCGGGTACAGAAAGGCCTTCCAACAATGACCCCAGGTCCAGAGGCAGCAAAAGAAAGGTTGATCATTTTTCGTATAATTTTTTCTTTTTTGGCAACAAAATCACAAAACACCTTAAAATCAAAAGATTAAACTGGGGAGTGGAGGCCCATGGCCAGGGGCTGACTCCAGGCCCACCAAAAAAAGAAAAAAAGGAAAAAAAGTCAAAAGATCAAAAGATGAAACATTTCATAAACTGATAGACAATGTCTGTATTATGTGTATCATGGACAAAAGGCTCCCATCCCTAGTATATAAAGTACTATTTTTCTAATTAATTTTTTATTTGTTCTTTTTAGTTATACATGAAGGCAGAGTGTATTTTGACATATCATGCATACATGGAATATAACTTCCCATTCTTGTGGTTGTACGTGATGTGGAGTTTCACTGGTCGTGTGTCCATATATGAACATAGGAAAGTTATGTCTGATTCATTCTCTTGTCTTTCTCATTACTATCTCTCCTCCCTTACCCCCACTCTACCCTGTCCAATCTGGTGAACAACGTCCCCCCTCCCCATTGTGTGCTAGCATCCACATATCAGAGAAAACATCAAGCCTTTGGTTTTGGGGGATTGTCTTATTTCGCTTAGCATGAAGTCTCCAGTTCCATCCATTTACCTGCAAATGCCATAATTTCATTCTTCTTTAAAGCTGAGTAATATTTTATTGTGTGTGTATATATATATATATATACATATATATATATCACATTTATATATATATATATATCACATTTTCTTTATCCATTCATCTATTGAAGGGCACCTAGATTGGTTCCATAGCTTAGCTATTGTGAATTGAGCTGCTATAAACATTGATGTGGCCGCATCACTATAGTGTACTGACTTTAAGTCCTTTGAGTATATGCTGAGGAGTGTGATAATTAGGTCAAATGGTGGTTCCATTCTAAGTTTTCTGAGAAATCTCCATACTGCTTTCCAGGGTGGTTGTACCAATTTGCAGTCCCACCAGCAATGTGTGAGTGTGCCTTTTTCCCCACAACCTCGCCAACATTTATTATTACTTGTATTCTTGATAATGGCCATTCTGACCTGAGTGAGACAGAAGGTACTCTTAAATATTAAGGGACAAGCTGGGCGCGGTGTTGCAGACCTGTAATTCCAGCACTTTGGGAGGTTGAGACAAGAGAATTGTAAGTTCAAAGCCAGCCTCAGCAACGACGAGGCGCTAAGCAACTCAGTGAGACCCTGTCTCTACATAAAACACAAAATAAGGCTGGAGGTGTGGCTCAGTGGTCGAGTGCTCCTGAGTTCAATCCCCAGTACCAAAAAAAAAAAGAACAAGAAAAATTCAGGGATCTATCCACATGCGTTCTGCCTGCACACCAAGTGTATGCAAGGCCCTCCCACTCAAGCTTTGGCACAGAAGGGACGCCCACCAGGCCTGTTCTGTGTGACATGGGCCATTTCGCCCACGCTGCCTTGTCGAGTCCTTGCAGTGCCCCTGGGAGGACGGAAGGTCTTAGCAGAAGAGCACAGTGGGGCTGCAGGGAGCCAAGCAACCCACCTGATCTCCTGGCCTTTAGTGCCAGCACCTTGCCCAGGAGTCTTTGGACTCCAGAGTCAGTGCCTCTTCCACCAATGTCCACTCCCCAGTACAGGAACCCGGTCTTCCTCCCCATGTGCCTCCCTTGATGTCCCAGGAAGTGCTGGGTACTCGATGGTTCCTCGTGGAGTGACTGGGTGCTGAGCGAATAGAATAACCTGGAGCTGCCTTGTCAGGAGCTCTCCTCCACCAAGGCAGCGGTGGCCTCGAGAGAGCTGTGACTGAGGGCAGAGCAGGAGGGTGGTGTGCTTTCCTACTGGTGGGTCCCAGCCAGCACCAACCAGCCTCTTTGTCACTTAAAGGATGGGGAGGTGAGAGTGAACACTTGCAGGTGTGGAGAGCAATGTCAGCAGCCCCAGGAGTGGGTCAGCGGGCCCTGGGTGGGAAGGGGCTGAGCCAGACCTCAGCACCTTCAGTGCCGGAGGGGCCCAGGCAGGCCAGGGGAGGGCACGTCGCTGGATGGTCGTGCTCCAAGCCTGAGAACTCTGTCCACCAGTCAATAATCCCTTTATTACACTCTTGACCCCACCCCTGTATCCTGTGGAGCTTGCAAAGGCAAGCTTTGGAGGGCAGGGCCAGTGGAGGTCTGGCCTCTTAGGCAGAGGAAGCCATTCCCCCACCTTCCAGTCTTGGCCCCCTAGACCTGAGTGCTCGCCATTCCCCAGAGGCCCCGATCTCTGCTGGAAAAGGGCGGGCGGAACAGAAATTTCTCACTTGGGGCTTGGGGCATGTCCGCCTCACTTCCCTGAACTTCCTGTCCAGGGTTCCTGCTAGGGAATTCTAGTGCTTATGGAGGTGCAGTCCTCAGAGCTTTCTAGGAACTGCAGCCTGGCAAATTCTGTCAAGGGGCACGTGAGGGCCCAGTGCCCCCTTGGCTTGGGTAAGAGAATTGGCATGAGAATTGCCTGTGCCGCCTCTGGCTCCCCTCATGTGTTCATGATGCCCAGTGCTCACAGGTATAACCCTGTCATGCAAAAGCACCTTCGCGTTGGCTCTGAGCTGCTCACCAGCCCCGCAATGTCACCAGGGCAAGTGATTCCCTCCCCTTTTACAGATGGAGGAACTGAGGCAGAGGTAGAGAGAGCTGACCTGCCTGAGTTACTACCTAGGACTTGTGCTGCGGGTGGCTGAGAAAGATGAAGAAAATGGCACACGCCTGTCAATCCAGTGGCTTGGGAGGCTGAGGCAGGAGGGTCTCGAGTTCAAAGCCAGCCTCAGCAACTTAGCAAGGCTCTAAGCAACTCAAGGAGACCCTGTCTCAAGATCAAATACAACAACAACAAAAAAGCTGGGGATGTGGCTCAGTGGTTAAGCACCCCTGGGTTCAGTCCTTGGTACCAATAAAAGAAAGGAAGAAAGATGGAGAAAAGCATTCTAGATGCTTCAAGATTGCCCTTGGAGGACACCGCCTTTCACCTGAGTGTTACTGACTGGGAGCTCAGCCAAGGAGCCTGGGGCCTTTAGCTCTGATTGGTCAGATAGAGTAGGAATGTGTGGCCCAGAGCGGGAAGCGGCTGACCCCCGCCTTCAACAGCAGAGGCCAGGCAGGCTGAACCTGGCTCCACCACAGAAGTGGAAAGCAGGGCTGAGCCAGAGCAGGCCCATGGCCAGGTTAGAGAGCGATTTCAATGGTCTGTCCACCAAGTGACCCTGTGACCCAGCTTGCCTCTCCTGAGCAGGGACATTCCAAAGACGGCTAGCCACCTTCCCGCTGCTACGCTGCCCCGAGTGCACATCAGGTCTGACTTGGGGACGTGGGCAACCCATTCCATGTCATTCTCTCCCTTGGATACTCCCTGGGGGTGGACAGCTGAGACCTGCCTTCCCCGTAAGGGAAATTCCAGATCCCACCAAATCCCAAATTCCATCATTCCGTTGGCCTTATCTGGCACCATTCTGTCTGGCCTTTGATGTGTCTCCTAGTGTGAGAGGAAAGGCCTCCCTCCCTTCAGAGATTATGGGGGTCTGTGGGAGGGTCCCCTCCCCTTCCCACCAGCGCAGCTCCCTGGGTGTGTCGCAGGCTGTACCATGGCTGGAACACACAGGTTGTTTACACAGAGCAGCAAGCAACAGGGCTTGGCAGGGCTGGAGATGAAGAATCAAAGATTCTTGGAGTCAACGGCAGCAAGCAAGCTCCACAGTGACTGTCCCCTCTGAGATGCCACATCAAAGCAGATCAGTTCCCCTTTGAGCCTTAGTTTCCCTACCTGTTAAATGAGGGAGCTAGACCAGTGAACTGGGGTTCCTGACGGCTTTTGGCTAGCCCAGCAATCTGTGGAACTTCCTGAGGGACAGAGGGTGCCACCCTCATACCTGGTAGCCCCTCCTGAGCACTTCCTGTCCAGCCAGGGTGCTGCAAATGTGGGGGGTGCGGGGTTGGCGAGAGTATGGGTTCCATGCTCGTGGAAGTGAGAGTCACTCCTCACACCTGTGAACCTGGCCCGACACGGAGTGCTGTCCTGCTGGACTGGGCATGGCTGGCTCCTTGTCATTCAGTCTTAGCTCAAATGTCCCCCCCTCAGAGCGTGCTGCCCTGATCCCTTGCCTCTTTGACACCGCCCTGCCACCCAGCACTTACTCCTATCTGGAATTACGTGTTTGCATAGGTGTTTGTGGGCTTTTTGTCTGGCCCTCACTCCGGGCGGGTGGGGCCGTGTCACTCACTCAGTAATGTGCCCCTTATCCCCAGAACACTGTGTCCAGGGCAGAGTGGGCCCTCCATGAACAGGTGCCGGTGAATGAATAACCCACATTGTGCACGAAACTCCTAGCATTTGTTCAAAATTCACATGCCTGGCCTTCTCGCAGGCCGCTCTGGTTTGGAGGTCGAGGCCCAGCTGGGCCTGTGGATTTGACAAAGTTGATTCCAGGTGAATAACTCCCAGCCCTGGCTGCACAATAACTGGCTCTAAGGTCTGGCCTGGGCCTTGGGATCTTTCAAAGCTCCTTCCGAGGTCCTGTTGGGCAGCTAAGGTAGAGGACCCCTGCCTCAGATGACCTCCCGGGGCTCTCTAAACCAAGTTCTGCCATTCTTGGGAAGTTCTACAAAGTCAAGCCACTTCATTCCACGTGGCAAACTGAGTTCCCCAATGAGGTGACCTCCTTGCTGGACTGGCCAGGGAGGGGAGACCCTGTTGGAGCCTCGTAGGTGATGCAGAGCATGGCCCAGCGCCCTGTGGTCCCTTCTTGATGACACCCAGGAACAGCTGGGGGCTCTGGGCACAACACCCCAGCACCTCCTCTTCCTGGCAAGACGGCTGAGCTATTGGAAGCTCTCCCTTCTCCTCCCCTGATAGCACACAGTTTTAAATAAGATCTTCATTTACCAGAAGTTCACACCACAGCGTATGTTATACGAGAAGCAGCCGCCTGTGCTCGTAGGGGATGCTGGGCTGAGACGCAGTCCGGGGGGCTGGAGGAGAAGCCACTGTGGAGTGGGGGTGCACGAGGAAGGAGGAACTCGCGGAATCCGAGCTGGTGGCCCGGCCCCAGCCCTGGCAGTGCCAGGCTCCTCTTGGCTCCGTGTGTGGCTGGTGGGGGGAGGTGCCATGGCTCTGTGAGCTGACCTCAGGCTGCTGGAAGGCTTGGAGCCGGATGGGTGTATGATGTCACTGTGAGTTCCGCCAGTTGGCACCCCCTGCATTGCTCTGGGTCATTTACATGGCTTCAGTCATTAACTAGGGGCTCTTGTTGCTGATTAATGAGTCGCCTCCTGCCTTGCCTTGGAAACCGTGGTAAGAAGGGATTTGGTGACAGTGGACAGACACCAGTCCCTGTCCCTCTTTTTCTTCCCAAACCAGCCCATGCAACATGTAGAGTAAGCGAATTCCAGGGGCACAGGACACTATAGTTTCCCAGGTCTCCCTGCAGTCCCTGCTGGGCTATGAGGTAGGCGTGGTTGGGTACCCTGCTGTGCAGAGGGGGTTGGAATACCACATAGGCAAAACTGTGACCTTACACCAGGGTTCCTGCCAGCTCTGTCTGCACCTGCATGGGGACTGGTGGGCAGGTCACTGTCACATCTCTGGCTGTGATCTGGGGTGTTTTCACTTCCACTGCATTTGTTCTGATGGCCTGAAAGCAGAGAGATTAGGGATCCAGGATCAGTGTGCCCTGTGACCTTGAGCAAAGCAGTCCCTGCCTTAGACGTCAGTTTTCCCAAAGGTAAACCAGAAGGGGGCTTTGGCTCTCTGACAGGAAGTAAGGCCCTTCTCTCTCTTGAAGATTTTTGAGTGTGTCCTGACACTGAGGAGATGGGGGAAGGAGGCCCTGTGGCAGCCCCCATCACAGGGTCCGCGGTCCAGGGCTGATGCGTCTGTAATAAATATTGAGCTGACAGATGCTAAGCCGCATCCCCAACCTCTGAATAAATAAAAAGTTGCCCAGAATAATAGCCCGGAAAATGCTAGAGGCTCCAGCCAGCTCTCGCCCTTGCCCCTCCCCCAGCCAAGCCTGTTCACCCCACCCCCAACTCCTTTCCTCCCCTTTTCTCTCCAACCCCCCGCCCCTTCAGCCCTCCAGCCCCAAAGGCGACTACCAGCCTGGCCTGGCCTGGCTTTAGTTCATGGCCAAAGCCTGCACAATCTCCCCTGTCCCTTCAGCTGCCACAGCAGCTAATGAGGACCAGCCCCTGCAGATGACAGCTGGGGGACAGGCCAGCCAGGCCCTCCTGGGCTGGTGGTGGGGCAGGGGGAGCTGTTTTTAATCCCCAGTCCAACCAGCTTGGAGTCTTCCCTTCTGTCAGGACTGTTGCTGGCATTTTCTCCTCTGGGAGATGAACTGGCCCCTGCTCCTGGCTGAGGCCACCAGAAAAGAGGATAAGAGACCACATAGGTGGCTCCAGAACACGTGGGCACACTTTGACGTTTCTTTGACTGAGCATGAGTGCGTGTGGTGCTTCCTGGCTCTTGCTAGAGTTCAAGTTTCTCCAGGGTCAGAACTCCGGCTGTTAGGTCAAGTGTGAAGTTCATGGAACATGAGAACTGAAAAGACATCTCCTGTATGTTATAGATGAGGATACTGAGCCCAGGGCTGTGGTGGGTCAAATACACTTGTCCTGGGTCACACAGCCAGAAAGTGGTAGAGGCTGGATTTGAACCCAGGTCTGGAGCTGTGCCTTTTACCCCCCCCACCTGACAATGCCCCACTTTGGTTTATGGCCCATACAGAGATGAAGCCTCATCCTTGGGAATCAACCCAGACCTAGGGAAAGTCCAGGCCAGGGAATCAGTACTGCCTGGTCCTGTGGTTTTGGGATCACCCTGGGGAAACAGTGCCTGTCAGAAAGCCTGTTTCCCTGTGGGGTTTCATGAGAAATGTCCTGGGCCAGCACCAAGTGAAGCCCCTCAGACCTTCCCTGGGGCTCCCAGACTGGGAGAACCTGCAGGGAGGCCGCTGGGGCAGGAGGCTGAGGCCCCAGGCAGGACACACCCTCCCTTCGCATGGCATTTTCTAGATGGTATCTGCAGGGAGGATCACAGCAGCATGGCACAGGACTCCCAAGTGGACTTTTGTCCCTGTTCCTCTGTGGGTGAGAGTGCAGAGGCGCAGCTCCTCAGAGAACGTGGCCAGATCTCCTGACTCAGGCAGGGCTGGACCTTTGGGATCTCAGGGTCCAGAAGCACTGCTGCTTTGTTGGGAACTTGTGGGACTTGAAGACCTTGGGCCCCTCCCAGAGTGTGTTTGTGGAGGTCCCAGGGCCAGTCTGACCACATGTTGATACTCATGCGTATAGAGAGATGGGCCGGAGAAGGCAGGATTTGATATCCAGGTCCCCTCCCCAGCAGGCCAGATTCCTGCTATCTGGTCCAGAATAGCCCCCCACACCCCCACTCTGCCCACCCCCACTTCCATCTCCCCCAGGGCCCAAGAGGGTCCCCTCTGCCTTCTCTGGCTGCAGATGCAGGAGTCCTGGGGCCTCTTGCTGGCCTCCCTGCCCTCCCACCACGGCCCTGACATTCTGCCCCTGAAGATAAGGATCCCGTCTGGCGCCTGAGTGCTTTTTCCCCTCCCTCTTTCCAAATCTGTTCCCTGATTATCTGCAGACAGCCCCTCACCAGGGGGCCACCAGGGAGGCCCAGGCCTCCGAGAAAGAGAAGGAGGGGTAGGACCCAGAGGCCTGCAGCCACCCACCACCCCCATCTGTGCCATTGCTAAGTGCCACCGGAACCAGAGCCGCAGCTCAGCTGAGGGCTGCGCCCTGGTCTCTGGGTGGAACTGACCCACTGCAGGGGGAAGGAAGGGGCATGTGTATTGGAGGCCCTGCCAGAGTGTGCTGGGATGGGGACAGAGGGTGGGTCACTTCGTGGTTAGCACTCCTAGGCCTGGACGGTGCCCAGAGGGGATGTGGTGGAGGCTGCAGTCAGCCAGACGGCCACATCCTGTGCGACGCTGGCCCTTTCCAAGCCAGATGGGGGCTGAAGACACGCAGAAATTGGGGGTGCTAGAGGGCTCTGGGAGTCCAGCCTGTGGCTCTGGGGATTGGACTTAGAGGATGGCCAGGGCTGCTATGGAAAGGCGAGGTAGCTCCCTACCAGCTGGGCCTGGGACCAGGCACCATCCCAGACTTCCAAGCTTAGAGCCCTAGAGAGTGCCCCACCACATTCAAGCAGAATGTAGACAGCAACACCAGTTCCAGCCGGAAGGGAACATATCCATCTCCATCTCCATCTTGCAGTAGTCTGCTCTTCTGTCTCCTGGAGTCTGCAATGTGAGTCCTGAGCACTGGGGTTAGGAGTACTAGGTTCAAACCCATGCTCTGCCACTACCATGCTGTGTGACTTTGGGCAAGTTCCTCTCCCTCTCTGGGCTTCACACACACACATCAGCTATAAACTGAGAAGGCCTTCGGGGGAGGGGGGACAGCAGAGAACAGTGGAGACCTGAGTCCACAAATGCCACCTTTTCAAACTTCCTGTGGATGTTGTGAAGGTTGAATGACATGTTGGAGGTGACACTCTGGCTTGAAGTAGATGCCCCATAAATATGAGCACAGCCGACAGTAGCAGCTTAGGCCAGGGAGCCCAGGACTGGGCAAAGCCTGGTGCCAGAAGCTGGGCACTCAGGTATGAGAAGGCTGAGGGTCAGCAGTTTCCTTCCATGGATTCTCGCTTTTGCAAGCTTTGAAAAAGAAAGACCCTGTGCCTTCTCCGCCCCCAGCCCCTGCTGCCACCCCCTATTTGGGGGAAGGGACGGCAAGATCATTTTTTATGGCTTCCTGGCCCCGGAGCCAGAGGGCTGAGGATCAGGTGGTGTGGGCTGGATTCCTGAGCCTCCCCCTTGGAGTCTTTCAGCTCGTAAATATGCAGCCGGGGGCTGGGAGGTGCTGGGGGCTGGGAGGTGCTGGGGGCTGGGAGGTGCTGGGGGCTGGGCGGTGCTGGCCGGTGAAGCTGTCAGCAAAGCGCCCACTTAGAAAGAAAGTCGTAAAGTGTTTCTCGGAGCTGCTCGGAGCAGGGCCCACTCAGACCAGCAGTGGCCTCCTCCCTCGTGGGTGGTGGGTGCGGGGCCTCCCTGCCCGAGCTCCCAGTGGAACCAACCGTCACACGTGCATCCAGGCATCCACTATCGTGCCTGGTGTGCTGCTGCAGAAGAATTCTCTGCTGCTCCTCTGGAGGGGCGGAGGGAGGCCCGAGCTGGGCCCCCGAGCTCTGTGGATGCCTCCAGAGGCCACGGGCCTGCTCCTGAGCACAGGTAGCCCCACTATTCACACTGCTCTTCTTTGCCCAGCCCCTAGGGGACCCCAGACTATTCCCAGGAAGCTCACAGAGTTCCACTTAGATAAGGAAAGGTGGACGAAGAGGGGAGATGGCTTAGATCTTCTCCAGCTCAAGGAGGAGGCCCAGGGGGCCACCAGCTTCACAGAGGAGGCAGCGGGTGTGGGTGGGGCTCAGGGGCTTCGGATATTTGAAGGGAAGGCAGAAGTGGGGGTGGGAGGGCCGAGGGGCCTGTCCACAGTGAGGACAGCCAGGAAGCCCTGGATGGGTGTGGAGCCGCAGAGACCACGGAGCTCGGCTTGATCCTTTTGAGTGTGAGACCCAAGGAGCAGGGTAAGCAGAGGCCACCTGTCCACCGTCTTCTTAGTCACCAAGATTCGGTTCAAATCCTACTCTCCCTGCTTCTTAGCCTTGTGACCCTGGACAAGTTATTTAGCCCATCTGAGCCTCATCTTTAACCACAAATAATAGCAGTCTGCCCCCTCACAAAGTTCAATTGATGTTCTTCCAGAGCAGTCTCACTCAACGCTTAGGGTCTCTGGTGTTGGTAGCCTGGATCTGAAACTCTGACCACTTACCTTATTTCACTTCTTGAGGCCTCAGTCCTTTTGCCTGTGGAATGGGTGTAAAAGCAGTAGGCTTGAGTGAACGCATTCTGAGTGCCAATTATTGTGAGTGTCAGCTGTCATTGTGTGAATGATTCCACGCCCGGTGCAAAGCAGCCTGCAGTGAAGTGCACCATCTGTCCTCAGCCTGTGGCATCTTGGGGTCAGAAGGGTGCGGCTTTATTAGGATTAGGGATGGTCTTTACTTGGACTTCCTATGGTCCTTTCTTGTCTCTTAGGAAACATTCACTGCTTATCTTTTTTTTCTTTTTGGTACTGGGGATTGAACTCAGGGGCACTTGACCACTGAGCCGCATCCCCAGCCCTATTCTGTGTTTTATGTAGAGACAGGGTCTCACTGAGTTGCTTAGCACCTCGCCATTGCTGAGGCTGGCTTTGAACTCGTGATTCTCCTGTCTCAGCCTCCCTAAGTGCTGGGATTACAGGCGTGCGCCACTGCACCCGGCTTCTATGCTTATCTTAAGGCAAGATAAACAATACCCTGCTAACCCGGACCGTTTGTCCATTTTCCTCCTCTAGCCAGCTGGGTGGGTCTGGGGAGAAGGGGGTAACCTGAGCTGGGAGAGGTGGGGATGGTGGGGAGAGGCCCCTGCAAGCAGGTAATTGGGGATGGGGCCTCCTCTGAGCTCCTGAGCTCTCACAGAGGGGACCAGAGTCGCCTCATTAACTTCACCACTTCCCACCTGTGACTCCCTCAGGCACTGAATAAATAGGTGTGTGACCATTAAAACAAGGAGGCCCCAGCCCAGGCAGAGAGCCTATGTCCTCTTGGAGACCCCTTCCTGCCTCCCTGTGAGGGGGTCTCTGGAGAGGTAGATGGAGGAACTCAAGGGTAGACTGTCCTGCAGAGTGCCTTGGCCAGGCCAGGCAGGGTCCCCCACGGCACCCAGCACCAAGTGGGTCTGGCCTGGTCAGGGCCCAGGGACACAGAAGTGAGTGTGGGTCACTCCCCAGGTTCCCCACCCATGCCACCTGCACCCGTCATTCACTCAAAATGCTCCCCACAGTTTCTGCAGGTCAGAGGGCCAGGCACAGAGCACAGGAATGAAAGAGGCAGATGGATGGGATGGGCAACAGGGTGTGTCCTGGCAGTCAGGGGCTCTCAGGTGGCTCACTGCTGTGCTCCTCAACCGCAGCCCCCCCATCTTCATGGGAGGCCCTGAGGACAGTGAGGGCCTGTTCTTGGTGCTACTGTTGTAATTGGTGCACAGCAGGGCAGGGCCCAGCCTACTCCACCGGTGCCCTAGCAAGGTGTCCCTGGAGGCGGACAGTGGGTCCCATGTGGTAGCTGGTGCCCCAGGGCAGCTTTCAGAGTTCCACCCAGTTGTCTCCCTGTGAGCACTTGCCCCAGGTCTGCCCTTGGGAGCTGCCTGACCTGGGGGGACTCCTCGAGTTGGCAAGAGCGCTATAGGCAGGTGAACGAGAGAGGCTGAGCTGGAGGGGGCTTCAGGCAGGTGGGAGAGGGTGGCATGGTAGGTGCTTCTCCTGCCAAGCCTCCCCCCACCCTGAGATCTCCCCCCAGAAATTCTGCATGCACCAAGGAGCCCCGGAGTTTGTGCGCACACATCTCCCCAGCCACCCTCTGCCTCTTGCCCCCAGGGGCGCGCTCAGTCTCCTGCCTTGAGGCCGGATGACTTAGACAGCTATTAGTGTCACACCCAATTCTGCATCTTACTGGCTTCTATTCCCTGGCCCCAGGCGAGCCGGCACCAAGGTCACATCAGTTCCCAGTCAGGGGGACCCTGGGAACCCCCAGGAAGGAAGGAGGACTGGCTCTCGGTGCTTCAAGGCCCTGCAGTAGAGGAGGTCGGCAGCTCGTGGCCTCTGTGTGCTCAGCCGGGGGCACAGGGCCAGCAGTGGGCGTGGGCAGCGGCAAGGCCTCTTTGGTCCTGCTTTCTGCTCCCCCAGACTGCAGCCTCCCAAGGGGCCCACGTAATCACTTCCTGTTAGGGTCATGGCTCAGCAGAGGCCAGCAACAATGATTTCCTCTGGACCGGCAGACGCCTGTCTCCTGTCCTCCCACGCCCCCCACCTCTCCAACTACTCCGTCTTATTTTTAAGAGATCAAGGTGAGGATGGGGGGCAGGGGGAAGCAGAGGCAGGTTTGATATTTCTGGCCATCTGCCTGTCTAACCTGAAATGCCTGTGGCCGAGAAGTCAGAAGAAGTTTCCTTAGAAGTCCTTCAGAAGAAAGATGAGGCTCCGGGATACAGTCACCAAGGGCCAAGAAGACTTTGGTGGGGATTCCAGCCTAAAGGGCAGGTTTGGGCTTGGCCTCAAAGCCTCTCTGAGTTTAACAAGAATCTGATTTTCTTTGGTTCTGGCCTTGGTGTGTCTAAGTCCATCTTCATGGTAGCCTACCTGTGTGCCAGGAAGTGGTTCCGAGCATGCTACCTGTGTGGATCCACTAATTTTCAAAATCTCCTTAGGGAACAACTGCATCCCCATTTTACTGATGAAGAAACTGAGTCTCAGAGAAATCAGGCATCCAGCTGGGTTTTTACGTCCTGCCTCCAGACCTCTTAAGGCTCCTCTGTCTTGAAATCCATTAGCTATGATGCACCTTGGCTGGAGGGAGGTCACCCACACAGACCAGGGAAGCTCAGTGGTTCACTGGGCTAAAGGAGTCCCTAAAGGAACTGTATCTGAGGAGCTGTTGCAGTAGCCCTCGCCTCCGATGTCCTACACAAGCTAGCCTGTTGCAAAGGAGCTGGAAGTCCTCCCTAAGTGCTCTGTATCTGTACCATAGCTCAGCGCTGTGGGGTCACAGAACCATCTTGTGTCTTGGAACCTGGTGACTGATGGTGTCCAAGGTGGTTGGGTCTGCTGAGGAATGAGCCAGAGGCCACAGTGAGCAATTGGGTGGGGACCTGGGCCTTCGGCTGGCCTTACTGCACCCTCTGCTGATCACTGCCCAGGTAGCCTATAGCTTCGCATTATCTGAGTAGGGAGAGGGCATTTATTGGGCTTAGCTCATTTTGTCCCTGGGAAGATGGGCTGGTTCTGAACAGTAACTGTAGTCACTGGTGCCAAGACAGCAGGCCTGTCTTCTCCATGGCCTGGCACCTTGTCAGAAGAGCTCTATCTCAGTGTTACAGGCCGGCAGAGCTGGAGGGGGCCTCCCGTACCATGCCCAAGGTGAGGCCCAGAGTTGCTCAGTGCCGTCCAAGGACGCAAGGTCACTGTAGTGATGGCCCAGTGAAGGCCAGGTTCATAGACATTTCTAGCAACGGGGATAATAATGGCCCAGGCCGCTGCCTGTTAACCTGTGATTGCGTCAGATGCCCTCCTAGCCTGGGGAGGCTACATGGCTGCCTGAAGTCCCCAGGCCAGGAGGCGAGACTCTCCGCTGGCAGTGTATGTGCCTTGGTGCTCAAAAAGCCTGCAGAAAGGCCCTGCCTGCCTGTCTACTTTGCTGAGGCCGGAGGTCCTTCCCTCTGGGCCCACCCCAGCAGCATGGAGGTGGTGTGGAGCCAGGGCACCAGTCAGCCAATCGTCATAGCCTCTGTCTCCCTCTCTGGTCCCATAAACCAAGTGCCAGGCCTGTGCTGCCGCCTCACACACATGGGCATAGCCCATCTTGCCACCAGGTGGGACGAGTCCCTTTGTGTAGATGAGGACACTGAGACTCAGGGGGCCCAAAACAATGTGACCAGGAAGTAGTAAAATCCACAGTGAGATACTTTGAGTTCAGCCTAAAGAGGGAAACCACCAAGGGAGGAGGAAATGGAGCAGCCACGGGGGCTGCTGTCACCTCCCTGCTCTCTGAGAGACACAGACACAGCGTGTGGACACAAGCTCCCGGGGGACCTCTGCAGCTAGAATGTGGCAACTCTGCAGTTCAGGCCCTTGTGAGGCTCTTGTTCCCCGCAAGGCCTGGCTGCCTCTGCAGAGAGTTGGAACTGGCTTGGCAGGCTCTGGCATGGCTCCCTCATGCCACTTCTGTCCCTGGGGTCCCTGCATCTGAGCTCAGGGTCAGCAGCCCCAGGATCTCACACCTCAGTGAGCTTAGGTGAGGGCACGTGGGTCACTGGGCTGCCACCTTGCCCTGAGCTCAGACCTGTCAGCAGCAAAGCACCAGTGTGTCCGCACCTTCCAGCAGGTGGACTGTGGAACACCTGATGAGGACCCCAGCTCGTCCACTGAGCAGGTTGAGGGCCACTTACAGGCTGAGCAGAGAGAACAGGACTTTGGGCTCTGTGTCCTCCTCTGTGCAGTGGGTCATCAAACCATGCTCAGGAGCAGCAGTGTCCAGGGGGACTTCCTGGGGAGAGGGTGTGTCCTCCACCCACACTGTCCCACATGGTAGCCGCTTGCCACGCATGGCTGCTGCACCCTGGGAATGTGGCCAGTGCACTGAAGGGACAGAGCTTTTTTATTTTAATTAAGGCTTCAGCTGCCACATGTGGCCAGTGGCCCCTGGGTTGGACGGCACAGCTCTCCAAGCTTCTGGAAAGATACCAGACAGCAAGTGCCTGGGATAGAGCAGCCCCTCAGCCAGGCTTACAACCCCTGCTCAGGCCACCCCACCTGGAATCGTGGCCTGGAAAGCCAGTCTGCTTGTCCCATGCTGCCTTTTGCATTGTAGAGGAAAGTGACACAGCCGTGGTGACCACCTAAGGTCACAGGTTGGGGACTTCTTTTAAAGTCTATGGCTTATAATATTTATTAAATGCTAACCAGGCGCCAGACACTGTGAGGGAGTTGATACGTCATGCTACTCAACCCTTGGGACTAAGCATTGTTCTTCTCATTTTGTAATCGGGGACACCGAGGCACAGAGAGGTGAAGCAACTTGCCTAAGGTCACACAGCTAGTGTGTCGCAGGTGTCACAGCACCAGGATCTATACTGAAGAATCTGTCTGCAGAGTCTGTTCTCTTTTTACAAACCTACATTGCTCTCTCGACCCATTACCCATTCTTTCAGGTTCAGTACTGGCCTAGGTATCTTTGGGGACATGCAATTAGACAACACAAGGTCCCTGCCCTCCAAAAGGACTCCCTGCACGTCACATTGTCATGCAGAAACGGTAAAGGACATCTAATCAGCAAGAGCCTCTGAGCTCTGGTCTCCATAGGATGGTGACAGACCCATACTGCAGCGTGGACCAGCTCCTGCTGGGAGAAGGTGGCTCCCTACCTCAGGACCACTCAGGCAACACTGCTGACGTTTGATCATAACCTCCTAAAATGCCAGCCAGCGCCTGGCCCACCCTCCGGCACAGCGGAAGGCTTGCAGATGTCAGCTGGGTGAATGTCCTCCAGTGTTCTCTCCCCTGGGAGCCAGGCAGAGGAGGAAACTGAGGCCTGGGGTTGCCTGGAGACTCGCCTCGGTCTGCCCCAGCTCTGCCGGGCCTGTGAGCTCCCTGCACTTCCCTGGGCAGCTTGTCATGGGTGACCAGGGAACAGGTGGCAGGGAAGCACTTGGCCTGTGTATTCCGGGAGCAAGTCAGGAATATCACAGCAACCCAGAGAAGCGGGAGGAGCTAGGATGTCCGCTTCCCAGAGCGTGCATTCTGCAACCGATGTGAGCTGGGGTCCTGGCGGGTCCCCGTGGGTCCCGTGGGTCCCCATGTGTTCGTGTGCGTGTGTACATCCATGTCCCCAGCAGGGCTGGTGGGTGGAGTTGTGCTGGCGTGGCCATGGGTGATTGTAGGTGACCATGGCACACAGACGTCTTCAGCTCCCTCTGGCCCTCCCCAGCCCGCTTCCTGGTTCTCCGGCAGCCAGATGTCTCCCAGATGTTTCTCACTTCCTGCCTGGCTCCGTGCAGTGCGTGTGTATGTTTATTTTGGACAGCCCCCTAAATAATAACCACTTTAAGAAAAGCTTTTCATAACCTCGTTCCCACGAGGAGTCAGAGTTCAGGAAATAATCCCAAATCTATTCACTATTGTCCCCGGGATCCCTTCTCTCTGACCTCTATCCCCCCACCCTTGGGGACCACTTTTGAAAAGATTTCTTTTTATCCTACGTGATGTGTGTGCTCTCTCCAGGACTCCGGCTCTCTGGGAAGCTGGGTCTGGTGTTCAAGGAGTCGGGAAGCCAGGCTCAGCCCCTGGAAGCGGGACTGCCCGCTCTACCCCAGGTCCCAGTCAGCAGCTTCAGGCTGACGGGATCCCAGAGGCCTCCTGCCTACCTTCAGCTCGAAGGGCTGATGGGAAATGAGTGGGACAGAGTCCCCCATCAGGCCTCCCCTAACAGGACCCAGGAGAGCCTGCTGGTACGGCCCCGAGGCCCAGAGCCCACAGAAGTTGGGGTCTGAACTGCCCTTCTGGGGGTGGGCTGGGGGAAGAGGCCACCCAGCAGCCTCTGACCAGGGGGGTTGAGGAATTGGATAAGTCTGAAGAATATGCCTCCCCATCCTGGCAGGCAGTCGCACAGCAGGCCGTGTGCACACCAGCCTAGCCCTGCAGTGTGCTCGAGAGGTTCAGGGCCAGCCTTCTGCCTGCTTCTTGTCCCCTCTTGTCCCTGCCCTCCCCCGGCTACCCTCTGGAGACTGGTGTGGCCCGCTCTGTCTGCAGGCCTTCCTGGTTCCCAGGCTCCCTGCCTTGCTGGGTGCTGTGTAGTTTGTGTTCTCCTGTCCCTACGTGACCTGGCTTATGGTCCTGTCTCCTGCTGAAGGAGAGCAGTGTCCACTCTGTTGTCCTCATGGGGACCGGAGGAGCCCGAAAGATGACTGTTCCATAGCGGAGCCGGTGCCCCACTTGTCCGGGGCTTGTCTTCCTTCTCCCATCTCAGCAAGAGCTGGGAAAGCAGGGCAGGCCTGGCCAGGGTGGAGGTAGACAAGGCTCTTACCTGTGGGGACTCAAAGCAGACCCCAGTTCAGGGACCACCCATTGTTGGGCTGCCCCCAAGAAGGGTGGAGTTGGCAGGTCATCCTTGGACGAGGCAGTGGGCAGTGGAATCAGTGTAGCCTAGGAGGGGCGAAGGACATGGAGAGGTCCCAGCAAGGCAGAGGACCCAGGGAGAGAAGATCTGTAGGTTCATTCTCAAGGGATGGCTGGGTGGCTCTTCAAGCCCTGGTGCAGGTGAGACCACAGCAGGAGGGGCTCAGGATGGGAGGGGAGCCCTCCCAAGCCTGCTCTGAGCTCCTTGAGCTACAGGAGGTAGCCAAGTGGCATGTTCACACAGGTGTGCAGTCAGCTCCTGTTCTCATAACCAGGGCATGGGTGACTCGGTGACAGCAGAAGCAGGGAGGAGGCAGGGCGCGAAGAAGGAAGGACAAGTGGGCGGCTGGATGGACAGAGTATGACAAAGTGGAGGATGAGAGCGAGGGACTCCTCCTGACACTGTTCATCAAAAGCCTTCCGTGGCCACCGTCCCATGGACCCCACTCTCTTCCTCTGAGGGAGAAAAAGCCAAGACTGTCCATCCTATAGTTAAGGCTGGCCCTGAGCAATTCATGCTTCCTTGTCCCTTTCCCCGTGTGACCAGGGACCCACCCTGCAGGCCATCTGAGACCCGTCTGATCCTGCCCCTGCTGCTCAGAATGCTCGGCCCCGACCCTCTTTGCCCAGATTCCAGGACAAGTGCAGACAGATGGCAAAGTCATTGACCACGACTGTCCACCAGGGGCATGTCCAGGCCCAGCAGTGTTTTTCAGGAAGCTCTTCACTGCTTCCTTGAAACAGTAAAGATAGCAAAGGTCCATCTTGTCCCAAAGGTGCTGCCATTATCTGAGGACAGAGAAGTCACAGCAATGGCAGAGTGAATGTTCCAGAACATCAGGGAAGGCATCTTGGGGCAAGAGCTGCATATGCAGAGGTGGGGCCCATGGAGAAGGTGCAGTTTCCCTGGCTGGCCCCCAGTGTCCCCCCGCCGCTGACGTGCTGGAGAGAAGAGGTGGCCAGCAGCCCTGGCCTGCTTCCTGCTCGCCCACTGAGGGCTGCCCCGTTGCACAGGCTCCCAGACATTGCAAACACCATCCTCTGGAGGCCGCAACCTCAGAGCTCCCGGACCTGACCCTCCGCACACTGACCTTCCACCACTACCCCAGCCGAGCCTGGCCACTTCAGGGGCCTGAGTCTGGGCCTTCTTGCCTTCTGTCCCCAAGCCCTAGTCAGGATGTGAGCAATGACCGCACCCCCCCACAGGCCCTTTGTATGGCCAGGAGTTCCTGCTGTAGAACCAGAGAACCAGGCTGCAGCCTCCTCCGCAGGCAGACCTAAGGGAAAACCGCGCTTCCTTCCCTGGCTTGTCCTGGGAGGTGGGACCCAGGCTGAGTAAAGCTTCCTAGTGACGTGGGGACCCATTTGAAGACCTCAGGGAAAGGAAGAAAGGACAAGGAATTCCCATGTGCCCTTGGCTAGTGGCTGATTTCCCTCCTAGGGTCTCTCTGTTTCTCCCTGCATGGTGGGGGTAGGCTTAGCAACACCCTCCCTACCCCTTATCTAGCACTGCCTTGCCAGGTCATGATATCTCAGGGAAGCAGATGCATGTTTCTCTGGAGCCACCCAGGCCCCCTGGTACCAGCTGTCAGCTCCTGGTGGCAGCATCTTGGGATCTCCCTCGGTCTTGTCTCTAAGGAGCAGAAAGGCAACCAAGATGTCCCCACCCCTGGGGTCCACAGCCTGCCTCTGGTTCAGCAGCACTTACCCAGTAGGAAAACCCTCCCAGGAGGCCACACAGCCAGGAGGGAGACATACAGACAGAGCCCAGAGAGAAGAGGAGGCAGCAGGAGAAGGCTCCCATCTGTGGGCACAGGGGGTGGGAGAGGCCGCCGTCTCCTTCCCCTGAGCTGGCACTTTTTTCTCTGGGTGTTAAACTCAGCTCTTCCTCTTTCTCTCCTATTCCTGACTGCCTGTTAAATAATTTAAATATTTGGGCCTAAAGGGCTTCAATTATCCTTTAATTTACATTAGTCATTTATGTATTTGGCAGAATGGACGCGGTATGGCTATCCACAGAAGACCCACTAGTATCCACCGCCCTTGAGGCTACTGAGAATCTCATTCTTTCTGCAGCCCAAGGTCTATTTTTTTATTTTTTTAAAGTGGCTCCCGTACACACACACTTACCCAGAACTGTGTCCACGTCAGTCACACAGGAGGACACCTGTGCTTGTGGTGAACACTGACAGGCACCCACGAGGCTGTGGGGACAGGCTTCTCACATGCACAGAAAGAGGTCAAGTGCACACCTAGTGAGACTCACCTTTCATTCCCACCTGAATCCCTCTCATCCCTAAGGCCCATGTGGATGCCATGCTCCTGTCGTCCTGGTGATCCCAAAATAGGTCCCTCTGGCAGAGAGGCCAGTGGGTCCCGCGTGGTGTTCAGATGGGCCATTCTGTGTCTGAGTGTTCAGTTCCTCCTGGCACCTGACCCTGGGGTTGAACACAGCATGAGAACACAGGCCCAGCCCCGTGTCCATTCTGCTCACATGCCACGGGCTGGCACCACTTGCAACTCCCCCTGCATCTCGGGCACACTGCCCACCAGGACTTGGCACCAGCACCTGGCACAGCCTGAGCTCTTGCCCTGACCTGGCCCTTCTGTCAAGGGGAGCCCATTTGGGATTGCCAGCTCCTGGCTGTCCCCCCAAATCTTGGCCCGGCTGCCCCAGCACCAGCTTGCAAGGGGTGGAAACAATGTGACAAAGAGTGATGTCCCTATGTGTGTTTCTGAGCTTGTTCAACTGAGATGGGCCCTTGGCCCTCCAGGCAAGGCCCTTTGAATCTAGAGCCATCTCTGAGGATGTAGCTTCCCAGCTGTCATCCCTGACTCCAGGAGAGTCCCTGGCATGTCCCCAGCCCCTCTTATCCCTCCTCATCTCCCCAAGAGCCATCAGAGAACAAGGAGGGATGGGGGCAGGCATCCAGGGGCAGTGCAGGCATGAGGCTGTGGGGTGGTCCGCTGCACAGAGGGGAACAAGCCTGCAGGACTTGGGTCATGGGGAACAAGGCTGACGGAATCTTCTGGAGAGGTCCCTCGTAGGCTACTGGCCTCTCATATCCCCATGCCAAGATTTCCCTCTGCTCACGCTGGCACTCAGGCTGTGGTCCTGCTGCCTGCATGGGGTGGAGAAGCAGGTGTCCATGCTCAGGAGCCAGGTGCTCAGCATGTGGGCCACAGGTGCCCATCTCCCTGTCCTGTGGGGGGACGGCTGTGGCAGCAGGCAGCAGGCACCCCACCACTCCTGAACCACCTGGCTGCTGATAGCATCCTACCATGGCCTTGCTCCCCAGGACACCTTTAAGAAGGGATACCGGCAGTGGATTGGACATCAGAACCTTTGTCCTCTGGTTCCCAGGGGTTACCCTGAGCATCCCCAACGCCCCCATCATTCTGCTGGATCCAAATAGGATGTTCCTTGCTCGGCTACAAATCTAGCCCTGTCCCGGAAATTCCCACTGTTGCCTTTCTCCTACAGCCTTCTCTTCTTCCTCATCCTCTGGCCTGGTAGGGGTGTCCGGAGCCTCCTCAGGGCCCAGCTTGATCCTGACTTTCTCTAACCCCAGCCTCCCAGACCTGAATGGCCTGTACCTCCAAACCGAGGGTAGCAGTGGCCATCTTGGGGGATGGCCACTTGGGGGATGGCATCTTGCTCAGAAAGCCCAAGGGTGGCTGTTTTGCACACTGTGTTGAAAATTCTGGGGCCACATCTGGACTCCTTTGCAAAGGTCAACATCAGTTATTGAGATCTGCTGTGGTGTAGGACAGGGACATGGTGTCACTCATGCCAGGGTTTGCCATCGCAGACCTAGGGCCAAATTGTAGTCTTATTTTTTTCTATTATAGTGGTTTTCCAAATGCTTATCTTCCTCTTAGCTCCCAGCACCCAAAGTAGATATAACTTATCTGATGAGCAGGAACATTTTTCTCTAGCTTTCACAGATTCAAACCTAGGCCTGGGTACACCTAAAAAATTGGGGATACTTAGGCTAGAGGTGGAGGATGCCCCAAGATCCTTGAATTCAGGGAAATAGGTTCCTCTCGCCTACGAACTCCAAACCAACAGTAATGACTTCCAGGCGCCGTGCTGATGCCGAAACTGATCAGCCTGTTAGGAAAAGTGCTGCAGTCGATTAGTGATGCCTGCCGCGGGCTCAGCCATGGCAGCGGTTGTGGTCTTGCTGTCTCTTTATTTCAATCTTCTAAACACATTGATATGGAACATAGAACACAAAGAGGGGTGATCTGTCAGGGGTCACCCCACTGCTTGCTTAAATGGTTAGGAATCCTAGCTCCTGCCAAAGGAGCCCCCCACTGCCATGGGAGGGGCCAAGGTAAGAGCTTCCCCAGTGCATGTTCATAAATGCAGTCGTCTTAAGTGCAGTCGTCTCCTGCACCCACAGATACAGTGCCAACCAACTGCAGATAGCACCAAACCCTATGCAGGCTATTTTGGTTTATATATGTGTATGTGTGTGTGTGTATGTGTGTGTGTATATATGTCATACACATACACACACACATACCTGTGGCAAAGTTTAACTTATAAATTTGGCCTCCACTTTCATGTTTGCTTTTAAATGCAATCTCCCCATCATTTCCCACGTGCCTGCAGACAAAGTGATTAAACTGCAGCATGTACACAGACCCTGGCTCCATCCCGTCCGAACCCGGCCACGCAGCCAGTCCTGGGCAGGTAAAAGGATGAACCAAGAGAGAACTCCCGCCCACGAGGGCCTTACAGCACGCGCTGCCCGGGACAAGCAGGGAAGAGTTGAGCGTGATATTTATTTTTCTTTTATTTTCAAATTCTATTTTGTTGTTGTGAGAAAAATCCAGACTGGGGATGTACATGTCAAGCTACTCATTTGATTTCCTCTCAAATGGACCGTATTTTTCTAGGACTTTGTGTATTCTAAGTGTATCTGGAGTGACTGTTTTGTTAAATAAGTGCAGTGTGTACAGTACCACCTTTTACATCCCCAACCAAAAAATCCAGGTTACAATAACTATTCTGTATATTGTAATATTTCCTCAAATATATGTGCTTTAAAAAACAAAAAGGTGTGTGTGTGTGTGTGTGTGTGTGTGTGTGAACACACTCTTCAGTGGTGTTCAAATCTTGAGTTTCTTCTTTCCAGGTCTAGCCACTTGAGAGTTGTTCATGCAGTGTGTGACTTCAGGCTGATCTATTTACCTCTCTGGGCCTCAGTTTTTCATCTGTCAAATGGGACCACTTCTAGGGTAGCAGAAACCACTATAGAAGAGCAGGCCACAGAGGGTAGCTGGCTCACTTCATGGCTCTGTACCTGGGTGGCAGGGCTTGATCTGCCACCCATCAGGCCAGCCAGCATCCACCCATATCCACTGCTGCTACAGAGGCTTCCAGAGCGCTCCTCACTCGAGGAGGAAACCGAGGCTTGGGCGGTTGCTGATGGTGACAGTTGCTGAGGGATCCATTGGCTAATCGAATCCTCAGAACAACCCTCTGAGGTGGGCGCCGCTTTTCCCTCTTTGGACTGAGGGAGACGGGCTCAGGTGAAGTGACTCGCCAGGCCTGGACCCTTCCAGAACTTGCCGTATTAGACAGGACCTGAGCTGCAGGGAGAGGGGAGATATTGGCAGCCCTGAAGTACATTGCAGAGCAGGAGGGAAGTGACCCCGGGAGCCCCAGAGACAGCCAGGCCTGACTCACAGCCCCAGCAGACTGTTCTCCATGGATGGCGGCCAGGGGTCCTGGTGGAGAACTCAAGAGACAAGAGTGGAGAAGCTGCGGCAAGACCCCAGGATCCGGGGTCTAAAGGCATTCCCCACCCATCCTATGCAGGCCTCGGACCCCTGAGCCTGTGCCCTCCACTCCTCGGGCTTGTTCACTACAGACTCCAGCCTCGGGACCCCCAGAGGCCTGGCCGCCCTAGCATGGAGTATCAGAAGTGCCACAGCACTGCCACTGAAGTGCCCCCCCCTTGCCCCGTGGCTGCTCCTGGTTCTGCTGGCCATCCCACTGCAAGGCCCTGTGCTGGGTTGGCAGTACCTGGAGCTCTGACACCACGCCCAGGAGATCCTGATGCAAGGAGCAGCAGAGCTCCCCGGGAATGAGATGTCCTGCCCACCTAAGCTATGGCCCTGGAAATACCTGTAGCAGGTGGGCAGACGTACAGGGAAGGCCAGGGTGGCGGATGGCAGAGTGAGGGTCTGGTGATGTGGTGTTGCTGTGGCGTGTGAGTGTTGATGTGTGTATGCCGAGTCCTCTCCGTCCCTGGGGCCCTGCCATGCTCCCTGGCACCTCCTGAACGCATATCCAGGGTGTCAGAGCTACTGGCCTCCCCAGGGCTGCCCAGCGGAGGAGAGGCAGGACGGCTACAGGAGCCTGGGTGTTTCTCTCCCCACGGATCCCCTCAGCCTGGGGCTAGAGGGGGTACCATAGGTGGATGGGGGCAGGAAGCCCAGGAGGCTGGAGAGGCTGGCTCATCAATGTCCCTGGGAAGTGCCCAGGGACCACCTACCCTAAGTGGGCATCACTTAGGACGCCTCCCAGCTTCAGGTCAGTCCTTCCTGCCACCATATCACTTGAATTCCATCTGTGTCCCATCAGGCCCAGACTTGTAGACCAGCAGTCCAGGTTCCCCATTTCCACAGATGGGGAGCTGCTGCCCGGGGAGAACAGCGATTTTGTTTCAAGTTACTAGTTTTGTTGGGACTGACTCCAGAGTCTGACTCTTGGTTCAATGCTCTTCCCGCTATAGCAGGTGGTTATGCAAATTCATGTGAATTATATGCAAATCTCCATGGCTTCCTACACCTAGCACAAGGGGGGGCCATGCTTCCTGGTGGAGCTGATGGGTCTCCTGCCCCCACAGTCTATCAGATCCCAGACGGCCTATACCAAGGCCTGGACCCCTATGGTCTGTGGTAACCAGGGAGGACTAGAAAGTGACTCTGGGATCTTAGGCGCCTGGTGTCGTGCTGCTGTGGGGGTTAAGGGGCTGACAATACCAGGAAACAGCCAGAGGAAGCCTCTGGGATGGGTCCCCAGAGTCTACAAGACGCCATGAGCCCAGAGCAGGGAGATTTTCTCACGAGTCCTGGAAAGGCAGCTCATCGTCCCCGGGCCCCCTGGGTCCCCATCAATAAGCTGGCTTGAATGGAGATGCTGGGTTGGGGGGAAGATTTATTTCCTGGCTTTGGAGCCAGCCGGTTGCCCTACCCCCACCTTCCTCCTGGCGGGAGAACAATGAGCATCCCCAGGGAGCCCTTCCTGTGGCAACAGGTGCAGGAGCCGATGGCCACCGCAGCCCCCACCAGCTCCAGTCTGGGCCTTGTTCTGCTCCCCTGATCCTAGACTTCAGTGCCGCAGCCTGAGGGTCACTTGCCAGAATCCCCAGGGCTTGTTTGAAACAGCACCAGGCTTGGGCTCTCTCCCCCTTATTTCTGGGTCCAAGAAGTGGTCAGTTGGTTGGTTTATGTATTGTTGCAATATTTCTTCAAAAGATAGAAAACACACATGTGGAAAAGAATCCCCCACAATCCCTCCCAGACCCTGCTGCTACTTGCACAGGACTACAGTTCCTTCCAGGGCACATACCCAGGTTTGTTTTAGGGTCTAACCGTGTACCTTGTTTCATTTCATGCTCCTGCCTTCTCAGCCCACATTATTCCGAGAACCTTTCCTGTATAACCACACAGACTTCCTAATTGGCACCCTTAACACCTGAGGATAAGCCACTCTGTGGGTGTCCTTTCCTCGACCATTGGCCGGTGGTTGGATATTTCGCTCTGGTAAACAACACTGCAGTGAACATCCTTATTCTCAGTGCTCTGTTGAGTTCCTTAGAGGAACTTTCTAGAAGTGGAATTCGAAGTTAGGAAAAAAATAAAATAAATAAAAGCCCACCTTCACACTGTTGCTTTGTGGATTTGGAGCAAGGGTCATCCCCTCCCCACCCTGTCATTTTCCGGAGTCCCAGCAAACGAACCAGCCTGGGAGGTGGTCGGAAGCGTTTCTCAGACAGCACAGGCCTCCCCTCCTCCCCACGTGCCACTGGTTCTCGGGGAGGGAATATGGATTGGAGACGAAGGAACTGGGAGTTCACTCTGCCAGAGTCCCTAACTTAGAAACCTCTGCTCCCCTGGCCCCGCCCCCGGGGACCGCTGCAGGAGCAGGCCACCCCTCCTTGGTAATTAGTGCCATCCATCTGCAGTCGGATCTGGAACGAGCGGAAGCCCTTTAAAGTAATTTGCTCTTTTAATATCACCCCTGTGATCTCATTTAATTTTGTCGACCAAACTTTTCTCACCGAGGAAGCTCAAGGCGACTGTGCTGCGCCAGCCACCAGCCGGGCCTGACTCCCAGCAGCTCTGCCGGGAGTCTCTCACCCCTGGCAGCTTGGATCCCAAAACAGAAACACTGTTCCTGTCTAGCTAATGAAAGGGGACAGTGTGGGGTAAAAGATGTGGCTTTAAACATCAGCTGGCCCTTGCTGCCCCAGTCCCCTGGGGCAAGGCTAGCCTTGGCGTCCTGGCCGTTCTGGCAGGCTCTGCACTGGGCATTCTTTGTGGGAATGGCAGAGTCTCAGGTTATCTCCGATGAACCCTCTGCACTTGGTGCAGTCACCTATTTAACAGATAAGGAAACTGAGGCCGGGTCTCAGTAACTTCATGGTCCCTACTTCTTCCTCTGGATAGCCAGGTGATTCTATGTAGGGTGCCAGGATGCTGTGGACAGTGTCATGCCCAGAGGTAGCCAGGTAGGTGGCTGCATCTGTTACACCTCCCAGCTGCTGCTCCTCACCCAGCACCCACAGCTGGGCTGGCTCCTCAGGAAGGGAGGCCCTGCTGAGCCAGCAACAGAAAGTGCGTGATTTATGGCCGCCTGTCCCCCAGTGCCCTGCCCGGCCTGGTGTACTTACTGACTAATGGAAGCTGCATGGAGAGAAGTAGTTCTGCCAGTTCTGGGTCCAGTGACGGGACGACCACCATGTCCCTGGGCGAGGATGGGATGGGGAGGAGAGGGAACCTGGGCAGAGGCCAGAGACGCAGGCACAGAAGGCTCCAAGAGAACAGATGGAGCCCAGGCGGGTTACTCAGGAGTCTGAAGGGTGGCAGTGTCTGGCAGCCCAGTCCCCAGACCAGCTCCTTCAGGGACCCAGTGGGGAGCCAAGAGGTGATCCAGGAGCCCAAGGCTGCAGCTGCCCAGCAGCAGTCCAGCCTGTGGGTTTTGATATTCTTAGAACATCTAAGCTTCTCATCTAACCCTTCAATGACAGATGGAAAACTAGGGTCCCAGAGAGGGTCAGGGACTTGTTCAAGGTCTCACAGCATGTTGATTACTGAGCTGAGACAAGAGCCCAGGTCCCCGCTTCCCTGGGGTGTCACAAGAACATTCCAGGCAACGTGGAGAGCAGTGGGGCAGAGAGGAGAGCCGTGGCCAAGGGGAGATGTGGAGAGGGAGGCCCTTGAGGTCTGGGATTGAAGGAGGTTTCTGAGGAGGAGGCTTTGGACAGCCCAGCAGCGGGACCTGGGAGGAGGTCCAGCACCTGCTGCAGGGTGTCCTGGAGGCGCAGGTTGAGAGGGACACTGGAATCCCGCACCTGCCAGCAGCTGCTTCCTGAGCTCCTCCCAGCACAGAGGGAGCCAGGGGTCACCGGCGTCCCTGGATCTCAGCTTGCTCTTTCTACTGGCATCTGCCAGGCAGCTTGCCAGCCCCGGGAGGGAGAGGGAGCCCCAGGTCCCGCCCCAGCTCCTGCACAGTGCAGCGTGTGAGCTGGTCCCACTTGCCTCTCCTGAGTTTCTGTTTTCTCATCTGTTAAATGGAACCTGTGCCACCACACAGGGCAGGCGGGAGACCCGGGCAAGGGCACTGGGAAGCTTGGGCAGAGATTTCAGAGCCTCAGTGAGGAGATGCTGGCTTCGGTTAGGATTCCAAGGTCCTTGTCACCTCTCTTGGCCCTGTAAGCCCCCAGACCAGTCACCTAAGGGGTGAATCCCTGGGTGACGATCTCCACGGAGGAATGGGAAGAAACCAGGCTGCCTACCGGGCTCCCAGCTCCTCCTCCTCGTGCCAGGTGCTGCTCAGAGGTGCTGTGTGGGTTTGGAAGGTGTTGCCCTGGCTGGGGGCCCTGCAGCCATCTGGGGCCTGACAACAAGGAGGAGCCAGAGAACAACCCCAGTCTGTTGCAAGGCAGAGAAGAGGCTGTGTCCCCTCCCTGGAACCAGGCAGGCTGTGGCCAGGTGTGCAGGAAGCTCCACCTGGTCTCAGTGACTCCAACAAACACTCAGTGCCTGCCAAACCTGGGTGCCAGGCCAGTGCTGTCTTGGAGAAGGTGAAATTCTGATACTCACTCTACAGATGAGGAAACCGAGGCCAGAGACTCGGACACCACACACAAGGAAAATGATGCTGTCACCAGAAACCATTTTTAAAGAGTTTTCTTCGTGCAGCTGCCTAGCTAAGACTCCACACTCGATTGCACTCTTTCCTCTCCCTTTAGCTCCATTTTACAGGTAAAGAAACTGAGGCTCAGCCAGGCATGGTGGTGTACCCCTATAATTCTAGCGGCTCAGGAGGCTGAGGCAGGAGGATCACAAGTTGAAAGCCAGCCTTAGCAAGTTAGCGAGGCTCTAAGCAATTCAGTGAGAGCCTGTCTCTAAATAAATACAAAAAAGGGCTGGGGATGTGGCTCAGTGGGAAAGCACCCCTGAGGAGTTCAATCTCTGGTACCATAAAGAAATGAACTAAAGCCCTGAGAGGCAAAGCCACCTGTTGATGCTGAGATTCTGTCCTGAGTGTGTTGGGCCTTTCCACTGAGAGCAGGCCCCTCATCTCTGGGTGATATGGGTGTCCTCGGTCCTGCTCAGAGCAGAGGCTGAGCTCCCACCGCTCGGCCTGGGCTGGAGGAACCTATACGGCATTATGCTCACCAACCAGCCAAGCCAGGATGGCAGATCAGGGAGCCTGGCAGGAAGGCCTGGTGGTCTCGCTCATTCTTGGTGTGTGTGTGTGTGTGTGTGTGTGTGTGTGTGTGTGTGTGTGTGTGTTTTGTTTTGGGAGGGGTTGTATATTTTGTGCCAGGGATTGAATCTCAGTACTTAACCACCAAGCCACATCCCCAGCCCTCTTTATGTTTTATTTTGAAACAAGATCTTGCTGAGTTGCTGAGGCTGGCCACCAACTTGTGATCCTTCTGCCTCAGCCTCCTGATTTGCTGGGATTTCGGGTGTATGCCACTGCACCCGGCTTTCCATTCTTTTTTTTGAGGGTCCTGGTTTTGAGGGTTTTTGGGACCACCCCTCCTTCTAAACCCAACCCTGCAGCTCTTCCGGGCAACCTGGCTTCCCCCTAAGCTGTGAGCAGGACCCGTTGCCACTGGACCTCTCCTGAACACTCTGCTCAGAGCACCCCAGGGCAGTAGGACAAGCCATGTACTTGGACAACATGAAGGAGGCCCAGAGAGGGAAGTGCCCTGTCCAAAGTCATACAGCCTGGGGCATCCCAAGGAACGCCTCTGGAGTTCTTCAGAGAAAGGGCAAAGGAAACAAGGATGGCTGTTCCTGGGCAGCTCCTGCCCATGCCTATCTGCCCCCCGGGCCACTAAGGTCCCCCCACCCCCTGCCCCACAACATTGCCTTTTCTCTTGGGGTGGATTCCCAGCCCAGCAGATCATCCACCTGATGGCTGAAGAGGCTCCTTCCAGAGAACCGAGCCAGCACCCAAAGCCCCACTTCCTCCTCTTGCTCAAGGATGTCCAGTCACCTCCCTGTCCAGGAGGAGCTGCACTTAGGGTGGCAGCCCATGAGTGGCCATGTGAGCCAGATGTCACCAGAGTCCCATGGGGTGAGCTGGAGTAGAAATGGCCCAGCCTCCCCTCACAGGCAGGGTGGAGGGAGGTGAAGTGTTCATTAGAAAAGGAATAATGACTAACCTTAGACTTGACAGTCCTTTATGGTTTGTAAAGCACTTTTATATCCATAAGAACTGTATATCCAAAGATTAAGAAAGTGGGGCTCAGAGAGGTAAAGTGGTTGACCCAGGATCACACAGCATTAGCAGTCTATGGAGAGAAGTTGAACCTAAACCAAGTTCATTCTGAGTTTCCTGAGTGCCTGGTCAGACCCTGTACTGTTTACCTTCACCTTGTGACTCTGTTTACCTTAACAGCAAGCCTGGGAGACTGTGTGGATCACCTCATTTTATAGAGGAAAGTAGGGCACAGAGCCCTGTGACCTGCCTGGGGACACACAGGAGGGTGGAGTACAGTGCCACAGCCAGCTCCAGCCAGGCCCCATCTCCCTCCTGACATTTGGGGGCAGACAGCCCCGGGCAGCTTTAGGTCTGCGCCTCTCATGTGGCAGAACATGGCCTGCTGGGGACAGCTCCTGGGCAGAGCAGCAGGTCTGAGCCAGAGCTGGGGGAGCCAGACAGCCCGCGGCCAGGCAGGCCTTTCTCCTTGCTCCTTCTGATGGAGAGCGCTGGGGTCTGCAGGGCCCACCACATGGTGCCCATTCCCCTCTGTGGCCCAGCACAGGGTGGCCTCTGCTTCTGCCCCTGCCCAGGGGCCTCCCACCAGGGTGGACAAGCAGGGGTGCTGAGGGAGGTCCTCCTGAACCCCAAGGTGGAGGCGGCAGGAGGAGGCAAGAGGGCCTGGGCCTGGGCCGGGAATAGAGGCCTCTGGTGGTGCGGGTGTGGCCCATCGCCCTGTTGGCCAGCTGCCCTCTTTCCTAATTAAGGTGTCCTTCTGCAGATGCCCTCAGGTCCTGGCCCAGCACTGCCGGGTGAGGCAGGCGCCTCCCCAGAGTCCCAGAGGCCTTCCTGCTGTAGCCACCTCTGGGTGTAGGACCTGTGATCATCCAGGTGAGGCGGGGCCAGTGCCCAGCCTGTCCTCGTCACAGGCCTTGGGAAGCAGTTATGTCCCTGCGCCTTGCTGAGGGCAGCAAGCTGTCCTTGTTAAAGGACCTCAGGAGCCAGGATCAAAGGCGCTATTGACGAGGCCCAGGAGAGCCGGCAGACGGGGAGGAGGCGGCGGCGGCGGCGGCAACTGGGAGACTGAGTCACCACGGGCCAGTTGTGGCGAGTGGGCAGCAGGTGGCTGGAGCCAGGCTTTCCGTCTGGGGTCTGGGAGGAAAGCCAGCCAAAGGGCCCAGGAAGGGCCGCCAGGCGCTGGCAGCCATGGGGAAAGGTAGCCATTCCTGGGGAGCAGGGACTAGCCAGGTCAGGGATGGGAGAATCCCTTCTCCATCACGTGGTAGAGTCCTCTGCTGGGGAGTCTGCAGCCCTGTCCAGTCTGGCCACCATTGCTTGGCCGTGCCTGCCCCAGCCTGGGGAGCCAGGCAGTGTTCTGTATAGCCCGTCTTGCTCCGGCACCCTGAGCTTCTGAGCCAAGGCCCAACCTGGGGTGAAAAAGGCCTCCCGGGTGCCAGCTTGGCCTCTGGATCCTGAGGTGGCAGTGGGAAGTTGGGCCTCGAGGTCTTCATCTCTCTGTCCCACTTTTTTTTTGGCAGAGCTGGGGTGGAGCCCAGGGCTCTAGCATGCAAGGCAAGGGCTCTGCCACTGAGCTGCACCCAGCCCAAGCTCTTGACCCCTAAAAGGGAAGGATGACCCTGTTGGGCCCCTCAGGCCTCAGCCTGTAAACTGCATCCCTTTCAGGATGACTGGGACTCCCGGGCACTGTAGTGGGGGCACTGCACACAGTGTGCCTACGCTCTAGAATCTTCCCCCGTGTGGGCCTGGCTGGAGCACCAGATCTGTCCCTCACCAACTGTGGGCTTGAGGGCAAGTTCTTTAAACACTGAACTTTGGCTAGTAAAATAGGGGTGGTGGTACCTGTCTTATGGGGTTGCTGTGTCCATTCCACTGTGACGTCTGTGACCAGGGCCTAGAACAGAAACCTAGCCCCTCGCTGGGGGCTCCTGTGGGAAGGCGGAAAGTCTCAGCTGGGGAGGCCTCTTGCATGGGAATTTTGACGAGGATGAGGCCGGTTGAGGTGGGAAGGTGGTTTCAAAGCAGCACAGGCCCAGACTGCCAGCTCCTAACTCTCCCAAGACCGCAGCCCCAGCCTGAGCTGGTTCCCCATCAACTCCCGGTCCCTCCCTTTAACCAGCCCCATAAAAAGGGAGCAGGCAGGAGGGAGTCCGGCTGCAGACTTTGTAATTTGGCTTGGAGGCGGCTCCTGTTCATTTTAACCAGGCTGTAATTACGGCTGGCACTCGACACCCCCTCATTACCAGGGCCTAGAAGGAGGACTCTAATTATAGCGTGCTGGGTCTCGGCTCAAGGAGGCCATGGACCCATGGACGAGGCCTGTGGAGGCAGGGAGGGAGCCTGAGCTGGCTGGGGGAGCAGGGGCAGAACTGGGGGTGGCGGGGCTACCCTGGGCCTTGGGGACCTTCCTCAAGGGAGCCTCAATCCTCAGGCTTCCATGGCAAGGCTGGACTCAGATTCGAGGCCACTGCTTCAGGAAGAAGTGGACATAGAGGAATTCAGGAGGCTCATTCATTCACTCAAGAAGCATTCATTAAGCATCTGCTGTGTGCACAGCTGGCCCCGGGGGCACAGCATTGGGCAGACAGTTGCCCTTTGGTCAGCGATGGTGTCCAGGCAGAAAGCCCAGGTGAAAACACCTGGAGACATCAACCTGTGGCAGAGGGCCACTGCCCCCCACCTTGAGCACTGTCATTCTAGTCACCTTGACCCCAGGACCCGCTGGGCTCAGTTGGCGCAGCAGGGGCTGCAGGACCCTGCCAGGAGCCCTGTTGGACTTTATGAGACTCTTGCTGAGCATCTGTCCTCTGGGACTCCAGGGTCTGGTGGGGACCAGGCATTAAACAAGGAAACCCACAGAGGAGCATGTAACTTTAAAAAGGCCATGAGGGCAATACAGAAGGGACCAGCCGGAGGAGGACCAGACCCGGGCAGGCGGAGGGGTGCAGGAGGACAGGGCTCTGAGGAATTGAACTGGGCGAGGAGCAGGGGTCAGCCAGGCAAGGGCAAGTGGGCTGGGAGGCAGCCTTCCAGGTGTGCCTGTGGGAGGCTTGCAGCCTGGGCAGGTTGCACTCCCAGGTGTCCCTGTGCTGGGTGGGAGCAGTGGGAGTTCTGCATGTCACACAAACAGCAGCCCGGGCCCAGCTCTGCCAGAGTGCTGTGTGACCTTAGGCCAGTCACTCCATCTCTGGGCCACAGCTTTCACATGTCCAAAGGGAAGCCCCTTCAGGCCATGAGCCTTGTCTTCCTCTCTTTCCCAAGCCTGAGGATTTGAGGAGACCTGTGAATCCTGTAACCCACAAATGCCACTTTGGGGAGTCACCCCTGACTAAAGCAAGGAGGCCCTGGCCTGTGCAGGGGTGGGGGTAGAGAGCTGAGGCTGAGAACTTAAGGGTGTCTCCTTTTCTGTGAGTTCTTAAGAGCCACCCGGAAGCAGACACAAAGGGAATTGTCCTGAGCTAGAGCCAGCCCCCAGTCCCCAGCTGGGAACAATCAGGGAGGAAAACCCAGGCCATTTGTCCAGTGCGGTGCCAGTGGCTGGATGGCTGGGAAAATGTCGTGTCCCTCAGCTAAAATTAGTTACCTACGAAACCTCTGCATCAAGGACGACCTGGAGCCTCTATTGTTTTGAACTTGGGATCCCAGGGGGCTCGGGAGCAGGGGTTCTCAGGAGAAGCTGGTGACCTCGGGGTCAAAAGCTAAGCCAGCTCTTGCACCTCCTGTATGTCCAGTAAGGTGCCCAAGGAAGGACAGACAGGGTGGGAGCCTGGCTGGCCAAGACCACCAGGTGGTGGTGGCTGGCAGGCTCAGGTTCTCCCATTTCAGATATTCTCCCCTCACGGGTGACATTGCTGATGCCCTGGATGAAATGGGGGTGGGGTGAACTGGAAAGAGTTGCAGGAAATATAAGAAAGTAGCACCCACCCTCTCCAGAGAGGTGGGCAGAGGGGCATGGGCCTCTGCTGATGGCTTTTCTTGCCACTGGGGTCGAAAACCCGGCTTAGATTCTCTTCTCTGCCGCTTGGTCACCATGTGACTTCGGGTGGCTTTAGGCAAACGGTAGGGGTGGCTATTGATGCCCATCTCACAGGGTCACGGAGATGAGCAGGAGAGATGATGTGGACCATGTAGATAGAAGCCATGGTACTAATAATACGGCGGCCAGGCTTCTGACACTCCAGGCTCTGCCCAGGCCCTTCATGTGTGCCCTCGCGATCTGTCCTCACTAGAACCACACGGTACGGCCCCCTGCTTTGCAGATGAGGAGCCGGACACCCAGGCAAGATCATTTGAGAGAACATAGGCGATAGCCGTCATTATCACTGTCACCAACCTGGGTCCTGACAGGCTTGGGCAGCACCCACCTGACACCAGGTCATGGGCCACCGTGTGATTCCTCCAGTTCCCTTGGAGAAGTCTCGGAGCTGCGTCCTACCAGTGCTAAGGGCAGGAGCTGGCCTACATCAGCACCCAGATGTGCGTGGAATGTTCCATGTTCCGTTTCCATGTTTTGCAGCGGACAGGCGGCAGCCCCCCGGGGAAACCAGGGGGAGGGAGACCCACATTCTCAGGCTTCACCCGCACCCCTGAGTCCCAGCCTGGGGCGGGGGACCCACAGCACGGTTTGGGTACTGCTGCAGAGGGGTTAAAGAACATTAGAAAGTCAGAGAGACCCGGATTCAAATGATGCAAACCTCTCCCTGCCCTGAGCTTAGGCCACTGTCTTAACCAGCCCGTGCTGCAGTTTCCTCGCCCACATGCTGGGGACAGGATAAGAATGGCCACCTGCAAGGGTTGTTGGGAAGATTCAATTGGATAGTGAATGCGAGTCCTGGGATCTGGCCAGCGGTGCGAACCAGCTGCGACTGGCCACCCAGACCTCCCCGCCCACCAGCCCTGAGGACTGCTAAAGAGAGGGGGCATCTTCATGGCCGGGGAAGCCAATTAATCCAACCAGAGGGAAGCGCCCCCTTCAGGGCAGCCTGGCAGAACTGCAAGGGGGCAGAGAGCTCAAGGGGCTCTTTCCCCGGACTAAGAGGGCCAGGCACAGCTGAGCGGGACGTCGCCTCCCCAGCGGGCTTATTGCGGTCTGCAGAGACTTCCTGTCTTCCAGGAGCTTGGATGCCAAGTGAGAAGTTTGACTGAGGAACAGTCCCAGGCCCAGGAGAAGGCAGAGGGAGCGCCAGGGAGGACGACTTTGAGAACTTCAGTCTGGAGGCGCAGGTGCCCCAGACCCCGCGCTCAGGGTTCCTCTGCTGCAGGAACAGGAAGTGCAGGGTTCCTCCTGCGCTTTCCAAGAGCATGTCTTCAGCCTTTCTTTCCACCTGCGTATTTTATTAATCTATGTTGGTTTATTCATACCAACATGGGGGGGCCTTGCGTGTGCTGGGCAAGTGCTGTACCCCTCAGCTGCACCCCCGCCCCTCCTGCGTGTTTTCGATGGCTCCTTGGAGGCCTCCAGGGAGCCATGTGCTCTTCTTCCAAGGTTTCCTCCCCAAGGGGAGGCTCCTGGGACCTGGCCAGGCAGAGAGCATGGCTGACAGGCCCTGCCCCCAAGCCCTCTGCACACTTTAGTGTCATGTCACCCTTTCACATCTCTGGCCCCCTATGTCTCTGAGGTGGGCACAGTGACATTGTGCCCACTCTAAAGTGGCCTGGTGTGGTGGCACATGCCTGTAATCCCAGCCACTCAGGAAGCTGAGGCAGGAGGATCACAGGTTGAAGGCCAGCCTTAGCAACTTGGCAAGATCCTGTTTCAAGATAGAAAATAAAAGGGGGCTGGGATGTGGCTTAGTGGTTGAGCACCCCTGGGTTCAGTCCCTACTACCGACAAAATAAATAAGAATAAGTAAACCAAGGCCTCAGGAGTTAAGGCAGCTGGCCCACAGGCTCCCAGTGAGCTGGCAGCCGACCCAGAACCGCTTTGAGTTCTCCTTTGGAGGATTCGCTTCAGTCCTTTCTTTTCTCCCCGTCTCGGGTTTTCTTATCCCTCTCAAGAAATCCACGGAAGGAACTGATGCACTGAGAGCCTGTTAAGTTCCAGGCTCAGATCCGGGGACAGCCCTGAAGGTGGTTCCCACTGGCTGCAGGGCTTGTGCTCTTTGGGTGACCTGGTGCAGTGCCAGCCCCTGTGCCCCTCTGCCTGCCCGGATGAAGGTGCTGCATGCCACCCCCTGCCTCGCCCTCCTCTGGCTGCTGGCTTGGGGGATGAGGTGAGCAGCCTGCCCTGAGCCAAGCAGGCCCTCCGGTTACATCAGCAGGTGCAAACAAGCCGGCGGGGGCAGGGACGGCGTCCCACAGGGCTGGCTTGCGGCTCTGTCCCCCCACGCGAGTCTGTTTCATTTCTTCCTTCTCGCTTGCATCAGCCTTTTGCAGCCTTGTGTCATCCCGAGGTGGCCAGGCAGAGTGCAGGCTGTGGCGGAGTGGGGGCAGGGAGCTACTGGTCAAGATGTCAGCCTGCACCCCGCAGCCCCGGAGGGCACGCCTGGGGCTTCTCACCGCAAGAAGCCATCATGAAAACCAGAGCAAGCACGGGGCTGCCCAGCTGGCGAAATATCTTCACAGTTCTGACCTTGATGTGCCCAACAGCCCTGACAGGCAAAGCAAGCAGAAATGGTCCCATTTCCTCAAAGAAGACTGAGGCCCAGCTCATGCCTATAAACCCAGTGACTCAAGAGGCTGAGGCAGGAGGATCATGAGTTCAAAGCAGCCTCAGCAACTTAGAGAGGCCCTAAGCAACATAGCGAAACTCGGTCTCTAAATGTGGCTCTGGTTAAGCACCGCTGGGTTAAAATTAAAAAAAAAAAAAAAGATTGAGGCCCAGAGGGAAGTGGCATCCCCAAGGTCGCTGATGACAGAGCAATGCATTTCAGGAAGAGAGTGGGACGCGGGGGCCTGAACAAGAAATCCCAGTCATGCAGGTAGAAGCTGATGAAGCCGCCAGAGGAGGGCACCTGGCTCCAACCCGGAAAACAGCACCATCTCTGCTCCGATGGTGGCCTGCAGGCAGAGGGACTGTCACGTGACTGTGGGGCTGGGCTGGAGGCTGACTGAGCGCTGGTCTGGACATTGCTGTGGGTCCCACCTTAGGCATGGTCGAGCCTTCCCCTTGGCCACCTTCCCCTGTGCCACCGTCTCTTCATCCTCACCAGTCAAAGACTTAGCTCATCACCTACACTCAGGGCCAGGGTCTTCCCCACCATTGGGAACAGAGAGAAACTGGGTTCCAGGATGCCCACATCCCAGTCCTGCTTTGCCTCTAATCTGCTGTGTGACCTGAGGCAAGTTACTCCTCCCCTCTGCTCTCAGGTGTTCCAGAGACCTGAGTCTACCAGGCCTGCCCACCCTGGGGCCCATGAAACCCAGGTCTCACCTTGTGGAAGGAGACCAGAGATGCCTGCCCTCTTCCCTCCCCTCTGGGGCCTGAGTAGGAACCCATATGGATTCCAAGTTCAGAAAAGTGGGAAGAGAGGCTCCTCCCCAGCCCCAGCACACCTGCCCCTGCTCTGTCGCTCTCCCCATGACTGCATTTCCACCTCTGCTCATCCTGCCTACTGGTCCCCCACTTTTTCCTGCCACAAACGCCAGAGTCTAGGCACCTCTTTCTCTTTCCCTTTATGCCCAGATGGCAGGGGTGCTGTGACCACAGTCTGGCTGTTTGCCTTAAACCAGTTTGCAACCCTCTCTGGTCTCAGGACCCCCATCTGGAAGAGAAGGGGCTGGACTCGGGTCTGCGGGCCCCATAGCCCAGGGCCTGGTACAGCAGGCAAGGAGGGCAGTGACTCTCCACCTGGCAACATGCTGGAGGCCGTCTCCCTTGGCAAGGCAGGGTCTCCATCCCAGGGCCTGTGCTGAGCATGCAGGGGAAGCCTGTGTCCCAGGTGCTCACCAGCAGGCTGACCCAGACTTCCCAGGGTGGTGTGGGGAGGGGATGGAACCACCATCCTGTCCAGCCTGGCCCCAGGCAGCTGCTGGATCAGAAGCCATTCCATGGGGGTCCCCAATGAAGAAAGGGACCAACACAGAGCACCTTTCTGCCCAGCACCCAAACCTGCAGAGCCACCATGAGGTCATTGCCCAGCCAACTCCCATGCCAGCTCTGCAGCAGCTCAGTGGCCCCAGAGCCAGGCCAGGAGCAGTCAACCCCAGCTGGCCTGCACCACCCGATGGGTGTCACTGGGTGTGAGAGACAGAGATAGAATGTGACCTTGAGAGATGGAGAGACCCCCAGATGGTGAGTCTGGGGGTCTCTCCATACGTTTTGCTTTCAGTTTAACAACTGAACTTAGCTTTATAGCTATGAATTTAGTTAACAGCTTTGAAAAGAAAACACAGAGTACACAACTGTATATGGTCAGAACCCATTTAAATAACAAAATAAAAAATGTCAGAGAATCAATGAATAGTGTTAATTTAACTGCGGTTGGAGTAGGGTGACTTTTCTTGCTTATCTTTTCTAAATTGTTTACAATACAAGGATATTTTCTTTATAATTAGAAAAGGGAGAAAAAGGTATTTTTATTAGAAGCAAAAGAAGGATCTTTTGTTTTGTTTTTGGTACTAGGGATTGAACTCAGGGGTACTCAACCACTGAGCCACATCCCCAGCCCTTTTATGTGTTTTATTTAGAGACAGGGTCTCACTGAGTTGCTTAGCTCCTTGCTTTTGCTGAGGCTGGCTTTGACTCGCGATCCCCCTGCCTCAGCCTCCCCAAACCCTGGGATTACAGGCATGTGCCACTGTGCCTGGCAAAAGAAGGATTTTTTAAAAATGAAGTTCCTTCTCCTCCCCAGGAAGTCTAGTGCCCAGTTTTTCTTTCTGGCTCTGCTGCTTGGATGCCATGTGATCTGAGGCCAGGCCACATGTTCTGTGGCCTCCATCCTAGAGAACAGTGTCCAGGTGATCCCTGATGTTCCATCAGGTAGTGGCATCCCACAGAACAGATGGGCTCCTGTAGCCCAGGTGAGCCCAACCAGTGCCCCCTCCTCCAGCTGCTCCTCCCATCCCCCACTGTCACCTCACGCATTTCTCAGTCGCTGGAGAAAATCTGGTGGACCCAGTGGAACCAAGCAAACAAGATTCCAGGCCCTTAAGCATGCGTTCTAGAAAGTACAGTGCAGGGACAGCACAGGGAGGAGAGGAGGATGGAGGCAAGCCAGGGACACTCAGGGGACCTGGCATTCAAGTTGAGGTCGCAGTGACAGTCAGTCATGAGAACACGGGGGCAGAGGACATCCCCAGTAGGAACAAGCAAGACAGCGGCCCAGGGACCAGAGACAGGCCCAGGTGGTGTGGCACACGAAAGTGGGTGTCTGGCCTCTGAGCGACTGGTGGGATCGGAACTTTCTTGCAGGTGTGAGAAGCTGCTGCAGCGTGGAGCCACCATGGGGGTGGTTTGGGTTTTACAGGATCACTCTGGTCGCTGCCGCCAAGGGGAGAGAGGATTGAGGATTTTAGGAGACAAAAGGAAAAGCAGAGAGCACCGTGGGGAGGAAGGCCAGCCCGAGACTGCGGGGAGGGGAGGTGGGAGCTGCATGTCTGGACAGCCGGGAAGGGCCATGTGGCAGCTTTGGGTCCAGCCAGCCTTTGCGGGGAAGGCCGGGGCACCAGGAAGCCTCCCTAGCTTGGACTGAGCACCTGGGTGCTTGGTGGAGTCTGAGCCTGCATCTTAAGCTCATCACATCTCTGGATGAAGAAGAGGGAACAAATAAAAAAGCAGGTCCTGGGGCTGGGGCCGTGGCTCAGTGGTAGAGCGCTTGCCTAGCTTGTGTGAGGCACTGGGTTCGAATCTCAGCACCGCGTATAAATAAAATATAATAAAGGTCCATCAACCAATAAGAAAATATTTAAAAAAGCAGGTCCTTTACAGGCTCGAATCCTGGGTGTGGGGGCTGCCATTGCCCTGAGGGGACAATACCACTGACTTAGCAGCCCTAAGGAGGGTTCACGGTCCCCGCCTGCTTGTGGCTCTTGGGGTCTCCAGGGGAGACAGTGGTGGATGTGACCTTAACTAGGGTGTGTATGGGCTCGTTGGTGTGAGCATGTGTCCATGCAGGGACACAGCCTGGGGGGGAGGTGCCAAGCTGCCACCAGGCCTTTCCTGCAGATCTCTTGGGCAGGGGTGCCTCCAAACAAGTCCAGGCCTTGGGAAGGTCAGGCCCACAGAGAGTGGAAGGACAAGTGGGGGTTATTAGGAAGCTGAGATGCTTCCCCTTGGGAACATCCTGGAGGACAGGAGAGTGGCTCCCCTCTGGTCCCTCAGGGTCATTTTGGCTTCATGGCAAGAGCTGCCTGGGTTTCTTGGTGGTTGTGACCTTGAGCATGTCCTCTGACTTCCCTGAGCTTCAGTTTCCACCTCTGTACAGTGGAGCAGCTGTGCAGCCTGTGGTGTGGATGATGTGTGTCACCCCAGTGCCAGGTGTGGGCTAGGTGGTCACTATCCAGAGTAGGGGGACGAGAGGACTCTGAGCTCCTCGTCTGGGAGGGGATGGGCACAGGGAGGCAGAAGGCCCCTCCTTGGGATCCAGGTTTCCAGGCACAGGGATCCTGTTAGACCCGAGCCTGAGAGTCCAACGGTCTGGGCAGTGTCCAGGAGGGCATGGGGTCAGCCTCCTCAGCTGCCCCTGAGTCAGGTAGACCAGCATAAGTGGTGTAGCCTAGTCTAGTGCATGGGGCCTCGTCCTCAGCCTCCCATCCACTCCTTCATTTGCCCCTTAGTCCTGGGAGGAAGAGGCTTCCCAGGAGCATCTGGACTCCCCTTCAGGATGCCCGGCCCAGCTGGCCATATTGGCCAGGCCACTTCCTGCGGCCTGCACAGGAAGTGACGTCCTGGGCATGGACGGGTCTGTGGAGGGTGTGGGAAAGGGCCGTGCAAGGGGCCTTCTTTGTCACGGAGAATTCACTACCCCCAGGCTCCCCAGCCCCCATTCGTCATTAGTAACAGCCAGTGTGGCTGCCTTCAAGGGGGGCCCCAGCCCGAACCCCACAGCCGCAGGAGCCAGGGCCAGATGGAGGAAGGGCTTTGTGTCCAGGGAGGGGTCCTCTATGTAGGGTTGTGTGTTTTTAAAACATAATAATAAACGGGCTCCTCTCCCCCAGCTCCCCGCACCCCCACCGAGCACATGGGCCTGGCAGTGAATGGAGGAGATTTTCCATGCGGCGGGAGGTCAAGTCTGCAGAGAATTAGCCGGTGTCCAGGGGCTAGAGAAATACTGTGATTGCCCATGATAAATGTGCCCAGCGTGGGGCGTTTCTCTCTCCTCACCCCCCGCCTGGTCCCCTCCTCCCCTCCTTGTCCTGTGCCAGCCAGCCCCGGAGACACAAGGCCCTGCTCAGCTCCAGGTGCTCCCCCCAGCGCCGACCCTGTGGGATGCTGGGACAAAAGCCAGCCATGGGGGTGTCAAGTCAAGGCCCTCCCCACCCTACCTTTGCTGCCTCGGGTGAGGCCTCTGTCCCAGGCAGCCTGGCTGATGCAGAGATGGACCCCGCATAGAAACAGCAGAAGCATCAACCTCCGTCCCACTGTGGCTGTGCTTCTTTGGGGACCTGATCTTCCTACCTCAACCCTAACTCAGAAACTGGGTTCCAATGCTGAGCTATTCATTTCCTGTGTGATGTTGCGTTAGTCACTTTCCCTCTCTGAGCCTGTAGAATACAGGGCTCTGAGGGCTCCCCCCGCACAGCCCAGGAGGGACCAGTTGCTGCCTGCTGCCCCTCTCTGGTGCACACACTGCTGCACGTTTACGTGTTTTTTCAGATGACCTTCACAACAGCATCTTGAACTCAAAAGGCCAGGAACTGCTCTCCCCCCCGCTCCCTTTTAGGTGGGAACACTGAGGCTCTGAGAGGTAAAACACCTTCCCAAGATCTCCCTGGGCAGAGCAAGGACCTGAGCCAGGTCTTATGGTGCTCCAGGTGGCCTGTTCCACTGCACACCCACCCAGCCTGGGTGCCCCCGTGGTCAAAGTCCCAGTCAGGGAAGGAGAAGGCCTCTGGTCCCTGCTGGGAATGCTGGCAGTCTCCCATTCACGAATGTGGGTCTGCCACCTCCTCCCAGGATCCCCTGGGAAATCGATTTCTTTGCTTGTGTCCTCAGCCTGCTTGCTCCAGGGGCTTGGATTCTGCCACCTCTCAAGCCCCCATCTCCACAGTGAGTATGGCTCAGACCAGCCCCTGGGAAGAAGCCCCATCTGGCACTGTCCTGCTGCCCTTGCAAGCCCCTCCATCCTCCCAGACAGACACCTAGACCCGGACACCGTGGGGAACACCGGGAAGGGCGTGGTGTGTCCCCTGCCCTCCGAAGGCAGCCACCAAAATCATTAAGGAGCCTTCGAGCTCCTGACTCTAAATGCTCTTGCCAGAAGCAGAAGGTGCCAGCCAGACGCACCCTGGCACCTCCCCTCCCTGCAGGTCCAGCAGCTGAGAGCAAAACGGACCTTGACCATGAGGAAGCCAAGGATGGGGGTGGGGGATGCAAAACCATCTTATAGGTTCAGGAGAGAGATGGGAAGGCCAGAGAGGGCCACCTACTACTGCCAGACACGGGGAGCTGTCACAGGCAAGAGGACTCGCAGTAGTGTGACCTCGAAGGTTAGAGCTGGCAACGGCTGGAACCTCAGCAAGCAGATTGCAGCTGACAGCGAGGAAGCCTTTTCTAACTGGTGACTGGCCAAAGGCGACCTGGTTGAGAAGGGCAGCAGGGAGTCCCCCGCCCTGGGGGTGTGCGAGTTTAGGTTGGATGAGGGCTTGACGGGATGGCACCGAGCTGGCCCTCTGAGTCACCCCCACAGAGGCAGGCAGCGTGCAGGTGGGTTAGGAGGGAAGGTTCCAATGGCCCCCAGTGGGGACAGCACCCAGAAGCCCTGGTGCTCATTTTGATCTGAGGCCTGGGGGGGGCGTGGTTGGAGTCCCCCCACACGCTGCCTCAGGACCCACAAACCTGCTGGAGTCGTAAGCCAGGAGTAGCAATGGCAGGAGAGACACCCCGACCTTGAGCACGTGTGCTTTGTGAGGGACAACGCTTTCCCACGAGCACAGAGACCCCATGTGGGATCTGAAGAGCTCAGAGCATTAGAGCAGAGTGGGGCTTGAGGGAGTGACTCAGCCAGCCTCTTCATTTTAAGGTGGTGGCCTTAGAGGGAAAGGCCACCACCTTAAAATGAGGTGTTCATCATTTTAAGGTGTCCGTCCCCCTGGGATGCAGGCCCAGGGCTCCGGCCTCCAGGGGCGCGTAGGCAGGTAGCACACACAAATGCCCGTTTCCTCCTCAGCAGAGTTTAGGAGACAGGTTCCCGGGGTCTGCTCCCAGCTCTGCCCTTACGAGTGTCCTAGCCCCGTGCCGATGACTTCAACACTTTGGGTCTCAGTTTCCCCATTTGTAGGACGGGGATGATAACAGTGCCTAACTCATAGGACTGTGATTCCCAAACGGTGTGCCACTGCACCCCAGGTGCCACGGGGTATTTCTAATCTCCAAGGGACACCATTGGACCCTGCACTGACTACTGGCTCAAGGGGACTCCCAGTTTCAGCACTCCATCACTGCTCTCCTGGATTTGGCACTGCAGCTTTGCAAAGCTGAGATCTGGGCACTCTGGAGTATCCAAGTAATGGGGTGGTGGTGTCCACTCTGCTTCTGTGGTTGGGAAGTGGTATGTGCCCGACAGGTGCCTTTGTCCCCGTCAGCATGTCATTGTGGCTACTTAGTAATGGGGTGAAAACATTCTTTTTTTTGTTTCAATTCAAGTATTTTTCCAGAAGGCTACCAAGCATTTAGGATATAAATACTTCTGGAGCTGTTTGGATGTAACTACCTAATAAATTTCCAACTATTGGGACTTTCTTTGGGAACTGGAAATACCATAAAAAATTACTGAGATCCTAAAGACCAAAAAAGACTGAGCACCTCTGTGTAGGGCTGTCGTGAGGTGCACCAAGGGGATAGGATGTGTCCTCTGAATGGTGCCTGGCAGAACGAGGGCCAGGGACCCCGGGCACCTTTACTCTCCTGGCTGGCACCACAGGGCCTGGCTTAGGTCACTGCCACCTCCCTCAGCCACAGGGCCCAGGAGAAGGTAGGGCAGGGGCTGGTTCAGCCCTGCGCAGGCCAGGCACCACCCTTCACCTCTGCTTATTTTGCATCAGCTGCACCTACTGTGTGCCAGCTGGTGAGTCCCCACAGGGTCCCTCGGGGAAGAATCTTGGGTAGCCTTTGGTTCTTTTTCTTGGTCTCCTGTCTGCATCTGCCTCCTGGTCACCTGGACTGTGCGGACGTGGGCCAGGGGGAGCCAGCTCCCCAGTGAGACATCCCGTGCCATCATGCAGAGCTCGGGCTGTGGCCCTGCCCAAGCCAGAGATGAATGTCTGCGCCAGCGCTGAGCGGGCGGCGGGGCGCGGCCCTGCGCTAATGGATGTCTAATGTTTGCTTCCTCGGTTGCATCTGCGCCCGCTTTATAAATGAGCCGCATTAGGGTTATAAAACACAGTCGTAAATACAGCCTGCAGTGCCGCGGAGAACAGGCAGCCAGGGGCTAGGGGCAGCGTGGTTGGAAGGATGAGCACACCCGGCCTCCCAGGCACCCCCAGAGCATGGTTCACATGGGGTTCTGAGTCTGGAGGCTCAACCCTGCCGCCACTCCGCAGGACTAACCCAGGGATGTTGGCCACGAGAGGTGGGCAGGTGCCTGCCTGCTCTCTGCTGCCCCGTGTCCTCTCCAGAAAGGACCAACATGGTGTGAGGCTACAGTGGCCACCGCAGGTGGACATAGCAACCTGCTCTCAGCCCCTGGAAACAGTGTCCAGGCCCCAGGGCCTGCTGGCGCGCCTTCAGAGAGCCTACAGAGGGAAGCGGGTATGGGGAAGTCCAGGCCTGGGCTCAGGAATCCTCGGTGCTATTTCCAGGTTAGCTGCCCACACACCAGGTGGCTTGGGGCAAGTCACTGGCCCCATTTGGGTGGTCTTCAGGTTCCTCGGCTTTGAATGAAAATGGCAGTGCCAGCCTTGCTGACTGTTTGATGAGAGAGGCCATCAGCTGTAAGTCCTGGCCAGGGTCAGGGTGCTCCTGGGATCCCCGAGGGCAGGAACACCTATAGTGTTACAGAGCTACCTCGGCCACAGGGCAAGGAGTCCTGGGCACCACCCAAATACGGAAGTCTATTTCTTGGATTCAAACCTTGCCTTTTGCTGGCTGTGTGACCTTGGGCAAGTTGCTTCATCTCTCTGAGCCTCAGTTTCTCCATTTATAAAATAGGGACCAACAGAGGAAACCTTACAGGGTTGTTGCAGGAACTAGATAAGTTAACTGTTGAAAGTGCCAAAAACAGCACCTGCTGGTTGGTGAGCATTTGTTGTCTGGATGCAGCAACAGGTACCTACTATGTGCTGGGCCCTCTCTGAGGCACCCATGTGGTCCTCAGAGCAGCCCAGAGAGGCTGAGTGCTCCCCTTC
>CM053404.1:46489277-46502852 GCA_028644305.1 Xerus rutilus | reverse complement strand
CCAGGGGGCAGCTCTGGTGGGAACTGGGATTCTCCACTGGACCTAGAAAGGGGCAGGCCTCTGTCCACAGCCCTGTGCCCCAGGGCACCCACCCAGAATTCAGTACCCTCCTAACTTTTCAGGTCCTTCCTGTTGGGGGAAAGTGACAGTTTTCCATTCACATGAGAGTGATACGCTTCCTTTACAGATCCCTATCCTTGTGCTCAGGGCCAGAGGTATTTGGAATTTCCGAGTTTTCCAGGTTGGGGTTTTGCATAGACTTCACCAGTTTTTTGTTGTTGTTTTTGTTGTTTGTTTGTTTTGTTTTTTTTGTACTGGGGATTGAACTCAGGGGCACTCGACCACTGAGCCACATCCAGCCCTATTTTGTGTTTTATGTAGAGACAGGGTCTCACTGAGTTGCTTAGTGCCTCGCCGTTGCTGAGGCTGGCTTTGAACTCGTGATCCTCCTGTCTCAGCCACTGTAATCCCAAAGTGCTGGGATTACAGGCGTGTGCCACCGCGCCCAGCGGACGTCACCATTTTATTTTATTTTTTTTTAGTTGTAGGTGGACACAATATCTTTATTTATTTATTTTTATGTGGTGCTGAGGATCGAACCCAGTGCCTCACACATGCAAGGCAAGTGCTCTACCACTGAGCCACAATCCCAGCCCCAGACTTCACCAGTTTTAAGCATCTCTAATCTGACGGGAAATTTAAAACGCTCCCAAATCCAAAACTTTGGGATTGTCCTGCTGGCACCCAGAGTTTCTGCTTTCAGCTCATTTTGAGCATCCCAGATGGAATCTGGGATGCTCGATCATGCGATATGAAGTAAATGATCAGGTGGGTGGTGCTGGAGTGCCCTTCCCCCCAAGTCCCGAGGAAGGAGGGAGAGTGGCTGGACCCAGGAGCCACACAGAGATGGTGCTGAGCCCTGGCCCAGTGGGGAGGCAAAGCCCGCTCCCCCACCCCAGCCTCCACCCCTGGGACTCCAGAGCACTGGGACGCCGGGGGGCTCAGTGGCCAGTAGCCCCATCCACTGCGTCCACTGCGCAGGAAGCCTGGGGTGAGGGGGTTTTCCCAGGCTTGACACCCTGTGGGGGACACTCACTGCTGTCACCTGCTGCAGCCCCAGGCTAAGGGTGTCCCCGGCCCTAGTGGCTTGCAGTATTTTCTGTTTTGCTTCCACAGCACTTCCTTGAGCTCTCAGCCTCCTCCCCTCTGTCTGGCCCGCCCCTCCCTTCACATCCTCTGTGTGTGTGTGTGTGTGTGTGTGAGTTTCTCTTAGTTCCATCCATCTTTTCTTTTTCTCTCTCCTCCTGTTTCTCCCTGTTCCCTCCTGTCCCTTCCCTCCTTTGATTTCTATTTTGCCATGAACAACCTGGATTTCAGATCCACCTAGACTAAAATCCAAACCCTAGACTGTACTAATGCTGCTGTACTGTATATTTAAAAATGGTTCAACAATACGTTGTTGGTTATGTGCACTTTACCACAATTTAAATATTTTTAAAATAGATTGAAGTGCCCATACCCCAAATCAAGAAAATTTAAAGGGGCATGTGCGCATGCGCGCGCGCACACACACACACACACACACACACACACACACACACCCCAGATGTTCTCATTCTCTAGCTATGTGGCTTTGAAGAAGTCACTTAACCTCTCTGAGCCCCAGTGGCAGTGGACAAGGGGAGGCACATCCAGTGTAGGAGATGGCAGACATCTGGTGAGCGCCAGTTTCCTCTGTCCTCTGGCCTACATTAGAGGTCAGCCAAGGGGTCTAGGCAAAGCACGGCGACAACCTGCCTGCTAGGCCCCTCTCAGATGACTCGCAGGTGTAGTAAGGACCCTGTGGCTCTCAGTAATGGTAACAGCATGGCTCCTTCTCCCTGCCACCAGGCACACGGGGCCTGCTAGCCCCAGAAATTGGGGTACACTGTCCCCATTAGCTGCATGTGTGGATGAGGCGCACAGGCCACTGTTGGGGAGCAGTAAGGCCTGGTTGGCTGCAGCTCCTGCTCTGCACCCCCTGCTCTGCACCCCAGCCCTGCCTGTGCTCCTGGAGGCCCTGAGGGCCCAGAGCTGTGGGCCAGGCCAGCAGGAGGGGACCCCCAGCTCCTGCCAGCACAGGCAGGCGGCCCTGCCGGCCTGCCACTCAGCCACCATGCTTGGGAGACCTGGACAAGGTGCCCAGCCTCATGGGGTGCTGCTGACCCCTCCTCTGGTGGATGTGCCTGGAGGGGCCTGCACCCTGGTAAACGAGGGGCTGAGGCCTGGTCTGTGCAGCTGTGATCCCAGGGCCCACACTGCAGGCCACCTCTGAAGCAGGCAGAGCCACCCTCTCTGATGGCAGACCCCTATCACCTCCCTTGGCCATTAAGACTGGGGCTCTCCTTGCTAGCTGGGAGCCCACCTGTGACAATATGGGAGGCTTACAGCAATGACTTTATTGGGATGGATCCAGAGAGGCAGCGTGTGGTAGGGGACAGATCTCAACCTGGGCAAGATACCAGACAGCTGACCTCCACTCCACTGGCAGCTTTCTGGGAGACTTTGGGCCTGCCACCTACCCTCTCTGGGCCTCAGTTTCTCCCAACATGAAAGGAAGGGCTGGACAAGATCCAGACAACCTGCCAGAATAAATCTGTGCCCAGTTGGGCTTGGTGCTATGACAAAGTAATTGCCATCAGTCATTTAGAATTTATCCTGTGTACTTTAATATGATGGGGAAACCAAGGCTCAGAGAGGCTAAGTAACATAGTGAAGGTCACACAGCTGGGGAGTGAGGGTGGGGCCTGGATTCAGACCTGGCCAGCCATCTAACCACCGTGCCACGGTACTGTAATGTGTACAGTTGTGTCCTCGTAATGTGCACAATCCATATGCAATGAGAGGATTGGGTAGGATATATCCTGGCAAGAGGATGCAGTCTTTGGAATTCTGAGTCAGGAGGCAGACAGGGAGGCTTCCTGGAGGAGGAGGCCTTGGTCCTCCTACAATCTTCAGGGAACAGCTTTGCAGAGGGAGTAGAACCTGCAGGGCTTGGAGGCCACAGGGAGGATCTGGGTCCTTATGCTGAGGGGTCGGGAGATACAACCCAGAGAAGACGGGCCATGTGTGCATTCGTAGAGCTCGCCCTAGCTGCTGGGTGGCACAAGGGTTCCAATCCAGGTGGGGAGAGGGCTTGGGTTAGCCGAGTGACTGCAGTTGGCTGCAGTGTGGGCCTGCCCCGACCCGCCTTCCTCCTCCCAGGCCTGCGGGTGCGCGAGGTTCAGATCGAGGTGTCGAGGCAGCAGGTGGAGGAGCTGTTTGGGCTGGAGGATTACTGGTGCCAGTGTGTGGCTTGGAGCTCCGCGGGCACCACCAAGAGTCGCCGGGCCTACGTCCGCATCGCCTGTAAGCCTCCCTGATACCCACCCCGTCCCCCGGGACCCTGCCTTCCCCGTGAATGCTGGAGAGGGAATTCCTCTCTGTGGCTGAAGAGACCCTGTGCAGAGACATGGGGCACCTGCATGCCAGCTCAGAGGGTTCCTAGACCCAGAACCTGGGCATTTCCAGTGGCCCTTCTCACCTACAGAAGGAAACTGGTAGCTTTCTCACCCATCCTGGGCCGCTATGTGTTTAGGATCCCCAATTCAGGGAGGGAACCCGGTTCCCCAGCGCCACACCAACGGTTCCCTTGGCTGCACTGCCCCCTAGTGGCCACACTGGGTACTTCAGGTTCCCATCCTGCCCAACCCTCTCGCTTCTCAGACCTGCGCAAGAACTTCGACCAGGAGCCTCTGGGCAAGGAAGTACCCCTGGACCACGAGGTTCTTCTGCAGTGCCGCCCGCCAGAGGGGGTACCTGTGGCTGAGGTGAGTGGGGATGTGACAATGTCAGGTGAGGCTGAGGGCAGACAGGTATCACACTTGTCACCAGCCCCCATGCCACAGCCTCCCAGAGCCTCCCATGTCACGCATGGGGAGAGAGAGGCTTGGAGCGCAGAGGGGAGCTGTCACTTCTGCAGACCCAGGAGGCCCTCCACAGGTGGGGACGCCAGGGCTCCTTGGGCACCTGGGCCCAGTCTCCAGTAGGCCTCTCCCACCTAGAACCCGAGGCCCGGCTCTGTGGATGCCAAGAGGCCCCAGTGAGCCCCAGTGAGCCCCCCCATAGGCTGCTGACCTTTGCCCTCACCACCAGGCCTCTGGATCCCCAGGACATTGCCCCCACCCGTCCCTCTCGCCACCTTCCTCATGCCCAGACACACCCCCTGACCTCACTCGTGCCCCTGCACTGGGGGCTCCAGGAATTAGAGTGAGACATGGGGCCATGTCAGCTTTAACCCCAGGGACCCAGCAGGCCCGGGGACAGCATCAGCCCCGGCTCACCCGGAACCTTGAACTCATCGAGGAGCCTCCCCTCAGCCCGCACTCTCTTCTTGGTGGCAGGAAATGAGCACCTGTGTGATAGCTGCTGCTCATCAGGCTGTCGCGAGGGCCAAGTTCCCACATGTGGGGATGTGGCCACTCCCCGTGCAGCTGGAAAGCGGTGCTGGGAGGGTACAGTGGCCACCATCTAGTGAGTGGCAGAGCTGGGACAGGAGCCCAGGAGCCATGCTCCCAACCAAGTGCCACCCCAGCCAGAGCTGGCCAGAGGAGGTGACGCTGAGGACCAATTCCGCCAGCTGCTGCTGCCTGGACTCACTGTGAGCCAGGCGTGCAATCCTCACCACAGCCTGGTGAGGGGTGCTGTCGTATGGGCACGACAGATGGTAAAACTGAGGCCCTGGGGGGTACATCTCCTCCCAAGCCACCCAGCTGGTGAATGGGGCTCCTAACTCGGTGCCTGGCCTGTGGAGGTCCCGCCTCTTCGGGTCAGCACTGTGGTGTGGACACAGATGGAACCGCAGCTCTGTTCACGGTCAGACCCCTCCTGTCTCTCTAGGTGGGTCCACTCCCAAGTGCAGGGGGCAGGCGCTGCGTCCTCACTGCCCCCCTCCCTACCCCACAGGTGGAATGGCTCAGGAATGAGGATGTCATAGACCCCACCCAGGACACCAACTTCCTGCTCACCATCGACCACAACCTCATCATCCGCCAAGCCCGCCTTTCAGACACAGCCAACTACACCTGTGTGGCCAAGAACATCGTGGCCAAGCGCCGGAGCACCACAGCCACTGTCATCGTCTATGGTAGGGGGAGTGGGGAGGGGCACGGCCAAGGGAGGAGAGGAGAGGGCCTGGGGCTCTATCTTACCACCCCGCCCCACCCCAAGGCCAGCATGACCCCTGAACAGGCGGGGAGGGTGCAGGCCAGAGAAGGGAAGTGAATTGCCTGAGGTCATACAGCAAAATTAGCGGCCAAGTCAGACCTTCCTGGGTTCCAAGTCAGAAGCCCTCCCTGTGGTCCAGAGCCCCTTGGCTGTTCAAAGGAGAAGACCTCACTCAGGAGGCGAAGTCAGAGGCCCCAGTGAGAATCCCCATGCCCAAGCCTGTTGTCCTGGCAGGCTGGGGACTGCTCCCAGGCCTGTGTGCTGCTCTCTGCTGACCCCTTGGCCTCATGAGTGCAAGGGAAAGAGCCACAGCTAAGGTGATTGTAGAACATTCTAGAAAGAGTCCTGTCCTGGGATACAGCCCCAGGGCGAGTCCCAGGTCCCTCACTGTGACCGGGTGACCCTGAGTAAGTGCTGGCCTGCTCTGGGAGTAGCATTGACCTCCAGGTCCTCCTGGTGCTGGTGTTGCACCAGCTCTGCCTGTTGGTGTCACTGCCCTGCCTGGCTGGTGGGACGTGGGAAGGGCCTCCCCCGGGAGGTCTCAGCAGAGATCTCATTGGGAGTGGGGTGGGTTTGGGGAGCCACAGTGACCCACAGGCCACCTGGGTGACGACTGCTGTCCTTGCAGTGAACGGCGGCTGGTCTAGCTGGGCAGAGTGGTCGCCCTGCTCCAACCGCTGTGGCCGCGGCTGGCAGAAGCGCACCCGGACCTGCACCAACCCCGCCCCGCTCAACGGAGGTGCCTTCTGTGAGGGCCAGGCCTTCCAGAAAACCGCCTGCACCACCGTGTGCCCAGGTCAGGGCCACTGGCCAGGTGGCACCCTGCCCATACCCAGCCCGCCCGACCTCGCCTGCCTGCGTGACGTGTGCCAGAGTCAGGGCCACATTCTCTAGTGTTTGTCAGAAGGCGGCCACCCAGGCTGCCCCAGCGCTCTGCTCTCTGACCTCTAGCTGGGCCTCGGCTGCCAGTGAGATTGAGGCGGAGGCTCTGAGCTGCAGCCTGGCCAGGCTCCAGAGCTGCCCAGGGCCTGGGGGAACCTGCCACACACAAGTGTTGGGACGCACTTGGTCCACGGCCCCCATCCTGCTGACGGTCTTCTTACCTTCTGTCTTCTGCGTCCCCGTCTGCCCACCTGTCCTTCGTGTCTGGCTGTTTTCCCCCTTTGGTCGTGGGTCTGGGGCTGTGTGGTGTTTTTCCTCTGGGTTTGCAGTTGTGGGTCGGGTTTGTGTCTATGCACAGCTGTCTGTGTTCTTTTGTCCACTGGTGCCCGTGACCGCTTGCTGGCCCGTGGCTGTGTGGACGTGGTGTGGGTTTCTCTGAAGGGCCTGCCTGTGGCTTGCACTCCCCTTTCCCGCCATGGAGGGCGTGTGTGCGTGCGTGTGTGCACGTGTGTGGGGGGTGCTCTACTGTGTGCGTTCTGCACCGTGACTGCACGTGTGCCCTGCTCCTGCAGTGGACGGAGCGTGGACGGAGTGGAGCAAGTGGTCGGCCTGCAGCACTGAGTGTGCCCACTGGCGCAGCCGAGAGTGCATGGCGCCCCCGCCCCAGAATGGAGGCCGCGACTGCAGCGGGACCCTGCTGGACTCCAAGAACTGCACCGGCGGGCTGTGCATGCAGAGTGAGTCCTGGGGACACGCGGCCAGGAAGGGGCCTCACTCCCGCCCCCAGCCGGGCCCAGGCCTCCGTGCCAGCCTGCAGTACAGCGGCCCTGGGGCCTCTGCCCTCCCACATCTCTCGCCTCATCTGCGTCGTGTCCCCACTGCCTGCTTGCCACCTTGCCGTCTGCATCACTGCCTTTCCCTTTATTTCCCTCGACAGATCAGAGAACTCTAAGCGACCCCAAAAGCCACCGTAAGTCCATTTCATGGCTGTCCTCTTTCCTCCCGGGGTCTTCCCTTGCTGGGTTTCTGGGTGTGGGGGCAGGGCAGGAAGAGTGGACGGTGCCCACCATGTCCAGCTCCTGGGGCTCCTCCTGCATGGGATGCTGCATGTCTGTGCCCTCCATCACAGACAGGCAGGCAGACCCCAGACTAACAGAGAGGCCCCCCAGAGCCCCCTGGCTCTCCTGCTGCCAGACAGGAAACCGAGTCTCAGAAGGAAGAAGGGGCTTGCCCAAGGTCCCAGCAAAACCAGAATTCGAACCTAGAATTTGTGGCCAAAGATGGTGCTCTTAACCCTATGCCCTTGGCCTTCCTCTGTGGGACAGGGCCAGAGGGCAGTGCCCTGCCTGTCCACCCCAGTGCCCTGCACTGCAACCCAGCAGCTGGGCCACCCAAGTCACCCCTGATACCCACTGCCCTGCATCAACTCCCGAGGGCCTTGTGCTCCAGCCCCACAGGCACCCATGGCCATGGCATTGTGTAGTCTCAGAATAGCGGCGCCTCCTCCGCAGATTGGCCGTGGTAATTAAACTGCAATTTCCAAATAATTCTAGAATCATAAAATCAGCAGTGAGGCCCTTGGCCCAGCTCCCCAGGGGACCAGGCTGGTGGCTGATTAGAGAATTTAAATCAAGGCAAGTGGTCCCCAGCGTGAGCAAGGACATTAGGATACAGAGCCACGCTGGGGGCGCCATCTCCCTGCAGTGCCAGGAGCCTCCAGAGAGGTGGGAGCCCAGGCCTGTGAGGGACCCTCTGCTACTGAGGAGAAAGAAGGGTGGACAGGCAGCTATCGGAAGTTAGCAGATGTCTAGGCGGAAAGTCATGGCCTACTGTGACATAAGGCTCTGACTAACCCCGCGGGGATTGGAGGACTCTGGGCAAGGGAGGCTGGTCTACTCCTCTAAGAGAGAGGCCTCCTGGCCTACCCGCAGGAGAGGGTGGATGGGTGCTTCCTGGAGCTCCCAAAAGAGGCCAGGGGAAGAGCAGCCATCTCAGCTGCTGCCATCTTGCCTCTGCCTGAGCTGGCCAGTGTGGTAGCCACTGGCCACATGTGGCTATTGAAGCTTATATTTAAGTAAATTAAAACCAAATCTTTTTTAGGGGGGGCTGGGAGCTGGAGGTTCTGGGATTTGAATTGAAGGGCACTGGACCACTGAGCCACATCCTAGCCCTAGAGACAGGGTCTCACTGACTTCCTTAGCACCTCACTGTTGCTGAGGCTGGCTTTGAATTCGTGATCCTCCTGCCTCAGCCTCCTGAGCTGCTGGGATTACAGGGATATGCCACCACACCCAGCTCCAAATCAGTTTCAATTAACTGGTGGGGCTTTTGCATCAGCCCCATCTACTGCTCAGTAGCCACATGTTCTAGTGGCTGCATATGGACACTGTAGATGTAGAACATTTCCATCATCATAGAAAGTTCTACTGACCTTGTCTCCTGTTTCTTGATGCCTTCCTGCTTGGCCTTGGAGAGTTGTTCTCGGCTGTAGCCTCCCTGTGTGGCATGGGTGGCCTCCATCTCCATCCATCTTCCACCACCTCTCCACCTCATGGCTAATGTCTCATCCACTCCCCCCGCCCCCTCCCCCAGCAAAGCACTTGGAACGGTACTTATAAAGATTTCAGGAAGCCAGGACCTTAGGTCCGACAGAGATTGCTGCAGGCGCAGAGTGAGATTCTGTAGTTTAAATCTCAGCTCTGGTAGGACAGATCGTGTGGCCAGAGTCTCTGAGTCACAGACTCCATCTCCCCAGCAGTAAGCTGCAACTTAAGGGATGGGTGCACATGTTTGTTCTTTGGCCTCTTGTCACACTGGGAGGGTGGACGGCTGGCAGGGCTCTGGAGACCATTTGACTAATGAAGAGACTGACTCAGGGGGCTCCAAGGCTGTCCCGAGGTCACCAGCCTGCCGTGGCAGACCTCAGGGGAGAACTCAGCATGGTACCAGTGGCCCTGCTGCTCATGTAGCCCTCCTGTGCCCGCAGTCCTGGAGGCCTCAGGAGACGTGGCGCTGTACGCGGGCCTTGTGGTGGCCATCTTGGTGGTGGTGGCGGTCCTCATGGCAGTGGGGGCAGTGGTGTATCGCCGCAACTGCCGCGACTTCGACACTGACATCACAGACTCCTCCGCTGCCCTCACCGGGGGCTTCCATCCAGTGAACTTCAAGACTGCAAGGCCCAGTAAGGACCTGGGAATGCCAGGGTGGCCGGTTGGTTGGGGACCTGGGGGTGCCTGGCAGTGACCAGATCTCAGGCTACCTATTCCCTCCCAGGGTTTTTCTAGAACTTGCCCAAAGCTTCCTGCAGCAGTGGCCATTGAGCCTTGTGCAGCTGGACATTTGGGTGGGCAGGGAGGGCACCTAGCCAGAAGAGGGCGGGACTCTGCCAGTGCGGCATGCCTGGGTCTGACCGTCACCCCCTACAGGCAACCCTCAGCTCCTGCACCCATCCGTGCCTCCCGACCTGACAGCCAGTGCTGGTATCTACCGTGGGCCGGTGTATGCCCTGCAGGACTCGGCCGACAAGATCCCCATGACCAACTCACCCCTGCTAGACCCCCTGCCCAGCCTCAAGATCAAGGTCTACAGCTCCAGCACTACTGGCTCCGGGCCTGGTCTGCCAGACGGGGCCGACCTGCTGGGGGTCCTGCCGTCTGGCACCTACCCTGGCGATTTCTCCCGGGACACACACTTCCTGCACCTGCGCAGTGCCAGCCTGGGCTCTCAGCAGCTCCTGGGCCTGCCCCGGGACCCGGGGAGCAGCGTCAGCGGTACCTTCGGTTGCCTGGGAGGGAGGCTCAGCATCCCAGGCACAGGTGGGCCCCTGTTCCCTGCCTGTTGGCAGGTCCTCGGGATAGCCCCAACACCCGGCCAGCAGAGGACAGGGCTTCCCTCACCCCATTTCTCAGATGGGGACATTGAGGTTCAAGGGCAAGAAGGGACCGTAAAATAGAGGAGTCCAATGGGAAGACCTGGAGTTCAGTCCTCCTGGGCTGTTCCCAGGGTGGGGGAGCCTTGGGTCAGCTGCTCTCAGAGCCTCTTTCTCGTAGTCGGGAGCAGTTCAGCAGCCCTGCCGAGTCCTGTCCCAGGTTCTAGAAGTAGAAAGAGCAGGGGCGCCCGTCTCAGGGTACAAAACTGTTGGTCAGTAGCATCCCAGCCCTTGCCCGGAGCTAGGCATGGACGGACCCTGGGCAGTGTTGGAGGCCCTGTGTAGTGGACAGGCAAGCTGTGGCCATGGCTTGGCCTCTCCTTGCATCCAGGCCCCAGACCCCGTATCCCTGTCCCTGGCTGGTGACTGCTTGGCACTTGGCTGGTTGTCTCTCCCTCCCTGCCCCGTGCTAGGGCCACCTGCCAGCCCCTGTTCTCCTGAGCTTCCAGCTCCCTCACCCCTCCCTGCTGACCTTCCTCTCCCGCCAGGGGTCAGCCTGCTGGTGCCCAATGGAGCCATTCCCCAGGGCAAGTTCTACGAGATGTACCTACTTATCAACAAGGCAGAAAGCACCCTGTGAGTAGAGAACCCGGCCCTACCCCGGCTGCCCCTTCTCTGCCTCCTTCCCTGCCACCTGCCCATCCTGAGCCCAAATATCTCTCCTAAGCCTGACCCTAATGCCAGAGGTTATCCTCCAGGAAGCATTCACCTTGCCATGTTCATGTTTAAAATGTGCAAACCCAGCACCATAAATCATGAAAGTGTTGAGTGGTTGACAGACAGGTTATGAGTAAGGACAAAGGGCTAATATCCTCACTATGTAAAAAGGCTTTATAAACTAATAAGAAAAATCAAACATTTCAGGATGAAAATGAGCAAAGGATATGAACAAGTGATTGCTCTCTCTCTCTCTCTCTCTCTCTCTCTCTCTCTCACACACACACACACACACACACACACACACACACGCACGCACAGGTACCTATAGTTTATAAGAAAACATTCTACCTAATCCGTAGTCAAAACTAATGAACACCTGTGAGATATTGGGAATTATTTTTGCTTAAGGAATTTTCAAGGATTTTTTTCCCCCAAATGATAATACTTTCATCCTTCCAAAAGCCCAGGCACTGGGCCCTCGGTGGCATGCTGGCGGGAGTGTAGATTAGTACCAGCTTAGCCATGTCTATCAAGAACGTTCCCGCCAGGTGTGGTGGTGCATGCCTATAATCCCAGTGACTCTCGAGGCTGAGGCAGGAGGCTCGTGAGTTCAAAGCCAGCCTTAGCAACTTATCATTGAGGCCCTGAACAACTCAGTGAGACCCTGTCTCTAAATAAAATATAATAAAAGGCTGGGGATGTGGCTCAGTGGTTAAATGCCCCGGGTTTAATCCTTGGTACCAAAAAAAAAAAAGTCCCCAAAAGTGCAGAACCTTTGAGATTGCATACTAAGACTTGGTCATGAGAGCACTCTGGTGTGATAACAAAACTCAACAACTTTGAGACGTGTGCCTCCTTCATCCTCAGGACATCTGGGGTCCAGAGCCCCCAGTAGCAGAGCCTTGCCCTCTGCCACAGGCTATGGGCAGACCTGGAGGCCCAGAGCAGCCTCTGCCCTTGCTGAGCTCCTCAGGCCTCCTCTCACAGCCTCCTTCCCACCCTCTGCTTGGCCCTCAGCCCACTATCAGAAGGGACCCAGACAGTACTGAGCCCCGCGGTGACCTGCGGGCCCACGGGCCTCCTGCTGTGCCGCCCAGTCATCCTCACCGTACCCCACTGTGCTGAAGTCAGTGCTGGCGACTGGATCTTCCAGCTCAAGACCCAGGCCCACCAGGGCCACTGGGAGGTGAGGAGCCCAGGCTGGGGGCAGCCCAGCTATCCAACCTACAGGGGAGGCCTGGGGAGGCCCAGCCAGGATGGTTAAGGTCTGTCCACTCCAACCCTCTCTGCCCTGCAGGAGGTGGTGACCCTGGACGAGGAGACCCTGAACACCCCCTGCTACTGCCAGCTGGAGGCCAGGGCCTGCCACATCCTGCTGGACCAGCTGGGCACCTATGTGTTCACCGGCGAGTCCTATTCCCGCTCTGCGCTCAAGCGGCTCCAGCTGGCCGTCTTTGCCCCGGCCCTGTGCACCTCCCTGGAGTATAGCCTCAGGGTCTACTGCCTAGAGGACACACCCGTGGCTCTGAAGGTATGGCCAGGCCTCGGGCCCACACCTGGCACACGGCAGCTGCATTGTATAGCCAGCCAGCTGCAGGGTCCCTTGCAGCGTTCTCCACCGAGACGGGGCCACAGCTCCTGCCTCCCCAGGCTACAGGCCCCAAGTGGGAGACAGGCGGAGGCTCTTGAGGGCTCCTGGGGGTCTGCCAGAGGGCTTAGGAAGCAGAAGATGGGGAGGGGTGACCTCAGACCTGAGCTCCAGGGGCGAGCAGGGGGCAGGGCCTTCCAGACAGACAAAGCAGCGGCTGCTGCCACCTGCATGGAGTCAGCGTGTGCAGAGCGTGTGGCCCCGTGTAGAACCTGCTCCCTTCTCCATCTTTTCTTCCACCCTCTCCACGAAGCCTCATGGGCCTTCCCATAGCTGCATGCCTCTTCCCACCCTGGGCTATGGTCCTTCCCAGGCTCCTGGGACTTGTATCAAGCTCTGTGTTGTGGACTGATGCAACATGGGTGAAAGGCCCTGGGGAGGACCAGTGCCTCCTACTGGGACCACTGGTCTGAAGGTCCAGGAGGCCCATAAAGGGCTGGAGGCTGCTGGGAAATGCTCTTGGGCCTGGATCTCTTGGTGATGGGGCATTGGCTGGTGTCCATCTCTGGCCACAGAACAGTGTGGAGATCAAGACAGAAGTTGCCACATTTTAGCCTGATGGCATTGCTTTTTTAACCCCTCATCTGTTTATCCATCTGTTCATCCATTCATCCATCCACCCATCCATTCATCCATCCACCCACCCGCCCATCTGTTCATCTGTTCATCCATCCATCCATCCATCCATCCATCCATCCATCCATTCACCCATCCATCCATCCATCCATCCATCCATCCATCTACCCACCTATCCATCCATCCACCCACATATCCATCCATCCATCCATCCATCCATCTATCCATCCATCTATCCACCTATCCATCCATCCATCCATCCATCCATCCATCCATCCATCCATCTACCCACCTATCCATCCATCCACCCACCTATCCATCCATCCATCCATTCATCCACCTATCCACCTATCCATCCATCTATCCATCCATCCACCCATCCATCCATCCATCATCTATCCATCCATCCATCCATCCATCCATCATCTATCCATCCATCCACCTATCCATCCATCCATTCATCCATCCATCATCTATCCATCCATCCATCTTTCTGTTCTCTGTTCATGTACTTATTCAGTGAACAGCCCATCTGTCCCTCCAGCCATCTCCCTTCCATCCATTTGTATATCTTTCCTCCCAAATACCCTTTTATTCATGTACCCACCCATTCATATATCCATCTGCCCAGCCTTCT
>CM053404.1:46475122-46489177 GCA_028644305.1 Xerus rutilus | reverse complement strand
TGGAGGAGCCCAAACCCCTACTGTTTAAGGACAGTTACCACAACCTGCGCCTCTCCCTGCATGACATCCCCCATGCTCACTGGAGGAGCAAGCTGCTGGCCAAGTACCAGGTGAGGACTGGGCCAAGGGAGGGGTGGATGGAGCCAGGGGCACTTAGAGGCGTACCTCCCAGCTGCTTCCTGCCTCTGTCCCCAGCCTTGCCCCTCCCGTGTCTCTCACGCCCTCTCTTTCTTCCTCATCCTGCCAGTTCCATCCTTAGGAACACCCCCATCTCTGTGCCAATGACAGCCACACTCATGTTCCTGCCCTGTCACTCTCTCATGTCACACAAAGGCCACACCCATCATCCTCAGAGAGGCCTTGCCACCTGAGTGTGCATGCCTGGCTGACTGTCCTTATTCCTCTCTGGTGGTCACATCCCTCTGCCCTGCCCCCCTGCAGCATGTGACACCATTGATTCCCTAAGCTGTCCCAGCCCAGATACTCATGCATGCACCCCTTCAGGACCTGGCGTGACCCAGCCGGCCAGCTTAGGGCGCCTGACCAGCTCTTTTCCCTCTTTCCTTCTGGGTGGAGAGACCTGAACTGACCCCTGAGAGTCCCACCCTCCTGGCCTCCAGTCCCAGAAGGACTGTCTTGACCCTGACCCCTGACTTCCACAGGAGATCCCCTTCTGCCACATCTGGAATGGCAGCCAGAAGGCCCTGCACTGTGCGTTCACCCTGGAGAGGCACAGCCTGGCCTCCACGGAGCTCACCTGCAAGATCTGCGTGCGGCAGGTGGAAGGGGAGGGCCAGATATTCCAGCTGCACACCACACTGGCTGAGGTGAGGCCCGAGGACAGCCTTGGGAGGCCGGGGGCTGCAGCATGTGGACCCCATGGTCCCACCTCGTGTGGGTGGAAATGCATTTCCTATGAAGACATCTCACCTGCACCTCCCAAGTCGGAGCAGGAACTCAGTCATTTTGGGCTAATGGCCATCATTTACTGTGTGCCATTGCTGTGCAAGGCACCCACCAGGTGACATACGTTATCTCACTAAATCTGCGCAACCCCAGGGAGACCATAGTGATGGTCCACATCTGGAAGATGAGGAAGTAGGTTTTCGGGAGGAAAAGTAGGTTTTCCACACAGTCACAACCATGGCGAGACCGGGTTTGCACAGATCAGAGCAAGGACCAAGCTGCCATGCTCAGCCACTGTAAATCCAGATTGAGGTTTGAAAACCCAGGCCACCCAGGGTGACGATGCAGCTGCTCCTCCTCAGTGCAGTAGAAAGAGCTCTGCACGCAGATCTGCCACCCACTTGGCATGTGACCCTGGGCACTTGTCACTTCTGTGTGTATAGAAACTGGTCTGCGTGGACTGGGCTGTGGCTGGGGCTCCTCGGGCTTCCTGATCATGCGTCAATGTCAGCCAGGAGCAGTCACTAGCCACGTCACTAGGCACACCCCTGAGGGGTGGGCAGCCATGTTGTCCTTGGGCTTGGGAAGGACTCCTGTCCTCAGGGAGAAGGCCCTCGCCCTAGCAGCTGCAGGCTGCCCCAGGGAGGAGCGTGACCCGGCCTCTGAGCTGGCATCCAGGGCAGGGAGCCTGGAACAACTGATGCCCAGCACTGTGGCCCTCACACTTTTTCCTCTGCCCTTCCAGACTCCTGCTGGCTCTCTAGATGCCCTGTGCTCTGCGCCCAGCAGTACGGTCACCACTCAGCTGGGACCCTATGCCTTCAAGATCCCGCTGTCCATCCGCCAAAAGATATGCCACAGCCTCGATGCCCCCAACTCACGGGGCAATGACTGGCGGCTGCTGGCGCAGAAGCTCTCCATGGACCGGTGAGTGTCCAGGACCAGAACCCACCTGGCCTCATCCTCAAGGTCTGGCAGGGTAGAGGGGGCAGCATCCCAGTCTCCACCATTGGTGGCAGGTCAGGAGCTTGGTTTGGATGCACTAAGTCTGAGAATGCTGCTCCTTGGTGGAGTGTCCAGCTCAGAGCACCATCTTGCAAGCCAGGCAGGCTGCATGTGTCTGCCACAGTCTCCGGGACCTGTCTTCCCCCTATGGTGTGTGAAATGTCCCACTGGCCATCTCATGAGATGACCTGAGAATCAGACACCACCAGACACCAGCTAGGTGAGGTTACCATTAGCACCCCAGTGCCCGGGACAGAGCAGATGCCCCAGAAATGCTTGCCGAGTGACAGAACACATCTCAGTGTCAGAACTCTTTGGGAGAATTTCAAATGCCAGCAGTCTACAATGACAACAGTGTGCTTACTGTAAGAGGTTCAGCCTGCCTTGAGCAGATGCTGTGAACCAGACGTCTTACTAGAAACGGTGAGTGAGGAGCAGCAGAGAGGGTACAGGCTCTGTTCTTACTCTCAGGAGTCCGTGGGGCAAGACCAGGCAGGGAATAAAGCTGGAGGAAGCTGGGCTTGGTGGCGCACGCCTGTAATCCCAGCAGCTCAGGAGGCTGAGGCAGGAGGATCGCAAGTTCAAAGCCAGCCTCAGCAACTTAGTGAGGTCCTGAGCAACTTAGCAAGACCCTGTCTCTAAATAAAAAATAAAAAGTGTTGGGGGGCTGGGGTTGTGGCTCAGTGGTAGAGCGCTTGGCTAGCATGCGTGAGGCACTGGGTTCGATTCTCAGCACCACATACAAATAAATAAAATAAATAAAGATCCATCAACAATCAAAAAAAATTTTTTAAAAATTAAAAAAAAAAAAAAAGTTGGGGATGCGGCTCAGTGGTTAAGTGCTCCTGGGTTCAATCTCTGGTACCAAAAAAAAAAAAAAAAAGGCAGAGGAAGAAAAGAGACATGATTCATGTCACTGGCCCCACGCCAGTGTCTTTCAATGATGATGGTAACAATGGTGAATGGAGATGGACAGATGAGAGAATGCTAGGCCCTTACTTTGTGTGAGCTCTGATCTTGTCTGCAGTACTGGGAGGTGACTGACATGGTTCCCATTTAAGAGATGACACTGAGGCTCCAAGAGGGGCACTGACTTGCCTGGGGCCACATGGCCTGCTGGGATTCAGACCCAGGACTGTGGGATGCTGGACCCATGGTCTTCCCATCTGCCAATGCTTCCTTCACCCGAGGCTCCTGGGAGGCCCGGAGCACTCCGGGGTGCCCAATGCCCTTCTCCCCCGACTCCAGGTACCTGAATTACTTTGCCACCAAAGCCAGTCCCACAGGCGTGATCCTGGACCTCTGGGAAGCTCTACAGCAGGACGACGGGGACCTCAACAGCCTGGCCAGTGCCTTGGAAGAGATGGGCAAGAGCGAGATGCTGGTGGCCATGGCCACTGACGGGGACTGCTAAGTGCCCAGAAGCATGGGCCAGCAGGGACAGGCGAGAGGCCATGCAGGGAGGCTGGGGCGGCCTCTTCATGGAGGCCTACAGCTGGAGTTGCCCCTCTCTCCTCCTCCCTTATCCTAGACCACAACCAGCCTTAGAAAATCCATGCGCTGTGCTGCCCAGAGGACCGGTGCTCCTCACCTGCAGCCCCTCTTGGCCTCATGTGGGAGCCGGGGGGCAGCCCCTGGGCAGCTAGCCGGGCCAGGAGGCGGCCCTCCCTCCCCCCGACTCCCCCCTCAGCCCCTGGGTCCCTCTGGGTCAGTTCCGTTCTCACTGGTCCCTGGATTGTCCTCCCCAGTGCCCCGGGCTTTCACACCCTGTCCCCCTCTGAGGAGTCGTGTACAATCCAGACCAACTGCTTTCTCCTGTCCCCAAGCAACAAGGAAAAGGAAGGAAAGGAAGAGCCCCGGACACTAGGGAGGCTTGGAGAAGAAGAAAACACTGAGACCACAAGGGAAGAGAAAACCCAGTTTCTTAGGAAACGCAAACCATTTATTATCCAGATATTTGGATAAGTCCTTTTTAAGAAAAAAATGAAAAAAAAAAATGGAAAAAATTTCCCCCCCTGAGTATGAGTGAGAGTGGGTGTGCTCATGGTCCTGGCCAAGTGTGCTAGTGTGTGTGTGCGTGCGTGCGTGTGCACGTACGTCTGTGCATGCATGTGTCAGGGCAGAGAGACGAACGGGGAGTGCTTTGCTGCTAAAGAATCTTTTTGGACTAAATACCGACCAGGCCTCAGTTTCCCCAGCTGTGGAGGGAGCAGGTCAGGCAGGATCTTAGCCCCGAGCAGCCTCTGAAGTTTGAAGCAGAGGTTTGATCCATAAAGCCAAGGAACCCCGGGGGGAGGTCCTGCTCTGTTCTTGGTCTGGTGGCTCCTGGAAGGCATGTGACCCAGAAGTAGGGCTTGTGGAAGTGAGCAGAGGAAGCGTGTCCTGGGGGGAGAGGGGACTGGATCACTTTTCCCCACCCCAACCAGCAGCCTCTAGATCAGGTGGGACTTGGACACCCAGGGATCCAGAGTCTGCCCTTCCCCAGCCTCTGCTTCTCCTGTGCAAGGGAAGGGCTGTCAGAGGCCTGTCTAACGGGAACCCAAGCCCCTCATGTGGCTTTGGTGTGGCTTTGGAGCAGGGGGCACTGTCAGCCTTGGGTGGGGAGACTGTCCACCAGGGTGGAGGAGGAGGAGGTGGATGGCCGAGTTCTATCTGACCTCCACAGGCACCTCCTTCAGCCCTCCTCACCACTGCTGCGTGGAAGTGGTGGGGCTCCCAGGTGGAGGACACGATGTCCCTCCCCAGCCTGTTCTGGAATGTTCCAAGGGCCTCAAAGTGAGGAGGGGTGAGTCTCTGGCCATTTTTGGCTTCATGATGGGGGCTGGGACCAGGATCTCACAGTGGGCAGAGGCTTCATCCAAGACCACTCCTCCTTGGCCCCCAGGCAAGGCATGGGCCAGCCTCGGCTCATCCTGGCCTTGCTGGTTTGGTCTCCTGAGGGTAGCAGGTGTTAGGGCTGCGGTCCCAGCATGTCCCCAGCCTGGACCTAGGGGCTCATGGGGCTTCTTCCACCCACCAGTGGAGCAGGGGTGGCCACAGGCAGGCAAAGCCCTGCTGGAGGCTGCAGAGGGGATTCCTTCCCTGGGGATACTGAAGGACAGGCCTGTGCTGGGGTAGGGACAGGCTCCAAGGCTCTGGCCACACGTGGCTGTGTGGTGCTGCCTTAGAACCCACAGTAAGCTTTTTCTACCAAGGGCACCCAGCTCCTGTGGGTTGCCCCCAAATGAGGGCCCCTATCTGTCTGGAAAGCGCAGGCCGTGATGGGCTCTGCTGGTGCTGTCCCCAGCACCAGCTCTAAAACACCCACCTGCAGCTCAAGAACAGCAATTGAGTTCCAGCTCTGCTATGAAACTGCTGTGTGACCTCAGGCACATCACTGTCTTCTCTGGGCCTCGGCTTTCTTTTTATGCCTACAAGGCCCTGCAGCTGCTGTCTGAGGCCCACACCATTTTCTGGGCTTTGGAAAGGAACCCTCATGGGTGGAAGGTGACTGCAATCTGCCTGCTGTGTCTTCTCCTCCAGGACAGGAGCTCTTGGTGGAGGGGGCCCAGCTAGCCGTTTCCACTCTGACTTCCAGAAATTGTGGACCAGGGCCTGGAGCAATTGGCTGGAGCCTTCCAGAAGGGTTCAAATGGTCTGGCTTAATAAGAAAAGCCCAGACAGCATTTGCCAACTCCTTCAACCTGCCTGTGGCCTTGTCCCTATGCTGCGGTCTTGGGGTGGGGTCAGAGGCCTCTCTGACTCATTCCTGATGAGCAGCCTGGGTGGTCAGCTGTGTGGGTGCTGCAGGGGCCTCGCATGGCCGCACAGGGGTGTTCCGTCTCTCTCGTCTCTGCAGTGTGTGTGCGCATGTGTTTCTCCCCGGGCAGAGGACGTCTCTCCGGGAAGGTGCACCTGTCCCCACCTGTGTGTGGGGGCATGGCTCCTCTTTGCCCCAGGTTTGCACACCTGGAGGTCGGCAACCGTTCCCTGCCCTCCCCTCCCGAGTCCACAGGGTGTCGGTGTATCCCCTATGTGCCTCTCTGCCTTCTCTCTGCTCGGGGCTTCAGCACCTGGGCCGGGGCCTCCTCATCTCCTGGACCAGCCAGGCCCACTGGTCTCCTTCCTCAACTCCCGGGCAGCTGAGCCAGGTCCCTTAGCAGGCACTCTGAGGGAAGGAGACCAGGAGCCTGGGAAGGAGGCAGCTCTCCTCGGGGCAAAGGGCTGGACCTCTGCCTGGGCCATTGGCAAGGTTCTCTGTCCAGAGGGACACAGGACCCCAGGGATGGCCCCCGATCCCACCTCTGTTTATTCTGTAAACCACAACCTGTACATAACGTTTAGCATTCCTATTGTAATAAAATTAATTTTTATGAAATAAATTATATTTCCTAGTCTAAAAAAAAAATCCAGGTTGTATGCTGTCTTCTTGGCTGTCTTTCACTGGCAATTGGGAAGGACCGTCCTGTTCCTCTCCAAATTCTATAAGGCCAGGGGTGACACTGTGGGTCTTCAGCTCTGAGCCCCCACAGATGACCAAAACTCATTCTGTAAAGCAGAAAACTGATCCAGAGAGGGGAAAGGACTTCCCTACAATCCCACAGTGAGTTAGAGTCCCTGCAGGATCTGCATCCGGGCTCTGCGGTGACGTGCTCTCTGTGTGTGCGCATTCATGGAGTCTGCTCAGGTCTCATTTGAGTCTTCCATGGGCTGGGTAATGGGCGAGAGGGCTGGCAGAGGGAGGCCCCAGTATCCCTGCCTCCCCGTTCAGAAGTGACCTCACAGGGGCTTAGGCTGAAGGGTCAGTTCAGAGAATAGTATGCAGGGAAAAAGGGTGATGGGCAGATTGGGATTGTGTGACTTTGATCCCAGGGCTGCCATGCATGGTTGGGCTGGTTACACACTGAGCAGCAACAGCCCATTTAAGGGGGGGGGTGTGGCAACATTCCCTTGGGTATCAGAGATCTGTGTACTTACTGTTGCCAGCAGATGGCAGCAAAGAGTCCTGTCCTAATAAAATCAATCTATTGCTGTCCAATTTCCCCCAGATGGAGGCAACTGGGGATCAGGGAGACCCCTTTTCTAATTTTTACAAAGGTGCTGTATTGTTGGCGACAGCCCCATTTAATCTGGTCTCTTGCGTCATGGTCCTCAGGTCTACTCTGGACCCACATTTCCCAGCAAGCACTGTCTGCTCTGCATAGATCCTGTGGTCTCCTAAAGTCTGGAGTGCATGCCCCCTGTGGCCCCTTCATGGAAAGTCACAATGCCCATGAGCATGTGGAAGGTCAAAGTCCTGCGTGAAGAAGCTGCTCTCCTATTAACACCTGTGTCTCTGATGTATTTGGCCATGGAACTCAACCTACTCATGCCCAGAAGTGTGTGGTGCCCATGGGCCCTGCCAGCCCTGACTTCTGGGGCCCTGTGCCAGGGATCACCCAGCCACCCCTCTGTGCAGGGAGCAGGCACCTGTGGGCTGGTCTCAGATAAGTTACTAGGACGGGGGAACCTGCTGTCTGAGGGAGCAAATGGCCTTGTAGGGAGGCACCCCCTGCCCAGGGGCACCCAAATACCTGCACCAGCTGGGCACAGTGACACACCTATAATCCCACTAACTCAGGAGGCTGAGGCAGGAGGATGGCAAATTCAAGGCCAGCCTGAGCAACTTAGTGAGACCCTGTCTCAATGTAAGAAATAGAAAGAGCTGGGGACGTAGCTCAGAGGTAAAGCATCCCTGGGTTCCATTAATTTAAAAAAAAGAAGAAGAAAGAAAGGTCTCGTTTTGGAACTCCCACCCGTCCATCTTGGAACTCCCCCACTCTGAGACCCCACTGCTAGCACGGGGGCCAAGGGCTGCTAGCACCCAGCCTCCACTGCTCTCCAGCACCCAAAACCACGCCACCCCACCTCCATGGAGGGGCAGGGAAGCGCCCTGCACAGCCCTGCACAGGGACAGCCCAGCCTGCCTAGAACTGGGCCCAGGAATCCAGAGCGACTGTTCCTGACAGGACCCTGCTTCTCCCCTAACCCTGCCCCTCATGGATAGGAGGAGCTTGAGAAAAGGAACTCCCAAGTCCCGATTTTTCAAAATGTAAATGGGGAGGGGAGGTGGGGGTGAGGTTCCACACTTCCTGGTTAAGGAGTCATTCAGAAATTCCATCAGCCACTTCCTGGGCCCCAGGACTTGGAGCTACAGCCTGGAGGTGAAGCAGAAAGGTGCAAGGGGGCTGGAGAGGCGCCGAGAGGCCCTGACTTGGCATCCAGAGAGGCTTTCCGGAAGACTCCATGTCTTACACACTGTAAGACGAACGACCAGATGGAAGTGAAACAGGACCAACACAGGCTTTTATTCTAAGAAATACGCTCCAGGACCAGTTCCCCGCCCAGTCACCAGGCTCGAACAGGTCGGGAAAATGGCGCTGTGCCTCGTGTTACACAGGGTTATAAGGCCTCTCCCCATCCGGAAAAGGCAGGCTTGAGGCCAGGAAGAGGTGTTGACTTAGAGTCCAGTGTCCTCTGAGATTGGTTTGGTGCAGCTGGTGAGGTCAGATTCCTTCCGGTATGAGCCGAGAGCCATGGAGCTTCTCATACTGTAAGTTCACTTCTTCTTCCGTACAGATCACTGGGGGCCGCCATCTTGGTGTGCTTGACGCATGTGTGCTGTGTTCGTCGCATGCGTGCTGCGCTCGTCGCATGCGTCGCATGTGTGCTACGTTTGTTGCGCACAACAGTGGGTGGGCTGGCTCCGGGCGGTGATGGGGGAGAGAGAGGTTCTAGAATTGTCTCCCAAGGAACTTTCTGGCGCAGTGTCCATGCGGCATGGCACGGTAGTGGGAAACAGTCCAAAATGCCTCCCAAGCGAACTTCCTGGTGTTGCGTTGGCGCAGCACCGTGGCGCAGCACCGCAAGTGGGTCTGGTTTTCTGTGTCTGCCTCCGACCTAACACACACCAATGGTTTCTCTGAGATGTGGATTCTCGTTTGTATAATTGTGGGAGACACTGAGGCAAAGGTTACAGCCACTTGTTCCCCCCAGTACTAGGGACTGAACCCAGGGGTGCTTCACCACTGACCTGCATCCCCAGGCCTTTTGATTTTGAGACAGGATCTTGCTAAGTTGCTGAGGCTGGCCTCCAACTTTTGATCCTCCTGCCTCAGCCTCCTGAATTACTGTGATCACAGGTGTGGGCACCCTGTGATACTCAGCTATGTGCTTTCATGAAATTTCTTACTAGGAGAAGATGCTGATGTCCTTTCAGCTTGTGACAGGCTAGAGGTAAAGGTTGCATTCTGCCAGTGATGCTGAGACCGTGTGTGTGTGTGTGTGTGTGTGTGTGTGTGTGTGTGTGTTAACTGGGCAACACTAACCCAGGATTTGGGGACAGTGTCAGGAGAGGTACCAGGGAGTCAGTGCTATTCCAGCAGCCACAGGGAGCCACAGTCACTGTGGGTGGAATATACTCAACCCAGTTCCTTGGCCTAAGAGGTTCCCCAAGGCAAGGTCAGTGATTCCTGGAAATTCTGTCAACATTTACTGATCTAACCCATAGGTGGGCACAGCACTTGGGGCATGGGGGTGTTAGGCAGTAGTTCAGAACACCAAGACGGTGGTGGTGGGGTATAGGAAGGACAAGACAGGATACTGGTCATGTCCCTGATAATGATGTCCCATTACCATGACAATTCTCGCCACTGAGGACTTATCACCATGACAACTCCGCCACAGGTTTAGTATCCTAAAATGACCAATGGGGTAAAGTGGGGCAGTATTCTAATTAGGTTTTCTAAAGCAACCAATGGGGGAAATTGGACAATATTCTCATCAGGGATCAAAAGGTAACTAAGGAGGCTAAGACAGGAGAATTGAGAGTTCAAAGCCAGCCTCAGCAACAGCAAGGCGCTAAGCAACTCAGTGAGACCCTGTCTCTAAATAAAACACAAAATAGGGCTGGGGATGTGGCTCAGTGGTCGAGTGCCCCTGAGTTCAATCCCCAGTACCAAAAAAAAAAAAAAAAGGTAACTAAGGGAGGAAATGAGGTAAGGTCTGCAATCAGGTCCACGTGGGGAAGAGGCCGCCCAGCAGCTTAGCATGGAAGACACTAATTTCCAGACTCAGGGCCCCGAGCCTCTCTCCTGCTCAGCCCTGTCTGCTCTACCGCACAGGGAGCTACCTTCACCTTTACCTTCAGCCACCCTGTACTGTGCCTGCTACTCGCATGGGTCCTGCCAGTTCTTTGTTCGGGAGGCCAAGGAGCTGGATCCCAACTGGACACCCTGACAATAATGGGCGGATGAGCCAGGCTGGACTCTGCCCTGAGTAGCTCGAACAGAAAGCCACATCACAGCTGGCCCACCAGGACCGAGTGGTACCAACGGAACACGAAAAATGGAGAGGGGCCTTCCAGCCGCCTGGCCTTGACAGACGAGGCCTTTGTGCCAGTGAGGGTGGGGTGGGGCGGAGGGAATAGCGAGGTCACACGTACAGAGCAGAGAGGCCCAGCACAGGGACAGGGGCTGGCAGTGTGAGAGTGCAAGGTCAGGCGGGGGCCTGGGGAAGGCAGAGGGATGTGCCAACTTGGGTCACCAAGATGTGTTCCCTGACATTGGGGTCGGCTCATAGAAACCAGGCCTCAGAACTTTGTCCATAGACCAAGGGTCAAAACCAGCATCTCCTGGATCTAGGCAGCCGGTCCTGTGAATGAGAGGAACAGCATCGATGCTGGAATCGACCCTGGAAGAAGGGAGCCCACTCGGCTATTCTTGAGACACAGCCTGTCTCTGCAGGTCACTCGCTCCAGTGTTCTTGGCAGCATGGGTCTCTACTAGAGTGAAGCAGAGGGACAGGCATTCTGTTCACTGGCCTGTTACATCTGGCTGCAGTGCAATAAGGAGCAATAGGGAGTGGTAGGGAGTGTGGCTAACTGGAGACCACCCAGTGTTTTGGGAGAGGACGGCCCTCACTGAGACTCAATAACCTGAGGCTTCCAAGAAGGCACCCGTGCCCAGGGCTGCTCTGTTCTCCTGCCTTTAGAAGTCAGGACTAGGGTTTGGAATATGAACTCATCCCACATGTTGTTGTTTGCACAAAGGGCTTTTAAACACTGTGCAGGCCACACCAGAGCCACCTGCTTGGTGATCTGGGGGAAAGTGATGGGAAGGTTCTGAGGCAGGGGATTGTCCAGCCCAGAGCTGGTCTGGTTCAGGAGTTTGCTGGGAGGACGCAGTCCTGAGCCTTCTCCTGACTCCTAGTCCTGTGCTCCCTCAGGAGCCCCACACAGAGGAAAGCGCCGCCCAGCTGCAGCCCTGCCTCCCGAGGCCACATTGCCTTCGACATGGACAGGCCTTTCTGGCCTCCTCCAAATACCCTCAAACCTCCTTGACTTCTAGAGTCAACTACCACCACTGCTGGAGAAAGGAAGGATGGGACTCTGCTGTCAGTCCAGCTCCACACAACTCTGATGCATTAACCAGGGCTTTACCGCTGATGTTGGTGAAGGAAGACAGTCGATATACAAACACGATCCATAAAATATACCATATCATGCCGGGGCCACTCAGCAGCACATGCCTGCTAAATTCCACCTACTCAGGAGGCTGAGGCAGGAGGATTGCAAGTTTGTAAATTTGTAAGTTTGAGGCCAGCCTGAGTAACTTAGCCAAATCCTGTCTCAAAATAAAAAAATAAAAAGGGCCAGTCATGGTGGCACACGCCTCTAATCCCAGCATCTCAGGAAGCTGAGGCAGAAGGATCACAAGTTCAAAGTCAGTCTCAGCAATTTAGCAAGGCCCTAAGTAACTCAGCGAGATGCTGTCACTAAATAAAATATAAAAAGGGCTGATGATGTTGCTCAGTGGTAGAGCACCTCTGGGATCAAACCTCAGTGCCACGAAATCAGAATAATCCAGCTGAGTCGTGAAGTAGAAGTAACTGGAGTCCGGGGAAGACTTCCAAGACGGAGGTGTGAGGAACCAGCCCCTCAGCGAGAAGCCCGGAGAAATTTCCATATTCTCTCTCCTTCCCTATAACAAGATAAGTTCTCATCACTCAGTGCAAATGGAAAGCAGCTAGGACCCTGAGACTCTAAGCAGAGGCTTTGACAGACCCACCCAGGAGAAGAAGCCTGGTAAAGAGCCCAGGCCTTACCTGAGGTCTCTGAAAAACTGCAGCTGAGCAGCTGGCCTAACAAGACTGAACCCCGGAGGTGGATCCAAGATGCAGCCTAGATGGACACTGGGCTCCCAGTCTCTCCAGGACTGGGGATGAAAGCTGTGGAAATACTGTTTCTCCGCAAGTTATTAGAGGACCCCCGACAGCGGCTGCCACATAAGAATTCTAGTCACCTGCCATTCGCATGGCCAGGCCACAGTGTTTGAGCAGGACCCCGGCTGCTTGCCTGTGGAGGACTCTGGCTGATCGCCCATGCAGGACCCCTAGCTCCAGCGCCAAAACACCGCGCAGGACCTCAGGTCGCCCACCCACACAGGACCCCTAGCTGATGCCCCCACGTGGGACTGGCTGCTGGCTCCTGTGTGGACCTCCACCTCTCAGCATGGAACTCCCCCGTCGGCCTACACTTGGGGACACTGGACAGGATCTGGAGACAACCTTCTACTTCCACACAGCAGCCACAGAGCAGCATCTCCAAACACATCAACCCACGCCACCACCAGCCAGGCCCTATACTCTATCTCCTAGACGCCTCCACTGTGAGACTCCTTCGTCACCATCTTGGACCTGAGCAGGGAGATACCAGTAAAGAACAGACAACCCCACCTGCTGTATGAGCAGGAAGCAAGCCTTTTTAGTTACCCTGAGACTTTTTTTCCCCTCTATTGTCTTTTTTTCTTTTATTCCTTTCTTTTTCTTCTTTTCTTTCTCTCGCTCTTTTCCCACCCTCACATCCCCAACATTTGTAAAACCAAGTATTTTTTATGCATTGGGCTACTGAGGACTGGGAAATCTGATTAGTATACTACAGTTGTATTATTTAGTCTCGTATCTTCTATCTTTACATGTTTTATTTTTCTTAATGTTTATGTTTCCTTGTTTGTTGTGCTCTATTTTCTTCCTACTTACTTATCTTCCCCAAATCTCTTTCTCTCTTTTCTACTACTAGCCAACTGCTTTTGGATTCCTCTTTCATGCCTTCTAGGATCTAATAACTCTATATCTTCACTTCCCACCTCCCTAACATCTCATCCTACACCCCACGCCTGGTTCTCTTTAGTCCACCAGCAGAAACTGTAGACCCTTTTGCAAACCTATTGTTTATATAGTGGACACTAATTGAACTCATAATTTTTGTATACTGTGACAAAGCTGTAAATGTCCTATTAGGAGCTACTTGGTTTAAAACTATGTATTGTTTGTATTGAGATCTGTTAATATTGGTCTACCCCTTAAAGGAGAGGTATTGAAACCCTGTAGGGGATCTATCAGCCTATAGGATAAAGATTGTGGACCAACCATGCACACGTGGAGGAAGAAACCAACCATGTGCTATGCTGTGGGCCCCCCTTCCCATCTACCAACCGGTGGCTGTCCCTGTCTACTTCCATCTAGAGTCAACAGCTAGGACCAGGAAGATCATCCCTGAGGTCCCTGCAGGCCCGGTTATACCAGAGGTGAGGTACTGGTAACTTGCAGGGACACTACAAGATTATAGGGTAGAAACTGTAATACCTCAGATCGGTACTGCTAAAGAGGAAGATGCATGAACAACATGAAAAAACAAGGGGAAAAAATGCCCCAGAAAAACCAAGATGCTATAATAATAGAATCCATTGACAGCACAGTAGATGAAACATCAGAGAAGGAGTTCAGAACGTACATAATTAAAATGATCTGTGAGGTGTAGAATAACATAAGAGAGCAATTATAGGCAACAATTGATCAGCCCAACAAAGAGATCAGAGAGCAAAGATAGGCAACCATTGATCACTCTAACAAAGAGATAAGAGAGCAAATATAGAGAGCAAAATATTACTTCAAGAAAGAGACAGAGATTCTGAAAAAAAAGCAGAAATCCTTGAAATGAAGGAAACAATAGCTATCCTGAGCAAGAAAAATGAAGCAGGAGGCATCACAATACCAGACCTTCAACTTTACTACAAAGCAATAGTAACAAAAACAGCATGGTACTGGCACCAAAACAGACATGTAGAC
>CM053404.1:46376890-46474622 GCA_028644305.1 Xerus rutilus | reverse complement strand
GGAGAGGGCAGTGCCCGGCTGCAGGACACCTCTGCTAAGAGGCCACCACCTCTGGGTGTCTCTCCTTCCCCAGGCCTCCTTCCTTCATGAAGCAGGGATTTCAGCCCAGCAGGTTGTGGCTCAGCCCTGGCTGCACCTGAGAGTCACTTGTAGTGCTTTTGAAATCCTAGATATACCTCTGCACCCCAGACCGAGTACATGGGAATCTGTGAGGAGGGGCTCGAGCATCTAGATTTTAACAGAACCAGCCAAGGGATTCCAATGGGCTGCCCAGGTGGATGTCCAGGGTCTGGGTGATTTTGGGGGTCCCTTCAATCTACAAGACTACATCTGAGAAACTGGGATGTAGGAAGACCTATCAGTCAGCAGTTCCCACACTCGCTGGTGTGTTGGAACTTGCTGGAACTTTGAAACGAAGTCAGTGCCTGCGCCCACACACCCAAGGTGTGATTCATGGGTCTGGGTTCTGGGGTCTCGCTTGGGCTCTGGAGAGTGCTCAGTCCCTGGGGGAGGGGTTCTCCTATACAGGCAAGGCTGGAAGCCACCACCTTAGGCAATCTTGTTCCTTGGCCAATGGGGAAGCCAGTTTCCCAGGAGCCTCCACTCCTCAAACGTGTGGATCCCTGGCTACAGTGAAGTGTTCCAGCATGTTCAGCTTAGGCCAATGCACACACAACGCAAAACATATATGTATTTTTCTATTGCCTCTGCTGCGTTCCAAAACCCCCATATAAAAATAGTTGATGGATGGCTTTGAAGCATCTCAACCTGACGTCTTATTAGAGCGGCGTGGGAACTTGTAACAGTAAGGATGCTCAGGCCCGGCCGGCTATGGGATCCATATGAATCAATTGGTCTAGGCATGACCTGGACATCACCATTTTGTTAAAACTTATCAGGTGATTTCAATATTCAGCCAAGTTAAGAGCCACCAGGTTGGAGTCGTGGTTCTCAAACTCCAGTGCGCATCAGAGTCACGAGGAGAGAGCATTTATAGCACAGATTTGCAAGCCCTGCGCAGTTGCTGGCTGCATCTCTAACAAGCTCCCAGGGGATGCTAATGCTCTTGGTCCCTGGCCACGCGGTCGAGGCTCACTGGGCTCATGCTTTCACGGGCCCAGGTCCCAGATATTTAAAATTCTTCTCAAAGTTAATTTGATGCTAGGAAACTTGGGCCCTGAGGTCTGACTTCAGAATGGCCTGGCACCTGTACTTCCAATGCCTGCCCCTTAGCCAGAAACCCAAGCAGTTTCTCTCACCCTTTAACAGCAGGAAGAGAAAGGTGTAACCAGGAAGCAAGTGGGAAAGACACCTTCCCTCAGTCCTGCTCCCCTGCGAAGGGGGCCAGAAAAGGCCTCCAGAAATCACTTCCTCTTGGAGGAGACTCATAATTACCCAGTGATCATGGCACCATTCATTCTGCCCTAAAATTAATACATCACGTTGAGAACGATATCACACTAATTTATCACAAGATTTATGAAACTTGCACTTTTTCTAATGAGATTTATGCAAATGCTGCTCTTGCCACTGTTTGTGTTTTTTGAAAGTTTTGACAGGGAAGTAAAGGTCCGGAGCTGTGGGCAGAGGTCCTGCCCCAACTTGGGGGCTCTGACGTAGGGGCGGGGCTCTGTGGCAGTTCCTGCCTCTGGAGGGCCACAGGGGAGCCAGCACCTCTGGCTTTTGCCTCAGCTGGTCACCTGGTCCCGATGATCTCCAGGCACATCCACCTCCACTCTGGCTCCCCTGCTTGTCAGGTGTGGGGGGGCGTTACAGGTGGGCGCTTGGCTTCCTCAGCCAATCAGGCCTTCCAGGTGCTAGGTCTCCAAGAACAAGTGCAGGTGACAGCACCCTGCTGGCCAGGGTGGAGCCAAGTGTGAGCCATGCAAGGCACCCAGGACAGAGCTTACCACGGTGCTTGCACAAGTCTGAGGGCCTCTCCTAAACTTCTGTGCCCCGGGCCTCTTGCTTGCCTTACCTTAGTTCTGGCTTTGCCACCATTTCTTGAGCATCTACTTTATGGCAGGCATTCGACAGAGTGTATTTTGCATGAATAAATTATTTAATATTTACCCTAAACATTCAAGGAAGTTATTCCTACACTCAAGTGAGGAGACTGAGTCTCAGAGAGGTTTGGCAATTTGCCCAAAATCACACAGCCAGGAAAAGGCAGAGTCAGGATTCAAGGGTCAACTGATTTAGGGTCAGCCAGGACCCTCTGATCCTCAAGACAATGTTCTTATCCAGGAACAGCCCCAATGATTGACAGAAGGCCTTTCCTCCTGTTGGAGGTTTACTGCTCCACGTATCCAAGGGTCACATCCCACAGTCTCAAGTATCCAGAAGATAGACTAAAACCCGGAAATGAGCCCCTACTCAAATGATTTTGAGTAGCTAAAACTCTTGGCACAAAATATGTGCACTTAATTTCAAACCCATTATGGAAGAGAGGGGCGTGGTCGGGTCTTAGGAGCCTATTTACTTTTACTTTGTAGACAATCATAACGAGGTTGGTCCTTTGTTGTTTCTGGTTCATAGTGACCTCAGCAGGTATGGGGACAACAGCAGAAGCAAACAGACTGGCAGCCCCTGCTGCCCGCAAATGGGAAAGGTCAAGAATTCCCTGAAAAGTAAGTGCCTCATTTCAGACCCTCCGCCAGTCAGCGACAATGCATTATCATGGAAGGCCTCTCGGGGTGACGTGTTCAATGATGTGCCGAGAAGGGGCTGAAGGATGAGTCACCCCTATGCAGGAAGGCAGGTACATACATAATAGATCTTATGAATATTCCATGCAAGTCATTATAATTAAAAAAAGATTTCGTGCTTAAAGGAATGCTTCCCAAAGTGTATTTCACGAATCATTAATTCCCCGGGAGGCTAACGGGTACTCGATGAAAAAGTGTTCCCTGAGCAAAAGGAAGGCTGCATTAGAGGAAGAACCCGAACAGGCTCCTTTCCTGCAGGACCTGTCAGAACCTTGAAAATGCTGACGTGGAAGCTGACGAGGGGTGGGGAGATTCAGATCTGCCCTGATTTATTAGATCAAGGAATCCTTTTGCCGGGCACAGTGGCACAGGGCTGTAATCCCAGTGGCTTGGGAGGCTGAGGCAGGAGGATCGCAAGTTCAAAGCCAGCCTCAACTTAGCGAGGCCCTAAGCAACTCAGTGAGACCCTGTCTCTAAATAAAATATAGAAAGGGCTGGGGATGTGGCTCAGTGGTTAAGCACCCCTGGGTTCAATCCCTGGTACCAAAAAAAAAAAAAAATCCTTTCTTCCAAGAACATCTCAAAGGATACTAGTGGATGAGGAAGTTGTCACTGGGGAAGCCTTGGGTCAGGAGCTGGTCTGGCTATTCTTACTCCAGGCATCTCTTTTCTTGGGTGGGAGTGGGGGCTGGGGGGCTGGGGTGGATGGATAAATGGACAAATGGGTGAACAAAGGAATAAAGAAACACCTCTGAGGAGCAGATCAGAAGCTCCGCCATGCAGGGACGTGGGAGTGCAGAGCTTTCCAGGTGACTCCTGCTGTCCCCCACAGGGACATCAGTCCCTGCTTCTGAAACTCAGGCCTCCTTAGCCCAGAGGCAGATGGGGGCGTGGTTGCCGCCTTTCCCTCAGGACACATCCTGAGCCTGGAGGATCCTATTCATAACCCTGATGCCAGAGACTTAGAAAACACTTTCCTGGCTGTTGATTCCAGGTCGTCCCCTGGCCCCGACTCAGTGGCCTGTCTAGCAGCCACATGCTCTCTCCACAGATGAAGAAACTGTGGATAGGCGCAGGGGAGCCCAGGTTCTCCTCCCAGCCTGTCTGTGCAAGGTGCCCACCTTTGCCACCTTTGCTCCTGCCTTGGATGCTGTGGCAAAGTCAAGCTAGGAGATGCCAGAGGGGCCGTTCGTCAATCTGCGACAACCCAGAGAGGCTCCCAGACCCACACAGCAGACTACAACCAGCTGCCACAGTGAGCCTGGACTAGTCGCTGGCCCTCTGGTCTGCATCTCCCACCTGACTCTGAGCACTCTGAGGGCAGTTAGGGTGGTCCTGTGCCCTGTCACAGCCTCAGAGACTGGAAAAATGCCTGCCACCAACAGACCCTCGGACAGGGTCTACCAGTCACAGAGTGAATGAATGATGGACAGACCACTGAGCAAGCACAGGGCAATAGAGTCTGAGGGTGTTCAAGAGTGTGGTTCTTGTAATTCCAAAAGCCACACCAAAGCCTCTGTCCCCAGTCTCTACTGGGTACATCCTGTGAGCGGCCTACTGTTCTTGTTTGAAGGGCAAAAATAAGAAAGCAAGAATCAGCATTCCTAAGTCCCCATGTGTCTGGTGTCTGGCTCACTGGGATGGCCATCCTTTGGGTGTTTAGTTTTTTGGGTTTTTTGTCGTTTTTGTTTTCGTTTCTTTCATACCAAGGATTGATCCCAAGGACACTTAACCACTGAGCCACATCCCCAGCCCTTTTTAGTATTTTATTTAGAGACAGAGTCTCACTGAGTTGCTTAGGGCCATGCTAAGTGGAGGCTGGCTTTGAACTTGTGATTCTCCTGTCTCAACTTCCCAAGCTGCTGGGATTACAGGCAAGCGTCACCATGCCCAGCATGGGTGTTCAGTTTTTAATTAGGCAGAGGGAAAGGTCAGGAGTCCTCTTCCTTTAACATTAGTCTCCATCCTTGCAGTTCCATACAGAGCTGGAAGCTCTCAGGTCTCAGGTCATAGAAATGGTGGCCATGGGTACCTGGGAGGCAGGCACAGGGAAAGGGTTGTGGGTGTGCTCAGAGAGGTCCCTTGGCCACTGAGCCAGGGAACCATCCGAGATGGCCCCTTCACCCACAGGCATCCCCTATGGGGTTCACCGCCCTTGTTCTCTGAATGTGAAGGGGAATTCACTCCCAGAGGCTAGGGCAGGACTCTTGACACAGGATTCTGTTTGCTCTCTAGGTCCATCTTTCCTCCTAAACTATTTCCTGAAACCTGCTGGTGTCCTGAGAGACCTAGAAAGGAGGGTAGAAGATGTGTCTTTCATCCTCTTGTGGGTCCCTGTCTCCTTCACTGCAAGCAGGGTCCAGGACAGGGTGGCCAGTGCCCAGAGGAGCATGTCCTCATGAGAGCAGGTTCAGAGGGCACTGCAGGAAGCCATCAATGATCTCCTCTCACACATTGGGCACATACAGGAAGCGCAGGTATGGGGTATGGGGTGTGGACTATTTGCACACTCCGTCCTCTGGCCATGTAACACCCACCTCTCACCACATTGTGATGCAGCAAGAAGGCCCCCACCAGAGGCAGCCCCTAATCTTGCACTTCCCAGCCTCCAGAACTAAGAGAAATAAATTTCTCCTCTTTATAAAGTACCGGGTCTCAGGTATTCTGTTATAGCAACACAAAACAAGCTATGGTAGTGGGTGAACTTGGGCAAATCACCTGCCTCTACATGACTCAGTTTCTGTTTTAGTCAGCTTTTTTTGCTGCTGTGACTAAAAGGACCCAAATGGAACAATGTTAGAGGAGGAAAAGTTTATTTGAGGGCTCTCAGTTTTAGAGATCTCAATCCACAGACAGCTGGCTTTATTCCTCAGGTCTCCAGGTAAGGCAGAGCCACATGGCAGAAGAATATGGCAGAGGGAAGCAGCTCACATGATGAGGGAAGCAGAGAGAGACTCCACTTGCCAGATACAAATATATATCCCAAAGCCATGACCCCAATTCCCACCTCCTCCAGCCACACCTCACCTGCCTTCAGTTACCACTCAATTAATCCCATCAGGTGCCTAATTCACTGATTGGGTTAAAACTCTTGTAACCCAATCATTTCTTCTCTGTACCTTCTTGCATTGTCTCACCTGTGAGCTTTTGGGGGACACCTCACATCCACACTGTAATAATTTCCTAATCTGTAAAATGGGGATAATGTCTATCTCACGAGCTTGTTGTGAGAACCAGTGTATATAAAGCACTTAAAAAGTGTCTAACTCCTAAATACACGTTAAATAAATATTGATTATTAATATCATTCCCCAAGTAATTGATAAAGATGTCACATGGTTCGTTCTAAACCAGGCTCTGGCTGTGTGGTGAGCCTTGTCCATGCTGCCTTGGCTGAACCAGCAACTGTCAAACAGCTTTGGAAAGTCACTCAGCCTCTTTGGGGCTCTGTGATAGGATGAGCTGCCATCTTACCAACAAAGCCACTTATCACTCAGTCCCTGCACAGTCATTTGTTCCTCAATTAACATTTATGGAGGATCTATCTTGTGGCCTCGGTTTGTGTGCCAGGCATAAAGCTAGACAGCAAGGATCAACAGAAGTCGTAATACAATTAGCAAAGAAAACCCCTACTCTCAAACAGGCCATGACCTGAATGGTCCCGATCTCGGATTCTGACGGTCGGGTGTGGTCCAGGCACCAGGAACTTGCCCACAACCAAAACCCAAGAACGAAGCATTTGAGCTCAAATATGTCTGTAAATGTATTAAACAGCTAAATGGGTGGACAAGAAAGGGAAGGAATACACAGGCCAAAGACTAAGTGAAGGGGGAAGCCCAGGAGGACGTGTCATGGGCTGAACTAAGGAGGCCTGGGTTTTCATTTTTGCAGCCTCAGGGCTCAGAAAAGAGGAGAGAAGGCCCAGGCCTGCTCTCGTGCCACCCCAGGTAGGAAGTGTACCAGAAAGTGCCCCCCATCCAGCAAGGGCCCCAAGGAACCACACCATGTTGGAAGGGCAAGCTAGAAATAAATCCACACCCCTGCACAAACAAACGAGGAGTCTAAAGAAGAAGAGAAAGGAAATCATCTCTCTGAAATTGTCTGAAGGGAGAGAGGAATACAGCCATAAAGGATCTCAAAATGGTACCTGTGAATTTGCAGCTGCTGGATTCACCTGGCCTGGGTGTCAGAGATCCTTGAATGAAGAATTCAACTTAAAGTGGTTCCAGAGAAGCTGTGAACTTAAGTGCTTAACAAAAACACAAATCATCTCTGGAGGAGCTCACTTGTATTCCAGGAGTCAAAGAATCCCTCTCCTCATCTACCAAATGAATAGTCAAAACACACTCTCTCTCTCTCTCTCTCTCTCTCTCTCTCTCTCTCTCTCTCACACACACACACACTAAACAAGACACCATGAATGGAATTTTGAAGAAAAATACCATAACCATACCCTCAAACGCTTCGGGTACTAGAATTATCAGGTGTGGAGTAGAAAATATATTTACTAGCTCTCAACAACGAAAAGAGAATCTTGTGAACATGAGTAAAAAACAGGGGAATTTTTCAAAGGGATTAAGTCGAGCTCCTAGAAATCAAAATACAATAATCAGAATTTTAAACGTGTTGGTCTTACTGCTGAGTAGATGTGGCTAAAAGGAGAATTAGTGAACTGAAACACAAAATTGAAGAAATTTTCCAGAACACAGTTCAGCAGGTCAAAGATGGAAAATATAATGGAGAGGCCGAGAAGGAAAAGATTGAAAGGTCTAGCTCATATTTAACTGAGATTCAAGAAGCAAATAATGGAGCAGAAGCATCATTTGATGTGATAGTGGTTGCAAATGTTCCAAAACTGATCAGAAACTCCACAGATTCAAGAAGCCAAACAAAACCCAAGCAAGAGAAATTCATATATAGGCAGATCTTGACAAAACCGCAGAACAACAAATAAAAATAGAATATTCTAAAAGCAACTAGAGAAGAAAAACAGACTACCTTCAAGGAACCAGCATTGAAACCAGAAGCAAATTTCTCAATGACAACCACTGATCCCAGAGCCAATAAATTCATATTTCAGTGTAGTTGAGAGAAGGTAAATGCTACACTAGAATTCTATACCTAGCAAAAATATCTTTCAAGAACAAGAAGGAAAGAAAGACATGTTCTGGCTATTTAACTAGTCTCTTTAGGAATCAATAAAGTCACAAGCTCCGTGTTGCTAGGAGTCAGGTAGGAATCAGAGAACAAAGAAATTTGGTGAGTCAGGTGAAGTGGTGCATGCCTGCAATCCCAGTGGCTCAGGAGGCTGAAGCAGGAGGATCATGAGTTCAAAGCCAGCCTCAGCAACTTAGCAGGGCCCTAAGCAACTCAGAGAGACCCTGTCTCTAAATAAAATATTTTTTTAAAAGGGCTAGGGATGTGGCTCAGAGGTTGAGTGCCCCTGGGTTCAATCCTCAGTGCCAAAGGGAGGGGGAAAAAAAAGGAAGTTTGGTGAGGACTTTGATTTGTAAAGTGACAACGGGGATGGCGCAGGCCTCCCGCCTCTCTCTCCTGGGTTCCAGCAGACGGTTGCCAGACAATCAACAAAAACTGGAAACCCATGTTTTGATAGAAAAATTTCCAACATTTAAGTCTTGACAAACAAACATGTTTAGAGAAACTGAGTGGTCAAACAAACCAAGCCTGGGAACATATTTGGCAAAAAGATCACTGGTACACTATGGGCCAGAGGGAGATAACTGACTGACGTCAGAGGAACAGGAAAAGGGGTAGCCAAGGCTGTGGTAGGAAAACTCTGCCATCAAACCCTACAGCTCTGGGTTGCCCAGCACTGGTAAGCAGCCTGGTTCCTAGATGGAAGGGCTTCCAGCTTCTTCTCTGAGAACTGTACCCAAACTCATGGCATCCTATATGCAGAAGTCCCCTGGGATGCCCTCCACCTCCTTTCTCCTAGTAAGTGACTTTTCTCTCCACACATCAGCCAGGGCATCTCCTAGGGGCGGGGTGAAGGTGAGCTAGGGCAGGGTGGGGGAAGCCTTCCCTCTCCTGCCCCCAAGTTACCCATCTCAAGGGTAACTGTCTATGGCCCACCTCCCCATTCCCCCAGGGCCTGATCCTAGCCCAGAGCTGGGCTCCTTGCAGGGCATGGAGTTCATGGTGTTGGCAACCAGTGGATAGTCATGTGTCCTCAGAAAAGTGCAGAGAGGGGCAGGTACCACGGCTTGGGGAATGCAGATGCCTCTGCATTATGCATATAACCAACAACTGTCCCCACACTCGCGCCCAGCTGATGTATTTTGCAAGGCCTCGAGGTGGGGTACCTAAGTGACCACCAAGAACATTACTAAGCAAAAGAAGAACTTGGGCTGGCTTATGTACATGATGGGGGAAAGACAACACAGTGAGGCCGAGGGTGAGGACAGGACCTCTGAAGTGCTCACTAGGGTGAGGCCACGTCCACCCTCAGCACACTCATGGTCTGGGAGGTGGAGGCAAGCCCTAACTGAGTCATCCCACCAGGAATCATCTCACGGCAAAAGTGGGAAGTGAGAGACCCCACCCCACCCAAAGAGATGACTTCTTCTTTCCAAACTTCTTTGTGTTTCTAAGAATTATTAGATTTATTTTAATTTCATTAATTTAAATCATTCAAAGTTCAAAAGGCACAATCCCCACCCCAGTCTTCCCTTGCAAGAACCACTGTGGGCAGCTCCTTAGGTACCTTCCCAGAGATAAACCTAGGTTATACACACACACACATACATATGTATATATACTTTATTCCTCTTTCTAAAAATACAAGTGGAAGTCTCCTGTCCTGCACTCAGCTAGATCTCTGGCAGGAGATTTTATAGATGCAGGAAATGACATGTGAATGAACTTGGGCTTGGAGGATCAGCTGGGGGCTGGGGGGTGGGGAGGGGAGAGGACCATTCCAACAGGGGCAGTGTTCTAGATCCTCCCTGGGGAGGTCTGGGTGAGGGGCTGCTTCTGCCAACCAGAAGGACACAGAGTCTCTGCCCTGCCCAAGGCTGTTTTCCTCAGGGGCGGCCTGTGTCCACTGCGTGGTTGATGGGAGGGTACAACAGCTTGGCGCCTCGACTCTATGTGGATCCTCCTCAGAGCCTCCCAAGGCATCCCAGCTGCACGCCTCCCTCTGCCCAGCCCTGACGCCTCACTCCTGCACCCCCACAGACCTCCTGCACACAGATCCCCACCCCACAGTCTGTTTCTAGAGACCCTGGTCTCAGACAATGGGAAGTGGTCTGAGGGTAGGGGTGCTGGCGTTGGCATGCCAGGTTCCAGTCTAGCTGCATGCGACTGACTGTGGGATGGTGACTTTGTCCTGAGTTGCCTTCTATGTATAAAACAGGAACATCACATCTGTCCTATTCTGTTGGAGGGCTGGTGTGAGCTGACATGCAGGGAAATCTTGGGAAACAGGGATGCCACCTTAAGCCACATTACCTGCAGCTGGGCTCCTGCCAGCTCTCCTCCTGCCTCTGCTCTAGACTGGCAGGAGTGGACAACCCCTCCTCCATCCCAAGTCCCCCAGTTGAAGGCCCACCTCCTCCAGGAAGCCATCCTGGACTGTCACACTCTCTTCCTCCTCTCTCTCCTCTGCCATGTCAGAAGTGTCTCTACCAAATAATCTATCAATTCAGTGATTTGCACAAGAATATCCCTAGAGACAGAGAAAGGGACTTGTATCTCTGGAAATGGAGGGCCGAAGGAAGCAGACCCTTAAAGATGAAGTTCATTCACAGTCTTGTGTTTACTATTTCATCCACTTGCGTCTTCATGCATTCACTCATTCATGCAATAAATTTCCCCTGAGCGTCATCCTCACAGCGACAGGACAGGCGTGGCTCCAGTCTTTATGGAGCTGAGGATCAAGCTGATCTGTCTTGAAAATCTATGCCAACTCTTCATTCTACTCCACAATACAGTCAAAATTTATTTTAATATAATTCTATCTCCATCCATTACCCAATACAATCAACCATCCAGGGAGGTAGGTTAGTCTTATCTGTGGTTTCCAGTGTGCCCTCCAGGTCCATGTATCCCAGGATGAGAAGCCCCAAGTGGTATACTCTGCCATGAAACCAGAGCCATAGATGCCAAACCAGTCCTGACCACCCTAAGGCAGGCCAGCATGTCTGCCCAGCACCCAGGCCACCCCTACCCTACACTGCCCACGCGACCCCCATTTGTTCAGACAACCAGTAGAGGACCCTTGGTCCCAGAGAGGGAGGACCATCTCTCGGCTTCAGAGCTGAGTTCTGACGCAATTAAAGCAGTGGGCCATCCCGCACAGCTTGGCTGGTTCCCACCAATGAGGAGATGGGGTGGGGGCGGGGCTGCTGCAGAGCAAATGGGTGTCTTCTCAGAAGAACAGCTTTGGGTACCTCCTCCCGTGCTCCTGCCTGGATCGTCCAGGCAGAGGTGGCAGCCTGAGGACAAAAAGGTCACCACAGGAGGGAGGGTCCCTGATGCTGTCACTCACCCAGCACACCAGCTCACTCCAGCCACTGCCAGTCAGTCTTCTGGAACATGCACCCAAGGACACTCTCCCAGTGACTCATTCTTTGGAGTGAGCGGGAACTTTCATGTAAAAAAAAGAAAAGCCCTAATTTTGTAGCCTGGAAGTTGACCAATGCACCAATGCGTGTGAGAAGGTCAAGGCCTGCTCCTAATACAGTCACGGCCCCTGAAGTAGAAGGGAGCATCCCTAACTCGACTGTTCAGAGACCAGAAGCCTCCAGTGGCAATTAAATTTAATTGGAAAGCCTTGAGACACAGGCCTTCGAAGGCCAGAATCAAGACAAAGATGCCTACATTGCTGCTAATGTCCACAAGTGACACTCTGGGTGGTCCAAAGTCATCCCCAAGGTCAACCAGCAGAGCAGGGCGGGGCTCTGACCTTTAGCCTCCCACGCCTGCATTCTGCTGACCCTGTGCTTTCCCGAAAGAGCTGGTGGAGGACCTGCTCTGAGCACCACACCAGCCCTGGCCCAGAGGGCCACGCCAAGGCCCGCTGGCCCCACCCGAGCCAAGTCCTGCCACACACCCCAGGGCGGAGATGACGCCTCTCCCAGGTCTCCTGCTCACTGCCTCCTCTTTCCCCTGCCCCCCAGGGAGATGGAGGAGGACAGAGGAAGATACTTGGCAGGTGTCTTGCAAGCACCTCGGCCCCCGTCTGCTTATCGGCATCCCTGCCACCTCGCCACGGCAAATTGCCTGTTGATGAATGAGGCTATTTAAGAACGAGTGATGCTGGCATCACAGTTATTAATGAGGACGACGTGGAGAGATGTTTAAGAGCGACCTGACTGTTCCCACATCCTCCCATCTGTGAGTAATGGGCCTGCTGTGCTCAGCCCTGGCCTTCCACCTCCAGGAGCAGGCCCTGGGACCAGGTGGCCACAGGAGGTATGGGACAGCAGAAGGACCCCAGGACCATGATTTGCACTCCAGACAGGGAGGAAGTCAGAGTGTGCGTGTGAGAGGGCACGTGTGTGTGTATACATGTGCACACGTGTGTGTGCTCAGGAATTGAGTGTGGGAACACACACTACAGGTGTGCGTACCTCAACCAAGTGATTCAGTCCCCAAGTCGGAGCTTAAGCTCTGCACCTCGGTGTCCTCACCTGTTGAATGGCCTGGCACAGAACCCGTGAGCATCCCATTGGCTAGTCTCCAGGATGGGCTGAGTCAGGGGCCACCAAGCACGGTAAAGGTCCCAAATGGAATGCTGGGGACACTCCCTTTTCTACCGCTGGAGCTCCCGAGGCAACTCCCCATGGAGCAGGTGCTGGGGAGAAAGAGCCAGAGTGGAAGGAGGGAGCGGGCACCTGCCTGGGTTCCTTAGGGATGCTGGCAATGGAGCAGGGAGACTGGCAGATTGAAGAACAGGACAAAGGGCAGGGCTGAGGCCCAGCTGGGGCACACTGGAACAGCCAGTGCCAACATCCTGAACACCACGGGAGGACTGGCAAAGACTGGCTGCTCCAGATATGCTCTACCTAATGCACTCACTCTCCAGGGAGCTCAAACCTCCCCAGCAGAGGGTCTTGGGACTCGCTGCAGCCCACGGCCAGGTCTTGTGCTAGAAAGGTGAGTAAGCACGTCCTTCACCCGTCACCCACGGAGGCTGAGCGTGATCTCGGTGACTGAGCAGGGTGTGGCCTGCCAGCATGGCGCCCCGTGTCCTGAGACTCCCCCCGACATGGAGGAAGCTCTCCAGAAAGCAAAGCCCTGTGGGCATCAGGGCAGTGGCTGAGCGGTGATTTAAGGCCAGGCCCCTGTGCCCGTCCATAGTCAGCAGCAGGAGGGATCTTGGAACATCGTGTCCATGTCCTCCGCAAAACCGCAGCTGAAGACACTGTCAGCTCAATGTCCTTTGTGCTAAGACCCACATGATCAATTCCTGCTTGAGATGTACTTCCAGGGAGAAAAACTGCATCTGTAGATTAATGGGCACGCTTCCTGTTGCCTGGGAACTCTTCAGCATGGCTCCCTTTTGGATTTAACTGTCAGAAAACTTAGGGCCAAACGCGACACCCCCACTGTTGTAATTTTTGCAACGCAGGCACCTGACACCACCTAAATCCCTCTGCTTCCTCGGGTACACATTTATCCTCCAGCGTCTCTAGGTGTATGGGGCTTTTCCTGCTGAGCCCTCAGCTCCTCTTGGAGGTGAGAGATCAGGAATCAAAAACCAGGCCAGCAGCATCACTAGGACCCCAGACCTCCGCACCTGCCCTGCAGCACAATCCCTTCATGGTCCTGAGCACAGGAGACACCCCACCAGGGCCCTGCGGGGTGGAGGAGACCACTCTTCCTTGCCTGTGGGGTGTGCACCCCTGGCCTCTGCTGTCCACCAAGGCCTAGGGACAGGAGGCTTCCCAAAGGGACAAAAACTTCCGTCATCAGTTTCAAAGCAGCCCTGTCACTGAGAAAAGAGAGCAGTCTCTGTCTTGGGGTAGGGGTCCAGGCAGGTGGGGAGGGGCAGACCTGCAAGGGATTCTGAGATCTGGGTCCTTCACGTGGGGATCTCTACTTTGGAGGCTGAATACTGGAGGAGGTAGAAAAACGCAAAGGAGAAAGAAGAGGAAGGGAGAGAAAGAGGAAGAAGGCTGGAAGGAGGAAGGCAGCGTTTACAAAGGAGGAAGAGGAAGGCCATGGCAGTGGCCCTCATGCCAGGAAGGAGAGGCGAGGAGGCCACAGGTGTGGGGGACACACAGGATGGGGACAGCCAGGACGAGAACACCTCATGGAGACCCTGCTCCTCTGTGGAGCGAGGATAAGAAGAGGGCTCCACTCACCTGGCCCCTGATATCTCCCCTGCAGGCAAGGAACCCAAGCTCTTTAGACACCAAGCAGCACGGAATGACTTCAAACAGCTGAGATGCCCCCCAGGCCATGGCTGCGGGCAGGCAGGAGTGCATTCACTCCAGGCAAGTGGACCCCATGCAGTGCCAAGCTCAACACTGCCCCAAGGTCCCTATCATGGCTGCTTCCCAAGGCTCAGCTCAGAGAGTCGGAGAATGAGAGAGGCCCCTGGGCCCCAACGCTTGGTCCACAGAACTGCAGAGGAGAAACTGACCCAAGAAGTCCTTTGTCCCTCCAGCAATTGTCCGGGGGCACAGTTTTGAAAGCATTCCTCCCTGGCCCCATGGTCTAGGCAGAGGCTGGCATTGAACAAACTGTTGAGTGGCACCCAAGCAGAAGGATCTGGTTCAGGGCACTGGGGACCCTAGTGACCCTGGTTTATCTAACATCAACTCCGAGAAGAGGTGCTATCGGACACTCCCTCAAGTGCTGTTCCCTTCCCTGGAGCCACGTGAGACCTTCTGTACCCCAAAACATACCAACGCCTTCTCTGTTCCCTGGCTCCCAGGGGTGACTAAGTGGGCAGCTGGCTGCCAGCCGTCAACCTGTTTCAGGTAAGAATCCCGTGAAGAGCGTCCCCTTCCACTTGGTCCACCGCTCTGCTGCCTCAGGGCAGAGAGCGCTCTCCTGTGCACATGTTTGTTCATCCAAGCACCACACGGGGGATACTCAGGTTGTGCTGGGCCCTACAGACCCCAGGGGAGGGCAGTGTACCACCAGCAGAGCAAACTGCCAGGAACATGGGGCAGCCAGCAGCACCACAGCCAGAACTGGGGTGGGGCTCCCCAGGGGCCCACGGTCCCCTCCCCCACCCACCCCCAGCCTGAGGTTCCCTAGCTGTGGATATTTGCAAAGCCAACTTGGCCCGTCCACTGGGATACCCAAAGCCAGCATGTCTCAAATGGAACCCCCATATTCCTCCAGGGGATCCCCACAGGGCATCAGCACCTGCCTAGGTCCAGAAGCCATCACTGACTCCGCTCTCTCCCTCATTGGCAGCCCCGACAGCCAGCCATCAGCCAACACGGTCGAGTGTCTCCAGCGTGTCCCCATCCCTGCCTTCCTCCCCAGCCGAGCCAGACCACCCGCCTTGCACCTGCAAACCCTGTGCTCCTCTGGCCCTCCAAACCCTCTCTCCACTCGGCATCCCAACCCCGCCCCCTCCTAGAGCCCATCAGCAGGACGCAGATGCCTATCCTCAACCTGCCCAGGCAGGTAGAGGCTCCCTCCAGCCTTGGTGCCCTTGCTGCTCCGCTGGCCCCAGAGTACCTCCTGCAGCCTCGCCTCCAAGTTGCCCCTCTCGTCCCAGCTCAAATAACGCCTCCTCCTTGGAGCCCTCCCCAGCCACCTACCCAGAGCAGCTGCCTGTGCCTCGCCCTGGTTGCTGAAGTGGTTTGGATGCTCAGGAGTGTGGCAGAGCCAGGAGGGCAGTGCCCATGTCATGTTCCCCACTGTCAGCCCAGCACAGGTCCCAGGGGACCACAGGGCTTCCTAAACGCTCGCTGAATGAACTGCTGCAGAAATGACAAGACACAACTGGGAAGTCAGGACAGTACTTAACACGAGCGAAACACTGGTGGCAGCCCCGGGGCTGCTTGGACCTCTGGCTACCATGTGCTCAATGCTCCCTATATTCCCATGCATGGCCCCTGGGTGGGCCACTGGGATGCAGGAAAAAGGAACCTCTGATGAGACAGAGGTGTGTCCTCCCCCACTGGCCCTCCCTCTGCTACAGCAGACTCTAGATGTGACATGTTGATGGGGTGGCAGGGCCTTGAGAGGAAGCAGGCTACGTCACTGAATCATCACACAGTGATAGGGCCCGGTCACCCAGCTTGAATTTTGAGTGACCAACAAAGACAGCGCTGGGTGAGCCCCTGAGCTGGTGCTGATGGGTACCTCATCTCAGCCACGTCTGTCCAGTGGCTCACAGTCCCCGAATTGCCCCTGGTGGATACAGACACACAAGCACACTAACCCTGCTCTGGAGCAGCGTGTGCTCTGGCACCCTACCCCCTGCACGCCCGTCCCACCCTGGCATCCGCCGCCTGCCTCCCCGGCCCTGGCCCGCAGCCCACTGCCCACGGGACAGCCTCACGTGGATTGTGCGTCCAGAACCTGTTTAAGGCGTGAGGCTTCCAGGAGCACCTTATCTTTTGGAGACTCAAACTTTTTTTTTTTTCTAACTTTTTTTTAGTTGTAGATGGACACAATGTCTTTATTTTACTTATTTTTATGTGGTGCTGAGGATCAAACCCTGTGCCCCACACATGTGAGGCAAGCGCTCTACCACTGAGCCACAACTTCAGTCCCTTGGACACTCAAAATTCTAAGGCCCAAAGGAATGGCTTCCTAGTGGCAGAATTCCTGGTGCTGAGAGCCACCAAGGAGTTGCCTGAAGTGTCCCCGTGAGTCTACTGCAAAGCTCCTGCAGACAGACAGGATCCCCTCAGCCTCGCTCTCCCACCCGCCCAGCTCTCCTACGGGATTCAATCCCCCACCCCCACCGAGCCCTTAGGCAAAACCCCTGAAGCCTTCCACTCCCTGTGCTCCACAAGGCACCCTGCGAGGGGTGCTCCCTGGGACAGGGAGAACGAGGCTGAAAGCAAGGAGCGCAGGAAGCCCCACACGCTAGCCCTGCCTCCCCTTTCTTTCACACAGGCAAGTCAGGGATCAGCCTGGGAAAGAGAAGCACAGGAATTTGGGAGACATTACACCTGGGTTTGAATCATGCCTCCTTTTCTTCCCTGCTGTGTGACCCTAGGCAAGGCACTTAATGTCTCTGAGCCTCATCTATATATGGGGGGAAATCATTTCCTGCTTCTTTAATCATTCTAAGGATTAAATGCGGAAATACTTATGGAAGTTCTTGCCTTGAAGCAGCAGCTCAGTAAGTGGCTACTCCCTTCCCTTTCTCAACCTAAAGCCACAAAGTCTTCAGGTGATGAATAAACGAACACAGAAATGGGGTAGGTAAAGCAGCCCTCTGCCTGCCCAGTCGCCCTCCATTTATTTATCTGTTTGTTTGTTTATTTATTTATTTTGGCACCTGGGATTGAACTCAGGGGTACTCGGCCATTGAGCCACATCCCCAGCCCTATTTTGTATTTCATTTAGAGAGAAGGTCTCACTGAGTTGCTTAGCACCTCGCTTTTGCTGAGGCTGGCTTTGAACTTGTGATCCTCCTGCTTCAGCCTCCCGAGCTGCTGGGATTACAGATGTGCGCCACTCTATTTTTATTTTTTAAAAAAGAAGAGGGAGAAGGAGGAGGAAGATCCTCTTTTTCAGCCATTTGCAAAAAAGGGCTCTCAAGCAGATCCGAAAGGGTTTTCACATGTGTCCTGGTTGTGGCGTGAGGCCCGCAGGGCCTCCATAGCCCGTGCACCAGCAGCCTTGCTTGGAGGAACCCTTAGCAGCGCCAGAGGCCAGTGAGAGACAAGGCTAGAGGAAGCCATGGCATCCGACACTCCTGACCATGTGTGCCCAGGACAGCCCCTGGTCCTAGGTATGCAAAATGTGTCAGCTACAGCCAGAGTTGCAAAGGGATTCAGGTGATGAGCTCTGTCACACTGGGAAGTTCAGGGTGCTGCAGGACAGAGAAGCATTTTGCTATGACAGGCTAAGGTGGCCATAGGAGTCCAGGAAAACAGAGCCCTGAAGGGTACAGAGAAATTAGCAAGGGGTAGAGGAAGAGGGAAGGGCTTTCCTGGCAGAGGAAACTACAGGTGCAAAGGCTCTGGGGTGCAAGGTCCCCTTCCCCATCCGCAACCCCAACCCGAGGTTCCCCAGCTGTGGACATTTGCAAAACCAACTTGGCATGTCCACTGGGATACCCAAAGCCAGCATGTCTCAAACATGAACTCCCATGTTCCTCCAGGGGATCCCCCCAGGGCATCACTCCCTGCCTAGATCCACAAACCAGAAGCCGGGTGAAACAGTACATCCTCAGCTATGGCAGGAAGGGCAGAGCGGTAGGGAGACTGAGAAGTTGGGAGAGGCTGGCAGAGCCTGGATCATCAAGGGCCCTGCATGTGGGCTATGGATCTCTGATTTAACACGCCAGCAATGGAGGACTATGAAAAGACTTTAAAGGAGAAAGGTAATTGACTTCATTTGTACCGTCAAAAAGATTCCTCTGGCAGATCTGTGTTAGCAGAGACTGAGGCAAAGAGACTCTTAAGAGGTGACCATGAACCTGAGGTCTTGGGTGAAAAATCCCTCCCATCTTACACGCCCATTCTGAGAGTGATTGCTTGGGATGCTGGGTGGAGAAAACTAAGATCGACTAGTGATGTCTGGCCTGGGTACCGGATAAGAAAAAGGTGGTCTCTGTGCCAGGAACTTGCCAATCCTGGGCTAAGGAGAGAAAAGGAAAAAAGAAAGGAGTGAGCAGTGTGAGAAGCATTTGGGGAATAGAAACAGCAAGAACTAGCGACTTAGTAAGTGGATTCAAGACTACAAGGTTGACCCGCCAAGTCCTGGCCGAGCAACAGGCACCACCAACTAAAATTGGGACGAGAGGGAAGAGAGAGATTCAGGTTTGGGTCTGGGTGTGCAGTGCCCGAGGACTAGGCCAGGCATCCCAGAGACGGGACCATTCACAGGTGGAGCTCTGGGAAAGGGAAAGCTGGGGAGTGGGATTTGCTGGGGGATCTCACACAGGGCGGTGGAGGCCGTGGGAGAGGCGAGGCCCGGGGAGAAGCCATGGAGGACGCAGGGGAGGGGGCTGGAGACAGAGGCCTGAGAAGAGCCCATGATAAAGGCCAAGAAGCTCTCCAGGGAGGCAGGGGACGCCTGGCAGAGAGGATGGAGGGCAGGTGGGTCTGCTATATGGAAGGCTGCAGGAGGTCGAGAAGCAAACCCCAAGGATGGCTCCCTCTGGGACCTCATTCAAGGTCAAGAACAAAGCAGCCCCAGTGTTCCCAGTGCTGTCTGCCCAGGAACTCCCCCAGTTTCTCTCTGAGGATGTCCTCACTCTAGAGGAGTCTGGAGAGGCTCCTGGGGAGCCATCAGGTAGGCAAGGGAAGGGCAGCCTGGAGCTCTGGCAGAGGTCCTCCATCCCCTTCTGTCTTTGTGACATATTTCACAGTTGAAATAAAAAATAAAAATAAGAAGTTCCAAACAAGAGCAACAGGACAGACAAGGCCCAGCAGACAAACCCTGTCCAGGCTGCCTGCTGTTTCCATCCTCTGTCCCCTCAGCCAAGTCAGAGGATTTCCATTTATACCTGGAGGATCTGTTCCAGCTCCAAATCTTTGCAGAGGACACTAAGGAGACAACCAGAGTGGGTTCCATTTCCCCTTTTCTTGGCTTCCTATCCAGCCACCTGCTGTGTGACCTTGAGCAGGTGGGCCTGCTTGGGCCCTTCCCTTCCTCCCTTCCCGCTTAGGCCCTGAATTCCTTAGTAAAGTAAGAGGGTTGGACTAGAGATACCTAAATCCCCTTCCAGACACAAGTCTCAAATTCTCCCAAATCATCCACTTGATTTTTCTGGGTTCAAAATGAGCAAAGAGCAGGGAAGCAATTTCCACATGTATCTGTGTGTGTGTGTAGGTGTGTGCGCACGCACGCAGGCCTGCATACATGTGCATGGCGTGTGCACCCTGTACTAAAGACCTAGCCACCACCACTGGCAACCCGCATGGTTCACGTGATCACAAGGAAGGTGCTGGTTGCTTACTTGAAGCCCTGTTTCCACAGGAGGGGGGGGAGGAGGGGGAGGAGGGGGAGGAGGAGGAGGAGGAGGAGGAGTGCAGTGTGTCTTTGTGCAGTGTGTCTGTGTGTCATGCTCAGCTTCCATCAATCAGCAAGCTCTGAAAGGCACCAGGAAGGAGCTCAGAATGGACATCAGAGGGACAGAGGGCCTTCAAAGTCATCTAGAAAGTTCTCATTTCATCCAGGAGTGGTAGTGCACACCTGCAATTCCAGCGACTTGGGAGGCTGAGGCAGGAGGATCGCAAGTTCAAAGCCAGACTCAGCAAGTTAGTGAGGCCCTAAGCAACTTAGCGAGACCTTGTCTCTAAATAAAATAGAATAAGGGCTGGGAATGTGGCTCAGTGGTTAAGCACCCCTGGATTCAATCCCCAGTACCAAAAAAAAAGACAAACACACAAAGTTCTGATTTCAAAGTACGGAAACCAAGCCAGAGACGGTAGCCAACCTGCTAGGCCACACAGCATGTTGGAAATGAGCCAGAGCCAACCCCAAGATCCTACTTGAAGGCTGAGGGCCCTCCCACCCACCTCCAGGATTCCGGCCCCAGCACAGAGCCATTGTCTGCTCGATCCCATTCCAGCCTCTGCCCCAGGCCCCAAGCCCACCCTGGTCCTGCCACAGTCTCACACCCTGGTGGCACTGGCCAGCGATCCTGTCTCCTTCATGCCCCCGCCCCACCCGCCACCCTCCCCAGGCAAATCCCGCAGGGCGGGGGCGGGGGCCTGTGGGTGAGGGATGGACCGTGCTGTGTTTTCTCTCGTCACACAGGCATACAGAATGACAGACCTTGGGAACTGGGCATTAATACCAAAGATTTATAGTCAAATCTGTCACGCCTGAAGGCACTTCCCCCAAACTTGGCTCGGCCTGAAGGTCGCTTTTCCGAGGTGATAAGTGCAAAAAAGATGTCCTCACCCGCCCTCCTGGACTCTCCCCGCCAGGGAGGCAAGAGCCCAGGCAGAGAGAAGGCAGCGGGACGGGACGGGACTCCCGCAGAGCAGCCAACGAGCCCACCCTCTCCACCACACTGCTCCCTGCCCGCCCCCGCCCTGCCCAGCGCCACCCTCAAACAGGTGCCCAGGCAGTGGGCAGGCACCAGGGAGGGTGCTCCTGGCCGCTCCTGGAGATGCCCCTGGAGCCAGAGGGCTAAGCTTGGTCATGGCCTCTCTGCACTGAGGGGAGGAAGGGGAAGTATCCGGCCCAGGCAAAATGCCCGTGCCCCCTGGTGGCACAGCTCTGATCATGCTCCACCTGAGAACTGGAGGCTTCCCCGAAGGGCCTGGGAGGAAAATAAGTCACCACCCTGGTGACCCTAGGAAGGGGCAGAGGCCAAGGTTCATCCATTCACCAAATATTCAGCCAGAGTCTCCTGGGATCCTGGGGTGGCAGAGCTGGGAGAGGCCCCAGACGCTGACCACACAATGGCCCATTTCCCACACAGGGAAACCAAGATGCAGGCAGAGGAGGTAGGAATTCAGCTGTCACTCACATGACGATTACTGGTACCTTCCTGAGGGCCTGGTCTGCCAGCCAGGCCTCATCTCACTGCCCACTCTGAACAAAGTCCTGTGCTGGACACGAGGGCATAAGGACTTTCAAGTTCTCGCAAAAGGATCAGAGTCTAGCAGAAGGCACCAGGCTGCTGCCTGTGGAGCCCTGAACCAGCGGGCAACTTAACAGCAAGGCTGTGGCTCACACCTGGGCTTGTCCCACCCTCCTAAGAGGTTATGTTTTAGCCGGGCACCGTGGCACAGGCCTGCAATCCCAGTGGCTCCGGAGGCTGAGGCAGGAGAATCGCAAGTTCAAAGCCAGCCTCAGCAACGGCGAGGTGCTAAGCAACTCAGTGAGACCCTGTCTCTACATAAAACACAAAATAGGGCTGGGGATGTGGCTCAGTGCTCGAGTGCCCCTGCGTTCAATCTCCAACACCCCCCCAAAAAGAGATTATTTTTTCTTAAGAGGAAACTGAGGCCCAGGCCCAGTGACCACTCACCACCATGATCCAAGGCCCCTTCTAACCACTCTCTCCCAGGAGAAGGCCACTTAGCAAACCCCATCCCAGACAAGCCTTGTTTGGCTGCCAAATGTTAGGTCTCAACTCTCAAAGCCGAGAGAGGCCGCGGCCAGCTGAGGTGGCCTCCGAAGACTTCCTAGAGGAGGCAGCAGAGGCCCAAGCCTCAGCAGGGACACTGTCCTAACCAGAAGGAAGCTCCCAGGCCAAGTCTCAGGGGCTGCAAGCATTCCCTGGGGGACTTCCCAGAGGCAGAAGTGACTGGACCCCCTGCAGAGCATGCCAGCCCAAGCAGCAGGCGGTTTCAGACTGCCTGGCAGCTGGTGTCCCCAGCACTGCAGCCAGGGAGGGGCAGGAGACGCGGTGGGTGCCAGCAGCCTGGACTCCAGAGCCTAGCCCGAGATTGGTGCGGTGCCTGGGTTATAGATGAGCTAAATTAGCTGTGACGCTCATTAGCGGCAGCTCCTAATTAGTGAAAATTAATATTGGCTTTGATAAAGACGTCGGCAGCAGCTCTCCACAGCAGAGGCAGCGTCGACCTTGTCAGCCTGGCTAACAACAGGGTAAGCGGAGGTGCCAGGGGACCCAGCCATGAGCAGCAGATCACAGGAGAGACAGCATGCCCTCCCGTGTTCAACCGGCAATCTGGCCGTCATTCTGCAGGGCCCACCTCACTTCGAGTGGCCCTGGGATGCTCTAATGACCACAGAGCCACTGAGGCTGCATCTGTAAACACTGTCACTGCAGCTCTTGGCTTCTGTGCCCCTGGGTATGTTTTCACGTGGACTCATACTCCCAAGAATCTGGAAATACATACTTTTTTAAAATTCCATTTCACAGATAAGAAAAACTGAGGCTCAGAGAAGTCGAGTGACTTGTCCTGCAACATCTGGGCACCAGGATTTGGACCCAGACAGGATGGGGACTCTAGAATCATGCTCCCTGCTCTCCTCTGCCCCAACCCCAAAAGAGGCCACCTGGCGGCAGCACATCACAAGACACTTAGCATTGGCTCCACATCTAGCAATCGGCAAACACTTACGAAGAAATACAGGGATAACCAGAGGTGCCCTGAGTCCTCCAGAGTGGTCCTAGTTGCATTTCCTTCTCCACTCTTTTAAGGCTACAGAGAACCTGTGTTTCCATTTGGAGCCACCAAGGAAGGCACTTCTCAGAAGCTGCCCAGGACATCTCCAGACCCTTCGTTCTAGAACATGCCTCTGTGGCCAGGGACACCTGGGCGCACCCTGCTTTCCCAGATGGTGACTGCAAGTCTGGAGCCAGCAGCTCAGCTCAGGCCTCGACTGTGCCGTTGCCAAGTGACCAGCTCTGGCGCCTGGCCCCTTGGGTCACTTAGGAGGTGACAGGCGGATGTGGCTTCCCTTCAGTCCCTGCTTCCCAGCCAGGGACCCTGAGTCCCAGCCCCAGAGTAATGAGGGGAAGTAACAGATACCTCTATTTTTAATTCAAATAAAGAGAAAATGTTTGCCACCACTGAGTTTATAAAAATAACAATGCATTATTCGGGCATTAATAACAATAAAGATGTCAAACTGTCAGATAAGAAGTTAATCTCATTCTGAACACAATTAAAGATGCTATTATCCTGCCACCTGGGGCCACTCCGGCTTTTACCACTCAGCAGGCTTATTAGATAAAGGGGGCACCACCGCGCGTGGGGAGTCCTTGGCACTGCCCACCTGCCCAGCCTGCCACTTGCCACCACCACAGACCTCTCTCTCAGTGTCTCCAGTCAAGGACTTGGTCCCTGCTTGGCTATGGAGGACCTGGTAGGAACTTCAAGGCCACGGGTGAGAATAGAGCAAGCCTTCCTGACCAAGGACAAATGATTCCTGGGCCAGTCTGTACACATGCAAGGGACCCTGCCCTCGAGTCTGTGCTAGTAAAGGTCCAGGAGGAAGGTGAAACGCTGGAGCACAGCACTGAGAATTTAATGCCAAGAGTCAGCCTCAGAGGATGCTGGAGCTGGGGACCCACAGTGGTACCCAGAGACTAGCACCAGGAGGAAACTGCCACCACCCGCTACGCTGGAGGGACATGGCATGAGGTGGTGTTAGCAGGAGCCAATGAAGAGCACCAGGGCCACCATCCAAGGACAGAGCAGCAGAAGAAACGTCCCGGTGATGCCTTTCCCCACTGTCCAGCCAGGCATGCTTGTGGGCTGGGCCTGGATGGAAGCCAGAAGACCCAGGGGCCTGGGAAGGCAGCCTAGGGAGTCAGCTCCCTGCTATTCAGAGCAGGGCTGGAGCTGGCCAAGAACAGACCCCAGGGCAGACAAGTTTAGGACTGGCTCAGGATCCAGTCCTGGAATTTAATTGCCCACCACTTGTTGAATGCCAAGTCCATTCCAGGCAGACCTGTGCACATGGAGGACAAAAACAGGAACTGGGAGTCACACTGACCCTCAAAGCAATGACTGACTGCACTGAAAGAAATACACAGAAGCAGCACCTCCGTGAAGCATGAGAGACGCCAGGCTGTGTCATAGGTCGAGGGCAGAAATCAGACCTGGAGGAAGGAAACCCAGGAAGGCTTCCTGGAGAGACCGCTTGATATGGACGAAGGAAAAGGGAGAAGAGGAGGGCTAGGATGGAGACCTGGAACCAGCCAGGATGTGGACGTGGCCTAGGTGGGGGGAAGGGAAGTAGCAGAATGAGGGATGGGGGTGCTTCCAGGGGAGGTGATATGGGAAATGTCTGACGGAGGTGCCTCCTGGTGTCCTCCCAGGACACAGCTGAGCCTGTGTCTGGACCCAGGAGGTGGCTGGGCAGAGGATCATGCTCTAGGTGTCATCGGTTTGGGGCAGTCATAGGGCCAGTGGAGGGGGAGATCCCCCCCTGCAGAGCATGTGAAGGGGCAGGGGACACATGCCTGGGATGCACCACTGCTAGAGGGGGCCAAGAAGGAAGAGATGTCCCGAGGCAGGAGAGGAGCAGCAGGGGTCTCAGAAGCTTGCCCAGGCGTGATGGTCTGCAGGGCAGAGGCTCCACGGATCAAGTGTACAATGTACTCCCTGGACCAGGCCCGGCAAGAGCCCCTGGCTGGCCCTGTGTGCACCATGTTAGTGGTATGGTGGGGCCAGGGGGACCCCGGCTGCCAAAGGGGGCGAGGTCAGGCAGGGGCTGAGGGCAGGCAGTGGCTGTGTTCCAGAGCCGGCAGGCAAGGGCAGACCTGCCCGTCAAGAAGCACAGCCGTATCATCCATACAAGGTAAACCTGTGCTGCTCAGGACCTTGCTCAAAGAATGAAAAGATCGGCCACAGACCGGGAGAAGATATTTGCAAATCACAGACCTGCTTTAGGACTCAGATATATGAGTCCTTTATCTGTATGTAAAGAACTCTCAAAGCTCTATAATGAAATGAATCACCCATTAAAAAAAATGGTCCAAGATTTGAATAGCCACTTCACCAAAGCAGATATATGACTGGCAAATAAATTTGTATGTGAAAAGATGCTCAACATCATTAGGCATTAGGGAAATGCAAATTAAAACCACAATGAGCTACCACTACACATCTGTTAGAATGGCGAAAATTAAAAATATCTCTCATAACAGAGGCTGCCCAGGGCAGGGGGTGGGGAGAACGGGACTTATTGTCTAATGGCTCCAGTTTGGGTTTGGAATGATGGAAATGGTCTGGAAACCAGTAGCCATGATGATGGCACGGCATGGTGACCGAACTTCATGCCATCAAATTGTGCGCTTAAAGGTGGTCATTTAAAAGTGGCCATTTTATGGTAGGTATATTTTAGTGGGGTTTTTTTTGTTTTGTTTTGTTTTTGTTTTTGTTTTTTCCTTTTTAATTTAAGACCTCCCAAGCAGCATGAGTGGAGCACTGGGGTTCTAGATACTGCCGGGGGGTGTGAAATGGTACAACCCCTTTGAAAAATAAGTTGGCTGTTTCTGAAAAAGTTACACACACACACACACACACACACACACACACACACGATGCACAGATATTTTCTCCAGAGAGACAAAAGCATTCAACATACACACGTGTTCATGGCAGATTATCTGGAACAGTCTAAACTGAAAACAGCCTGAGTACCTATATGGGTGAACAGAGAAACAAATGACGATATATCTTTACAATAGAATGTAACTCAAAAATAAAACGAAATAAACTTTTCTTTTTGTACCAGGGTTTGAACCCAGGGGCGCTCGGCCACGGAGCCACATCCTCAGCCTTTTATTTTTTGAGACTGGGTTTCCCTAAGCTGCTTAGGACCTTGCGAAGTTGTTGAGGCTGACCTCGAACTTGTGATCCTCCTGACTCAGCCTCCCAAACCACTGGGATTACAGGTGCATGCCACCAGCCCAGCTGAACTCTTGATACACACAACAATGTGAATGGATTGCTAATTATACTGAGTGGAGGTAGACAGACAGTGTACATGTGGTATTATTCCAGCCATGTGAAATTCTGGGAAATGCAAACATACATAGTGACAGACAGTACCAAGGTACTCAATCAGGGTACCGAGGAGGGAGGTGGGAAGGGAGGGAGGGAGGAGGGAGACACAGGAATATGAGGAGACTCTAAGGGGGTGATGGACGGGGTCTCATCTGGACGGTGGTGTGATTTCATGGATATATACAAATGTCAAAACTTGTGCATTATACACTTTAAATCACTCTTTTCATATGCCCATTTACACTCAATAATGCAATGAGAAAAAGTTTGAATGAAAAGGAAAGAAAAGAAGTTGGAAGTTGGTGGAGGAGACAGAGGGTCCAGGAGGGGTGTGCACCAGAATGGATGGGGCAAAAGCCAGTTTGGGGGCCTTCAGGGAACAAAGGGGCTGCTGAGCCTCCCCCAGGCCCACAGAGAGGAGCCTGGAGGATGACCACCCCTGAGCACCAGGGCTGACAGCTGCAGGTGGCAGGCAAGCTGGGGCGGGGGGGCAGTGTGTGGAGTGAGTGGTCAACTCACTTGACCCGGCAGGCAGCAGTGGGCTTGGGACAGGGTGGGAGTTGGTTTACTAGGGACCCTGTGTTCAAGGTAAGAAGGTGAAAAATCATAAACTAAGGCAGGGTGTGGGCACTGTGGAAGGTTCCAGAAGCCAGAGTGAGAAACGGTTTCCAGCCAGAGTGGTTCAGTGCAGGCAAGTGAAGTCTTCCAATGCCATTGCACAACAGGGCTGCCTGATAAAATATGGGGGCAACAGAACTTTTTAGGAGAACCAGGTGTCCACCTGGGCTGTGCAAACCCACATCCAAAGGTCATCAATCCAGTCACAGATGGCCTGGTCTAGTGAGCTAAGGAGCTTGGAACTGCTGGGACAGCAGGAGCCACTGAGGGTTTTTCAGCAGAGGAAAGATGCCATGCTTCCTGTACTTACCATGCTCTAGCACCTGCCATGGCTCCCCATTACCTGTGCTCAAGTCTGAGCGCTATGGATTTGGCTTCAGGGCCCCCATATTTTCTGCCACGACTGCCTTTCAGACCCCTCCCTCCAGCTGGACCAGCTCACCTGCTCTTCCCTGGGCACACAAGACCACTCTGACTGCTTAGAGAATCCACTCCCAATCTGTCATTTGTCCTCCAAGCTCAATATCCATCCACTCTCACATTCATTCATTCATCCAATAAATATCCATTAGGAAGGCTTATTGTGTGCCAGGCCCTCAGCACCAGGGACACAGCACAGAAGAGATGAAGTCTCTGCCCTCTGGAGCGGGACAGAGGGGCAAAGGAGGGTTGAAGACAGAGTAAACACATAAATAATACTTTCACATGTCAGGTGTTAAGAAGGAAACAAAACAGGGCCATTAGAGAAGGAGGGCCTGGAGGAGGGGTGGGCTACACTGGGGGTGCGTTGGGATAGCTCCCAGAAGATGTAGCAGCGAGAGGTCCATATCTTAGCTAACTCTCTGCAGACACTCAAGGAAAGAGTTCCAGGTAGAAGGAACAGCCAGTGCAAAGGCCCAGGGGTGAGACTCACACCAGGGACTGGCCCTTCTGCTAACAGAGTAAGCAGGGAAGAGGGTGGCAGGAGGTAAGTCAGAGGTGAGTGGAGGCTGGGCCCTGGAGATTTGCGGACCAATGGAGAAGTCTGGGTTTGGGTCTAGGAAAGGAAAGTCCTGGGAAGGTGGGAAGCAGGGGAGGTCCTTGATGATGTACACTTCTAATTGCTATCATCTCAGGGTAGGGGTAAACCGGAAGGCTGTGGAGGGGAAGGAGCAGAGGCCCACCTGCCTCCTCCTGCCTAAATGCCTCCTTGTTCACTCATTAAGGTGACCCTTAGTGAGTGGTGACACACACCAGTCGCCAGCCAGCCCTCCCACATCCTGCCTGGGTGGGTCACTGTGTTCCAGTGTCCTCATTTGTGCAGAAGGAGCCATGAAGATTAATGGGTCACCAGGCAGAGTGCCGTCCGTCCATAGAAGGTGCTCAATGACGGTCCCTTATCATTATGGTACTATTACTCTGGATGAGCCCTCTCCAAATGTCTTTGTTGTAGCTACCATTTTATTTTGAACACCATCATAAATTCCTATGACAGACTCTCTTGGTTACTGAACTCTGGGGCCATTTACATGTTTTTATGCAGATGGTTGGCCACAGTTCCCATAGATGGAAAATTCCTTTTATTATTAACTATAAACGTAAAACCCCTTAGTGCACAGACCTCCACTCGTGGCATCTGTTACCTGGAGGGTGGAGGAAGGGGGCTCTGCGGGGCAGGCCCGACTTGGAGGGACAGGGTGCCTGCTGTGGAGGGCAGAGGACATTGCTCTAGGCCTATGTTGTTGCACCTATCCTGGCAACAATAGACCCCCTCCCCCTGGGGCCACCCGAAGGACAGTCCCAAGGTTCTGGGGCCAGGGGAGCCACCAGGGAAGGTGGGGGCTGGTGGGAGAGAAGAGTCTAGCAGAGTAGAGGGTGAGAGGGAGGGACATGGAGGAGAAAGGGCAAAGAGGAAGACACATGGGTTAGGGCACAGCGTAATTTATTAACTGTCTGTTCAGGCTGGGAGCAGGAGCCATGGGGAAGAAGGAGTCACAGCCCCTTCTGTGGAGGCAAGAGAACCCACATGGGACTAGTGACTGAACCCACAGTGCTAAGTGTGAAGTGAGGCGACATCAACAGGAGCCTGGGATCCCACAGGAGGAACAGCCAATGTTGCTTGGTGAGGCTCAGTGATAGCCCAGATGGGGCTGGTCTGAAAGATGGAGGGTGGAGAGAGAAGCCCCAGCAGACACTGCCTCTCCATCTCTGCTCATCCATCTCTGCTCGTCTCCCTGACAAGATTCTGCCCGTGAGCATTCAGTGAGACCTGGCTTAAACCCTACCTCCTAAGGGACACCTCACCTGAATCACGTGAATCCAAAGACCCGTGCACATGTGCTCTTGTAATCCTTGGCAGAGACCAACCAGATTAGACGGCAGCATGCGATTGCAGCATATTCCCAGGATCTCATGCAGAGGTGTCAGAACAGCAACTTGAGGACCCTCTGACTGCAGCACTGTGCGGCTTCTGCTGGGTCCCCTCCCCGTGGGGAGAACCCTGAGGCCAACCCATTAATTACGACTCATTCCCATGACAGCCTGTGTCCAGCCTGGGTGGTCAGGTTAGCTGAGCAGGATGGCCTGGCCTCCAATGGGAACCCCGGGCAAGAGAAGCCAGAGAATGTGCTCAGCACCCCTGCACCGGGTGGGAACTCAGTAAACCCACCAAATTCTGACCTGCCACTGTGCCTGAGAACCTGCCCCAGACCGCCCTGCTGGGGACCATCCAGACATGGAGCGTGGGAAGCTCAGGGACCTGCTCCTTCAGTTTAGCCCTCGGTCCTCACTGCTCTCCTGCCAGGAGGTCTGCCCCATGGAAAGACTCGTCTGTCCCACAGAAGGCCCCACAGGAAGTGGGTGGGTTCCAGAGGCTCCGGCAGAGATGACGGCCTCTGCAGACTGCTCTTCTCCCGGTCTCCTCTTCTCAGGAGACTGTGATTTCTGAGCCACGGTAGCACATGTGTGTGTGTGTCTAGGCGTGTGCTGTGTTCACGAGGCCATGTATGTGTGGCTGCATCCTGCGTGCAGGCGTGGGGGTGGGGACCCATTCCCCAGGCTGTTCTCCTCCAGAAACACCTCCATTTTTCTGACCCAGTAACCCAGGGTGAGCCTCAAGTTTGGCTTTAATGAGATGTGGTCGTAAGACCAGCCAGGTACAGTGGCTGCGTTCGCAAAGCTGGAGGAGCTGAGGACAGTGGAGGACGGGTCCAGGTCATGGGTGGGCAGCAGGGAGCATGTGGCTGGGTCAGGGTCAGAGCCAGCCCACTGGGGTTTGCTTCACCCTCCCTGTTCCTCTCCTTGGGGGAAGAAATAAGCCCCCCCATCCCCGCCACCACCACTGTCACCACAAAGGGAGGAAATAGGCCACAGGGATGGGACAGTGGGGTTTGGGAGCAAGGAACTCAGATGAAGAGGAATTGAGGGGCACAGGCGCAGGAAGAGAGGTGCGAGGCATGGTGGGGAGTCAGGAGGCCTGGACTCACACTGCAGCTTTGCCTTAACTTACAATGTGACCTGAGGATGTCACCCGCCCTCAGTTTGCTCATCTGCAAAGTGAGGCTAATGATGTACCATTTAGGTGCCGGGCACTGTTCTAAGCTCTCCGTGCTCACTAAGTTTCCACACAGCAGCCCTGTGCAGTAGATAGGCCTTACCCATCTCCACCCCCACCACTGCATGGGTGAGGAAGCCCAAGCACAGAGAGGTTGGGTACCTGGCCTCAGGGCACACAGGTAGCAGATGGCAGAAGCTGGCTTTGAACTCCAGCACTCAGCTCCTCTGCTCATAACTGCCACACTGCAGGACCTTCCCATGCAGCCTCACGGGAGTATGGAACTGGGGATGCATTGGCTGGAGGTGTGCATCAGCGGTTCTCAAAGTGGGGCCCCACAGCAGGGGCACTATCACATCCACATTATCTGTTTGTTAGAAACGCCAGCTCCCTGGCTGCACTTCACACCTGCCAAATCCGAAGCTCTGGGGAAGGAGCCCAACAGTCCGCTGTAGCCAGCTCTCCAGAGGATTCAGATGCATGCTAATGTCTGAGAACTGCATCATTCACCCACAAACGGTTCTTGTTCAAGTTCACATGTTTTATGTTGTAAACTTAGCATGCCAAAATTAGGTGGGTGCTCCCAACAGCCCAGGTCCAGACTACTTCTCTCTCTGCTCCAGGGTCTCCAAAGGGGGCTGCTGAGGTGGCCTGCCTGTACGCAGCCCCGCTCCCTCCTCCCGTCCTCCAGGAGAAACTGGAGCCAATGCCTTTAAGTAATGATAACCCTGAATGGAGCACGCACATCCCGGCAGGTTCCCGGGCTGCTCTTTAGCTTCCCCCAGATTCCAGCCTGCTCGCAGACAGCAGCCTCGGGGGCGGTTTATAACCCCATAGGTGCGTGTACACATGGGGCCCTCTGGCTGCCCTGTCAGGGGGCTGAGATCCTCCCTGTCGCTCACTACGTATAGAAGAAGCGCAGCATGAGGTGGAGATGAAATCACCTGATTAAAACACACAGGCACAGGGACCGAAGTGCATCTATAAGCAGGACATCACCCCAGAGACACAGCAGCACACGCACCCACAATGGCCTCCTTGGCTTCCCTGCACCTGCCTGGCTTGGCTCATCTCCGGGACATGGCCACCTGAGCTGTCCTGCCAAGGCAGGGGTGACACACGTGAGCCTCCTCCCGAGCATGTTCCTCCATGCTCGAGAGGAAAATGATGACTTTCTAGGGAGGAGGGTTTTTTTTCCTTTCCTTTTTTCTGTTTTTTCCTCTCCCCTCCTTCAACACCGGCACTAATTTATGACTATTTTTCCAACTCCACTGAAGTAAGAGGGTAATGGCTTTTAGTCGCTTGCTTTCTCTCACCTGTCACTCACCACCAGCTACCTGACAGGACTGCAGACAATGTTCCAATCACAGGGGCTTTTTTTTCCCCAAGGAAGCGAAGAATTCATAGTGGCCGTGGGGAGAGTTATTTCATTCTTGGATGGAACAACGTCAGGTAAACAGCTGTAAAAATTCATAACCAGCAGGGCTGCCTCTGGCCGAAGGGTGGGCACATGGCCCACAGGCCAGCTCTGAGCCCCCATGGATGGGGGTCAGAGAGCTGGGTGTCACTCAATGGCTTTGGGCCCCCGTTCCCATCACCTAGGCCACCTGACCTCTCGACCTTGGGCCTCTCTCTGCCTCAAGCACTTCGGTCCTCAGGGTCAGGGGTGAGAGCCAGGCCCGGAGAACAGTGGTCAAGAGCCCAGGTGTTCCCTTGGGGGACTGTCTGTCCCTGGCCAGGTGACAGGGCAGGCTGAGGAGTCTGCTTCTTATTTGAAAACCAGATACTCCCTGCTGAGCATCCAGCAGAACTGGCTGCAGTAATGGAAACTCGCCCGTCCCCGCTGCTCAACGGTCACTGCAGAACACAGGCTCCTGAGCCAGGGGAGATGAAAGTAAACTCTGTATTTTTATTTAATTATTATTAATTTGCTTTTCAATAGCCACATGTGGCCAGTGGCTATTCACTATATTTAGAACTGGAATGTCCCCAAAAGGCCAAAAGGTCAGAGGCTTGGTCCCCAACCCTGGGTGCTATTAGGAGGTTACAGACACTGGAAGAGGCAGATCCAGCAGGAGGTTTTGGCCATGGCGCATGCCCAGAAAGCACCCTGCCTGCCTCTTCCCCTGTGTTTCCAGCCACCAGGGGAGCAGCTGAATTCTGCCATGTTCTCCCTACCTTGAGGGCCACCTCCTCACAGGCCCAAAAGCAACGGAACCACCTGACCAGGAACCAGAACTTTTGAAACTGAACCAAAGCAAGGCTTGAGTCTTTACCAGCTGATTGTTGGGGTGCCTGCCCCACCAGGAGAAGCTGAGCATTACCTCAGAGACTGCTTAGGCTTTCACCCTCACACAGATTGTTTAAAATTTTGTTCTTTTTTGTCTTTTTTTGTACCAAGGATTGAACGGGGGGTGCTTAACCACAGAGCCACATCCCTTGCCCCCATTTTTTTTTTTCAAATTTAGAGACTGGGTCTCCCTGAGTGGCTGAGGCTGGCTTTGAACTCGCGATCCTCTTGTCTCAGCCTCCCAAGCTGCTGGGATTACAGGCGTGCGCCACCACGCCCGGCTCCACTCATACCTCTTAAAGTATCTCCCGTGGCACTGCATGGAGACAGACTCCAGGTGCCCTCACCCCAGGTCATTGTGAGGATTGAATGAGATGAAGCCCGTGACATTGTGGCACCTGGTGGCCCTCAACTAATGACAGCTCTTATCAGCTCTACAGGACACAGTCAGAAGTCAGGAGGGAAGAGGATTTGAATTCAGGAGTGTCAGGGTACTAAGGGACTTGATGTCCCTTCCTTTCCTGGTGTTAGTTTCATTCTAACGGGTAAGGAGACCTAGCTGTCACCCATCAGGGGGCGTGCGGGAGCCTATGAGGGACCAACAATCCATCATCCACCCACAGCGGGGCCTGCTGCCCTGTGCTCCCAACGCCTCCACACCCTCCATCCCCAAGCACCTGGAGTCACCCAGAACTTTAAAGGTGAGTCTTCTGAGCAGGCTCCACACAGTGGGGCTGGGTAGAAATGCTTCTAGATTAGACAAATCCTCACCACACGTAACTAGCAGGTCTGGAAAGGCAGCACCCAGAAAACACAGCAGGACTAGCCAGGTGTGGCCATCTGACCATACCCTGGGTCCCCACAGGGAGGGAGACACACAGGCTGCCCTGGGTGTTGGTCTTGGCTCCACTGTTTATTAACTGCATGGTCACAGACAAGGAAGATCATTGTTCCTCTGAGCTGCAGTTTCTTCATCTGTCACACAGAGACATAAACACTACCTGATGGGTTACAAAGATTTGAGGTGATAATGTCTACAAAGCGCCTTCACCTCATAGGTACCCAACAGCAGAGGCTATCATTACTATTGTCTCTTCTGTCCTTAAGAGGCAGCAGAACACACTGGTTAGGAGGATGGGTGCTGGGGCTGGGGTTGTTGCTCAGTGGCAGAGCACTTGCTCCTCACATGTGAGGTATGGGGTTTGATCCTCAGCACCACATAAAAACAAAATAAAAAACCAAATAAAGATATTGAGTCCATTTATTAAAAAAAAAAAAAAAAGAGGATGGGTGCTGAGTTGGGCGTGGTGGCACATGCCTGTAATACCAGCACTTTGGGAGGCTGAGACAGGAGGATCGCAAGTTCAAAGCCAGCCTCAGCAAAGGCAAGGTGCTAAGCAACTCAGTGAGACCCTGTCTCTACATATAACACAAAATAGGGCTGGGGATGTGGCTCAGTGGTCGAGTGCCCCTGAGTTCAATCCTTGGTGCCAAAAAAACAAAAGAGGATGGGTGCTGGTCCAAGACAGCCCAAATTCAAATCTCAGCACCATCTACGTTCACCAGCTGTGTGATCTCAGGAAAGTCATTTAAATCTGTTTGCCTCCATTTCCCCATCAGGAACATGATCATGAAACAAGTATTCCTAATCTGGAAATCTGACATGCTGCTTCAGATTGTTGAGTTTAAGGAGGCTCGAATAGTAAATTCTATGCAACTATTCCAAAATCTGAAAAACTCCCACATCTGAAATCTTCTGGTCCCAACATTTTGGAGAAAGGATGCTCAGTCCACCCGGCCTTCCTCACATTATTGTCATGAGGTTGAAAAGAGTTTATGGCAGTTCCAGACACAGAGTTAAGGGTTCTATGTGTCACTTAAATGAAAATATTCTAATGAGGGATCCAAAGGTAGGATAATGGGTGAACAATTGCTACACCTCCCTCAACAAAAGGCATCAATGTAAGAGGTTCCAGAGGGCCTAGGATTTGATCCATGCATGGCAAGATGCTGCCTCAGCTGATGGAGGGACAAATGGGAATTCAGTAGACACAGTAGAGGCTTAAGAAGGCAGTTCCAACATAAGGAGGGCTTTGACCTCCAGGTCCCGGCTCTTAGACACCTGGGGACTTTATACCTGCTGATGCTAAGTAACCAGAGAGTCACCGTCCCAATTCATGGAGGGGAAACTCTGGCCGGAGAGCCAGCAGTAAGAGAGCACTAGCTTTGTCCCCCTCCATTGGCCTGCCCTGCTACTCTACCCTCTGAACTCTGGGGACTCAGAGCAGGGACACTGAAAAAGGAGCCTCCTCATGGTAAGCAGTGGCTGGGGAACAGCCGATGGCCCTGTCCTTACTGCCCATTATTCTTTCTTTCTTTCTTTTTTTAATTTTTTTTGTAGTTGTAGATGGACAGCATGCCTTTATTTTATTTGTTTATATTTTTATGCGGTGCTAAGGATCGAACCCAGTGCCTCACACATGCTAGGCAAGTGCTCTGCCACTGATCTACAGCACCAGCCTCTGCTGTTCTTTTAAGGAGCAGAGACCTGAACAGGGCAGGCTAGGGGTTGCCAGCCTTAACCGTACGCCTGGCTCTGTGCTATATATACGTCATATGCCATGTGTCCCAGTCCATATGTCACCTCCCCAAAGCAAGGACCAGCAGCCTCAGGGGCCCTGGGCAGCCTGTCTCCTTGATACGGCCCCAAATCTAATTCCAGAATGTGACTTCTTAACTGACATTCTCAAGTAAATTCAGATGTTTATTTTTTTTAAGCTAAAAAACAATGCCAGTTTTCTCACTGACCTGTTTCTAGTCAATGAAGAAGGTAATCTAAGGTGTGGAGACGTGTGTTCCCCCACGGAGGCTTTCCATGAAGCCATTTTCATTTGTGATAGGGGAAATGGAGTTGGTAAGTGTTTAATTTTTCTAAACTGAATGTGAGGCAAAAAAAGAGATTGTTTATTCTGGGCTCCAAGGTTCTCTGAGGTCAAAGGCCTAGCCCAGAGGACCTGCCCCCCTGGTCTTCTGGTTTCCTGGATCCAAAGAGTAGAGAGGGGCTGAGCCAGAAGGCAGATCCAGGACCACGGACACCTGAATAGCCTTTGCTCAGAGAAAGCAGCTATGCATGGGCTGGGGCTGTAGCTCAGTGGTAGAGCGCTTGTCTAGCAGGCGCGAGGCACTGGGTTCGATCCTCAGCACCACATATAAGTAATAAATGAATAAAATAAAGATCCATCACCAACTAAAAAAAAAATTAAAAAAAAAAAAAAAGAAAGCAGCTATGCATGCTGGGACATGAGAGGGTCTGCTGATGGGACAGCAACTGCCGTCCCAGCCAAGGATCACTTCACTTTCATCATCTCACTGAACAATCACGACAGCTCCACAAAGTGGGCTCCACCAGTCCCATTTTACAGATGGGGAAACTGAGGCTCTAGGAGTTGAAATAAGTACCCCAGGTCTCTGCACATATGAGGCACAGCCAGACTTTGAGGCACTTTCCTCCATAGCACATGGTCACAGGCACCTGTGTCGGTGCTCAGCCAAGAGCTGGTGACCAGTGACTTGGCTGTTGACTCAGAGGACAGGGTTCTGAGGTCCTCAAAAGCCACATTCCTCATCCTCCTGAAGTCCCTGCTTCCATCTGGTCCACAGCTTGGGCAGGACTCTCTCTGAGGCAGGTGGGGGCAGGGGCTGAGCCTGAAGAGGGAATGATTCCCTTCTCCTTAATTGACTGTAAATTGCTCCAGAGCTCTTAATAAAGGCCGTCAGGAGTAATTATGTCCGCTGCTGTGCGGCCACTCTGTAAACACACGAGGCGGGGCGTCTTCAGCCACCTCCCGAGGGTCCCCTCTTCATCCACACATCTGTTACCCAGTGATGAGCCCCAGCTGAGGTGCACAGAACACAGGCACCATCCCAGGCAGGGGACCTGCAAGATGGGCAGACAGGCCAGAGGCAGATCCCAGGGAGCCCCAGTATGAGGCCCCAAGGGCAGATGCTGCGCGGGGCTGCAGAAGCGCCCGAGCCTGGACAGCAGGAGACGTGCTCCCATTCAGGGGAGCGGTATGGCCAGGGCAGGGGTCTCTAGCGGGGTCCCCAGATGATCAGCAGCACATTTCCTAAGAACTTGTTGAAAAGGCAAATTCTTGAGCCCACCACGTGCTAAGGCAGAGACCTGGGGGGGTGGCCATCTGCAGCAGTGAGGATTCTGAAGTCCACAGGAGTGACAGAACAGCCGCTGGGGACGGGACAGCAGCATGGGCAAGGACGGCTGTCTATAAGATGGAAAAGCTGAGGCCTGGAGAGCCCAGGCAGCTCACCCAGAGGCACGCGGCAGGAAGGGAGCCAGGCACTGCAGACTCCAGCCTCAGCACAGGGTTCCAACCTGGCACTGCCAGGTCATGAACTCTGACCCTGGGCCCACCACTGCCTTGCCCTCACTGAGGGAGGAACTCCACGTGTGGGGTCTGAGGGTGCTGTCCACCTCTGTTGCCGCCGTCACTCTGTTTTGTTTAACGTTTAAGGGCATAAAGCTAGCCAAGGTCGGGAGGAGACCTAGGCTGTGTCACAGGTGACAGAAGCCAGTGCGTCACCACACCCCGTGCTCTGGACTCCTGCTGCATGGAAGTCCCTGCCCCCACACTCACCTACCCTCAAGCTGTCCCTCAGGTGCCTTAGGATCACTTTCTTCCTCAGAGAAGGGCTCCCCACCTAGGGCTGGCACAGCCCATGATGGCTATGCTCTTGGGCTGGGAGAGACACTTAAGTCATCATACGGAGTTGGTACCACGTGCCAGGCCCAGGCCCTGCTCCCAGGGGAGGGAGGAAGGCCACCATGCTGCCAGCCTTTGCATGTCTCAGGGACCCTACCTGACAAGGGGCCCCTGTCCTTGAAGAGATCACACTTTGTTCCCTGTCACCCCAGGCGGTGCCCTGGAGTGTGGGAGGGCTGCAGGAGCCACACTGACAAGGGTGGCCAAGGTTGATCTGAGGGTTTGCTCCCATGACCTCATACTGAGGTCCATCACCTTCCCAATAAAGTCCCTGCACATGGGATCCCTTCTGATCTCCCACAGAACATGCCAGCCGCAGGTGAGGTGTCCTTAGCAATGAGGCTGGGCCACCGCTGGGGTAACTCGCCTCCTCCCTGCTTGGACTGTCCAAGGCAGTCTGGGGCCCTAGGCCACACCAGGGACATGCCAGCCGGCACCACTATCCCCACCTCACATTCTGGTACAGCACAGCATGAGAAGTGGGGCCGGGATGAGCAGGGTGGGGGACAGCGATCATGCTCAGCGAGGCTGGAGGCCGCTTCCTGGCTCAGGCAGGGTGAGCCGGGTGCCGGGATCCTGTTGGCAGCGCTCACTAGGGACAGTGGGAGACAAACACCTCCCAGCCCGTCAGGCCTGAGTTATCTACAACACAGGGATCCTCCAGAGAGCTCGTAAAGCAGCCGATGCAGTGAAGCAGGTTCAACACTCAATAATCCCTCCCTCTTGCTCCCGGTCAGATGCCAGCATGTTGATCTTGAATTACACTTTTCAAAGGCTCAATCAAGCCCAGGAAGAGCTAGGGCTCCACTACCCACAGTCCTGCTGCAAGAGAGCCCGGGAAAGGAGGGCCCACAGGCAGCACTGTGGCACCGGGGCTCATCCCTCCACCCGCAAGGGCAAGCGCCAGAGGGGACCAAGGTTTGAGATTCTTATCCCTTCCATCCACGTGATATGAAAGCTAGCAGAACAGAGGCCAGAGCTGGTAAGTGAGGAGATGGTAGGTCCTCCTCTTTGTCCACTCTGATCTGTACCAGAGGGCAGAGGGCTGGGCTTGAATCCAGCCTGGCCACAGAAGCCCCTGGGCAGGTTACAGCCGGTCAGTCTGTTTCCTCATCGGCAGAATGGGCTTCCTGACCACCTGCTTCATAAAGCACTGGGAGAATGGAATCAGGTTATTTTTGCAAGATGTGTAGAAAGTCCTTAGCACAGTGCCTGGCACACAGGTAAGGTGACAAGGGAAAAGGTAAGCCTACTCTGTCCTGAGGGCCCAAACAGTTGTACACCTCCAGAGCCCAGAAGGCAGACTCAAGAGCAGGCTCCAGGCAGCCATAATGGGAAGAGAGGCAAGTGACTCCAGGGAGCTTTGGGGCAGACCAGGTAGAGGCAGGGGACAGCCCGCCCACCAGCAGGCAGGTGGCACTGCCAGGTGAGCTGCTCACCTCTGCAAGAGCCCAGTTGTACCAAAGGGATTCCTGGTCTGGCTGGGAGGAGCAACTAAGGATCTCTGGGCCTCTTCCTCCTGGAGGACAAAAATGTCCCTTAGAGGAGTAATGCATAAGCCATGCCAAATGTCATGTGTCAGCCCAGTGGGCTGCAGCCACACAGGCCATCAGTCCCCTCCCAAAGTTGCTTCTCACCCAGTTGGGAAAAAGTACCAGCCAATAACAACAACACTAGTTACCCCTTAGTGAGTCCTCTGTGCCAAACACATTAACCTCATTAATTTAACCTTCATCACAACCCTAGGAGACACAGTACGATCGTTATCCCCATTTTCCTACTGAGTAAACTGAGGCAGAGAAAGGTTAAGGGGCAAGTGACACAGTCCACATTTGCTGACGATGCAGAAGGCTTCTCGGAAGAGGAGACACTTAGAGACAAATTGCTCAATTAAAACAATGACCATCATTTGTACATCAATTTCATGCTCCATGTTCTTTCATTAGCTCCCTGGGAAGCTGGCTGGGCAAGTATGATCGTCTCCATTTGCAGAGAAGGAAGGTGGGCATCAGAGAGGCTAAGGAACTTGCTTGCGGCCACACAGCTAGTAGTAGTAGAGCTGGGATCAGTATCCAGGTCTTGTGCCTCCCCTCCAGTGCCTGGTGCACTATGCTCAGATGGGGGAGAGGAAGACGGGGGAGGCACCCAAGTGAGGGGACGTTCAGGGAGATCCTTGCTCCAAGGGATCAACTGTCCTGGGCATCCAAGTCCCTCTTAGTCAGGGCTGACAAAATGACTTGATCTCATGTTCCTGGCTGAGCTGTAGCTGGACAGTCAGGCTCCCAGATCCCCTGAGAGGTGTAAACAACAGTAGGCACGAGGGCAGTGATGACCAGTTCAAAGTTGACTGTGCCTGCCACCAACCGTCTGGCCAGCTGGATGGCTTTCAGCCCCTGCAAATCACACCTTTGGCATCTTCCAAGGACCGGGAAGCGCATCCCTGTCAGGGAAACCAACGTCCCCAAACCAACACAGCTGCACAGGGGGCAGGGCCAGAGCCCTGGGTCTGCCCTCCCTCCCGAGCTGCGCTGGCAAATCCCCTTCCCAGGACAGTGGCCCCAACCCAGCCTCTGAGGCTGTCTCCTGGGATGGGCTGAGGAGCGACCCACCCACTCCTGCTGGGCAGCAGAGGATTGGGAAGACCAAGGTGGCCTCAGCTCGCTCTGTGGCTCGCTGGCCGGGGGCCGGGCTCCCTGCTTGTTCTCTCGGGGCCTGAGACAGGAGATCACGTGCCAGACTGCTGTTTCCGTGAGGACACAGCGAGATGGGGCAGGCAGGCTAACTAGTAAGGTGCAAATACTAGCTACCAGCATCATTTTTATTTCTAACCACAACAACTTAGTTCTGCTTTTCAAGACAACACCATGGCTGGATCCAGTTGCCCCGAGCCGGCCCCAAACAGGCCCCATCGCCTCCTGAAATGCCGTCTCAGCCAGTCAACACTCAACCACCCAGTGCCCCCTCTCTTATGTCTCCTTCTCTGTCCCTGGGCCCCAAATAAATTTCTCCCTCCTTGGGGAACACTCTAGCACATGTCTCCCGCTTGCTCAGGGTGGGCTGTTCCCTTACCGCTGGTCTCTTTCTCCCTTCCAGCCTAGAACTCTTTAAAAGCAAGGACCCACATTACAGAATCCCAGAGCCCTGATTAAGTGCACAGGCTTTGAGGTCAGGCAGTGCTGGGTTCAAGTCCATTCTATGCAAGCTGTGTGACCCTTGCACATTCCTTAACTTCTCTGAGCCTCTGCTTCCTCATCTGTAAAATAGACGCTATAAGACTCACTGTTTTTGGTTTGCTCTGAGGAACACATGAAGTTCTACACAGGCCAGACTCAGAGTAGTGTGCAAACCAAGAGAGTTGCCATTTCCCCAGATATCTGGAATGCGTATGTCCCTACCCACCCCCACCTCTCCCCTACCCACATCCTGGCACAGGTGTCCAGTGCATGCCATTCAGGGCACAACCCCATGACAGATGGCGCATCATCATTATCATTAGTGTTATTATGGCGGCGTCCCAAACCTGCCCCCCCATGCCCACCCCCTTGTGTTAAAGGGAAGTCTACAGCTGGGTGGACCCAGGCTCTGGATGTGCCCAGGCCAGGGCCTGCTGGGAGTGGCTGTAGCCCAGGGAACTTCCCTGCAATTGGCACTAATCTGTCCTAAGCCCCCTGCGGAGAGCCTGTGCTGCCCTGGAAATGGGCAGAGAAGGCAAGGCCACAGGAGCACCTGGGCCTCCACCTTCCAGAGAGAAGACTTGAGTCCTCCTGGGTGCGTTGGTCCAGTGTCTGACCATCTGGAGACTGGATGGATTACCTCCTTCCCCAAAACTCTGCCTTGATCCACTCCTTAAGCACCTGCCCCAGGCTGTGCAGCCGTGAAGCCTGTGGAGCCCCTTCTCCAAGCTGCAAGTCCCAGGCTCAAGGTCTCCAGCCAGGAGGACACCACTGCAGGGTTGGAGACCCCAGGACTGCATGGCCAGTGGCCACCGCATGCCTTCTGTCCTGATGTGTGAGGTCAGGGCGGGTTGCTGTCCAAATCCTAGGAGTAACTCGCCAGGAACCTTGGGCCAGCTGCCTGTCCTTGGCCCTCATTTTCTCTACTTGTAAAAGTGAGACTGACCAGAACAGGGGTCATCAGATTGTCCCACTGAGGCCTTGGAGGTTCATCCCAAGCCCACCAAGGATCCTTCTGGTGGGGTAAAAGCAGAGGGGGCTGTTTTACCCCCTACAGTTCACCCTGCCTTAACTTTCACCCAAGATGGTTATTCTCCCTTAGCATCTATCACTCTCTTCTTTTTTCTTTTTTTTTTTTTTGTACCAGGGATCAAACCCAGGGGCACTCAACTACAGAGCCACATCCTCACCTCTTTTTATATTTTATTTAGAGATAGGGCTTTACAGAGTTGTTTAGGGCCTCACTAAGTTGCTGAGGCTGGCTTTGAACTCGGGATCCTCCTGCCTCAGCCTCCCGAGTGCCGCTGGGATTACAGGCGTGCACCATGGCGCCCGGCTGTCACTATTTTCATACTATTTATTTTCCTTCCATTTGGCCTTCTGTCGGCTTCCCTCACTACGGCCTACTGCTTCTGGGCAGTAACTCCTGTCTGCCTCATTGACGTTCCCAGGCCCTGGAACAGGGCCCACCATACAGACGACACGCAGGCAAACATGTGCTAAATGAATGAAATGAATCTAAGTCACTTGTGTGTGTATCTACAGACACCGACGAGGCTTCTGGGTAAGATTCCATTAGCCCGAACAGTTCCACAGCTAAGAGAAAAGAAAAAAAAATAATCTTGCCTGCAGAAAAAGAAGGAAAGCTCTTTTAGTAGAAATCAGGTGAAACCTGAACAAACTCTGTCATTAATAGCATTGTATCGACGTTGCTTTCCTGGCATAATTACACTGTGGTTGCAGAGGATGTTAACATTAGAGGACGCTGGGTGAAGGCGGCTTTTGTACTGTTTTCACAACTTTTCTGTAAGTCTAAAATTATTTCAAAATAAAAAGATTAAAAAATATTAAAATTAGGGCTGGGGTTGTGGCTCAGTGGTAGAGCACTCGCCTAGCACGGGTGAGGCACTGGGTTCGATCCTCAGCACCACATAAAAATAATAAATGAATAAAAATAAAGTATTTTAAAAAAGACATCCAAATAGATATGTCAAGTAAGCTTTAAAATATATATATTAAATATATATAATATTAAATATATTAATAAAATATGTTAAATATATTAATAAAAATTAAATATATATATTATATATCTATATATAAAAATTAAACCGACTGGTCAGGACCAGTGCTCCCTAAGTGTGGGAGGGTCCATTGATGACATATTTGATATGATCTTGGGAGCATGAACATTTTTTTAATTTTAAAAGCTATGGATTTATTTTACTTGTGTTATGAAAACACAGTCAGCACCTCCATCCTGAGATGTTCTCTGACCATGTAAAACCACCACCCTCTGTCTCTATGATCATCCCCACCTCCTCCTATTTCGGGGACCTCTCCTCTGGTGCAGCTGCATGGAGCAGACCCCATGTCTCCTCCCGCTGCAGCCCCGGCACAGACACGTCTTGGGCTTGGCCACTTAGACACTGCTGCCTGGGCTGTAAGTGCTAGAACTCACTCACGGTGACAGCAGTGACCACCTGGCCAGACTGGCCGATGTCCAGGCTCAGTCCTTTAGTTAATGTCAATTTTGAGAGCCCCTGCACCTTCCCATGGAACGGACAGTCAGGGATGGGTTCTCCAGTGGGCAGCCTAGAAGCTTGTCTGCTCCATTAAAGTTTCTAGGAGTTTAACAGCAAAATAAGTTTAAATTACAGCTTCCACTTGTAAGCACTTGCTATGCGCCAGAGAGAGCCCTCGGGGCCTTACCCTGGGCTTGCTGAATATTCACACAAACCAAAGAGGGGAACTTAGTGTCATCCCCAGTATGCAGATGAGGAAACCAGGTGCAGCTAGTGAGAGGCAGAGCTGGGGTTCACACGCAGGCAAATGCCTCATTTTCTCCATTGTAAAGTGGGACTGTTAGATTGAAATTGTGGTTATGGAACTGTTGTATGAGAAACCGCCCGGGGTTCATGGGGCCCTCCACGGTGGGTGAGGTCTCTCTGGGTGGGGTGAAGTGACGGTGGGGACAGAGGCTGTCACACTCACCGTCTGCCTCTGACCTTCACTGCAACCAGAGACAATTACTTCCCCTGGCACGTACTCCTGGGCGCACACACTGTTTCCACATTGCTGTGACGCACCAGGCTACGTGGGCTCTGTACAGTGGCTGGCGGGAAATCCCAGGCCACCCAAACACACACCCATCCATGTGCCCCAAGCCCTGCTCTTCTTGTAGTTTCCACCAGCCCTAGCCAAGGGCCACCCCGGGGACCTCAACCTCCTCTTGGCCACATCAGTCCTAAGGAACCATCTGGGAAAGAGAAAAGTAATTCTCACCCCTGTGGTCCTCTAGCGTCTCCCAAGAGACAATTTCCTCCTTTTAAAGAGCCAAGGGGAGACGGTTTGGTGAGGAGGGACAGTCTCTTTCGGGGTACTGGGTGTGACATTAGTCCCAGAAAGACCCAAACTCCTCCTGGACAGCTCTCCCAGCGCTGTTTCCTATCTGCCCTGAGTCCCAGCTCGGCTGCCTGGTTCCCATCCTGGAGGGTCAGCCTCCTATACGACCCCATGCCCCTGCCCTCCTTCACCTCTGCCCACTCCATGGGCATCATGGGCGAGCTTGCGGGCACACAGCTCCTCTGTCTCCTGAGACCACTGACGCAGGGTCAGCCCACCTGAAAATTGCTCTCCCTGGGTCCAGACGAAACAGCTGGGCATTGATGGAGTTTGCAGAGAAATTAATCAGCGCCGACTGGCAGTGGTGCCAGGCGCTGCCTGGGCCCTATCCATCCTAATGAATCCCGAGCTTCCACCTTAATGGTTCCTGACAAGACTAATTTACTCCTGCAGGTGATTAGCACAAGCATTATCACCTTAATTGTGGCTCAAGATGCTTTGGGGTGCTGGGGGTTCTGCCTGGGGAAGTCAGCTTCATGTATACCCACCTCAGTGACAAACAGAGGGACGGGGACCAAGGGGAGGAGAATCAGAAGAGATAGTGGACGTCCACTCATTCACTCCTCCATCGACTCGCTCACCAGGCATCTGCTGTGCCCCCCTTTGTGCTGGCACTGCACTTGGCCCAAAAGATACAGAGGCACAGCGGCCCAGCTGTGGACTGGAGATAATGCCACCTGTCTAGGAGGGTCACGGTGAGTCCACAGGGGCCCATGCATCCAAAGTGCTTAACGGAGGCCCTGCAGGAGGCCGGCAGTCAATAAACCATGGCTAATATTACCACTCTGCAGTCTTATCTTATACATAAATACTCAAATGATCATTAATCGTAATGTCGATATTAACAAAGTTAATATGTAAAAATTAATAGTCCAGTGGGGAGTTCAGCAGAGCGAGGCCCTGGAGGGGAGTCACACACAAATAACCACGACAGAGCTGACGAGGCCCAGGAGGGGAGGCTGGGGGGCCTCACGGGCAGGGGACCTGCAAGCCATGCTTGCAGGGGAGTAGGAATTTGCACGGCTGGAAAGGGAAAGGGGGGTCCAGACCAAGGCCGCAGCCTGGGCAAAGCGGGTGGTGATACAGAGCATGAGGAGGCAGGGCGGAGCGGGTCATGGGCTGAAGGGCAGGGTACCAGGCTGTGATTGAGGGTTCTGCTCCTTCCTGTGGACGCTGGGAGGCTTTTAGCTAGGGGCCTTGAGAGCTGGGATGGAGCACTGTCCCCTCCAGGGCCTGAGCTCTGAGGGTGGTGGCCAAGACAGATGGCTCCCTGCCCTCGAGGACTCCGCACCCCCGAGCTCCTGGGCTAACTGGGTGTCTCCAACACGACCTTCTTGCTGCTCTTTCTGTGTCCCTCCCCCAGCCTGTGCTCAATGCCCTGAGGGTCCCCAGCAAATATGCCGCCTATAGCTCCATCTGGGATAATCAAAACAGGACCCTGGCACAGCGCAGGCCTGGCCATTCACAAACACAGACATGTACAGTGGCAGCACCATCTGGGGAAAGTGCTCTCCTGGGCCCACTCCCTGAGCAGCCACTCGGTCATCACCAACACCTTCCTCCTGACATACCCTGGTGGGGTGGGGGGGCACCTGGGCTGAGGTTCCAAGAGGGACAGTGGGTGGCATGGAGCCAGCCCGCAGCCCCTGCCCTGGAAGATTTCCCTACACACTCCCAGAGTCCAGACATTGCCTAAAGCATCCCAAGTTCCAGGTACTAGCCAGGCAGCTGGGCTCTGGGGACACAGAGGTGGCCCAGTCCACCTAGAAGCATGCATGCTCCAAGAGCGGGGACAGACAAGCAGCTGACAACTGTGACTGGTACTAAGAGGGTTGACCAGGCCCTGGAGAGAGCCAAGGAAGCAGCTCCTGCCTGGAGAGACCCAGGAAGGCCACCCCCAGGTAGTGGCATCCAAACTAACTGGGCCAGTGTCCTGGAGGGCCTAAGGGTGGCGGGGCTGGACTGCCAACAGCCTTTGTGTCATTTAAGAGCACTGGCTTTGATCCCAAGTGGGGTGGCAGGACTTAGCAGACCTCAGGAACAGGCTGAGCCTCAGGCTGGACAGGACCTCTGCTGCCGGCTGAAGGGAGGAGAAAGGGCTGAGACCATTGGGACTGGGAAGCGGCTGGGAGGATCTGTGCATGGCCCACATGGTGGGAGCAGAATGGGGAGAGCTGAGAAAATTCTGGGCCATTTTGAAGATGGAGCCAACAGGATTTCCTGGGTTGGATGAGAAGCAAGGGGGAAGAGTCAGGCATAACTTTTGAGTCCTGAGCCTGAGCAGGAGGCGGGATGGAGTGGCAGCTAGCCGAGCAGGACAGGCTGCAGGTGAGGCAGATATTTGGGGGTCGAGAGCGGGAGTTCGGCCTCCAACCTGTTGAGCCTGAGACCCCCCGAGCGGAAAGGCTGAGCGGTGAATGCAGGAGGCTGGCGCCTCCTCTGAGGAGCCGTGCAGGCAGGAGGCGCAGCCGCAGGAGCTGCAAGCATGCGAGTCTCACGCATGGGACAGATGATCGCCAGGGAAGTGAGGACGTGCAGAGGATACAAGAGCTGAGTCTCGGGCCCTCCACAACCAAGAGGTGGGGAAGGTGTGGGACTTCCTGGTGGAGGAGGATCAACTGCTGGCAGGTCACAAGGACTGGGAATTATGATTGCACTTAGCAACATGGAGGTGGGTGGTGACCTTGCCATGAGCTATACTGGTAGAGTGTTTGGAGGAGATCCAGGAGGCAAGCTGGAGACAGCACCCCTACAGCTCCCCCCCACCCCGCTACAGGTGTCCTGTGGCCAATCACAGCTGGGGGTTCCAACCAGCCGGGCCAGGGATGGAGTCACTGACCTGCCTTTGTTCTGCCCCGCTTGTCCCAGGCTGTGCTGCCAAAGATGGATGCTCATGTCCTCAGTCAGTCGAGGGGGCCTGTCTGGGGAGGTGGGGTGATGTTTACAGACCCAGGAAGGCAGAGCTACTTAATGGCTTCATTTGGCTTCTGTCTTCTCTGGCTGGAAGATGTTCTTCAAGAAGAACACGGCACAGAGGGAATTGGAGCTAGAGATGGGCACGGAGATAGACACAGGACATGTGTCCTCTGCAAGGGATTTCAGATGGCCGGGCTCGGCCCTCCCATGCTGCTCCCCAGCCAAGGGCCCACTGCTGGGAATTGAGGCAGGAGCATAAAAAAATGAACAGGTGCAGAAGGCAAGGGAGGGGCAGTGCCCAGTGTCCAGCCCTGGAGAGCGCACTCACACACACCACCCACCAAGGGCCTGCAACCATCCCCACCTCAGGTTCTGAAAGGGAATTTAAAAATAAATGAATACCTAAAAACACTTAAGACACTACCTTGAGCATTCAATGAATGTAACTGCTATAAGAATCCACATATTAGATCATGTATATTATTTTATTATTCTGCAAGGCCCCAGCAGTAAGAATTAGACCCAATGGGCAGAAGATCCAGGGATTTCATAATAATATTTGGAAGGATTTTTCATTTCTAGAACACTCCCACAGTACAGAAGTGAGCTGCCTTGTAAGACCACGAGCCTCCATCACAAGGTGTGCAAGTAGAAGGCCAGTGATCAGCCTGGAGCTGACAGTCTGATCAGCCCAGAGCTCTGACCTCTGGTAAGCTGACACTTCAGTCTGCCCCTGGGCATTGACCACCACACTAGATCCAGCTCTTATCTGTGTGCCTGACTGTCTCCCTACAAGGCTGTGGCTGGGACAGCCATCCCTGAGCCACACACAGGTCCTCCCTTCAGCAAAACATTCCAGGTGCAGAGGCTTTGGAGTTAATGGGCTTGTATATAAATGTCCCACCAGTTCTGTCCTCATTTTGCAGATTGCAACACTGAGATTCAGAGAGTCAGTGGTTAGTAAAATCCATACCTCCAAATCATGTCCCTTGGAAGCAAAGAGCCAGTGCCCTGATCAAGCTATTTCAACCCTCAGGCCACTGCTGGTCAGAGCCCCAGATGTCTGCCACATCCACAGGAGTCTACATCTGCAGAGGAGGGCTCCAGGCCCAACTTATCTGGAAATACCTGGGTCCAGCTTTCCAGTGTCCTCTCATTGGTGAGATGGAAAAGTACAGATCCAGAAAGGTACGGCATTGCGCCCAAGGTCACACAGTGAGGAATGGAAACTAGGCTCCTGGCAATCAGGCTGGAGCTGGGCTGTCTCCACCCTGATGCGAAAGGAAGGAAAGAGGCCAGGAGGTGCGGGACCGTCTCAGCACCACCCCTGCCCAGAGGGTGAGCAGAGCTGACTTCCAGCTCACTGAGGCCCCTCTCCATCCTGAGGCTCCCTGGAGCCAGGGATCAATCCCGCAGCACTAGACAGACGCCCCTGCTGTGACGGCCAAGTGCAGCCTTCACAGGGCTCGAGTCCGGGGACCGATCGATGCCAGCGTTTGCAAAAGGCAATCAAGAGCCAGAGCCAAAGGTGACAGGAGCAGGACCCGTTGGAGGGATCCCTGGGTGGGCATCCAGTCCAGGACTTGTCACAATCAGCACTGGCCAAGCAGTGCCCACCCCGCCCCACCCTGTATCACCCTGCCTGCACCACCAGACTCTGAGGACCCCAGGCTCTGGGCTGAGCATGCCACGTGGGGTCTCAGATAAGGGCCCAGCAAGCAGGGCTCATGGAGAAAGGGTTTCCCTCCCCCAGCCAGCTCCAGGGTCAGTGGGTGTGGCTCACCACATCTCTGCCTCCGGAGTCCACCTGCCCCCAATACAGATGCTCCACCACAGAGGGACGTCCTCCAGGAGGAGGTGAGAATGGCCACTTAGAAAAGCCAGCCATAGGACTAGTATGTGAAGCTGAAGGAAGGGGCTCTGAGGACATGTTCCAGGGTGCCATGTCCCCCAAACCTCTCCTCCTCCATCCTCTCCTGCCCCGGGGGGAGATGAACCTCCTCCTTCTATCCCTCAGGGAGACTTAACCAGACACCTGGCTCAGTCCCTGTTACTCAGGACCTGAACTCTTTATCCATCTGTCTCAATCCCCTCTGCGTCCACAGTACCAAGCCTGGCACAGGGACACCCCATACGAGTCTGATGAACTGCATGAATGAAGAGAATTCCTGCTGGTGGTCAGCTTTGCAAACCGTTCATGCATTGACCTGTGCACACGTACCAGGCTCCTACTCTGCTGGTCCCATGCCAGTCCCATCCCAGGTCTGGGTGGAGGAGGAGCCACATAGATAAAATCCTCCAAAAGAGGACAGCCATGTTGCAAATCCAGGAGCCCCCAAACGTCCCCTGCCCCAGGCCATGCAGGAGCAATGGCTGGGTGGGGTTGCGGGGCCTTTCAGGTGCTCTCCCTCTCCAGAAGGGGAGCTAAGCCTCTGCAAGAGCCTTCTAAAGAGCCAGACATCTTCCTCCTAGACAGCCCCCCTAAACATCCAGGTCCCCAAGCCCCAGCCCTTAAGCCCAATCCTCACAATGCCAAAGGAAAAACTGCTTTCCATAGAGGCCCTCCATGGTTCCTAGGACACAGTCCTGCTAGGCCGAGGGAATGGTCCCCACGGCACTCAGACACACACCAGCCATGTCCAGCAACCCCTGCAAATTAGCCTCTACCTTCTGTGTGAAGGTGGCTGCTCACGCACCACCAGACAGTGAGGGTGGGAGGGCGGGGCAGCAGGGTGCTCCCATTACTAATGATGGACCATACTCAAGGCAGAAAGCTCGGCCATGGCAGTCAAGTAAAAGGGGCCACAAAACAAACTAACAGTTGCCAGCCACCTTCAAATGTCCACAAGGGCTTGGTGTAGAAGAGACATGAGTCACTCTGTTAGGACAAAACCAGTGCCAGAAGAGGAAATAGTGCGTGGGCTCGGCAGGATACGCTTCAGAACTCCCCTCTGTTGGGAAGGTCACCACAGCAGATAGAGGGCCCCGTCCCCGGAGGCATCCAACTCCCACGCAAGTTATTCCATTGACAGGTGGAAGCTGATCTCAACCTCTAGATCCCCTTCACTTGTGGGCTCACCCCATGCCACCAGGCTCTCTCCCAGCCATGTGCCTACTCACCCACAGGCGTGTCCTCGCTGATCAGCAGGTATGTATCAAAGAAGTGGTTGGTGAAGAAGGGCAGACGGTTCACCTGACCTAGAAGTCAGAGGACAAGAGGGTTAGCCAGTGCCATGCCAGCCTCAGGCCTTCTCTAAGGTGATACAGGGCGGGGACTTCAAAGGACACTGAATCTGTGTCCAGTGCCTTGGTCAACCTCCCAGGACCCTGTGGGTCACTATCCTGCCTTGAAGCAAATGGAAAATAATGCCAGGAGGCAGGTGGCAGCTGACAGTTTGTTCAGCCAAGCCCCCAGTCACAGGTGGCTTCTGAGTGCTGGCCTCAGTGAGAGGTGTACTAGGGGGAAATGTCCACTGGACTGGAAGACTGTGTGAGAAAAATTAATACAAAGTATCTCTCTCTCTCTTTTTTTTTTTTTTTGGTACCAGGGATTGAACTCAGGGGCACTCGACCACTGAGCCACATCCCCAGCCCTATTGTGTTTTATGTAGAGACAGGGTCTCACTGAGTTGTTTAGTGCCTCGCCATTGCTGAGGCTGTCTTTGAACTCGCGATTCTCCTGTCTCAGCCTCCCTAAGTGCTGGGATTACTGGTGTGTGCCACTACAAAGTATCTCATTAACCATTTCATTATACATTGATACAATGGATTTGGGATACATTGGATTAAGTAAACTACATTATTAAAATGAATTCCATCTGTTTCTTTTTATGTCTCTAATGTGTCTGCTACAAATGGCACACACACACCGGCTGCTTTCTACTAGGCAGTGTGCAGAGCAGGAGTTCTACAAGGTCAAGTGCTCCATTAACCACAGAAACCCTGGTCCCCAGAACAGGGCCCGGCACTTAGAAAGCGCTCGATGCACTTTTGCTGTTTGAAGGAATGGTCAGCGAATCCCACCTGATAAATACTAATGAGAATAATAACAATGATAGCTGCCACCCCTGGAACCACTCCTTGGTGCCAGACCCCTAAATCACCAAAATCCAGTGACAGCAAAGCAGGTGCTGCCACAGCCCAGTTCACTGTGGGCCATGGGCTTATGGGCCATGGGCCACATGTAACTTGCTTTACGTACTTGCATAGGAGCTTGCAAGTGGCAGAGGCACACAGGCACCCGAACCTCAAAGCTCATCCTGTTTACCATGTGCCATTCTGACGGCCTTGAGGTGGGGGCAGGGTGACATGAACACAGGCTGAGGAGCTTGGTGTCTATAAGAAGCCACACACACCACAGTCCCAGTAAGCAAGTGAGGGGATGTCCCCCTCCGTCCCTGACAACCAGGAGGCAGCTGGCCCAGCTCCCAGGGGACTGATGGTGTGCAGCACTTTCCACAAGGGTTCCTGGGGTCCTCCAGGTCCTGAAGGTGACAAGAGCAGCTCTCCCTTCCCTCATTTCTGCTGAGCCAGGCTCCCTCTGAGCTCGTGCCAGGTTCCCAGAGAGTGAGGGGCTGGAATCATGGAAGGCACTGGACAAAACTGGGAGACACTGGCTTCTTTCCTCCTCCCCTCTCTTGCTGGGGTGGCCAGGCTAATGCCACTTCTGGCTCCTCGAACATTCTGGCCTCCCTTCCTGGCTAGGGCTGCTGGCCTTTCTGCCTCCACTTGTCAAATTCCTACTCATCCTTCACGTCTTGTTTTAGGTGTCCTTTCAGGAAGCCCTCGCTGACCCCCTCACACATCCATATGCACCCGCATGCGCACCCCCACCACCCTCTCCCATCAGGAACACCACAGCCTCAGGAAAAGACTAGAGATCCAAGGGTCTCGCCTTTCTTGAAACTTCCCTGTGTCTCTTTGAACCACATGATCTTCCCCTGCCTCAGTTTACTGTCTGCAAAATATAGATAATAATAGAACTGACTTCACCGCTAACCTGAGGATTAAATGAGATTACATGCATAAAGCTCTTAGCACCATGTCCCCAGCACACAGCCAGCACTGAGTAAATGGGAGCTATTATTAATACGGGCATTAATAAAGGTGCCGCCTTCTCAGCCAGAGGGGAGGCTTTCTGATCCCTGCTGGGGCCTTGGGCTCTGAGACAGGAGAACAGGAGGCAGCTGAGCCAGGCAGGAGGCCCCAAGATGCCCGGAGAGCTCAGCAGCAGTCTTGGGTGGCAGGTGTGGGAAACGAGAGAAAAAACCATTCCCCCGCAGTAGCCTCCTTCCTTTTTAAATTTTCTTTCACAGGCCCTGCTGATGATCGGCGGCTGGGAATTCTGCATGGGTAGCTGGGCAGACTCGGGATGCATCTTGCTTGCCACATACCAAGCAGGGCTTGTCACCCTCAGAGGCCCCACGGCCTTTGGCTGCCATTGCAGGCACTGGGCGGGGTTGGGAGGGGCAGAGCTGACAGGTGGCTTACTGCCTTAAAAAACACACACACACTTTTAAAACATGAAGGGGGCGTGCTTCTGACGCAAAAGCACTACTTGGGGCCCTTGGGGCCTCCAGCGATGCGGGGATGTGCGTGGATGGAGAAGGGGAAGGGACAGCGGGTGGTCTTTCGAAGGGAAGGAGAATCCAAGCTTCCTGCCCCACAACCATGCCCTCTGTCCACAGCCCCATGGAGTTCAGTCCTGGGCCTGCAGCCCTGATGACAGCCATGCTATGCACCTCTCCCTGCTCCCAGGCCCACGAGACCTGCCCGCAGAGGCAGCCAGGGAGGTGGCCAGCCTTCCGTCTCCCAAACACCCAGCCAGGCCCAAGGGGAGAAGGGAGAGCCACAAGGCTCAGGAGGAGGCAGCTCCCAACTGTGGGTGCAGAATGATATGAGGACTTCCATGAGGAGGGGACAAAGACAGGCAGAGCCCGAATGATGGTGTCATCCAGGGAGGACCAGGCAGGCACTCAGTGGCACTCAGATGTCCCCCAGATCAGGATGCCACCCAGGAAGCACACGCTTTACCCAGAATCATGGGGTGTGGGTTCCTCTTGGGGAGCAAATACTGGGGAGTGGCAGAGCCAGGATCTGAGCCAGGTCAGCCTGCACCTGAGCCCAGGCCTCAGAAGGTGGTGGGGGCTGAAGGTACAGGGTCCACCTTGAGATCCAGGGTGGTAGAACACCAGAGTCCCCACCCCACAGCAAGGACACTGAACAGGAACACTGAGAACTGTTTCAGGAATTGGGGGACCTGGTGTGCTTTCCATTTGCTCTGTGACCTTGGGCAGATACCTCTACCTCTCTGGTTCCTCATTTCCCAACCTCAGGATGCCCTCCTGCCCTGGCTTTCTTCCAGTGGTCCCTGTGAACTGGGGCCATAGTTACAATGGCTGCATGTGGCCCATAGGAGCCCATGGGTGGGAGCCTGACAAGCTGTGATGCCTGATGGGAGAAGCTAGGCAGATTCATGGTCAGGGCTTCTTCCCACCCAGCACCTGGACCGCCAGCAAGACCCTGCAGGGTGCTCCATTAGACCAAGAAGATGGGGTGGAGAGGACCTGCTCAGGCGTCCTCTCCTGCGCCCAACAAGGCCACATAAGAATGAGAAGTGCCGGGGAGCCCTGGAGACCAGGGGAGGGAAAGAGGGACAGAAGGCTTTGGCACAGAGAGGGTAACAGGACGGGGGTTGACATGGCAGGGCTTTGTCCCTGGCCTGAACCATCTCTGACTTCCCAGGATGGGAAGAAGGGTCAGCTAGGGCCAGCAGGTCAGAGGGAAATGAAGTAGGGAGGGCAGTGTGGCCTGGTCTGGGAACAGGTGAAGGGCTGATCTAGGAAGCTGGGAAGACAGTGAAGGAAGCCATTTGTCCTTGAGTCCCCAGCGTCAGCCACTGCCTCTCAATGCTAAAAGAACAACACTGGCTACTTTGGACAGGGTCCAGGAAGTGTGGGTGTGGTTGGCCATGAGAGGGGGGCCTTCGTACACATGGACAAGACAGGTCAGTCCAAAAGCAGGAGATCACCAGTGTGTTGCCAGAGCATGGCTGTGTGGCCTCAAGCAACTTGCTTTGCTTCTCTGGTTTCTGCTTCCTGTGTTGCTCTCCCTAGAGAAAGCTACTGCTGATTAGAAAAGGGCTTACACAAAATAAGTGTTCTTTAAGTGCCTATGGTGTGGGGGGCACTATTCTAAGTGCCTCAGGTATGTAGGAATTCATGGGATCATTCCATGTCAGAAGGGAGATGTTATCTGGTCCCTCCTACAGGTAGGGAAATTAAAAGAGAGGGAGGGTTAGAAACCTGCTTGAGAAGACCCTATGGTCACAGTGGGACTGGAACCCAGGCAGTGTGGCCCTGTGCTCTTCTTGCACACAGGCTGAACACACGAACCAAACCGTTTCTCCCTGAGAGCTCCAGGGAAGGCCGGGACATCCCACTGCGCAAGCCAGGACTCAGCACCTGCTGCATTTTATGTATCCATCCTCTATCTCTGTGACTGATGAGGAAAGTGAGTGGAACAGAGTGGGGGAAGGGCAGAGGTGTCCAAGGTCACAGAGTCCCTGGGCAGGCTGAGGCATGTGTCCTGACTTTCACTGTCCAGCAAACCAGAGGCTGCAGCTGCCCCTGACTGAGGCCTCCCGCAAGGGACAGGGAGGGCAGGGGGCTGGTGATCTGATAGAAGTCCCCACAGAGAATCCAAGTCCCCTGCTTTAAATGACCTTGGACCTGTGGCTGCTCCAGGCTTGGTTTCTCCCCTGGTGAAACATGCCAGCAGCCGAGAGTCTGCCTCCCTGGCTCCGTGGTGCCTCTGAGAGTCTGCGACTGTGCTGCAGGCTGGGCCTCCTGGAGGGCAGTGAGCCCGTCACTGGGGGCACTTTAGTACAGAGGCAAGGAGAAAGCACCTTCCTTCATGAGGATGCTAGCGACACTCCAAGTGCGAGGCTGCAGCTTCCTCCAGAGCCTGCTGGGCCCCTGGAGTGGAGAAGGACGTGGCCTCCCAGGGAAATGGGTTTGCTGTGTCACCAGGCACACCGTGCCTACAGCTCTTCCCCAGACGCACTCCGGCCCTGGGGACACCATGTGTGGCGTGCCTGCAGTCCAGGCCTTCCTTCAGCCAGCTCAGAGCCACTTTGCCTCTTACCTCCCACTGTCCAGGGGCAAAGGGGGAGGCAGTGACACTAGAGCTAGTGCTCAGAGCGGGGTGGTGCCTGCAGCAAGGACAGCTCCTGGCCACCACTCCTTGGCTCAGGCTGGCTGCCCCCCCGGATCCCTTCCTCCCTCTCTCCTGGTCTAAAGCACTCCTCCGTCCTCAGAGCCACGGCAGAGGTTCTCTCTCTGGCCAGGCTTCTCCTGTCGGCCACGGGGTTCTCTGGGGCCCTCGACACCCCTATGACCATGCCGTTCACCTGCACTCGACACTGCAGTGCACCCTGCCAGACTCGGGGCCCCTGGAGCAGGAGGGACTCCTTCCACTTGCCAGAGTCGGGCACAGTGTGTGCATGCCATCACAGCAGGCGTGTGAATGACAGCTGTGAAAGTGAACAGAACAGTGGCCAGCCCTGCAGCCCAGGATGGGGACGGTTCCTGGTTGCAGATCACAGAGCTTAAGCATCTCTCCAGGCTCCTCCCAAGCCTCCTGTCCCAGGCCCTGGGGACAGCTGGTATTTTCAGCCCTATGAGAGCTGCAGAAGGCAACTGAGGCCCAGAGAGGAAAGTATCTTCAGTCACACACAGCAAGGGGGGGTCTCTAGGGTCCCCAGGCACAAAGCCCAGCTGCTGGCCCCAACACCCTCCAGCCTGGCCTCCAGGGCAGAGGCTGGCTGTCAGGAAGGAGAGGGGCCAGAAAGGGGAAGCCAGACTTACCCCAGCATCCAGAGACCAGCAGGAAAAGCCAGAGCACAGGGCAGCTGGAAGCAACGTGGCACCGCATGGCTTCTGGGGACACAAAGGAGAAGAGGGTGAGATTCCTCCTGGAAGGGGCCCTGCTCTGCAGCCCCTCCCCCCCTGCAGCTCGAGGAGAACTGGGCCTAAGGGGGGGCAGAAGGAACCCACTCCCGTGGGCGTGGGGCAGGGTAGGCATAGAAAGAAGGAAAGGGCTTGTCATTCAGCAGCATCACGGTCAACTCCTGGGCAGGACGCAGGGGCCTGGCAGCAGCTGGGTGGGAGGGATTGGGGGACAGGTCTCTCTTTGCTCTGACTGGCCTTGGGGGTCCTCATAGGAAAAGCTCAAAGACAGACATGGAGGATGTGTTGGGGACATATTCTGGGCCCAGTGGGTACAGAGATGTGCTACTGCGTCCATCCTCTGAGACCACGTCCAAGAGCAGCACAGCCTGGTCAGCCTGGGGACAGGGTTAAAGGGATGGTGTCCATCAGGAAGATGGGGGGTAAGAATCGGCTTGTCCAGTCCAAAGAGCTGACCACTCAGTGACCAATGACCACTCAGTGACCAATGACCACTCAGTGACCAATGACCACTCAATGGCCAATGAGTATATCTTTCCTTCTTCTCTTTGAAGGCCAACATATTACTCTCTAACTTTGGAAATGAGAAGGGGTAACAGATTCCAATGTCCAACGAGGCACCGGGAGGGGAGGTGGCCTGCCCGTGGCCTGTCCAAGGCCTGACAGCAAGTCTGCAGGAGGCCAGAGCTGCATTCCAGGGGCCTCAGAGCTAAGCTCCCGGCAGCTCTGGGGCCCAGCTGGTGGATGTTCTGCAAGCCAGACCCCATCTCCAAGCAGGACAGTCTTTGGCTCCTTTGTACCCCTGAGGAGGCTCAGGAGCAGCCTCCCTACAGTCCAGCAGTGACACCAGGGGGCTTGTGCTCATCAGCTGGGACCCTCCCATAGAACTGTCAGTCCTGGTGGTTCAGGGAGACGACTGGCCCACCTCCCCACTTCAGCGAACACATACGGGGAGTCTTGACTGGGGGGCATGCACCTCCCTGGTTCCCAGGCAGGGTCTGCTAAGACTTCCAACCAGTGGTGATGGAGTCAACATCTGGATCCAGGTGACATGCCACCTCCCTCCACAATAAGTTACCAAGAAAACTGTGGAGAGGTGAATGAGACCAGAGAGAAGGACTTCTGGGAGGGACTTCCACATCTCTGCCAAGATCTTGGGGCAAGAGATTCAGAAAGAGTGGAGAACTCAAATTCCTTCATTCCAGACCTGGAAGGGACCCCTTCTGAGCCCAAGTCCTGGGTGGACAGTAAGGCAGTGAGGTTGGGTGGTGGCTCCTGACCAAGACTATGTGCAATGGTCCCCGGGGCCATTTTGTTTTCTTTTTAATGTGCCCTTACAATATCCTAATTATGAAGTATGAGCCATGTGAAGAATAAAAGAGGCTAGAGCCGGGTGCGGTGGCTCAAGAGCCGGGCACGGTGGCTCAACAGCCGGGCGCGGTGGCTCAAGCCTGTAATCCCAGCACTTAGGGAGGCTGAGACAGGAGAATCATGAGTTCAAAGCCAGCCTCAGCAATGGCGAGGCGCTAAGCAACTCAGTGAGACCCTGTCTCTACATAAAACACAAAATGAGACTGAGGATGTGGCTCAGTGGTTGAATGGCCCTGAGATCAATCCCCAGTACCAAAAAAAAAAAAAAGAGGCTAGGATATACTTAATCAAGGATGAACCCCTCCATCATCCCCCTGCCTTTCCACCCCTCTGAATCCCTCCATGTCAACAGCCTATCACGGGGGTCTGCAAACCGCAAGCCTACGGAGGCCGGCCAGGGAGTGCAGATGAGGGCCACTCAGAGTGAGCGAGGATGATGGCCACTTGGAGGCCACATGCTCTGTCCAAAAGTGACAGCTGTTGATATGTTCCAGCCAAGAGGGAATGTGGGCCCAGTGTGGCTGGAGCTTCTGATTTTTCTCAATGAAAACTGGAAACTGGACTCTGACTCGAATTCAATTTTTAAATGTTGGCAAATAAGGCAGTTTGTAAAGAGCACTTTGGGAGCCACCCTTCCCCCGTTGGACAGTCGGTGTGGGCAGAGTGGCCTGGCACCGGTCCTCCCTAGCCTACACCCAAGCCAGTATGTCCCCACTACACACATCCATGGAACCAGGTGGCTGCTGGTGATCTCTGGAGTGTCCTTCTACATAAGAACAGGCCGGGTGGGGCTCAGGGGTACAGCGCTTGCCTAGCATGTGTGAGGCCCTGGATTCGATCCACAGCACCACACCAGGAAAAAAAAGAAAGAAAAATTTGCTTTTCTCATGCCATGATGATATTTCACAGACAGCCCTCCAGGCCAACAAGACTTAAAACCACCTCCTTCTCTTGACAAGCTAACAGTATTCGTAGCATGAATGTTTCGTAATGAAGACAATTGTCCCCTTCTGATGGATATGTGGATGTTTCCAGGTTCCTGCCACCACAGGCTCTGCCACCACGGACCTCTCTCTGCACATAATTGTGCTGGGACTTTGCTCTTCAGTCGGGTTCTCTCTCAGTGGGGTGGCTGGATCAATTAAATACAACACAGAACCCGTATGGAAACTTTCATTAGATACCGCTGGATTGCCTTCTGGGAAAGGCGGCAGCAATTCACAGTCCCTCTAGCAGCGTACGGGAGGGTCCGCGTGCCCACCTGGAAGTGATCCCTCTTTTAAATGGCTGCCAATCGGACGCTTGAAAAATGGTATGGCATTGCTGCTTTCATTTGCATTTCCCTAAGTGCCAGTGAGGTGGAGCAGGATGCCTTTTGCTAAACGTTGGAACCACTTTCCATCTGTTATCTCGCGTTATCCCATCAGACCCTGCGAGGAAGCTAGCCAGCCTCGCCAGCATTATCCCTGATTTACAAGTGGAGAAACCGAGGCACGGAGCAATTAAGTGACGGTCTGACATCTCGTGGTGAGTGAGTGTCTTTAGGAAAAAGAAATCTCCAGCCCTCTGCCTTTGCAAACCAGATGTTATGAGCATTAAACATCTGCTAAGAACATCATCCACAAATAGCTGGGGAATGCGTGCCACTCTGCTGGGTGTTGCAGGAAGCTCCCAGTATGAGAGAGGAGGAAGGAGGAAGAAAGGAAGGAAGGGAGGAAAGAAAGGAATGCTGAGCAGAACCCCCAGGCCAGGGATTTTCACAGGTATTATTTTGACTTGATATTCCAAAATCTGTCTATAAAATAGGTATTCTTGTTCCCATTTTACAGATGAGGAAACCGAAGCTCGGAAAGGTCATTGTAGGATCAGAACAGAGTCCACCTGACTCTGAGTCCTGAGCTGTTTCTGTCACACCGGGCTCTGCATCCTGGGTGAGTGCCTTACTGCAGAAGGAAGTTGTGTCCCCTCCCTTGAGTGGAACAATGGGCAGGGAGGGGTATCCACCAAGATAGGAGCAGCTGCACAATGCCCCCAGGGCCACTGCCAGCACGCTGGGCCCCCAATGGCCCTCCTGACATGTCTCTCCCCCTCTCTTCCCTGCAGGGTCCATTCCACTGCCTCAGTGCCCTCACTGTCCCCAGGGTGGTCAAATGGAACTCCGACTTTGCAGTAGTGGCAGGGGCGACCTCCAGAGCATCCAGAGGCAGGGACAAGCTGAGCTCCATCCTCACCGCTGGGGCTGAAGTGGCTCACGCTCCCAAAGGTGAGGCAGAGTAGCCAGGCCCGCAGGTGGGTCCCGCTCCCGGGTCTTCCCCGGAGTCCACATCTCACTCTTCTTCTGGAGGTAAGGTCCAGAGATAGCAGAGGCCCAGGGCAGTGGGAAGAGGCCCCACCCCACCTCCAGCCTGGTGTCACGGTGGACATGGCCTCTGCCTGCTGGCATGTCCTTGACACTGGGGCTGCAGTAAGTGTCAGCAATCCCCCAGGGAGACTGACCCGACTCGTCGCAGGCCATGGCTGCTCCCCAGCCTCCTGGGCCTCCTGCCTCCCACCCAGCACAGCTGAGGAATGATTTGTTCCCCATGTGAGGCTGCACCCACCTTGGGAGGGGACCCACCAGCCCGCATACCTCGAGGCTGGGCCCCTGCCTGGCCGGGATGTCAGAGACCCACCTCAGAGCGGCAAGCATGGTACAGCTGCTGCCCCAAAGCCTTTGTAGGAAACCTTCCAGAAGGTTTCCAGAAGGTCTCCACTGCCAAGGAGACACATAGCCAGACCCCAAAGCCCTTGGGCTGCAATTCCTAACATCCTCCATTATGCCAAGCCCCGTGCTGGGCACCGTGGGGCACATGGGGCCATGAGAGTGGCTGAAAACATGTGCTAGGTGTCAAATAAGTGACACAGACTGTAACTGCCCAGGGCTATCAAAAGAGAGAAGCCCCGGGGCTTTCAGAGGAGCTTCACAGATGTCAATGCTCCATAACACTACCGTTTACTCAGTGTGTTGTATGCCAGGCACTGGGATATACAATGTGCTCTACATGCTGGAACTCAGAGAGGTCAAATAACTCATCCAAAGTCACACAGCTTATAAGTAGACAAGTGATCTAAACCCTGTTTTGATGGCCATCGTGGCCAGATTCCCAGCCTTACCCCCACACTGTGCCAAATTCAGGCAGGTGCCTTGGGCAGAGGGTTCAGCTGAGGAGCTGGTGGGGAGGCCCTGGGCAAGCCCTGCATGTACTCAGAGACCATGGATGCAGGCCTAGATGAGAATCTCAACATCCTCAAGCTATGACAAGTGGGGCCGGCAAGCAGGCCAGGTTGCACATACCAGGAAGGAGGAGGTCGAGGGGGGCTGGCTGGTGGGCTCCGGGCTGCTGGCATCTCAGTAGGCTTTGCCCCTGGGCCCAGAACCCATAAGACAGTGCACTCACCATCGGAGTGGTCCAATCTGCCTCCCCTCCACCTCCCACCACCCCCAGCCAGCACCAGCCCTGACAGGTCAACACCTTTGTCCCTGGCAGGGGTTGACTACAGATTTCCCAGAAGCAGAGCAGAAACACTGCCCACGCTGACCTGCATCTCCTCCCGTCATCAACCCATAAAGACTATTGCTGAGACAGGCGCTGGGGAGCCAGCTGACCCCCCACAGGAAAGATCAGCACAGCCAGAGCGGGGGAGTAAGTTCCAGTGTTAGGACAGCACACAAGAGGAAGGGAACAGGGTGAGGCCAATTGGAGCATCACTGAGAACGCAAAGCAGGAAGCCAGCCATGTCCCAAGGACATCTGGGAGAAAAGTATCCAAGCAGGAGGAACAACCTATGCAAAGGCCCTGGGGCAGGACTGGCCCTCGTGTGCTTGAGAACCATTAGGAGACCAGTGTGGCTAGAACAGGGTGCATGGTGGAGAGAGATGCAGGAGGTGAGGATGGAGAGATAAGGAGGTCATTGTGGACACCTTCGAGACCACTGACTGAGTAAACAAAGGGCACAAATGACTTAGGTTTTGAAGAAGCAGCCTGGCTGCTGTGCTGCGGGGGCACTGTGGGGTCAAAGGTGGAAGCCAACATATAGAGGACACGGCAGTGAACCAGGCCAGAGATGATAGGCGCCCGCAGGGGTGGGTTGTGAGATCTGGCAGTGTCTATGTCAAGGCAGACCTGAGAGGATGTCCTTCTGGAGAGGAGATAGCAATACAAGAAAGAGCAGAGCCTGAGGGTTTAGCCCAAGGACCTGGAAGGACAGTGTTGCCATTGCCCAGGACAAGAGAGGGCTGCAGGTAGAGCCGGCTGAGGGACAAGATCAGAAGTTCAGTGCGGACATGGCAAATTGGGCATGGCTGTTGAAAACCAAGTAGCAACAATAGACAGGCAGCTGGATGGCTCACTCCCAGCTCAGACCTGAAGCGGGGCTGGAGACGTGTGGCAGAGTCACCAGCATGGTGGAGCTGTGGCACGGAACCCCAACAGAGGCGCAGACCAGCAAGCTTCCCCCGCCACGACCAGAGGAAACTTGGCAGATCAACCCCTCACCCCCTGCTTTGCAAAATTGTCTGAGGAGCCTAAAAATGCAGAGACTGGCCCTGCAAGTCCACCTCTGCACTTGAGCTGAGGAACCATCCTGGTTGCGCAGGGACAGTAAGCCACAGAGACGTCCACAACTGCTGCCTTACTGAGGACAGCAGAATGGCCTACAGCCCATGGAGACTGGCTCAACTGTGGGACGTCCACAGGAGGCCAGCAGAGGGCTGTGTGTGAGTGGGGCGTGGGGGCGCACAGCAGTGGGGACGTCCATTGGTGGCGCTGCCAGAGTGGCCAGGTGACGGTGGCTTTTTTTTCTTGTCCCTGACTTCTGCATTTTCCATATTTTCTATAATAAACATTTAATGTTTGTCAAATCAATAGCCCAGCTTATGTCCACCCTCTCAACACCTTGCCACAGCTGGGAGCTGATGGGCCGCTCTGATTAGAAAATGATTTTCCTACACTCCACTGAGCCTCCTGAGGCCACAGCCCCGGGCCTGCACTCAAGGGGGACTCTGGGAGCTGTGAGGGCCCTCCACCATCCTCCAGCTGCCTGCTCCCCATCTCCCACGTGGACAATTCCAGGACATGGGGCTCCTCATCTCCGGCAGGGGGGCCCAGCTCAAAGGCCCCCGCCTCTCCACCTAGGAGCCCAGCCCCTGCCTTCCCTCTCGGGGCCTGGGCAGTGTGAGTCCTCTCATGATCCAGAGGGCTCTCCATGCTCTGCCCGCAGGCAGCCAGGGTGGCAGCAGGGGCTGGCATGCAGGACAAGGCCCAGGTGGCAGCTCGGCCCCACACTGCACCCTCCCCTCCCCCAGGGAAGGACTAACCTCTGGCCAAAAAAAAAAAAAAATAACCAAGCACACTCCCACACACGCACACGCATGGACGGTGACTCTGCCACTGGCTCCAGGAGAAGCACTCACAAGAGGTCCACTGCCCAGTCCGGGGCCTCCTTTCTGTCCCACTCCTTTGCCCTGGAGGGCAGAAGCCAGAGTCCTTGAAAATCTACAGGGGTTTCACCAAATGCTGCTGGACCCCCCAAACCGGAAGAGGAAACCCACAGCAGCCTGGTTTCCTAGGCCAGAGAACTGCAGTCCTTCCTGTGTCACAGACAAGCACACCAGGTCTTCGGGGAAATGGGCCTGCTCTGGACCTCACTCCCAGCAGGACCCCCATGGCCCCCAGCTCTGCCTCTTCCTGAGACCCAGGCAGGAGGTGCAAGGGCGGGATGCCTCTTATAAGGAGGCAGTAGCCCCCCATCCCAGCAAGCAGGGGGAGGGGACAGGGCAGGAGGGGACATCTGAGCAGCAGTTCACTTTCTCCGGAGTGAGAGATTTTCCCAGCAGGGTGCCACGATTTAGTTTGAACTGTTATGAATTCCCATAAAATCAGATGCACTCAACTTTGAATAGAAATACAGAAACGCACTGCAGAAATCAAATACAATTTGGGGATTATTCACCCCCACTACACACAAAGAGGTTCGTGCGTACAAGAAGGTACCTGCAGACAACACCATCAGGCCACTGAAGGACGAGCTACTGTCTGCCACCAACCAACACATTTTGAAGCCCACACTCTCCAGGCCACTGGCTGAGGAGGACTCCATGACAGAAAGGAGAGACAAGACCACCCTCTGGCCATTCTGTTCTCACACCTTTCCTAAACACGCACAGTACGTGATGCCTGGGGGTGGACAGTAAGCCAGGCAGGGCTGAGAGGGGCATAACCTGGGACCCCTGGGGAGGGGAGTCACAGTGATCCAGTATCTTGCCCAGGACGCCTATGGCTCTGACTCCTTCAAAAAAAAATCAAATCAGCAAAGATAATTTTTATTTTATTTTATTCTTCTTGAAAGCAATCTGCAGACATGGTAAATAACTCTACAGAAGGGTGCTCAGCAAGAAGCAAGTCTCCCTTCTCCCCAGGCCACACACTTCCTTCTAAGAGGTCGCCTTTGAGGTAGCATGCCATAAGGATGGAGCACATAGGTCCCTCCATTAAAAAAATAAATCCAGGGGCTAAATTTGTGGCTCAGTGGTAGAGTGCTTGCCTGGCACTGGTTCAATCCTCAGTGCCACATAAGAATAAATAAAATAAAGGTATTGCTGGGCATGGTGGCACATGCCTGTAATCTCAGTGGCTTAGGAGGCTGAAGTAGGAGGACCACAAGTTCAAAGCCAGCCTCAGCAACTTAGTGAGGCCCTAAGCAACTCAGGGAAGTCCTGTCTCTCTATAAAATATAAAAAACGGCTGGGGATGTGGCTCAGTGGTTGAGTGCCCGAGTTCGATCCCTCATACCAAAAAATAAAAAGTAAAATAAAGATATTGTGTCCATCTACAATCTTAAAAAATAAATTTTTAAAAACACACATGGCATTCATGCCATCCCACTCTTGCTTATTTAGTTATTTATTTAGAGATCGGGTCTCACTCTGTTGCCCAGGCTGGTCTCAAACTCCTGGGCTCTAGCCATCCTCCCGAGTAGCTGGAACCACGGGCCTGTACCACCACACTGCCTTGACCCTGGCTTTGTCACGTGACAATACTGTGCTCCACATCGGTGTAGCACAATCCAATTGCTTCTCTGAGTAGGTCCTAGTCCTTGCCTTCCCATCTCAGCAAATTCACTTCCATCCATCCGGCCAGTCTTGATTAATTCAGTTAACAAACACCTTCCATGCACCCAATAAATGTCACTTCCTGGGCACTGTGTTTCAGCTCTACCCATCCCCTCTCAGCCTCAAACCTACCAGCCTCAACCCCACCCCTTGGCCGTCACTGAGGTTGTTCAGATTATCAGTCCCAATGCTCCATTCCTCTGGAGTGTGACAGGTCTACACCCAGGTTGAAGGCTCAGGGTGGGCACAGTAGACTTTTCCGCCCTTCATGCTGAACTTAGTCATGTGACCTGCTGTGGCCAATGGAATGCTCTGACCCGACTCTACACTAGAAGCCTGAATCTTGGGCAGAGAGCACCTGCTATTCAACCCAAGGACAACACGCCCCGGCTGACTCTGGACCTGAAAGGGCAAGTGCATGGAACCCACACGTGGCCTAGAGCCAAGCCCAATCCTAGATGGGCTGACCCTCCATCGACCCACACATAAGAGCAAGAAGGAATGACGGTCATGCCCATGTGACCTGCAGTTTTATCAAGGCAACTGACAGATATCAACTCTATGAATTTTAGATATATATGAATCAACCATATAGAAGACATAAAGGAAAATGTTCAATGACATTGGATTTGACAATGATTTCGTAGAAATGATGCCAAAAGCACAGGCAATGAAATAAAAATAGATAAATTGATTTCTTCAAAATGAAAAATTTGGGGGGCTGGGAGTATAGCTCAGTGGGAGGGTGCTTGCCTAGCACGCACAGGCCCTGGTTCCAAGTGACGCTCAACATCACTATATCAGGGAACATAAATCAAAAACACAGTTTGGGGAGCAGGGCGCGGTGGCGCACGCCAGTAAATCCCAGAGATTCTGGAGGCTAAGGCAGGAAAATCTCAAGTTCCAGGCCAGCCTCAGCAATTTAACAACACCCTGTCTCAAAATTTAAAAATAGCTGGGCGCAGTGGTGCACACCTGTAATCCCAGCACTTAGGGAGACTGAGACAGGAGGATTGCGAGTTCAAAGCCAGCCTCAGCAACGGCGAGGCGCTAAGCAACTCAGTGAGACCCTGTCTCTACATAAAACACAAAATAGGGCTGGGGATGTGGCTCAGTGGTTGAGTGCCCCTGAGTTCAATCCCCAGTACCAAAAAAAAAGAGGCAGAGAACTACCATATGATCCAAAAATTCCATCTCTGAGTCTATTATATACAGGAAGGGTGAAAGTAGATATTTGAACTTACTCCCATGTTTAAGCTGCATGACTCACAATAGCCAAAAGTTGGGACCAACCCAAATGTCCATGGATTGACAGCTGAATGGATAAGCAAAAAGTGGCACATCCATACCATGGAATATTTTTCACCTTAAAAAAAAAAAGGAAACTCTGACTCACACTAGGACACGGACAAGCCTTTGGGGCACTAAGCTAAATGCGATCAATGGCCGTGACAAGTGGGGGACTACAGGACTCCACTTAGGTGCTTGGAATAGCCAGAGGCACAGACAGGAAGTGGAATGGTGGTTAGCAGGTGGGGGTGGTGCGCAAAGGAAAGGGCAGTGATTGTTTCATGGGGACAAAGTTTCAGTTTCCCAAGATAAGAATTTCCGGAGATGGATGGTGGTGATGGTTATACAATGTGAATATACGTAATGCCACAGTACTGTCACTTAGAAATGATTAACAGGACAAATCGCATGTTCAATATATAAACATATATATTACCACAGTAAAAAATACAAACTAAAATAAAAGCCACATGCCAAGTGTGGTGGCACATGCCTGTAATCCCAGCACTTTGGGAGGCATGAGTTCAAAGCCAACCTCAGCAACAGTGAGGCGCTAAGCAACTCAGTGAGACCCTATCTCTACATAAAACAAGAAATAGGGCTGGGGATGTGGCTCAGTGGTCGAGTGCCCCTGAGTTCAATCCCCGGTACCATAAATAAATAAATAAATAAATAAATAAATAAATAAATAAAATAAAGGCCACTCAAAGAAAACTTAACGATCCACATAGACACCAGGGCACGTCCATCACGGCGGGGTTGGCACACCTGGAGCAGACTGCAGAGCATCTCCAGAGAGAAGTCAGCCCAGCCACCATGTGGGCTGTTCCCTCAGGCACCACACTGTAACCTGTTTTGTCACATTCAGCTTAAAGGTCCCTGATCACCTGCCACCACACTGGCCACCCTGTGTTTTCTCGCCATAACGCGTTCTCCTTCCACACTTTCTGCAGGGGCTTCCTCTTTGGGTTTGGGCACGTGCTTCCCCAGCCATAGGTCTAAGGCACAGGGGGAGGAGGGGCTGGAGCTGAGCCAGGGGACAGGCGTGGGAGGCTCTGGCGGGAAGGTGTCCTTCAGTGACTCCCTCTGCCCATTTCTTTAAACTCCTTCCCTCTATGTCCTCAATGCAAAGACCAGAATGTGACCACAGTGGGGACCCTCAGGGTCAACTGACCAATCTTCCTGCTTTGCAGCCAGTCAGGTCCCAAAAGTAAGTTTTTTTTGTGTGAAAATCTCTAGTACAAACTGTGACGACTTTCTAGAAAGACATTTGGCACAACAAACTATAGCCTATAGGAAACATCGATACCCTTTGATTTAGCAACTGGACTGACTGAATGTTCTCTAAGAAAACAGAAATATGGCAAAAGCTGGGCGCAGTGACACACGCCTGTAATCCCAGCACTTTGGGAGGCTGAGGCAGGAAGAGCGCGAGTTCAAAGCCAGCCTCAGCAACTGCGAGGCGCTAAGCAACTCAGTGAGACCCTGTCTCTAAATAAAACACAAAATAGGGCTGGGGATGTGGCTCAGTGGTCGAGTACCCCTGAGTTCAATCTCCTGTACGACGCCGCCCCCCAAAAAAAAAGAAAGAAAAGAAACGTGGCAAAAATAGAAGGACAAATCAATAATCAACAATGCAGGTTTACATAAGGAAATTATGGGGCATTTGCACAGCAGATGAGGAGGCAGCCACTGTAAGTCACATTTATCTACAAGGAAAAATGTTCATGACAAGTGTTTAAATTTGTACTAATGCTTTCCCATGTGAGCAAAAATCAAATTATATATGTATCTATCTGAATAGAAAATAGTACACGTTTGTAACTTTTTTGAATCTTTAAATAGTGAGATTCTGGGTAAATTTTCTATTATCTTTCCTGTTTTTCTGTATTTTCTAACCTGTCTACACTGGGGTTTTAATAGCATAATAAAGTATTGAGTATCCCACTTTTTAGAAAAGTTAATATTCAAGAGAGATGAGTCTAGCATATGGACAGACATGTAAGTCAACAGAAGAAATTGAAAGTCCAGAAATACTATGTGTCTATGATCAACTGGTGCCAAGGCCGTTCTACTAGGAGAATAAATAGTCTTTTCAACAAATGGCGCTGGGACAACTGGAGAGGCCACGCAGAAGGATGAAGTTGGACCCCAGCTCACTCCATATACAACAATTAATTTGAAATGAATCAAAGGCCTAAGTAGAAGGGCTAAGTCTATAGAACTTGGAAGGAAAACAAGCATAAATGTTCATGATCTAGGATTAGGAAACAGCTTCTTAGATAGGATACCCAAAGCACAAACCACAGAAGAAAACACATCATCCTTCACTGAAATTAAAAACTTATGGATTTGGGGGGTTTGTTTGTTTGTTTGTTTTGTTTTGTTTTTGGTACTGGGGATTGAACCCAAGGGTGCTTAACCACTGAGCCACATCCCCAGCCCCTTTTTATATTTTATTTAGAGACAGGGTCTCACTGAGTTGCTTAGGGCCTAAGTTGTAGAGGCTGGTTTTGAACTCACAGTCCTCCTGCCTCAGCCTCCTGAGCTGCTGGGATTATAGACATGCACCATCTTGCCTGGCCACAAACTTGTGTTTTAAAGGATACTGTCAAGAAAGCAAAAGACAACCCACAGAAAGGGAGATGATATTTACAAAATTATATATCTGATAAGTGACTTGTATCTAGAATATACAAAGAATTTTTACAACTTCAAAAGTCAAAAGGCAACTCAATTCAAGTGGGCAAAGCCTATGAACAGTCATAACTCTAGGACAGCTATACAAACAGCCAACAAGCTCTTGAAAAGATGCTTGGGGGCTGGGGAGGCAGCTCAGCGGTGGAACACTTGTCTAGCATGCAGAAGGTCCTGGTTTCTATCCCTGGCATTGAAGGAAAAAAATTAAAATAATCTTCAGGACTAAGAAATATAAACCAAACCCACAGTGACATATCCTGTCACTGGCCAGGCAGCTATAACCAAAAGGGCAGGCAGGGGACATAGCTCGCAATAGAGTGCTTGCCAAGCATACACGAGGCCCTGGGTTTGAGCCTCAACACTATAAAAAAGTGGGAGTTGGGGGAAGCCATAGCAAATGCTGGTGAGGAATGAGAAATCCAGCCAGTGTGCAAAGGTTCAGAGAAGGTGACCATGCAGTCACTCTGAACACAGTGTGGCAGTCAGATGTGGCCAAGGGGCCATGTGACCCAGCAATTCCACTCCTGATATATATTCCCCAAGAGAACAAAGACATATGTCCACACAGAAACCTGTACACGGGTGCTTCCTGCAGTCCTGACTAGCCAAAAGGTAAATACAAGCCAAATGTCCTTCAACAGCCAACGGATGGAGAAAATGTGGCACATCCATCCCAGGGAAGCTCCTCCAGCCACAAGAAGTGACTTGCTGCACCTGCTAGGATGTGGATGAGCCTCCAAGACATCAGGCCAAGTCCCAGAAGCCAGGGCAAAGGATTACACATTATGAGTCCACTTGTGTGAAATGTCCAGAATAAGTGATTCCCTAGAGATGGGAAGTCGATCAGCAGTTGCTTAGGGTGGGGGAGGGAGGAGGATGGGATGGAGGCAAAGTTCATGGGGTTTCTTTCTGAGGTGATGCCAGTGTTCTAAAACTGACTGTGGGGACAGCTGCGTGTTATCTGTGAACGTATTTGTAACCACCGAAGTGTGTACTCTGAGTAGGTAAACTGCATCACTGGTGAATTCTACCTCAATAAAGCTATTGTAAAAAGTAAATTAATAAATAAGTAAACACAGCCAGTATAAAAAACACAGCTTATTAGAAGTGAGCTGGCTGGGCCACCCAGTTCATCTTCCTGCAGACCCTCCTGCTGGTCTTGCTGGCCCCATCTCCCACTCCTAACCAGGGGGAGCCGCTCAGCCGCCCTGAGCCCCATGCCACCACCCCTGAGCCGGCCAGCCCCCTTTACAGACAAGGAAACTGAGGCCCTCAGAGCTGCCTTTCTTGTTTTCAGACCTTCAGCCAATGATGGAAATGAAGACCCCAGGCCAGGGCCTGTCCCCTATTCAGAAAGACCTGGCCACCTTCCAAAAGTGCAAAGTGGGCCTGGTCCTCCCAGCTCTGCTCTGCCCTGCTGCTCTGACACCGAATTCCACCTCCAGGTCAGGACCGTGTGCTCAGGGCCACACAGGTGGTCAGGGGCACTGAAGGTAGGGCCAAGGCCACTCCTGGTGGCCACCTGCTCAACCTCCACCAGCTAATCCACTGCTCCCCCTGTCACCCTCCCCAAGACTGGAGGAGGGAGGCTGCACCACCCTGTCTTCCTTCCTTATTTTTCCCAGACAGATAGCGGGGTTCACATGTGTCCCACATCTCCACCTTCCTCTCTCCTTTGCCCTCTCTACTCTCTCCACTGCACTCCAAAACCTGCCACCCAAGGCCCAGAACGCTGGAACCCCAGTAGCTCCCTCCTGCATCCTGAAGCCTCACTTCAGTCACCAGGAAACCTCTCTGTGTGACATTACTGCAGCCACGGCTTGCTGTAAATTTGACCACAGACCTAGAAGAGGATACGTCTGCCCATTTCACAGCTGGGGAAACTGAACGATGAAAGGCTTAATTTGACGCTAAGGACTGGCCAGAGCTCAGGGGCAGAGTCTGGGCCTCTGATGTGAACAGAAAGTCTCCTCCTGGCATGGGACCGTAGCCAGAAGTGAGGGAGACGAAAAGCACATAGGTGCCCACCTTCTGCTCAGGAGCTCAGGCTATGGGGCATTGTCTCGACAGACAGACAGGATGGCCCCATGCCAGCCACGCTCAGCTCCTCACTCATGTGCCAGGGAGGTAGTGACCCAGGAGCCCAGGATTCCATCAATCAATCTGCACGCCCCACTCCCACCCCTGATTTTAGCCAGACTGGCTCCTCCCCTTCCGGCCTCACCCACCCCTCCTCAAAGATACCTTCAGCCCTCAGACCCTTGTCCTCAGGTACCACAGGTCTCCTTGCCCCCAGGCAGCCATGAGTCAGCTGGGTGGCCCTGGCAAGGTCTCTGGTCTCTGGGTCTCTGTGTCCTTGTCTACAAAACGTCACTTAAGACATCACAGCTCCTGCCCCTGCTGTGCCCTTCCTGGCTCAAATGTCACCTCCTCTGAGGAGCCTTTCCCTCTATCCTGTGTCCAGGCTATGTGACTCAGAGCAAGGTCAGGTTTGTGTGGCCATGTCCCCAATCCCACTGTGACCTCCTCCCCTGCCAGCCAGGGCCTGCACATAGTAGGTGCACAGGGAACTATGTTTGAATGAATAAATGAATGAGCCCTTCCAGCTCGAGCAGCCGGAAGCTGTGTTGCAGAGAAAGCCCGGACAAGAGCCCCACCAGCCAGCTGGTGAACACTCCCGCAGCCTAGTGGGGACGGGCACAGGGCTGCAGAGCTCTTTCTGGGGCCTGCGTCCCATCACAGGGAGCAAGGTGGGGCGAGGCACACACTCTCTAGAAATCTGTTGACAGCTTTCCCTCTGAGTTAGGGATACACCTCCAGCCCTCCTGGTAGCCCCTGGTACTTGAGTGACATGTTGTTTGGATTGTTCTTATTCACATCATAGTTCCCCAAAAGAGAACGAAGGACCCAGTGGGGGCTTGGAAGAAATATCCCTGGGCCCCCCACCAAGAGTTCAGTGAGGCCCTGGGTCCCACTAGGCTGCTCTGCTGAGGGACATGGAGAAAGGAACTATTCCCCGCAGGAACCAACAGATGACTAGAGTGAGGATCTGGGTTCAAATCCTGCTCAGCTCCATTCCTCTCTGAACTGAGAGCAGCATCTGCTAGACTTACCATGTAATTGATAAAAATCTTCACCATTTCCCACAAGGGGCCCTGCTGGCCCATTTAGCAGATGGAGAAAATGAGACTCTTGGTCTCGGATACTACGTTCTCACAGCAGTAAATGAAGGTAGCAGAACTTGAACCCAAGGGACCAAACTCTTTCTGTGGCATCACCCTCACCTGCAGCCAGGACACTGGTGCTAAGGAATCCAGTCCGTTGCTCACCTATACACTGCAGGCTGCCCCACCTTGCCCCACCCTACAGACCCGTATCAGATTCAGTGTTCCTGAACACCAGGACTGGAGAGGACTAGAGTTGGCTCCTTGTCTGACAGCTCGACTCTACAGCATCCTTCCTCATCTACCTTCACCTGGCACTTGTATACCCCCACTGACAGGAGGCTCACTACCTACTCAAGATCTATTCCATCCTTTGGACAGCGTGGTTAATTAGAATGCCTTTCCTCATAATGAATCAAAGGCATCTCGTAGAGACCCAACGGCATCACACAACTCCGGGTTCTCTCTGCCCACTCTGCTCCCATTCAACCCCAGCCACGCCTCGGCGTCCGACACCGTCCCTCTCTCCCTCCCTCCCTCCCGGTCCTTCTCTCTTTCTCCAGTAACCACTTTCTAACCTTTACTAAGGACAAGGATATCTTTTTTAAAATACTCAATTTGAGAAAAAAAATATTTCACATCTGTATGAGCAATACCCAAATCATAATTCTTAAAAATAACAAATTGCAGGCCAGAGTAATCATAAGTAAATTGATATTGATAAATAAGCTTTTCTCCAGAGCAGTAGGTGGCTTATTTTAATCTAATGAGTTTTGTATTTTCCCAGCTTTCAGATTCCATGATGAAGAGCTGTCTGCAATAGAATTACGACGCTCTCCGAAATGTTGTAATTTAATGCCTCATTTTGTCAAGACTTTCTGGAAAATGAGATTTGTTCCCAGTGAGGAATTCTACTCGGCTCTTTCCCATATCCCCCACACACACACACATCCCCAGCATACAGACTGTCCTCAGGCTGGCCGCCTAAGGGGTGGAAATGCAGAGAGAGGCCAAGGTGAACACGGTGGCAGTGTGGGACAAAGGACCGGGCAGGGACAGGAGGAGCCGCTCCCATCTGGACACAGTTTTGCTGTGTGACGGAGAGGTGCCCACTGCCCTCTCTGTGCCTGCCACTACCTACTGCAACGAGGAAGGGAGGGCAGACCTCATCTTCCTTATAAAGCAGGGACAGGGTGCCTCTCTGGGGGTTGGAAGGAGGAGGATAAGAACCCCAGACTCCTAGACACATGAGAAAAGATGCCCACAGCCCACAGGCAGGGGCAGCAGAAACAGCTAGGGACCAGGGAAACAAGCAGAGTGGAAAACCTAGGGGGTCACGTGGCCCAGCGCTCCCCAGGGACAGGACGCTCAGCACCTGGGCAGCTAACATGGCACACTCTAAATACACTGCCAACTCCATTGGGGAACCTTCTAAAAGCAGGTGATGGCCAAGAGAGCAGCTATGGACACACTTCCTGTCTGCCACTCGGGTGTGTGAGGAAGCCACAGTGCCTCCCTGTGCCTCAGTTTCCCTCATCTCTGAGACAGATTGTAACAGCACCTACTTCACAGTGCAGTCAGGGGGATAAAATGACACATGCCGGAATCCAGCCACCTGCCAAGCAAGCTCCTGACGGAAACGTGCCATTATCAGCAGCACCATCGGCATCCGATTCTTTACCAGGTGTGTGGACTTTCTGCAAAAACCAGCTTGTTCTGGGGGGGCTCCTGGGTGGCTGGAGGGGACAGGGGAGACATGTTCTCTGCATTCTAGACAGGGCATTTGGAACAGTCCACATGAGCTCTATTGGTACTCAAAACCAAATCTGTTTAAAAAGATGATTTGGTATTTCAAAAAAGAGAAAGAATGATGGATTTCTTCCTCTGAGTGGACCCCACTCTTGACTTCTAGGGGCTTCTTCCTTTTGGACTTCTGGTCTCTACATTCACGATCGACTCCCACCCCTTGAAGCAAGTCATTCATTCACTGGACAAACTTCCTGAGCACCAGCCATGGCTGCCGGGTACAAGGCATTCAGCAGGAGCCAGGGCGGACTCCACCCTGCAGCCTGGCAGGGGACAAGAACCTTCAGCCTCACCATCGTCACCCCAGGGATTCCGGGGGAAAGCCTCTGGGAAAACCACCTTCATCCCTTCTTGGCTTGCTGTCCCTGAAAGAGCTGTCCACGTGCCTGAATTAAGTCCCAGGTCCCCATTTTTGGTTTTTAAATGAGGTGAGGTGAGGTGGCTACTGAATGAGACACAAGCGTGTGTCTGGAGGTTAAGTGGACTGCTGTTCACAGCTCAGAGATGCATCCGAAAGCAATGGCTTGGTGGGCAGAGACAGACAGATAGACAGATACATGGTAAAGGAAATGTTACCAAACATGCACTAGAGAACCTGGTGGTGGGTACGGGGGTGCTCACTGCACCCATCTCTTGGTCTTTCTGCATGTTCCAAAATCTTCACGGTAAAATGTTGAGGAGAAAAAGTAAGAGATTTACAAGCCACATCATCTTTCCAGTAGTCTTCCCAGTACCCCTTTCCTATGGGCTGGGGACTTTCCACGGGGACAAGTCCATGCTAAAGGGCCTGGGAGCTGCCTCCAGGGCCTTTCTCATTCCAGCCCTGACTGGGAGGGTCAGGGTCATGGGCCATGGAGGCAGTGGGGGGGCAGGCAGAGGCCGGGGGATGCCTCTTCATTCCCTTCACAGTCACTTCACTCTCCAGGGTCCATCCTGGGACTGGTCCAGCCAAAGAGAATAAAGCCTCGTGCACTCTGGCAGTGCAGGAAAAGAGAATGGAGTCACAGCGGGTCTCATGTGCATGCGTATTTGGGGCAGCTGGAGACCATGCTACAGCCTCCAAGGAACACTGATTTTAGGGCCTCACAAAGCCATACTATGGAATCCCTAACACATCCTCACAGCTTACTCAATAACACAGTAACAAGAAGATTAAAAATGATAATGGTGATGATGGCGGCGATGATGGTAATAATGGTGGGGATGATTGTAGTGATTGTGGGGCTGATGGTGGTACTGATGGTGGTGGTGATGGTAGTGGTGATGGTGGTGATAGTAAAGGTGGTGGTGGTGGTGATACTGATGGTGGTGCTGATGGTGGTGGTGATGATGGTGCTGGTGGTATTGGTGGTGGTGGTGCTGGTGGTGATGGTGGTGGTGATGGTGGTGATGGTGGTGGTGGTAGTGGTGATGGTGGTGGTAGTGGTATTAATGGTGGTGGTGGTAAAGGTGGTAGTTGTGGTAGTGATACTGATGGTGCTGATGGTGAGGGTGGTAGCGGTGGTGGTGGTGGTGGTGATGAAGGTGGTGATGGTGATGGTGGTAGAGGTGGTGGTGGTGGTGGTGATGGTGGTGGGGGTGGGGTCGGTGGTAGTAATGGTGGTGGGGGTGGGGTTGGTGGTGGGGGTGGAGGTGACAGTGGTGGTGGTGACGGTGGTGATGGTGGTGGTGGTGGTGATGAAGGTGATGATGGTGGTGGTGGTGGTGACGGTGATGGTGGTAGAGGTGGTGGTGGTGGTGGTGACGGTGGTGGGGGTGGGGTCAGTGGTAGTAATGGTGGTGGTGGGGGGGGTGGTGATGGTGGTGGAGGTGGTGGAGGTGGTGATGGTGGGGGGGGGAGGTGATGGAGGTGGTGATGGTGGTGATGGTGGTGGTATTAATGGTGGTGGTGGTAAAGGTGGTGGTAGTGATACTGATAGTGGTGCTGATGGTAATGATGGTAGCAATGATGGTGATAATGGTGGTGACAGTGGTGGTGATAATAATGGTGGAGGTGGTGATGGTGGTGCTGGTGGCCTCTGTCTTTTGTTGAGTGCATCTCTGACATGGCAAGCACCGTGTTTATTACTTAGTTCTCACAGACACCTGACAGGAGGATGTAATTATGATTATACCCATTTCATAGATGAAGAGACTGGAACTAGGAGAGAAGAAGTCATGAATCCAAAGTTATTCAACTAGTGAAAAGCGACCTAGGATGCAAATCCAGCTAGGACGTGATGACTGGTGCTACAATAACATCTCCATGAGGCTAGAAAAATAAGGATTAAAAAACCTGTTTGAAGGTCTGGAGTGCTGTCAGAGCAGCCAAAGGAGAAGATGCACAGACTCTGTGAGAACGGAAGGAGAAAGGAAGGAGAAAGGAGGGAGAAAGGAAGTTTCCAGGGAAGCCCAATCCTCAAGAGAGCCTTTTTTCTATGCAGAAAGGATTAAGAAGAGAGAAGACAGCAGAATTGCGGTCATCTGAGGAGTCTGGAGGCATTAAGTTGAGTTGGGTTTCACAAAGCAGCCAGACCTGAGGATCCCAAAGCAATGATACCTGCATGTATCTAAATAAATTAAACCCAAACCCAAAGAAAATAAAGAAAAGAAATAAAAGTGCTTGATAAGGACAAGAATTATTGAAACAGGACACAAAATTTAATTCACAAAAAATCAGCAATACTGAAAATTGGCTCTTTGAAGACAGCAATAAAATCAACTAATCCAGTGATTAAAAAGAGGATGGAGGCCAGACGCAGTGGCGCACGCCTGTAATCCCAGTGGTTCGGCAGGCTGAGACAGGAGGATCACAAGTTCAAAGCCAGCCTCAGCAACTGCGAAGCCCTAAGCAACTCAGTGAGACCCTGTCTCTACATAAAACACAAAATAGGGCTGGGGATGTGGCTCAGTGGCTGAGTGCCCCTGAGTTCAATCCCTGGTACCAAAAACAAAAAACAAAAAAAGAAAGAGGATGGAGAATGAGGAGACAAGAATGACCAAGATCATCAATGGAAAAGATAACTGCAGATGCTATAGGAAATAGAAAAATTGTGACAGTGTAATTAAAGAAATAGGATGAATATCTTTGTGCCAATTCATTTGAACATTTACATAAAGTCAAAAAATATAATTTACTAAAACTGACATGAAATATGAAAATAGAAATTTACTAAAACTGACATGAAATATGAAAATAGAAATAGTACTACATCTACTTAAAAATTGAAACTATAATTTTGTTTGGAAACTATAATTTATAATCTTCCCAATAAGAAATCTAAGTTCATATGGCTTATTTATTTATTTATTTATTTATTTATTTATTTATATCAGGGATTGAACCCAGGGCCACTAAACTACTGAGCCACATCCCAAGCCCTTTTTTTTTTTTTTTAATTTTGAGACAGAGTCTCACTAAATTGCTTAGGGCCTCTGTAAGTTGCTGAGGCTGGATTTGAAACTTATGATTCTCTTGTCTCAGCTTCCCAAACTGCTGAGATCACAGGTGTGCACTGCTGAACCTAGTTTGGCTTCTCTATTGAATTCTTCTAAACATTTAAGAAAAAAATAATATAAATCGTATCCTAACTCCTTTAGGAAAAAAGGAAAAGAGGGAATAGTACTCAATTTGTATTATGAAGCTAGCAGAATTTGATACTACAATCTGACATGGATATTACAAGAAAGGAAAATTGAATGAGCCCACATGGTAAAAACATCAAACAGAATATCAGCAAATCACACATGCCATGCAAAATATAGCAAAACAAAAAATGTTGCAGCTATTGCAATAGTGGGAAAGGCATTATGGACAGAATAATATACCATGATACAGTTGGATTTATTCTAAGAATGCAGGATTGGTTGGTTAACCTTTAGAAATCCATCAGTATAATTAACACACATTATCAGAAGAAAAAAGAAAAATTATGCTATCATGTAAATACATGCAATAATGCATTTGGTAAACTTCATCACACATATGATAACAATTCTTTGCAAAAGGGACTAGAAGAGGCCATGTATGGAAAAACCTGTAGCTAACCTCATAATCATTGGCAAAAGACTGGAAGTTTCCCCTCTAAGATCAGAAACAAAAAAAGCATGCCTACTATTGCCACTTCAGTTCAAAATACTATGAGAAGCACTAGCTGGAGCAATTAAACAAAAAGGAGAAATAAAAATATCCAAATTTGAAATGAGTAAGTAAAATAATTTCTTTTCACATATGACATGATTCTACTGAAGATTCTGCATGCACACACACACACAAAACCTCTTAGAGCTAATAAGTTAATTCAGAAAAATTTTAGGATACAAAATCAACAGTTTTGTCTGTATGTTAGCAATGACCAATCTGAAAGAAAGAATGGGGAGATCAATTCCACTTATAATAGCATCATAAAGAATAAAATAATTATGAATAAATTAAACCAAAAATGCAAATGACTTGTACACTGAAAACTATAAAATGTTGCTGCGAAAATTAAATAAAGGAGATAAATAAGTGGAAAGACATCCCATGTTCATGGATAAGGAGACTAGCTATTATTAAGATACTAAAATCCCAATGGTGTGTTTCACAGAAATAGAAAAATCCATCCTAGGATTTTATATGAAATCCAAAAGCACCCTGAATACATAAAATGATCTCGGGCAGGGGGAGAGAAGTTGAATGACTCACATGTTCTGATTCCAAAATTAACTAAAAGCTAAAATAATCAAAAAGTGTGGTGCATAAGGAAAGACATATAGATCAATGGAATAGAACACAGAGGAAATAAACCATCACATTTATAGTAAATTGACTTTTAAAATGGGTGACAGGACAATTTAATGGGGAAAGAATAGTCTTCTCAATAAATGATGCTGGGGAAAATTGTACATCTGCAGGCAAAAGAATTAGATTGAACTCACCTTACACCATATTCAAAAACCAACTCAAGGGCTGGGGCTGTAGCAGAGTGGGAGAGCACTTGCCTAGCATGTGTGAGGCACTGGATTCGATCCTCAGCACCACATATAAATAACAATTGAATAAAATAAAGACCCATCAACAACCAAAAAAATATTTTTAAAAAAAACTAACTCAAAATAGATCAAAGACTTAAACTACAAACTTCCTAGAAGAAAATATGGAGGAGGAGGTTTTCAAGTTGGCAGAATAAAGGAGCTCTCTTTCCTGGCTGCTCCATGGCATAAAACCAAGAAAGCAGATAGGCAGCTTCTCAGCAAGTGAGGTACTGGAAACCTTCAGGGACACTATCAGTCCACAGGGTAGAAACCCTACTGCCTCAGATCCACACAGTTAGATTGGTAGATACACAAACAAAATGAAAAAGCAGGGGGACAAATTGCCTCAAACAAACCAAGACGCCGGGCATGGTGGCGTAAGCCTGTAATCCCAGCACTTAGGGAGGCTGAGACAGGAGAATCGCGAGTTCAAAGCCAGCCTCAGCAATGGCGAGGCACTGTCTCTACATAAAACACAAAATAGGGCTGGGGATGTGGCTCAGTGGTCAAGTGCCCCTGAGTTCAATCCCTGGTACCAAAAAAAAAAAAAAAACCAAAATACTCCAATGACAGAATCCATCAACACCACAGTGGAAGAAATGTCAGAGGAGTTCAGAATGCACATAACTAAACTGATCTGTGAGGTAAAGGACAGTATAAGAAGTGGAATCAGAGAGAAAATACAGGAAGTGAAAGATCAATTAAGAGATAGAGATTCTGAAAAAAAAAAAAACAAGCAGAAAAGCCTCAAAATGAAGGAAATCAATAAGCCAAATTAAAACTTCAAGTGAAAACATCACCAACAGACTAGATCACATGGAAGACTGAGTTTCAGGCAACGAAGATCATGGAGAAAAGATGTTAAGAGAGCATGAACAGAACTTCCAAGAAATATGGGATAACCTGAAAAGACCAAATTTAAGATTTATTGGGATAGATGAAGGCTTGGAGATATAAATGAAAGGAATGCAAAATCAATGAAATAATATCAGAAAATTTCCCAAACCTAAAGAGTAAAATGGAAATCAAATATAAGAGGCTTACAAGACTCCAAATATACAAAATTACAACAGACCCACACCAAGGCACATTATTATGAAAATGCCTAACATACAGAATAAGGATAGAATTTTAAAGGCTGCCAGAGAAAAATGGTATGTAACATTTAGACCTGAACTGGATCTGAGCTGATCACTCAACCCAGACCCTCAAAGCTAGGAGGTCTTGGAATAATATATACCAACCTCTGAAAAAAACAGAAGCCAGCCAAGAATACTATGCTCAGCAAAATTAAGCTTCAGAATTGATGGTGAAATAAAAACCCTCCATGATAAACAAAAGTTAAAAGAATTCACAACTAGGTAGCCTGCACTATAAAACATACTCAATAAGATATTTCATGAAGAAGAAATGAAAAATAAAAGTGAAAACCAGCAAAGGGAGGAACTACTCTAAAAGAACAGTGAATCAATGGAGAAACAAATTCAAAATAAAAACCAGAAATAAATGAAAGTGCCAGGGAATAAAAATCATTTCTCATTACTAACATTGAACATAAATGGCCTAAACTCATCAGTCAAAAGACACAGACTGGGGCTGGAGTTGTGGCTCAGTGGCAGAGCACTTGCTTAGCACGTGTGAGGCACTGGGTTCAATTCTCAGCACCACATATAAATAAATAAAATAAAGGTCCATTGACAACTAAAAAAAATAAAAAAATTTAAAAAAAGACACAGACTGGCACATTGGATTAAAAAACTAGACCCAACAATGTGAGACTCACCTCATAGGCAAAGACATCCACAGATTGAAAGTAAAAGGATGGGAAAAAACATATCATTAACATGGATCTTGTAAGCAAGTAGGCGTTTCTATACTCATACAGATAAAGTGGACTTCAAGCCAAAGTTGACCAGAAAGGACAAAGAAGGACACTTCGTACTGCTTAAGGGAACTATACATCAACAAAACAACAATCATAAATATTGATGCCCCAAACAATGGAGCACCTACATACGTCAAACCCTTCTCAATTTCAAGAAGCAAATGGACCACAATACAATAATACTGGGTGACTTTAACACATCTCTCTCACCACTGGATAGATCCTCCAAACAAAAACTAAATAAAGAAACCACAGAACTAAAAAATAAAATTAATAATTTAGACTTCACAGACATATATAGAATATATCATCCATCAATGGCTGAATATCTTTCTTCTCAGCAGCACATAGATTCCTCTATAAAATAAATCATATCAGCTGGGCACGGTGGCACACACCTGTAATCCCAGCACTTTGGGAGGCTGAGACAGGAGAATCGCAAGTTCAAAGCCAGCCTCAGCAACGACGAGGTGCTAAGCAACTCAGTGAGACCCTGTCTCTACATAAAACATAAAATAGGGCTGGGGATGTGTCTCAGTGGTCGAGTGCCCCTGAGTTCAGTCCCCAGTACACAAAAGAAAAAAAAGAAAAAAGAAAAGAAAGAAAAATAGACCACATCTTAGGCCACAGAACAACTTTTAGCAAATGAAAAAAATAGAGATAATATCTTGCATCCTGTCAGATCATAATGGAATGAAATTAGAAATCAATGATAAAATAAAAAAGTAGAAGCTACTCTAACATCTGGAGACTAGATAATACATTATTTAATCATGAGTAGACAGCAGAAGAAATCAGGGATGAAATTTTAAAAATTCTTAAAGATAAATAAGAACTCCAATACAACATATCAAAATCTCCGGGACACTATGAAGGTGGTGCAAAAAGGAAAGTTCCCTGCATTGAGCTCGTTCATTAAAGAATAGAAAGTCAATGAATAAATGACCTAACATTACATCTCAAAGCCCTAGAAAAAGAAGAACAAATCCACACCAAAAGCAGAAGACAGGAAATAATTAAAATCAGAGCTGATCAATGAAACTGAAACAAAAGAAACAATCCAAAAAAATGACAAAACAAAAAGTTGGTGCTTTAAAAAAAAATCAATAAAATTGATAAACCCTTAGACAAGCTAGCAAAGAGAAAGATAGAAAACTCAAATTACTAAAATTCATGATGAAAAAGGAAATATCACAATGGACACTAGTGAAATACAGAAGATAATCAGAAAGTATTTTGAAAATTTACTCTAATAAAATAGAAAATCTTGAAGATATTAACACATTTCTAGAGACATATGACCTATCCAAATTGAATCAAGAAGACAGAAAATTTGAACAGATCAATTTCAAGCAGTGAAATTGAAGATGCCATCAAAAGCCTACCTAGAGGGCTGGGGCTGTAGCTCAGTGGTAGAGCGCTTGCCCCGCATGCGTGAGTCACTGGGTTCGATCCTCAGTACCACATATAAATAAGTAAATAAAATAAAGTTAAAAAAAAAAAAAAGCCTACCTAGAAAGAAAAGCTCAGGACTAGATGGATTCTCAGGTGAATTCTACCAGATCTGTAAAGAAGAACTAACACCAATCCTTCTCAAATTATTCCATTACATAGAAAAGAGGAGAACCCTTCCAAACTCATTGTGTGAAACTAGTATTACTCTGATACCAAAACCAGACAAAGACAAATCAAGGGAAAAAATTTCAGACCAATATTCCTGATGAACACAGATGCAAAAATTCTTCATAAAATACTGGCAAATTGCATACAAAAACATATTAAAAAATAGTGCACCATGATCAAGTGAGGTTCACCCAGAGGTGCAAGGTTGGTTCAACATACAGAAATCAATAAACATGATTCATCACATCAATAGACTTAAAGACAAGAATCACAGAATTATCTCAACAGATGCAGAAAAAGCATTTGACAAAATACAGCATGCATTCACGTTCAAAACACTAGAAAAACTGGGGATAGGAGGAACATACCTCAACATTGTAAAAGCTATATATGCTATACCCAAGGCCAATATCACACTAAATGGAAAATTGAAAGAATTCACTCTAGAAACTGGAACAAGACAAGAATGCCCTCATTCACCACTTCTATTCAACATAGTCCTAGAAACTCTAGCCAGAGCAATTAGACAGAAGAAAGAAATTAAAGGGATACAAATAACAAAAGAAGAACTAGAACTATCACTATTTGCTGATGACATGGTTCTATATTTAGAAGACCCAAAAATCTCCACCAGAAAACTTATAGAACTCATGAATGGATTCAGCAAAGTAGCAGGATATAAAATTGATATCCATAAATCAATGTGCTCCTATACATCAGTGATGAATCAACTGAAAGAAAAATTAAGAAAACTATCCCATTCACAATAGCCTCAAAGAAGATAAAATATTTGGAATCAATCTAACAAAAGAGGTGAAACACCTCTACAATGAAAACTATAGAACACTAAAGAAAGAAACTGAAGAAGACCTTAGAAGATGGAAAGATCTCCCAAGTTCTTGGATGGGCACAATTAATATTGTCAAAATGGCCATACTACAAAAAGTATGAATGCAATTCCTATTAAGCTTCCAATAATATTCTTCATAGAAATAGAAAAAGCAATCATGAAATTCATTTAGAAAAACAAGAGACCCAGAATAGCCAAAGCAATCCTTAGCAAGAAAAGAGATATCATAATACCAGACCTTAAATTATACTACAGAGCTATAGTAACAAAAACAGCATGGTATTGGCACCAAAACAGATATGAAGACCGATGGTACAAAGTAGAAGACACAGAGACAAACCCACATAAATACAGTTATCTCATATGAGACAAAGGTGCCATAAACAGACATTGGAGAAAGACAGCCTCTTCAACAAATGGTGCTGGGAAAACTGGGAATGTGTATGTAACAAAATGAAATTAGACTTCTATCCCTCATCCTGCACAAAACTCAACTCTAAATGGATCAAGGACCTACGCACTAGACTAGAGACCCTGCACCTACTAGAAGAAAAAGTAGGCCCGATTTTGTTACTATAGCTCTGTAGTATAATTCAAGGTCTGGTAATCTCTGTCATGTCAGCTTAGGAACTGAATTCCTCAACAAGACTCCAAAAGTGCAAGTAAAATCAATAATCCATAAATGGGATTTTATCAAACTAAAAAACTTCTTCACAGCAAAGGAAAGAATCAAGAACATGAAGAGAGAGCCTACAGAATGGAGAAAATCTTTGCCACCTACACCTTAGATACACCATTAATCTCCAGGATATACTAAAAACACAAAAAACACCAAAAAAACAAATAACACAATCAATAGATGGGCATGGGAACTAAACAGACCACAGAAGAAGAAATACAAATGATCAACAAATATGTGAAAAAAGGTTCAACATCTCTAGCAATTAGAGAAATGCAAACTAAAACTACACTGAGATTCCATCTCACTCCAGTCAGAATGGCAATTGTCAAGAATACAAGTAATGATGAATGTTGGCGAGGGTGTGGGGAAAAGGTTCACTCATACATTTGCTGGTGGGACTGCAAATTGGTGCAACCACTCTGGAAAGCAGTATGGAAATGCCTCAGAAAACTTGGAACGGAACAAACATTTGACCCAGCTATCCCACTCATTAGTTTATACCCAAAGGACTTAAAATCAGCATACTACAGTGACGCAGCCACATCAATGTTTATAGCAACTCAATTTACAATAGCCAAGTCATGGAACCAACCTAGGTGCCCTTCAACAGATGAATGAATAAGGAAAATGTAGTACATTTACACAATGGAATATTGCTTAGCCATGAAGAAGAATAAAATTATGGCATTTGTAGGTAAATGAATGGAACTGGAGACTATCATGCTAAGTGAAATAAGCCAATCCCAATAAAACAAAGGCCAAATGTTCTCTCTGATATGCAGATGCTGACTCACAATAGGTTGGGGGAGGGAGGAGTGGAAGTTCCACAGATTAGACAGGGGGAATGGGGGAATGAGAATGGGAAAGACAGTAGAATGAATTGGACAGAACTTTCCTGTGTTCATATAGGAACACACAGCCAGTGTGACTCCACATCACGTACAACCACAAGAATGCGAAGTTATACTCCATGTATGTATGATATGTCAAAAGACATTCTACTGTCATGTATAACTAAAAAGAACAAATAAAAAATAAATATTTTTAAAAATTTTATAGAAAACATGGGGGAAATCTTCATGATACTGCATGTAGCAATGATTTATTGGATATGACGCCAACAGGCAACAATAACAACAAAAAAGATATTTGTACTCCATTAAAAGTAAAAACACTTGTGCATCAATGGACACTATCTATAGAGGGAAATGGCAACCCATGGAATGAGGGAAATAACTGTAATCATATATCTGATGAGGGATTAATAACCAGAATGTATAACAAATTCCTACAACTCAACCACAATAAAACAACTCAACTCAAAAGTGGGCAAAAGACTCGCTTAGACATTTCTCTGTAGAAGATATAAAAATGGCCAAGGAACACATAAAAAGATACTCGACATCACTAGCCACTGGGGAGACACAAATCAAAGCCACAACCAGATACCACTTCACGCCCATTAGGATGTTTATTATAAAAAATAATAAGTGGTGAAAAGGTTGAGGAGGAATCGTAATCCTTGTACATTGCTGGCAGAATATCAAATGATGTAGCTGCTATGGAAAACAAAATGGCAGTTCTTCAAAAAATTAAACATGGAATTACCATATTACCCAGGAATTCCACTCTATATATAGCTATAGACTCGAATGTGATGATGGCAGTGACTCAAATAGATATTTACACAGCAACATGTGTAGAAGCATTATTCACAACAGCCAGAAGATGGAAACTATCCAAATGTCAATCAACAGATGCAGATAAATAAAACATGGTCTATACATACAATAGACTCCAAGTCAGCCATAAAAAGATGGAATTCAAGTGGATGAACTTTGAAAACACTATGCTAAGTGAAAAAGGAAAACACAAAAGGACAAATAGTGTATGATTTCCACTTACACAAGATACTTAGAACAGGCAAATTCATAGCAACAGAAAATAGAAGCTACTAGAGCTGAGGATGTGGTTCAGTGGTGGAGTGCTTGCCTGGCATGTGTGAGTCTCGATCCCCAGAGGCCCTCCCTACACACACTCACAAGAACTGCTGGGGGCTGGAGGAAGAAGGAACAGGCAGCTGTTTTTTAAAGGGTATAAAGTTCCTCTTTGGGATGATGAAGACGTTTTGGAGATGAACAGCGGTGATGACTGTGCGACATTGTGAACGTACTTACTACAGAACTGTACACTTAAAAATGGTTCAAAAAGGGGCAGAGTGAGACATGATGGCAGTGTCCTTGCTGAGCAGGCATAAGATCCTGGGTTCAATCCCCAGCACCATACATTAAAAAAAAAGATTCAAAGAGTAAACTTATGTTATATGATCTTTACCATAATTTGCGGGGGGAAAGGGTCAGGATAAAAAATTCTAATAAATGGCATCTACAAAACACCTACAGTAAACATCAAACTTAATGGTAAAAGATTGAAAGTTTTTTCCTGGACATCAGAATCAAAATAAAGAGGCTTGTTACCAGCACTGCCATTCAATATTATCCTTGAGGACTTAGTCACTGCAATAAGGCAAGAAAAAGCATAAGTCTTAGAAATGAAAATATAAAACCATTATTTATAGAAAACATGATGATGTATGTTTTAAAAATCCTGCAAACTACCAGAACAAATAACAAATTTAACAATGATTGTAGGATAGTAGTCAATATTTTAAAAACTCAACTGGTTTTTTTTTTTTTTTTTTTTGGCACTAGGGATTGAATCCAGGGGCACTTAACCACTGAGCCACATCCCAGCCTTCTTTATTTTTTTATTTTGAGATAGGATCTCGCTAGTTGCTTAGCGTCTCACTAAGTTGTGGAGGCTGGCTTTGAACTTGTGACCTTTCTGCCTCAGCCTCCTGAGTTGCTGGGATTACAGGCATGTATCATGGCACCCAGCTCAACTGTACTTCTATATGATAAATAATCAGAAATGAGAAAAATATCACAATATTATCAAAAAACATAAAACAGAAATAAATCTATTCAAAGACATGTGAGACTGCTACACAGACAACTAAAAAGAATTCCTGAAAGAAATTTAAGATCTAGACAAATAGGGGAGTATTGCATTCATGGATTGCAAAACTCAATATTATGATGATATCAATTTTTGTCAAATCAATGGGCAAATTTTTGAGGCAGTCTCAATCAAAATCTCAGCAGGGTCTTATGGAATTTCAAAAAAGCTGATTCTAATATTTATATGGAAATGCACAGAGCCAAAAAATAAACAAGAATTTTAAAGAACAAAAAACTATAGAGGATTTATAGTATGTGATATCAGGACCACAGAAGGCTTGTATTGATACAAGGTCAGTAAAATACCAAGAGAACTGCATATACGTATGTGTGTGCCAAGACACATACACCCACAAATGTTCATAGCAGTCTTTTTTTGTGATAGATAAAAACTGGAAGCCAAGAGTAGTGATGCATGCTGGCAATCCCAGCTATTCAGGAGGCTGAAGCAGGAGGATCCCAAGTTGAGGTAGGAGGAGGCCTACCATGGCAACTTAGTGAGATCCCATCTGAAAACAAAAGACAAAGGGGACTTGGATGTAGCTCAGTGGTACAGCACCCCTGGGTCAACACCCTTTACCAACAAAGAAGCCTAGAAGCAACTCAGTTGTCTGTCAATAGTATGGGTAGATTGTGGTATATTTACACTGTGGAATACTATGCAGAAATGAGAATGAACAAATGTTAACTGTACACAAGACAAATTTCACAAACAAGTTGGGTAAAGAAAGTATCACGAAGATTGTACACTGCATGATTCAATTTAGGCCAATCTAAGAATAAGGCTAGGGAGGTAGCTCAATGGTAGAGTGCTTGCCTAGCATGCTGCAGATCCTGGGTTTGATCCCTAGCACCATAATAAATAGATAGATAGATAGATAGATAGATAGATAGATAGATAAAGCAAGCAAGCAAATTGAACCTGTGTTCATTCTAGAACAGGCATTAGAAGACAAGATAGGAGTAACCTTTGAGGAATAATAATCCCTTTTTGTTGGTCTGGGGAGGCACTTACATAGGAATGGTACTTTGTGATCACTCGGGCTGGACACATACGATTTGTAGGCTTTTCTGGATGTTAGGCTTCAACTACAAATTGACTGAAAAAGCCCTTGTCAGTTTGGCAACAACATCCATGCTACTAATTGCTGTCCCACCCTGGCTCCCTTCTGTCCCCTTAGTATGAGGAACACAGTTCTAGGGACACAGAGTAAAGCCACAGCTTGGGGACAAGGGGACCTCCCCTCCAAGAAGTCTTCCAGGACTGCTCCTTTGATCTACATAGTCTCTTTCGTGGATACGATCGTTACTTCTGTTATGGGGGAAGGGGGGCAGTCTGCCAGCCTGTGAGCTCCCAGGACTCAGGAGCTGAGAAGAACAGAAACATAAAAACAAAAAAATAACTTGTGTGGAACCCTGTCCACATGTCTGTGGTGAAGCCACGGTGTCCATAGGAGGGTATCATTTCTTGAAGGCCAGGCTTGTAGACATGGGCCCTGGCCACTGGGCCTGGGCTCCTGAGTCTGGGACAAGCAGGCTGACCTGCAGTGTGGTTCAGGGAGAGGTCCCAACCCTGCCAGGGAGGGTTTGGGAGCTCCCTGGGGTCCAGTCTTTGTTGACAGCACTCAGGACAAAAGGGGAAATGAAGGTCAAGGGCAACTGTGCCTGCCCTACCTCCAGGCCAGGGGTCAGGAAAAGCCCCTTGGAAGGTAAAGCCCCGTCTGGGAGTGAATTGGACCTGCCTACCTCCACCCCTCCCCCAACACACCACAGAGCCAGCTTCCCTGTCTGCCTCAGACTCCTGCTGCTGCAATGATATCCTTGTCCCCTGCCCTTAAACAAGAGGTGTTTGGCTCTGCCCTGGGACATTTGGGACATTCTCTGCCTGCCTGGGAGGTGTGGGGCTGCAGCAGCCCGTATCAGGTCTGGCTGGAGACAGCCAGGGTTCAGGGACAGGCACTTGAAGTGATGGGCCCCACAGCATTAAGAGGGAAAGACAGGTATTCCCACCCCTTACATCAAACAGTTCCCCTTTGTCAGAAGCCGAAGCTTCTAAAGACAAAAGCCCTGCCCAGGAGACTTCTATTTCTACAGTGACCAGAAAGAGCCCAGAGACAGGGCCACCTGGCAGAGATGACAGCGTACATCTATACTGGAGACTAGGGGCAGAGCTGATACCGAGCCCAGCAGGCAGACCTGGAATAGACCTGGGAGCAGGGTATGAGAGGGGGCCTTCTATCCAGCCAACACACCTGCCCACACACACACACAGCAAGCAGACACGGCCGAGACCTTCTAGATCAATGCCAGAAAGGAGCGGGAGACGTCAGGACAGTGTACTTGTGAGCCAGGCAGTTGAAAGGAAAGCAAAAGTGGCCAGGTGTGGTGGTGGTGCATGCCTACAATCCCAGCAACTTGGGAGGCTGAGGCAGGAGGATGGCAGATTCGAGGCCAGCAATTTAGTGAGACCCTAAGCAACTTAGCAAGGCCCTATCTCAAAATAGAAAATAAAGGGGACTGGGGATGGGGCTGCGTGATTGAGAGCCCCTGGGTTCAATCCTTGGTACAAAAAAAAAAAAAAAAAAAAAAAGCCCATAACTGAAAGGAAAGCAGGGAGGGGAACTGAGAAGCCAAGTCTCCTCCTGGCCTTTCCCATTCCCCTCTGCCCTTGCCCCTGACACTTGGGCAGGTGGCTCCTGGGGAAGCTGTGAAACACGCAGGTGCAACGAGGTCACCTAGTTAACAGCCTCCCTCCCACTGTATTATTCATGGGCTCCCTTCTTCCGGCCTGAGCTCCAATTTCCAACAGCCCCTGGGCGAGCAGCAGCCCTAGCTCAGCAGGTCAGCTGGCTGGCCAGAACGCGCCCCTCCCTCTCCTTCCTAGGATAGAGCCTCTTGAGAAGTAACTCAGTCCCCAGCAGCACTTCTGGTGACAGCAGGAACTTTGGGATCAGAGGGGAAAAGCAAAGAAGGACAACCTTGGCCGAGTTAGTCAGAAGATGCTGAAACTTCCAGAAGGAGCCATAACAGCCTCTCCCTTACACACACATACTGAACTGACAGTCCCAAATACAGTCCTCAGAAGTGTGGCAGCTCCTGGAAAACAAGGGCCATGGCTTACCCACTTCTGTACCTTTCATGGTGTCCCACTAAGAGCAGGTGCTTAATAAATATCTGTTGACTTGCCCACCTTCCCAAAAAGATGGATGTCAAGTTGATAGACGGGCATGAAGAGCACCACAGAGCCATTCAAAAGACATCGCTCTTTGGGCTTGGAGATTGGCATGTTATTTAAATATCTGCATGTATCTTGTAAATCCCACATAATTTAAGTCATTGATACAGTGACAATTAATAAAAAGGCCATGTGTGTATTTATTTGCCATGATTTACATGCACCACAATTCACTCTGCCAAGCCCCCTGCTACGGCATCGTGCAGACTGACTGCTTAAAGGGGTTTTTTCTTTTCCTATTTTACAGATGTGAAACTGATCCTGAGAAGTCAGGCACTTGGTTCAACACAAGGGCCATCACGAAAGTCTTAACACATGTCCACTGTTCACACAGGTTCCCCTGCCTCGCGGTTGTCATGCACACCAACAAAATCCAAATACAAGAGCGGGACTCTCTAATGAGGTCATTAGGACCAAGACCTAGACCGTGCTGCCTGAGGACAGTTTAACGTACTTGGCCAGAAACGTCGAGGGCAGCTCTTGAGCCAGCCTAGCCAACAGCGGGGCCAGATGGGGCTGGGATAAAATGTCGGGAGCCACTGCATTCAACCCCCTAGTTTTATAGACAGGGAAAGCTGAAGTACATAACCTTCCCAGAAGGGACCTGCTTTGGTGGCTTCTAAACTGCTCAGAAGCCCCTTGGTTCACTCCCATGGATGTTTAAATCACTACCCAGCTTCACTCTCTTGCACCCCGTGCCGGATGCTGTAGGCATCTGAATATTCAGCCTCAGCCAGGGCCAATTATAGATGAAGTCCAGACAGCAATAAACACACTCAACAGGGCCAGATGGAAAAGGGGTGACCCAGACCCCAGTCCAGGTCCTGCTATTGCCTGTGAACTTAAGGGGGAACTTCTGTCCTTTCTGAGCTGTTTCCATCTGTACAGCCAGGAACTGGGCTTCAGCCTTCCCTAGGCGGCACAGAGTTCATGATTAAGGGTCCAACAGCACTGGCTCAAAGCCACCCCACCAGCTGCTAGCAGCAGGACTTTGGGCAGACTGCTCAACCTCTCTGTGCCTCAGATTTATCACCTATAAAATATGGGGAACCGCAGGCCCAGCATCCTGAGGTTGTTGCAAGGAGCAGGGGAGATATTCCAGGTGAAGTGCTGAGTGTAGGCCCTGACACACAGTAGGTACTTTATAAATGCTTCTCGTTTTTACTGTCATCTCTGATACTAAGTATATGACAGAGATCACAAACTTGCCATCCATAGGCCACCCACAGCTGAAGGGATTTCCCCATGACATCCACATCCTAAGGGCCACTGACACCCAGGGAGCCTGGAACAGTGCCTGCTCACAGTGTTTGCTGAATGAATGAACAGCTCCGTGATATTTTCAGATCTTTGAAGTAATTGCCAACATTTAAATTAGGGAGGTTTAACTGGTTTTATTTTTATAATGTGGATTTCTGGACTCTCTCGAAGCATCAAAGGGTCTGGCCAGCCTAAAAGTTGTTCTGCTGGCCTGTCTTAGCAAGAGGAAAAATGGTAGCAGCAGCGCCCCCTTTGGACAAAGTGAGCATGTGCAGTTGTCGGAGGACCTGCCTAACTACCTGTAGGCACCTACAGGTCCACCCGCAGCCCAGGACCAGTCACAGTAAGGGAGGTTTGCATTTACCCAGCCCCAGCACATATGCCCATGGGAAAGGAGACAGGCCTCCAAGCTGGCTCAGCCCCATGTGACCCCATGGTATCCAAACCCCCCCTAGACAGGACAGGTCTGCAAAAACTGTTCCATGTTGACCCAACTTTCTCAGCTTTCCAGGCCACCCTACTTCCTGTTTAGAAAACTCCAAAGTGCAAGCCCGTCATGGTGGTGCACACCTGTAATCCCAGCAGCTCAGGAGGCTGAGGCAGGAGGATGGCGAGTTCAAAGCCAGCCTCAGCAATTTAGCGAGGCCCTAGGCAACTTATCGAGACTCTGTCTCTAAATAAAATATTTTTAAAAGGTCTGGAGATGTGGCTCAGTGGTTAAGCACCCCTGGGTTCAATCCCTGGTACCAAAAAAAGAAAGAAAGAAAGAAAAAGAGCAAAAAAAGAAAGAAAAAGAAAGAAAGAAAAGAAAACTCCAGTGCAACAAGCCTGGGGCAGATGAACTTCACCCTCCTCCTCACAGAGCAAAGAGAAGAGGGGGAAGCTAACAAACAGCACACAGCCAAGGTAAAATGCCTCTCTAAAATATGTTAACCATGGCAGGGTCCCCTCCAAGTGGGTCCCCAGTCTTCCATGGAGAGGGCACGTGGCATTCCACAGACTGTGAACATGGTGTCTGGAGAGCTGGGGGTGCTAGGGGAGACTCACTGGGCACATGACCTTTTTTTCTTACCACCCCTATCCCAACTTCCAAGAGATCTCCCCTGACCACCCACCTCATCTCCTTCAGCCCCCACCCCTGGCACACCAGTAACCTGGTTTTCTCTAAAGCACTCATCCCCACCCATAATTGTCTTGTTGGTGTATTTATCATCTATCTCCCCAACCAAGACAGCAGCTGCCAGCACATGTGACCTCTGAGCATTTGAAGTGTGCTTGGAAGGAGCTGCCTGGATGGAAGGCCTCTAGAAAGCCAGATCATAGTGAGTCCAAATCCAGATGTGCTCTACATGCAAAACACACACCAGACCCTGAAACTTCCCATGGAAAAAAGCGTCAATCAATTGTGATACTGATTACATGTTGAAATGACCACATTTTGGACACACAAGATCAAACAAAATCATTATCAAAAATAATATCAGCTGTTTCTTTAAGTTTTTCCAAGTGACAACTAGAAAATTTAGAACTACACCCGTGGCTTGCATAATATTTCTGGCGGGTAGCACTGCTGTAGATTTGCAGTATTGAGTCCCCAGCAGCGAGATAGAGGCTGGCACATGCTCAGTATTGGGTGGCTGAATGGCTGAAGGAAAGGCCTCTCCCTATAGCAGACATGGGACCCTACGCACAAAAGAGGATGGATTTGGAATCCCCCCCAGCAGCTGTCCTGTATGTCCTGGCTTTCTGATGGCTGCAGATACATGCCTGTCCCACTGGGAGAAAGCCTGAGACACCACAGAGGGGCAGAGACGCCTCGCTCAGAGTTCTGTCATCTTGGTTTTCTGGAAATGGTATCAGCACAATCCTGGCCCCAGGAAAGAAAGGAAGGTTGGCTTTACCCAGAACCAGGGGCAGCTCAGAGCAGGAGAAGGGACATGGGGGTCTGAGGGTAAATGGATGCCTAGAATCCTCTCTCTGTAGGCAAAGAACAGAAGCAGGGTGAGCCAGTGGGTGCCTCTTGGAGCAGATTCGCCTTAACCCTGGCGAGGCCAGTAAAGTCAGCATTCCTTGGGGACAGGACCAGTGATACAAATGGACACCCAGACAGGGTCGCAGCTGCCTGGGTTGCCCCTTCTTCCTCTCCTGGCTCCTTCCTCTATTTCCTTCCCCCCTTCACATTGACTAGCTCCCAAATTACAGCCTTCTCTCAGAAACAGACACAATCAAGGTAGCCGTGCGGGGCCCTTGTCACAAATGGCATCTTAGGTCCTCTCCAAATGGAAGATGGCCTTTAAAGAGGATAGCAGTGCTGCTAACAACCTGCCTTGGGGAAGACGCATCTCCAGGAAGGCGCGGCCAGCAAAGCCTCCTCCCTCTCCTGCTGATGGTCTGCAGAAAGCTCTGGGTGACTGATTGCAGGGCCTGGGCTGCCGGGCATGCTGAGGTGGGAGGAGCAGGGCTCTGCCCTTGACCGGCCACCATTCAGGCCAGTTCATCCCAGGCCCTTGAGCTGTGAGCGAGCTTCCACTCTCTGCCTCTGGGCCTCAGTTTCCCCAGCTGTAAAGTGGCAGGACTAGCTGCTCTCTAGAACTCCTCGGTCCTTGAGAAGAGGTCATAAACGCAAATGGCCAAAGGGGCCAGGAAAATAGCACAAAAGTAAAGCGGGGTCAATATGAGGTGACAGGGAGAGGTGGGGACTGTGGGGAGCTGAGGGCTGTAGACTCACCCAGATCTATCTAAATGGAGGCTGTGGGCAACACTCACGATGACAGCCATCAGAGCAAAGTCGGAGGCAGCTACTGGGAGTGGGATGAAATGGCCTGGGAGGGACAGGAGGGAGCCTGCGGAGTGCCAGAATCCCCCCGTGTCTCCTTGGCAGGGATGGGGGGTGGGGTCACGCAGGTGCACTCACGTGTGAAAATTCACCAGAAGCATTGAGGGTCTGTTCACCCCCTGATGTGCACAGATTGCTCAATGAAGGAATTTTTAAATAAAATGAATGGTGTAGCAGCAACCCAGCTCCAATCAACAGCTGTCAACTGAGAACCAGGACCTGAGGTCACCAGTTCTAATCAGAAATGCCTAAATATGGGCTTTCATATGAATCTGTTGGGTTTTTAAATGTTATCAGTAAGTAATTCCAGATTACAGGACTAGTGATATAAATATTGTGTGTACACACACACACACATTCAGTCTTTAGGCAGAACTCAATTTACAGACTTAGAAACTGTCAAGCTCTGCAAATAAGGGAGGTTTCATCTCTTTTTGCCAGAACAGAATGTGCCTAACACATAACTAAGGGGATATAAAAAAGTAACTATATGCTAGTTTCTATAGAGTTTCACCTTATTAATGCCCATAGTGAGCCTACGAGACAACTGAAAATTATTCCCAGTTTTTTGTTTGTTTGTTTGTTTGTTGTACCAGAGATTGAACCCAGGAGTGCTTAACCACTAAGCCACATCCCCAGCCCTTTTTATATATTTTATCAAGAGACAGGGTTTCACTGGGTTGCTTGGGGCCTCGCACTAAGTTGTCCAGGCTGGCTTTGAACTCACAGTCCTCCTGCGTCAGCCTCCTGAGCCACGGGGATTACAGGTACTCGCCACCGTGCCCAGTAATTATTCCCATTTTACAGATGAGAAAACTAAGGCCTGAGCAAGGCTTTATGCCAGAGCCAAGGCTTCAGAGCTCAAGAGCAGAACTGCTGTCCAACCCCGGTTCTGTCTGCCTCCCAGCTGCCTTATAAAAATCATGAAGGGAATGAGTGATGATCAAAGTCATGATCGATACTAGATGGGTTTTAGAGCATATAAAACAATATAAGCACTAAAACCAAGCATGGCATCACCCTCAGCGACACAGTCCACAGCCCCCAAGCCTCAGGGAGTGTTTGGTATTCCAGTCCCCTTGGCAATCCACCCAGCCAAGGGACCTTTCCCTATCTGAGTGTGACAGAGCCCCAAGAACACAAATCCTGAGATTCAGAAGTACAGACCTACCTCAGAGACACTAAAGGACCCAGCAGCCTTCACACCCCAGGACAGAACCAGATCAAATTTCACAGTAGAAGACTAGAAAGTCACCTCCATGTGGTTACTTCTTAAATACCCCAGTTTCTCACTGACAATGAGGTTGGTGACAATATGCATTTTCTGCCCTATGGGACTCCATAAAGCTATTTGCATATTGAATCCAAATAACTATGGTCCTTAGATGTTCTAATGTTTTGTGAATTGGCTCTTCTACCAAAATGATCATTGACCACTGTTGTATACATTCATATCAAGTTATAGAAATTTCCAGCACCCCAGAATCACCTCTTGTGTCCTGGTCATGACAGTCCCATTATTCTGACACTTATCACATAGAAGGGTTTTGCCTACAGTTGTTCCTTTTCTAGGGTAACCTTCAGTTCTCCACAATCCCCACCGCTCCCTATTGTCTTATATCTGGCCCTGCTTTTCCCTTTGTCCACATCCTGGCCCCCTGAGGCATGTGAGTTTGAGAACATGTGCCTAGAGCCAGGAGTCTAGCAAGATGGGCATCAGCCACTCTCCTTCAGAGTAACCAACATGAACAGCTGGAACTGCTTATAGACACAGAAAAGCTTAGTCCGTCAATGACCACTTAGCACTAGGGCTAGAGAAGGTGGAAGGACAGTCACTTGGCAGTAGTCCATTCAGTCAAGGTCTGCTGATGGACAACCCACTCCCTAGGGTGGTAGCCCTGAGGAGGAGACAGACACAGCCCGAGCCCTGGAGTAAAGAACCATGCAGTGAGGAACCAGCCTCATACACAGCAGTGAAAAGCACCAAGGAGGGGCTGGGGCTATAGCTCAGCGGTAGAGCGCTTACCTAGCATGCGTGAGGCACTGGGTTCGATTCTCAGCACCACATATAAGTAAATTAAATAAAGGTCCATCAACAACTAAAAAATATTAAAAAAAAAAAAAAAGCACCAAGGAAGGACAGTGAGGGAGGGGCACAGGCTGGAGAGGCAGACTGCCATCACCCTGGGGCCTGAAAGGCTCCCTGGAGTGGGGACTGCAGAGCAGTGTATATCCAAGGTATGTGCAGAAGTACAGATTCTTCTGGAGTACTAGAGAACCCATTCAACCCCCACACCTTTTCCACCAAAGGCAAAATACTCCCATCCTGAAATAACCCATCAGGCAGGGTCTCACTCACAAGTGACCTTGCTTACCTACTGATGACAAACAGGATGGCCCCAGTGCCACGAGGAGCCCAAATCAAAGCTCAAAATAAAAAAAAAAAATGAATAATTAAAAAACTATCATTGAATAATAAACCAATCAGGCCAAAGGCAATTAAGTTAATTTTTAAAACCATCTATATACATTAGAACACTGAATGTTTTAAAACCCGAGGCTTCAAAGAAAACTCTTAAGACTTTATTCACCTAGATCATTTTTTAACTCGTTAACCCTCAAAGCAAATGACATAATGCTTTCACATGACGTCGTGCTTTGTCAGACCCGTGACCACACCAGCCCACATCCTCCCAGCTTCTCCTGGCACCGGGCACTTAGCGGAGCTACCCTCTTCCTACAGAGGCTAGCTGGGGGGAAGACAGTGCTCTTTTGGCTGGGCTCGGGTGCAGGAGCCACGTGATAACCTTCCACCTGTGACACATGGCTCCACCAGGCCTCTGATCCAAATCTCAGGCAAGACTGATGACTTCAGGGTCACCATTATTTCTCCAGAGGACCAGGGGGTGTCTTACCCCCATTCCTTGGCATCAACCTCAGAGCCTGGGGCCTTCCAGGGTTTTTGAGGTGGGATGTCCAGTCCAGGCTGGGGTAGGGGTGGAGGCTGGTCAGCATCATCCCCTCTGTGGGCTGTCCCAAGTTGGCCTTGAGCAGCTCTCTCTCTCCAAATCTCTGTGGCCACAGAGAAGTGTTACCAGTGGGCTAGCTCCCCCACCTGGGAGGAGCAGATGAGGTGAGGAAGAGTGGCTTAATTCCTTCTGCCTCTGCCACAGGCAGAGAAAGTGCAGTAGCCTCTCTGCCCATCTCCTCCAGGCCCTTGTGCACCTACAGCAATGTATGAATTGCATAGACAATTGAGCTCTCACTTGGATCTACTTTAAAGGCCCCCAAAACACAGACAGCCTTGTGGCATTAGCAGGTACAACCCCAAGAGGCCAGTGGTGGATGGCAGCCTAGCACAAGTGTCCAGGGAAAGCCGTTTCACCTGGCTCTCACCTTGGTGTTCTATCCGTTGCCCTGTTCCACACTCTGCACCAAGAAGCTGTGAAATGCTCACTCCCTAGAAGGTGTGGTGCACCACAGCTCACACTTAACCAAGCACAGGATCACTCCGGATCTCATCAAATAGGATTCTGATTGGGGAGTTACGACAGGGACCCAAGAGTCTGCATTTCTAACAGGCTCACAGGTGATGCAGACACTGCGGGTCAACAGGCCACACTCACAGCAGCAAGGTACCAAGAGACCTCCACCTCCCAGAAGGTACATTTTAAATCAACACTTCAGAAAGGTGCCCTTTAAAATAGTGAGCTCAGCCGGGCGCGGTGGCTCAAGCCTGTAATCCCAGCACTTAGGGAGGCTGAGACAGGAGAATCGCGAGTTCAAAGCCAGCCTCAGCAATGGCGAGGCGCTAAGCGAGCAACTCAGTGAGACCCTGTCTCTACATAAAACACAAAATAGGGCTGGGGATGTGGCTCAGTGGTCGAGTGCCCCTGAGTTCAATCCCCA
>CM053404.1:46310288-46376390 GCA_028644305.1 Xerus rutilus | reverse complement strand
CTCAGCCGGGCGCGGTGGCTCAAGCCTGTAATCCCAGCACTTAGGGAGGCTGAGACAGGAGAATCGCGAGTTCAAAGCCAGCCTCAGCAATGGCGAGGCGCTAAGCGAGCAACTCAGTGAGACCCTGTCTCTACATAAAACACAAAATAGGGCTGGGGATGTGGCTCAGTGGTCGAGTGCCCCTGAGTTCAATCCCCAGCACCACAAAAAAATAAATAAATAAAATAGTGAGCTCAAAGAAATAAACCTCGAATGGTAAAATGACAAGGTAAGGTAGCTCTTAGGGTGGGGCAGCTGTTTGGGATGCAACCAGGACCGTCAGTCACCATAACCTCAAATCAAGCACTCCAGTAAGCAGCTGTGAGGAGCGCAGCTACTTACAGCTCAGGGAGGCCAAGACAGACATGTGCCTAGGGGGCCAGCCAAGGGCAGGGTGCCAGCTCTGGGCCTCCCCTTCTCGTTTTTCTCCAGCACCCGAGCAGAGCTTCTGTTCACACCAGTCACTTCTGTAGTGCCACCTCTTCAGTTCAAGGTGTACTCTCACTCTCTGTCATGCAGGCAATTCTGCCTTCCTGCCCTGCCCAGCCCTGGAGAAATGGCATCAGGCATCACTATGTCTCCCAGCCAAGGTGCCCTCTCCCACCGGCTCCTCAGCAGAGTGACATCTGGCCCCTCACCCCCAGGTGCAGACCGCAGTGCGCCTACCCCTGCACCAAGAACCAAGCATTAATTCAAGCCAGCTCTCCCCCACTACAAGCTGACTCATCGCCACCTTGCACCTGGCCCCCGTCAGTCCAGTGACACCCACCCCCACCCCACAGCCTAATTCTTCCCCATGCAAGGGTCTGACTCCACCCAACACATAAACACGTAGGCACGCACGCACAATCTGTATGTGTCTCCCCAGTTTATTTCAAAATCCAGACGGGTGGGAGCACTTGCTAAGGGGCTGAAAGGCGAGGGTCAATGTCTGCTCTGGTCCGAGAAGGCAAAGTACTCAGAAGAGGCAGGTCTGCTTTCCGTGTTACTGGGGAGGGTGGAGGCGTGTTACTACCCAGGAAAGGCTAATTTCCTCCCGTAGGCCCGACAGCGCCAGGGCTGGGGCTGGGGTCGCAGTAAGGCGGCGGCTGGAAGCACGCAGGGCACGGGATCTCCGTTTCTGAACGGAGGCAGAGGCTCCAGGTGCCCGCTCTAGGAAAGAAGGCAATGAGTGCCCGCCGGCTGGCCCCGCCGCCACCCTGGAATGCGCGGGCTCTGCACGAGTCCCGGGTTGACCTGCCAGGAGAAGAGGGGTAATGCTCCCGTGGCGAACCCCTGGGGACCGCCAGCCACCGCCACTACCACCGGTAGCTGGCCAGCTCCAGGGCCCGGGAAGCGGAGAGTGAGCAGCACGAGGCTCTCAGCGCTGCGAGGGGCGCGACTTCTCATGGTGGGACCAGATTGGGGAGGTTGCAGGAGTCCCTCGGGGTCTTTCATGGACAAGGGGAGAGGAGAGCTACGTGACTTTAGATTCCTCCAGCTCCACTGCCCACCTCGCCGTGGAAGCGCGCCACGCCCCATATCCACGGTCCAAATAGGGACCCAGAGCCCAGAAGGGACCGGCTTGGATCCTAACGCCCTCTTTATCCCCGAAATTCTCCCCACCGCAGACCTGGACCCTTTCTATTGCGCGTAGAGAAAGGCACCTGAATACTCGCGGTCTCGGAATAAGGGTGGGGAGTGGGCGCTTGTCCTCCCAAGGCCAGCGCGGAGGGAATTAGAGTTCCCGGGAATTAAAGTTGCCGCGCGTCGGTCCGCAGGCTCGGAGCGAGGCGCAGGGCCTGGGCCGGGGGCATCGGACAGGAGGCCCCGGGCGCCCGCCGTGGGTGATGGCCGTGCCGGGAACAAGTGGCTTGGCCGCTGCGGTCTCAACCCCACGGATCCAACTTTCCTGCCGCGCGGCTGGCGAACAGCACCGGGAAGGGAGGGAAGCGGGGAGAGAAGGGGCGGTGCGCGACTCTGGGTACCGTGTGCGTGAATGGAGCGGCGCCCCGCGCGCCTCGGGCTCTCCTCTCCGCCGGATCGGCCCCCGCGGGCCGCCTGCTCGGGCCCTGACCACCGCCGCGTCTCGCCGCCGGCACGAAGGCTCATCCGCGGTGTGCCGGCCGCTCTCGGGAACCCTCGGGCCGTCCGTTCGCCACTCGCCGGCCGCAACTTCAGGCGCGTCGCGGACTCGGACTAGGCGCGCCCCAAATGTCCAGAGGCTCTGCACCCCCGCACTCCATTTCCCGGGACTGAGCCGCCCCGCCCCGCCCGGCTCAGCGCCCGGCAGCCGTCGGACGCGTTCCCTAGCCGCGCATGGCGCCCGCCGCCCGCGCCCCTCTCTCCCGAGCCACAGCCGGCGCTCAAGTCCGCGATCAACTTTCCCTCGCTTCCTCCGCCCCGCTCGGCCCCCGCCCCTAGACCCCGCCTCCAGACGCTCCCTCCCGCACCTCCGCCGCGCCCAGCCCCGCCCGCGCGCCTGCCGGCCCCCACCACGGCCCCAGCCCCGCCGCGCCCCGCGGGGACCCCCGGGAGGGGCGCAGAGCCCAGCTGAGAGCTCAGGGCATGAATATTTCAATGCTGGCGAAGCTACCCTCTGCCGATGTCATGGCACCGGCTGCTGTGGCAACTCTACGAATCCCTCAAAGGAGCAGAGAGGAAGCCCGCGGAAGCGGCCGCAGGTGCGTGTGGGAGCGGTGCCCTTAGGGCCCAGTCCCGCAGAGGGGTGCACAGAGGGTTGGGGACTCGGCCAGCCTCCTGCGCGCTCCGCGCCTCCGGCCGAGCGCGAAAACGCTCCCAGGAAACCTGAGCAAGCGAGCAGGCGCTCGGCCTAGGTGAGCCCGCGCCATCTGTTGGCTTTAAGCGCCCCCTCTCTGCTCCCAGAGTCGCTGAGCTAGTCCTTGGGGCTGCTTGGCTGCCGCTTGGCTCCAAGCAGCTGCCTGTGCCCTCCCTACTCCTTCGCTCCTTCGCTGTATCTCAGAATGCCTCCAGATGCTTAGAAATGGGGGACACCGAGTTGGAAGACCTAGGCACCTGAGGAGACCTAGGCACCCTCACCATACAGAAGACCTTGCGCAACTCCCTGAATGATGGTCCCCAGGCTCCTTTTGCACACCTATAGGGATGCGGACTTCTTGACTTTGAGACAGCTGGATCCAGGGAAAGTCTTATTCAGATAATTAAAGAGGGTTGTTCCCCGCCCTTGATCTTCATTTCCCCGGGGCTAAACGTTCTGAATTTTCTTTAACTCTTTTTCATGTGACAGGATTTCTGGGCCTCACGGTATGGGTGAGCATATTGATAGTAGCTGCCTGGAGCAAGGCTCTGGGCTGAGACTTTCTGGGCCTCCAGTCATTCTACCTGCCACACAGCCTTTCTGCAAGGTACTCTCACTTTCTCATTCTCACGGTGAGAAAGCAGGCTTCTGGAGTGCCAGTAACTTGCCCCTGTGGTGAAGGCAGGAAGTGAACTCCAGTTCTTTAGAGTTCATTCATTCTTATTTGCTACTATGCGCTAGCTCACTGATAGGTTCTAGGAGTATGGTCCCGTGCCTCAGGACCATAATGAGTTGGTTATGAAACATAAATGACTAAAATTACATCCAGAATCATGCTAGGAAGAAGGATGCTTTAAACATATCTGGGAAGTCTTTTTTGGTCAGGGAAGACTTCTTGGAAGAGGAGAGCCAGCCAAGATCTGAAGGATAAGCAATGGAAAGAATGGACTTTAAGGCAGGAGAAATAGGGTGTGCAAAAGCCCCCCTGGGAAAGAGTGAGCATATGCGAGGAAGGGAGGGAAAGCCAGAGAGACTGGTGTGCAGAGAGGGTGGGGCACACGCAGTGAACGCAAAGCCAGAGTGGGAGCAGCGGCCACCCTGTGCAGATGACTGGAGAGGAGGCTGAGGGACAGGAGTATTATGGTCTGTAGTTATAAAAATGAGGGATAGACTGGGAGGTAATAGATGACACAAGGAGACTGCTTCCATTAAAAATATTTACTTGTCAAATACTATATGCCAGGACATTTTCTAGACCAGGGGTCAGCGCACTGCTGCCCATTGGTCAAATCTGTCCCAGCACCTGTTTTGTAAATAAAGTTTTATTGAAACTAACGTTTTAGTGTCTCTCAGACATACCTATCTGGTAATGACTCCTTTCATGCTACATGAGTTGTAGACTGCACAGCCTGCCAAATAAAAATCTTGATCCTTTACAGAAAAAGTTAGCAACCCCTATGACTCCAGACCCTGTGGATATGTCAGTGAACAGGACACACACAAATCGTGGCTCTGATGGAGCTCTTCAGGCTGTCTCAGTTGCCATGGTGATTGGTGCCAGAAGCCTGGAATAGCCGGGGCAGGAGGTGCAGAGGAGTGTCCTGTTTGGGAGGTGAAAATCTAGGGGAGTAGCAGAGGGAGGGACAGCTGACTGAGAGACCAGTGTCAAGGAGAAGCCCCGCCCAGCTTCTGGCTTGTGGAAGCGGATGGGGTGCTGTTTCCTGAGATGGGGCTCCCAGGGGGAGGGCCACACAAGGAAATGAGCACATCCCAGATAGTCTTGGTTTTAGACAGGGTGGTGGAGCCAGGGAATCAGGAGATGTGGGTTCCAAGCTCTAGATCAGCTGGATGCTTATGGGGATAGACACTGGACCCCTCATGGCCTGATGTTCCCATTCATAAAATGAACATATTAAGAGTTTCCCAATGTTTCTCCAACCTTTACATCTTCTTTCTTTCTGGTTTATCACCATCTCTTTTAAACTATGACTTCCCAAACTGTCTGCAACAATTTTATTTTTATTTTTTTAAATATTTATTTTTTACTTGTAGGCGGACAGAATATCTTTATTTTATTTTTATGTGGTGCTGAGGATCGAACCCAGTGCCTCACGCGTGCTAGGCGAGCACGCTACCACTGCGCCACAGCCCCAGCCCCTGCAACCATTGTACACATGAACAAAATAGTGCTGAGTTCAGGGAGACCAGCACCCCCTCAGACGTGGACATCATGCTTCTGTTCATAGGATTTCTTGGCAGCCACTTTGATTCCACATGCATTTGTCAAGACCCCACTCTGTATCAAGTCCTGGGCTAGGAATTGGGGTGTCAGGGTGCCCACAGAACTACTCTGAATCTGTAACAGAGGAATTTAAAAAAATAAAAACAAAGTCATATAGTAATGAAAAGCTGAGAATTCAAAGGGGATAGTGAATCCAACAACAGGAGGTTAGTGCCATCAACCCCAGACTGGAAAGTCAAAGGGAGGGAACAGCAGGGATCAGGGTCATGCTGTGGAAGATAAAGCCATGATGGACCTGCCAGTGGGGACTGGAGTCACAGAGGAGACACAGCTGTTGCCAGAATGGCAAAGTGTGAAGGAGGGGTAGCCTGGCCTCTCCCCTCCCCCAGTCTCATCTCTCACCAGGTGTCCCCACTAGAAGCCAGCAGACCCCACAGCCTGCAGGGTTGGGCTAGGATGGATCCAAGAGAAAGAGGCCAGGACCACATACTAGTTTGTGGAAGCAGATGGACAGGGTACTGGGAACACAGGAAGGCACAGGAATAACACCTAGCCTGTCATTGAGGCACTCCCCAAGAGAGAGGCAGACATGTCAGTCAATTATAATACAGCAGGGGAAAAGTGACCAAACAGAGACATGATTCATTCTCAAGAGGTGAAGTCTAAAAAAGGCTGCTTGCCAAGGGATTTCAGAGCTGGGTTTTGCTGGGATGACTGGGAGGTGCACAGGCAGAGAAAGCAGAATGGTGTCTCAGGTGGTGAGAATAGCATGTGCAAAGGCCCAGAGGTGAGCACACAGACTCCCCATGAGAGTCATGAAATCCTGGACGTGAATAGCAGTCTCACTGTTGTGCACATGTACCAGCCAGAGCAAGATGGGAATGTGGGCAGAGAACTCACAAGTAGGGAAAAGAACTCAGCCTCTGTCCTCTGAACCTGTATGTTGGGAATTCTCACTTTTCAGTCTCTATGAGATGAATTCCTGGAATTGTAGCTTCTCTCCCATTTGCGGGTTTCCATTCCCCAAGCCATTTCAGAGCTCTCGGTCAATAGCTCTCAGAGTTCTCTCCAACACCCCTTCCTTAGAAAACTTCCTCCACTCCCCTACACTTGGGGCACCCAGGAGGGGAGACAGGTGGATAAGAGGCCTCTTACCGTCTTATGGGATCTTGGAAACCTCCCTTGACCCTTCTAAGCCTTGGCTTCCTCTTCCATAACTGAGAGAATGGGGTCTGCACAGCCCTCTCCAGGAGCAGAATGTGGAGACACTTTGACAGTGCAGAGCCCCATGAGCCACCCCCGGCCCAGGACCCAGCATTATCCAAGATCTCCTCCTGGTCAGGAAAGACTGACCACTGCAGGCAGAAAGGGATGGACTAGGCCCTGAGTTGTGGTTTGAGCCTTAAACATCCCCCAAAAGCTCATGTGTCAAATGCTCAGCCCCCAGCTGCTGGGGCTGCTGGGAGGTGTGGAGAAACTGAAGAGATGAGGCCTCGTTGGGAAGTTGGGCCAATAGGGGTGTGTCCTCGAAGGGGACATTGGGACCAGGCCTCTTCGTGCTTTCTCTCATTTCCTGGCCACCATCAAGTGCTCCCCTCTATGCTATTCAGCCGTGCCACAGACCCAGAGGGGTGGGGCCGAGTGACCGTGCACTGAAACCTCATAAACCATGAGCCAAAATAAATTTTTCTTCCTTAAATATTGTTTATCTTGGGTATTTGGTCACGGTGATGGCAAACTCATTGCAAAAGGCTAGCCAATCAGCAGGTCCACTCAACTCAGAAGCTTGAGGGGAGTTGCAAAGTTTAGAAATAGTTATGACTAGTTTAATATGCAAAACTATGCAAAGCACTGAGCCAGGGCTCCTGGGGCCTGATCTGGGTGTGTTCTTGGCTACTAGCCTCCGTTGGTTCCTGTCTGTTGTCTGGGCCTCTACTCCAGCCTTCTGGTTGATTCTACAACCCACCCTAACCCCACCTAACCAGTACATTCCTTTCCTGCCTCAGTTATTCAGAGGTCTCTTCTGTTGCTGGCGACCGCGAGAACCCTGGCTGGTGTGGACCATATGAGGGTCCTTCCCACCATCACGGAGAGCCCAGGACAGCAGCATTGCTAAGTCACTCCACTTCTCTTTGGTCAAAATTAAAAAAAAAAAAAAGTGACATACTGACCCCTTCCACATCAGGGCACCTTGCCCAGGTATCTCCTGCAGACACATCTCTGCAAAAGCTTCCTCTTCAATCCAGAGCCACATTGATTTTCAGGCCCTCGAAGGCAGGGACTGTGTCTTTGTTCATTTATCTAACTCCATTCCTGGAGGGTCCACAGGGTGCCAAGCTCTAGGTTGGGGATTGAGGACACCGAGAAACTAGGATGTCAGTTTGGTCCTTAGAGAAGCTACAGTCCAGTAAGAGACACGGATGGAAGCAAACAGGAAGCAGTGGTATGGTGTCATTCTTTAGGCCAGAACTAGGTTCTGCAGGGACAGAGGGGACCCCAGCACGGTGCCATCCACCCTCGCCAAGGAGAATAGGGAAAGACTTTGCACAAAAGAGGCCACCTAAATGGGGCCTTGAAAGGTGGTGCCCCTGCAAGATAAGACCAGCAAGGGCATCTGAGGTCGGGGAGTCTTGGAGACACCAAGTCCTGGGGTAGTAAGCTGGACCAAGGAGCATGCTGGGCAGAGGAAGAAAGAGATGAGTCCTGGAGAGTGAGAGAGGGCCTGGGATGCCATAGTGGGGAGCCTCGGTTTCACTCAGCAAGTAGGACTGGGAGGGAGCAGCCCAGGCTGCAGGTGAGGACACACAGTAGTGGGGACACACAGAGCCGAGGAGTGGGAGGGAGCGTGCACTGTCCCTGGAGGAGGGCCCTGGCTGCCAGGTGGCCAGCAGCTTGCAGGTGCTCTCAATGAGTAAGGAAGGGAAAGAAGGAAGAAGGGAGGGCCCTCACGTCTGTGGCTTTAAGCCTGTCCAGCCTGTTGAGTCATGTGGGGTTGGACTGGCCCTGCCTTGGCACTTCAGCCCCCGCTGCCCTCCCTGAGGACTGGACGGAGGCCATGGGGGCAATGCGAAGCCCACGAGACGAGGCCACAGTGGGCTGGGCCTGGCCACCGTGGGAGCCTCAGTGTCCTCAGCTGTAAATGGGCGTGAGAGCCCCAGTCCCTGCGGACACCTCCCAAGATGGCCATTCCCGTCAAAAACACACGTTAAAGTGCTCTATAAACTATAAAAACAAAACGACACTCAGAACCAAGTCTCTCTTCCCCCAAGGGTCGACAATTCTTTTTAATGCACACCAGCACCTGTCCTCTGGGTGTCCTGCGTCACCCTGTTTCCCTTTCCCGCCTCAAGACAAGGCACGATTCCCTGCTCCCCCTTTACTCTCACCCTTCTGCTGGTGAAAAGCTGTTTGTCGCTTCCGGCCCACTCGCCCTCTCCCGGGGAGGCGCCTGCCACCATAAAGCAAACATGTGTGCTCCTGAGCTTGCTTTGTGGGCCCATGGAGCCCGGCACAGCTGTGGCAGCTCAGCTCTGCTGGGGAAAGGCTGGGAGGCTAACAAGGTGGGGCCTCCCATCTGCAGAGCAGAGGACCCCAAGGAAACCCCCGGGGGACACAGGGTTCCCTGGGCACAGTCCTGGAAGCTCAGCCATCCCCTACGTGGTCCACGGAGGCCGCCTCCCTCCCTCACGTTCTGCCCCTCTCCCTGCTCCCCAGGCCCATCATTTATTTATAAGGTGTTCATAGCAAATGAATGACAAAAAGTTAGAAGCTAATTAAAGCTGGCACAGATTGGCACACAGGGCATGAATTATGCATTGGTGCAGAATGGTGGTTGGTGGCAAGGACTGGCACCGAGTGCCCCAGGCGAAATGGGCCCGGGGCCCCAGCTCTGCCTCACCAAAGGGCTTTCCATCCAAGGCCTTTGCCTCTCTCAGGGACAGCCCAGCCGTGTCAGCCACCACCCCTCAGGGGCAATTCTTTCCGCACTTCCTGGCAGTGAGAGGCATCGACACCGTGAGCACAGGCTGGACTCATCCCTGAGAATGTCCCTGGCACTGGCTCTGCAAGCACGTGCCTGTGATAGTTCTACCAAAAAAAAAAAAAGGGCAAGGCTTGGCTTCCAGAAGGGCAGAGGCAGATGGAGAAGGCCTGAGATGCACCAGGTAACTGCTGACAGGTTCATACCGTTCAAGTTCATACCGTTCAAATCTTACCATGTACTCAGAGATGGAGAACCTGAGGGCCAGAGAGGGACAGGTTCTATACCAAGTCACACAGCTAACAATGCTGATGATAGAATTTAAAGCTGGTTTGGTGCCAGACACTGTTCCGAGTGCTTTGCATGCATTATCTCATTCAATTCTCATCTGAAAAAAGACACTATACTTACCTAAATTGGCAGATGAGAAAACCGAGGTACTACAGAAATGCAAAAGCAACTTGTCCAAGGCCACTGAGATAAGCAGGGGCAACTATATCAGGCAGCCTGACTCCAGGCCCCGGCCCCGTGGGCAAGGGTAGCAGGTCTCAGCCCTGGCTCCTGGGATATGGGACAGGGATGTAACAATAAGACCAGAGACTAGATCTGATTGCTCTGATCTCTAGACATCTGGGGACCTGAAAGCTCCCAGGTGATTCTAAGTGCAGAAGAAAACCACTGGGGTGGGTATATGGGGGAGTGAATCTTGGTCCTGAAAGTCATGCATGTGAGTTCTTGCTCTGCTCCTCCCACTCTGTGACTTTAAGGACATGACTTAACCTTTTGGGGCCTCAGTTTCCTCTGCTGCAAAATGGGGTGAGTAATAGTTTGGCTCTGGAGTTGGACTGTTTGGGTTGGACTTGAATCCTAGCTCTGCCTCTTGGGCAGGTTGACTAACTTTTCTTTGCGTCAGCCTGCTCATCTGTAAGAGTGTCATCTCTAGTGCAGCTACTGCAAGGAAAATGAATGGATTCACCAGCAATACACCTAGCACACGTGCTCATGGAAATGGGAGCCATGATCCTTAGTTGTCCTGGGACTGGGAAACCCTGCCCATCCTGGTTCACAGGGTTGTAACGCGGACCTAATGAGAACATATAGGACAGAGGCCATCCACGCTGTGGACACAGTAATAAGCTGTCAGTCAACAGAGACAGGTGTCCAGGCTGCCTTCCAGGACACCAACTCCATCTCTGCGCACAGGAGCCAGGCCATGCAGACAACCACTGTTCTCATTTTGGTGTGTTCCTTTCCAAGGAATGTTCTATGTACATATGGAAACATCTAGTTTTTGGCTGGGAGCAGGGTTGGGAGAGAGAGAGACATCGATCATGGCACACTTCTGTACTTTTGACTTTTGAACCATATGAATGGCTCAAATGTGAAAAATAAATATAAAGGGTAGGCTTCAGGCAGAAGGAAAGTGGTCCCAGATGGAAGCTTGGATTTTCAGGAAGGAAACAAGAGCAATAGAAAGAGAAATACGGGTAAATACAAATGATATTGGTTGTATAAAACAATAAAACTAATGTTTAAAATAGAGAATTAAAATCTCCAACACAACAGCACATGCGTCAGGACGGGGGCACATGAGTTAGAATGTTCTAAGGTCCTCACGTTGTCTAAGCAATGGGTTAGCATGTGGATATGTGGTAAACATCAATAAATCAAGGGGACCTGCTCCGTCTCCAGGCTAACCCTAGAGGAATGGTAATTGGATGTATCACTAACCAGCCGGTAGGGGGAAATGGAATAAAGAAGTGTTTTATACGTGTGTATGTGCTAAAATTTTAAAGAATTGTTGTTTATAAATAGAGTCATACTGCACATATTGTTCTATAACTTTCTCTCTCTCTTAAGATATATCCTGTGGCTCTTTCCACATTGACACAAAGGATGTGCCCCCCTCTTTATGTCTGTTGGTGACATAAAGAAAATGATGGTGATGACAGAGTGTTAAACTGTCAGGCCCTTCCAAGCAGAGTCCTGTGTGGCTGCACAGGTCCCACTCCCACCCTGGAGCCCACCCTGACTGCAGTTCCCAAGCTGTGTGCATAGCCTGGTCTGGGGCCATGAGCAAGACCTGCTCTCTTTAAGTTCCGAGCCCCACCCTGGCCTTGGGGGCCACACATCAGAAAACCTAACATCCACCAAAAATACAGGGGTCGTGGGGCATGGTGGCACGGGTCTGTAATCCCAGCAGCTTGGGAGGCTGAGGCAGGAGGATCTGAAGTTCAAAGCCAGCCTCAGAAAAAGTAAGGTGCTAAGCAGCTCAGTGAGACTCTGTCTCTAAATAAAATATAAAATAGGGCTGGGGATGTGGCTCTTGGAGTGCCCTTGAGTTCAATCCCCAGTACCCCCCCCCCAAAAAAAAAAAAACCAGAAGGGCAACCTTGGATCATCTTGTCTCTTTTCTCTTGTCTCCTACCATAGTCAAACCACTCCAGAAAAGGACTTCCTTCCATTTTGTTTGCTGGTTTCAGAGACCAGGGCTCCCATTTGTTATGGTCTGTACGTGCCTTCCTCCTAGATACAAACCTTCACCACAGCACCTCTTTGAATCACATGGTGAGAAAGTTATTCCCTTTTGAATTTTATTGTAGTCCATATGAATATGCAAAGGACAAAGTCTCCACTGTGCTATGTTCTCAACCTTAGATAATCCCTCTTCTTGAACCAGAAGAGATCAGAACTTCCGCCCAACCTCTGGCAGACAATTTTGGCTCTTTAAAAATATTGTTTTGTTATTGCTGTATTAATTTTGATAATTATATTTCATTGATTGCAATTAGTACCATTTTACTTCCATTTACGGTAGTGATAAAAAGGTTTTAAAAATCAATTTAAGAGCCGGACACAGTGGCGCAAGCCTGTAATTCCAGCATTTTGGGAGGCTGAGACAGGAGAATCACGAGTTCAAAGCCAGCCTCAGCAATGGCAAGGCGCTAAGCAACTCAGTGAGACCCTGTCTCTACATAGAACACAAAATAGGGCTGGGAATGTGGCTCAGTGGTCAAGTACCCCTGAGTTCAATCCCCGGTACCAAAAAAAAAAAAATCAATTTAAGAGTTTGAAGTGGGGTGTGGTGGTGCATACCTGTAATCCCAGCAACTCAGAGGGCTGAGGCAGGAAGATGGCAATTTCAAGGCAAGTCTCAGCAACTTAGGGAGACTCTGTCTCAAAATAGAAAGGACTGGGAGTGTAGCTCAGTTGTGGAAGGCCTTTGGGTTCAATCCCCTGTACCATAAATTAATTAATTAAAACACTTGAAAATAGGGCTGGGGTTATGGTGCAGTGGTAGCATGCTCACCTGGCATGCGTGAGGCACTGGGTTCGATCCTCAGCACCACATAAAAATAAAATAAAGATATTTTTAAAAAAACACACTTGAAAATAAGGGATTAAAATTTGGGTTAATAACAGTATAATCAATACACAGGCCAAAACTGACCTAAAGAATTAGGTCAAAGCGTCTCTGTATCATTGTAGCATCCCAAAGTCCCCCCAACGCCCCCCCATTCCTGAGAATCAGGCCCAGGTATCTTTTGGGGCTCGATCCAACCTCTCTTTCTGTCAGGCCTCCATCTCAGCTAGAAAATGCACAGATATAGAGAGACAGGTGTGGGGATGTTCAGTGCAGTGCTCTTTATGGCAGGGACAAAGGGAGAAGAAACCTCCACGTCCCTCAGTTGTGAGCTGGTTAAACAGATCGTGCTTTTATCCATCAGTTCTATGGACCACTCTGCTCTTTGGAACTTCCATCTCCTGACCTTGGCTTATATGGTTCCTTCCCTTGACATTGCCCACTGCCTGTGACCCTTCCTCTGCTAAAACCCATCCTTCAAGTCCCACCACCTCCTGGAAGCCTTCCCTGCCCGCCTCCCAAACTCCAGGTCCTTGGCCTCCTCTGACCCTCAGAATCCTCACCATCAGGATGACTCCTGCACCTCTGCATAGCATGGAAATGTCAGGGATCTTTTCATATTATGTCTTGTTTCCAATCGGGTTGTAGCTCCCAGAGGGCAGGGACAGAGGCGTGGCCAGAGGTGCCCTGCACAGGGCTCAGAAGACCAGGGTCCAGCCCCCTCTGCCTCAATTAACCTGAACAAGGCAACCCCAAGCTCAGTGTCCTCATCCTAAAGAGGGAGAGGGTCAAGGTACTAGGGTCCCTCCTGCTCCTCATGAGGGTCTAAGACCATTAGAATAAGAAGATTTACAGTTCTTAAATTTTAAGAGAATCGCATTCATAATCCCACATAATCTTCTCAACAACTATGGCAACGGTGCTAGTACTATCATCTCCATTTCACTGATGACACCACTGAGGCACAGGGAGTCCACAGCAGTGAAGATCAACAGGCTTTACTGTAATATAAACCGACCCTGACGCCTCAGGGGCCACAGACACTCACTTCTGCTCACACCTAGTGCAGGGCTTGGAGGATGGCTTTCTTCCCAGTGTGGCTTGGGAGCCAGGTACTTCCATCTCAGAGCTACACTGCTGGAGCACCTGTCACTGTGGCCACACACAGGTCACGGGGGCAAGGCAAGAAAGGGTGGAGTCGTCCATGGATTGCTAACTGCCTTGGCCTGACAAGGGAGACAGGTGCACATAACCCTCCTGCTCCACTGTGTCCCTGGCCAGAACTGTCCATCATGTGGCTCCCACCTGGCTACCAGTAGGCTGAACTTGGAGTGGTGAACAACAGAATCTGCAGCACAGATGCTGAGGAACTTGACCTAGGCCACCAGAAAGCCGCAGAAGCAAGGATTTGAACCCAGATAGTGAGACTTGGGGGTTTCTACTTAAATACTCTTCTCTGTCATCTCCAAGGAAGTGTTGGGTCCACAGAGGGTGAGTAATGGAGCTTAGTGCGACAGGTAAGCATAAAGAGGGTGAGCAAACTGGTCAAGGTCAAACAGCTGGGAGGCAGCTTGATGATGTCGGAGTCCCTCTGGAGATTCTCACCCAGCGCCTGAAGAGAGCATGGTCAGGGAGGACGGAGTTGAGGCTTGAGTTCTCAGTCCAGGCCCCACCTACCCTTTACTGAGAAAGCCAGGCAAAGGCGACCTTGGGAAGGAGCCGTTTTCTAGAGGCATCCTGAGAACCCTGAAGACAGACCACCTGCTGCAGCCTTGTCCTGTGCCAGCGGAGGGAAAATTCCCGCAGGGCGATTCCCGCCCCGACCCAGTTCAGATCTGCAGTGCGGGCGCCCCCTGGAGGCCGAGAGCGAAGCGGCACCTTACCTCTACGTGGGTGGGAGGGGCTTGGGAAGACAGGCTCAGGGGCAACGCCTCCACGCAGGGGGCTGGTGCTACCAGCCATTTCGCCGTTGTTCCACCCCAGCTCACCTGTTCCCAGCACTCCTGAGTCTCTCCCTAGGCGTGCTTCTGTTACAAATGTTAATTGAAAACCTTGTATGGGTCGGGTCTGGACTCCTGGGTTCAGTCTCTGCCCAGCCACTAGGTGTCAGTGTGACTCTGGGGAAGTCACTGCCCATTTCCAGGCCTCAGCTACCTCCCTTGTAAAAGGCAGGTTACAGTTAGGCACAAGGCCTGCGTCAGGCCTGAATTTGAATCCCAGCAACGCTACTTCCTTGCTGTAGCCTGACCTTTTGGACAAGTTAATTAACTTTGTTGCCCCAGTTAGCCTGTCTGTAAAATGGGTGGATGCTGCCTTTCAAGAGTTTTATTTTCAAGACTAAATTACAACCAGCTAAGCTGCTTGTGGCTGGATGAATTTGTTCTTTGCTTCTTGTGTTTTTCTGTTTCTTGCAATGCACATATTACTACTTTTTTTAAAAAAAATTAATTGTTTTTAAAACCTGTTTTAAAAAAGGGTTAAATTACTGCTTATATGTGTTTTTCCATATATGAAGTGCCTAGCTCAGGGTGTTGCTCCCTTTCCTCCACCTCCTCAAGTTTGAAACATAGATTCAGTTTCCATGGCTTCCCTACCGTTCTCCCTAAGAAGGATCCAGATCAGCCTCCTGAATTTACATCTTGCCCACCTGCACCAGACCAGGCAGTGCCCAAGAGCCCTGGCTCCTGGAATTGTGCTCCTAACTCAGACCCAGCCAGTGCATGGAGTTGGGGTGGGAGATGTTGCCTCCATATAATGGTGGGGAATTTCCTTCTTGTTAATGGTATGGTAAATGGCATCAGTTCTCTGGAGTTCCACAGTGCACGACCACAGCCACTGTTCATGGCTGCCCTGATAGTGAAATTCTCAGTAACTAAAAACAAGTGCACTAGGATACACAGCTCAACATCCAGCATAGCAAGAGGAAAGAGGAGCAGGCAGAAGCCCTATAACTTTAGAAGGTTTCAGAAAGATCTATTATTCCAGCTGAAGCCGAGGCCCAACTTCCTCATCACCACCACCACCCTCCCTCCTGACCCCAGAGGGCAATGCTAAGCACCTACTCCTGCTTCTGACATTTGCAGCCCTTCTATTTATCTCCCAGAGACTCAGTTTCCTCATCTGCGAAATGTGGGTATAATCCCTGGCCCATGTCCTCCCCCCATTTGTAAGGTAAAGAATCTGACAGTTTTCTGCCAACAGAGCTGTCCCTTTTAGAGCAGGGGCACATCCTTTTCAGACGTCCTGCCCATCTGCACCTCCCCAGGCTCCTCCCCTTGTTCATCTGTTGGGGAGGTCACAGGGAACACACCGGCATCTGTCTTCCACTCAGACACCTCAGCAAAGGTGAAAGGAAGGCACTGCGCTTTCCCTGAAGACACCTCAGCTCCTTCTCCTTCCTCTGCCTCCCCCGGTTCTAGGCGTGATCACGAGCACCTACCTGCCCTGCCTTGTTCCCCACGCATCACATACAGGCGCCATGTCATTTTAGCCTTTCAGAAAACTCTGAGGCAGGCACCAGCATCCCCATTTTAGAGATGGGAAAACTGAGCCTCAGAAAACGTAAGTTGAAGAAGCTGGGTTCAAATCCAGCTCTGCTGGGCTTTCTAAACTCTACCGGAAAGAGATGTTCATGACTAGTGCTTGTCAGGTGTCAGGAGACAGCGCCAGGCACTGCTCAGACTTCATTTTATTTCATTCCTACACCACTGTGCCAGTTGCCCCATGTGACAGGTGAGGAAACTGAGTCTCCGCGAGGGGAAGGGAAGCTCGGGGCCCTCCCCCGCCATCCTGGCTGATGCTTCGGGATTCCGACAGATTACAGTAATCAGCTAATGCCTGTGCAGGCCTCTGAAGATGAAAGCCCTCATTGAAAGCGCTAAGTATGGTGATTAAGTCAGAAGGTGGAATTAGCAGCACGGAGGGGCGGCAGCTGCCATGGGGCCAGGATTAGTGACTTGCTGCCTGTGTGCACAGATGCGGGGGGGCAGGGGTAAGAAACCCAGAAAGGTTGGTAGCTCGCTGGAGCTGTTCACGCGGGAGAAGGAGAGTGACTTCGGGGGCCCACGAGACAACAGACGCACCCCACTGTGGAAGGGACAGACCTGCAGACACAGGACAGAGTGTACCCTCAGCCCCCCACCCCGTCCCATTCACCTATCCATCCAGCTAGTACTTCTGAGGGCCTACAGGTACCAGGTGTACGGTGGGCACCGGGAATGCAGCCGAGAGCAACAAGCTCTCATGAAGCTCCCAGCCTCGGGCAGGAGACAGACATAACCACAATCACACTTCAGCAGCCAGGCGCAATGGCACAGGCCTGTAATCCCAGGCGCTCAGGAGGCTGAGACAGGAGGATCGTGAGTTCAAAGCCAGCCTCAGCAACTTAGTGAGATGCTAAGCAACTCAGCGAGACTCTTCTCAAAATAAAACACAAAAAGGGCCGGAGATGTGGCTCAGTAGTTAAGCACCCCTGGGTTCAACCCCTGGTACCAAAAACAAAACAAAACAAAAAAATCACATATCAAGGAACTATTGTTATTTTTTAAATAACAGTATTTATTTGCAAAGACTATTTTTTAGAGTAGTTTTAGGTTTACAGTAAAATTGAAAATACATTTTAGCATATAGCTCCTGTCCCCTACACCTAGTGTCCCCATTATTAACACACCCCATCAAAATGGCACATTTATTACAACTAATGCAGCTACATGGAGATATTATTATCACCCAGAGTCCACAGTTCCCTTTAAGGTTCACTCTGGGTGGTGTTCATTTTTGGGGTTTGGATAAATACATTTACAACATGTATTTGTGGCGATGTTTTATAGAAGAGCTCTTTTTTAAAAAAATATTTTTATTAATTATAGATGAACCTTTATTTTATGTATTTATATGTGGCACCGAGAATCGAACCCAGTGCCTCACACATGCTAGGCAAGTGCTCTACCACTGAGCCACAACCCCAGCCCTATAGAAGAGCTCTTATCTCTTAGTGATACGTACCAAGATATTCACAGATGCCATAACATGATGCCTCAGTTCATAGAGTGGAGGGCTGCGAGGTGGCACATGAATGAGATCAGCCCTGAGTGGATCATCACAGAAGCCAGTGATGGGTACATGGAATCCATAGTGCTCTTCTGTTTTCTTTTATAAATGTTTGACATTTTCCATAATAAGAGGTATTTTTTAAACCAAAGGTGGGTAAATAATTACCACTCGTGACTAGTACCAAAAAGGAAAAATAAATGGTGTAAAAGGGGTTACTGTAGAGGGACCCCATTTTCACTGGAGGATAAGGGTGTCAGTTTGGGGTAGGGTAAGGTGCTAGGGCATCCCGGAGCCTGATGATCCCCAGTGTAACCCTTCCTGTCCTCCTCTCCCTCAAGAGCAGGGTGGCAGTGTCCTGGGGAATGGGCCCTACTTTTGGGGCACCACCAGCAGTCTCTAGCAGACCAGAGTCCTAGGGCACCCAAGACCAGCACCCACATTCCCTCTTCAGTAGTGATGGCAGGAGCAGGAGGAGGCCCTACTCAGCTCATGCCTGTGACAGGTGTGTTCTCTAAGGTGATGTTCTCCAGAAGCAGACTGGAGGCAAGGATTCAAGCACAAGTAGCGTTTTAGAGGTGATCCTAGGAGCCCCATTTGAACAGCGAGGGAATGAAACTAGAAAACGAAAGAGACCCCAAAAGGAGCCCTATTAAACAAGTTGTCATGGTAGGGAGCTGAACTCCAACTCTAGGGAATAGAGTGGCTCTCCAACACTGAACATGAACTCGCACCAGACTCCCAAAGGATGGGCCCCAGCTTCCAGAATTTCCAGTGGGTGGTAAGTTTGAGTCCGCTAAGAATTTGCATATCTAGCAAATGCCAAGTGATGCAGATTACTGCTTACTTACCCTTGGAACCATTGTGTGGGTATGTCTCAACAGGATCCCAACTGGGGGGTGAGGAAACCTGGGTACTTAGACAACAACTGCTAGTCCATCAGTGTTTAAGGACTGCTTCCAAGAGTGTTAACCCTCTGGAACTCAAGTTTACTCTCTGAGCAGGCTAACCTTGCCCCCACCACCAGGAAAGACACATCAAACTCCTTACTAGGAGGTTCCTTGGAGAAAGGCCTTTTGGCTGGGATATAGGATCTGGAGAGGTACTATAAGGAAGGCTGCAAGGAGTTTTGACATAAGATTGAAGGGCTCTGAGGGAAGTTGAGGGTCAGGGATGCCTTTGTGTAATGGCCCTAGCAATGTGTTTAAATGATCATTTATCTTTGTAAACAAAAAAAAATGTTGTTTTTAACATTCTAAGTAAGTATTCTTTTCTGTATTTAATTTTATATTTGATTTTAGCCTTTTCCCTGAAAAAAGCCCTTGAAATTATCTAAGCACCAAACCCATAAAATTTGGATTTGCTCCCCACAGGGCCTGGTAGGAACACTTAGGTTTGCTGAATTGAAAAGAGTATCTGGGGCTGGGATTGTGGCTCAGCGGTAGAGAGCTTGCCTCGCATGCGTGAGGCCCTGGGTTCGATCCTCAGCACCACATACAAAGCAATAAAATAAAGACATTATGTCCATCTACAGCTAAAAAAATATTAAAAAAAAAAAAAAAAAAAAAAAAAAGAAAAGAGTATCTACTGGTGGACTCATTAAGAACACACACCACCTGGGTTTAAGAATACTCAATTTCAAATTCCGGTTCTGCCGCCTTCTAGTGGAGGTAGTTTGGCTAAGATGCTTAATCTATTTAAATCTCCACTAACTTCTTTTCTTTTTTTTAAAAAAACATTTTTATTAGTTGTAGATGGACACAGTATCTTTATTTTATTTATGTATTTTTACGTGGTGCTGAGGATCAAACCCAGTGCCTCACGCATGCGAGGCAAGCGCTCTACCACTGAGCCACAATCCCAGCCCCCACTAACTTATTTTCAAAACGAGGAGAGTAATCATACTTTCCTTGCAAAATCAGAGGAGGGGCTGGGGCTGGGGCTCAGTGGCAGAGCGCTGGCCTAGCATGTGTGAGGCACTGGGTTTGATCCCTAGCACCACATAAAAATAAAAACGAATAAAATACAGGCATTCTGTCCATCTATAACTACAAAAATTCTTTAAAAATCAGATGAGGATCAAATGTAACGCTCCTGGTAAAGAGCCAGACCCACAGTGAGTACTCAGCAAACGTTTACCATTATTTGCTCTCATGGAAAGCCCCGCCCCTGCCCCCCAGACTGGGGCTGGAACCCAGGGCCCCGCACACACTAGGCAAGCGCTCGGCTACAGTCCCCGCCCTCCGTTCTTTACTCTTCTTTTTTCGTTTTTCTCAAAGATCTCATTCCTCAAGTCCAGGTAGGAGTGAAGGAACTGGAGGCAGAAAAAGACAGGCTCCTCCGGAATGGGCAGGTCGCCTGGCACTCCAGCTTCACGCCAGTTTTCCTTGCCCTGCTGGCCCCGCCCCTCACTCGGCGTCCGCCGCGTTGCCGGGTAACCACCGCCGGCCCCTGCGCGGGGATTGGCTGTGTGGCCAGGCTCCCGGCATGCCCCGCGGCCTCCGGAAGCAGTGCTCTCTGGGCTTCGGTTCCCTGTGACCCTCCGGCTGCTGGGGCTCAGCGAAGCCTCAGCTGTGGGGTCGGTGCGGGCGGAGCTGAGCGCGCAGGCCCGGTGGGGCCGCGCGTCACCCAGTGAGACGGCCTTTTTCGGTGTGTCACCGCCGGCCAGAGTTCTTGGGAGACCTACGGAGTCCCCAGAGTGGCCAGGCAGCAGCATCTTGGTGTCCCGTGGCCTGAGCCCTTCCCGCTACTCTAGTTCTGGGCCTTGGGCCTGGAGATGTGAGCACTGAGACCAGAATAGCCAACCTGGTTCAACCCTGTGAACTTGGGCACAAAGATAATGCCAATAGTGAATAATAATAAGTGGCTTTGTTATTGGTTGCTTACTTCCATTGATGATTTTCTAAGAAGTGAGCATTATGCCCATTTTATAGATAAGATGGATGAGGTTAGGGGAAGATTTTAATTTGCCCTGACTTAGCCCCACAGGGCCAGATTTCCAATACCAGGTAGTCCATCTCCAGAGTCCATTTAACTTAGAGCCTTCTTTGGAGGATTGAGGAGAGGATGTCAGGTCTTAGCCCAGAGCCCTGCACCTGTTAACTGCCCAGGTGAAATTAGTGGGCTGATCATCATAGTAGGTAATAAAAAGTAATAGTCATATCTAAGCGTGGGTTTGGTCAGCAAGTTGTCAGGGACATACTGCTCTGTACACTGAGGAAAGGGACAATCTGGGATTTTTTCCAACACTCCCCAGAGTTAAGTTCTTAAAAATATTCACACTACTTTGATTTATGCTCTCTACTTCCTTCTTAAACTTCTCTCCACTTCTGTTTTTGCCCCTTCCTGTCTCATCTTCCAGTTTCAACTAGGTCCATGAGTGAAGCCCTTCACTTCTGAGAAATAGCAACTAAGTTTAAAAACGGCTCCAAATTTAAAGGAGACAATCAGTAATCTCAGAAGTTCTTACTTTGCTTGGCTAAAATGGAAAGAGTGAAAACATCAACCAGGAAAGGGGGACTCTTGCTAATGGGGTTTTAAATGTAAAAGGGTGAACTTGGCTAGCCTCCACTCTGGTTTTGAGGGTAGACAGCTGTCGATATTCTTCCTAAATGTAAGACACATCATTCTGGGGTTTGGAGACTCCTGCCTGGGTCTCATGATAAACTTGATTGATATTCGTGATCCTCAAGAACCACCTGTATTTTTTTAATTGAACATTTTTAACTCAATTGCTTTACTAATATTTCCTTTTTTTTTTTTTTTTTTTTTTTTTTTTTTTTTTTTTTGGTACCAGATTGAACCCAGGGGCACTTAAGCAATGAGCCATATCCCCAGCCCTTTTTTATATTTCACTTAGAGACAGGGTCTTGCTAAGTTGCTTAGGGCTTCACTAAGTTGTTGAGGCTGGCTTTGAACTTGTGATCCTCCTGCCTCAGCCGCCTGAGCTGCTGTGATTACAGGAGTGTGCCAGGGTACCCAGCTTGACATTTACTTTTTAAAAAACCCATATAACATCATTTTAGTGGAAAGCTGTCATAAATAGAAGGTAAGAAAGAAAGAAATAGAAATAAAAGCATTGTTTTCGATTCTAGCAGGCATGGCCTTGAAGGCAGGCCTGATCTTTTGTCAAAAGGAGAGAATACTCAGTTTTAGCGACATGTTAGCAAATTCAAGTGCTAAGCTGAAAATTTCTCCTGTGGGTAATCAGGATTGAAAGAACTGAAAAGGAAGAATATGCACATGCTGAGATTCTGTTTAACACTCTGCCTGGCACCTGACGTCACCCAGCACAGTCCCAGGAGTTCACTTTCCACACTTGGAAAAACAGTGGCAAGATGGCGAGAGCCATCTATGCTCGTGCTTGTGTTCAGCATTTGCCCTGATTCTCTCAGGTCAAGAGGGGCTTAACTCCCAGAGATGGCAATCCCACTTCTGGATTAGGGTCTCTAGACTGCCACACGATGTGTGGGTAGAACAGAGATAGTGGGCAAGGGTGTCACATGTAACAAAATCTGGATGACGATACCATGAGCAGCTAAGGAAGAGGCAGGAGATCCAGAAGAGGCCCCAACTCGTGGTGGCAATGCCCCTGGCTGCCACCTTTTACCCACTGATTTTTCCCTTGTGCCAACTAAGGACATACATCCTTCCAAGATGGAGATGGGGACAGGCAGCACCGCTCTCCTTATATCTAGGCTCCTAGGGCCTGCTCCCCACCACCCCACCTCCACCACACACATGGACACCAAGATGGAGCTCATCACTTCTTGTAGAACTGTCTAGTCCCGTGTCTTAGGGATTTCCACAGTGGCAGCAAGATAGAGTTGTATCTTCTTACTGTAAGTAACATAGAATCCACTAGGAGACAAAAAGGAGACCAGTCATGGCCCAAGGTGGACGTATTGTCCCCACTCATAGCCTGTCCTGCATGTCCCTAGAGGGCAAGATATGACTAAGGAAGAGAAGAAAGAAGTGCTGCATCCCCTGCTGATCTCTCCTAATCCTGTTTCCTAATACAGCACAGCTTTGGCTACTTAGGAAGAGAGGGGAGGGAAAGAGGAGGGGAGGCACGGATGGAGAGCTGTATCTGACTCCAAGGAAGGGGAATTCGGACTTGGAGTAATGAAAAAGAACTTTATGGGCCCAGGACAAGAGTACAAATGGAAGCCCTTAAACCCAGTGTCTCCATAGGTAATTTATACACCTTGTAACACACTTGAAATATGTGCTTTCTTCCTTGACACACATAGCTTTATAACAACCTAGAAGGTCAGGTTTGAGTCTAGATTCTCTGAGTTTGGTTCAGTCTTACATCTAGAGAGTCTCCTGTGCACACATGCAAACACTCCAACCCATATGTCCTGACCTGCCCCACTTGCAACAGCCACCCTCGTGCCTTGAATATCTGCACTTAGGAGAAGGCCTGCCTGGGCCCTCATTACATGTTTAAGGCCATGTGGGCAGACAATTCAGGTGTCCCAGGTACCTGGAGCAAGGCCCAAAAGGGGGAAAGGCCATGAGCTCCAGGCTGTCAGGTCCCCTTTGTCCTACGAACTCCTTTTCCCTCCCTAACCCCAGCCCCCATTCCCTTCTCTGGGAGCTTGGTAAGCAGAAGGCAAGCCCAGACAGCTCTCTCTGGAAAGATAACGATGATAAAGCAAGGCCAGACTTCTGCATTTCTAGCTCACAAAACGTTATTAGAAAATGCAGCCAATTCAGTTTCTGTTTCAAAAAGTTGCTGTTTGGTAATGGCTCATTTCCCTTTTTGAGTCTCAGCAAAGATTCAGCAAAATGAAAAACAGTGAACATCACCTTAGCAGCTAATGAGCTCCAGAGAACAGGTAGGAGGTGTGACCCCAGCCCTGGCAGGAGGCTCTGCACCTGCCCCCCACACTTCCCAGCCCTGCCAGGGGGTGAGACCACAGCTCCGCCAGCTCCTGTCTTAGACTTGCCCCTGGAACTCACCCTTTCTCCTCCCTCCCCACCCCCTGAATATTTACAGAGGAACATCTCAGCTGAAGGAAGCGGGTGGGAAAGAGGCAACCCAGGAGCAGAGAGCTGCTGGGCGCCACCCTTGGGCTGGTGGAGAGGATGCAGCTGGTGTTTCCCATGCCCAGGCTGCCCTGAATCTGTGATGATGTTTAAGGAAGGCTGAGTGAGCAGCCATAAGGCTTCATCCCCTTTGAACACTCTCCAGCCCTGAGCCCTCAGCTGGAACAGGAGCAGATGACGCCTTCCCTCTCTACTGGGGCCAGATGTGAGCTCCTGACAACCTCTAGTCAGTGGTTCTTGGAAGTAGGATTCAGACCAGCAGCATCAGCACCACCTGGGAACTTATCAGAGATGCAAGGACTGGCCCCACCCCAGTCCTATGGGATTGCAAACTCCGGGGGTGGGAGGTCAGTGTGGATTCAGCCCTCTGCCATCTACCCCGTGCTCCTGGGGATTGTGGTACACACCAGTGCCGTGGTAATGGCTAGGAGTCTTAGAGACAGGCAGACTGGATTTGACGCTCAGCTCTGCCGCGTACAGCTGCGTGCTTGCATCTCGGTTCTGGCTCCTCTAAAGTGGGGTTAATAATACCAATTGGCAGCATGATTGGATTAATACTCTGCATTCACACACTTGACTCAGTACCTCTGCTTCTTCACACATCACGTTAGCCGGACTTGAGGAAGGCCATGGGGGAGCTGCTCAGAGGCCAGCGCATCAGGTCCTTCAGATGTGTGGCTTCTGACTCGTGCCCAAGACCATCTCCTACCTGGGATCCATAACTGGTTCTCCCTCCTTGCCCAGGACTGAAACTGGGTAGACCTGTCTTGCTGTCCTGCTTCTCTAAAGCCAATGCCCAAGTAGGGCCAGTGGTGCACACACACCTGTGATTCTAGATACTTCGGAGGCCGAGGCAAGAAGATGGAAAATTCAAGGCTAGTCTGGGCAACTTAGGGAGACCCTGTCGTAAAACTAGAGATGTAGCTCTGTGGTGGAGTGCCCCTGGGTTCAATTCCCTGTACTTCAATCAATCAGTCAATCAATCAATCAAGGACACACTTCCTCCCCTGAGAGCAGCGTGCAGGCTTCCTCTCTGCCATGATCTCACCTGACTGTGGGTCAGCAGAACCTGCCACACTTGCGGGCAGAAGTTCTGGAACTGGGTTATTATCTCTGTCATTCTTCCTCATGGGAAAAGTGCTGAGGAGAACCCAGCCCTGTCATCCTCATGGGGAGGAAAGCAGTCCTCCAGCCTGGATGGAGCTCTCTACGGAGATTAACTCATTTGATCATCACAAGGGCCCCGTGAGGAAGGGCGCTGTTCTCCCCCTTTACACACAAGGAAACTGGAGGTTAAGAGACTTGCCTATCGGGTGGCTGAGGCAGGAGGATCATGAGTTCAAAGCCAGCCTCAGCAACTGAAGCCCTAAGCAACTCAGTGAGACCCTGTCTCTAAATAAAAAAGGTCTGGGGATGTGGCTCTTTTTTTCTTAAGGAAGGCTGAGAGAGCAGCCACAAGGCTTCATTCCCTTTGAAGACTCTCCAGCCCTGAGCCCTCAGTTCAGGTAAAGTGTCCCTGGGTTCAATTCCTGGTACAAAAAAAAAAAAAAAGGGAGAGACTTGCCCAAGGTCACTGACTGATAGGAAAGTCTGGGTTCAAAATCAGACAGCCTGGTTCTTGAGCACTGTGCCCTGTACAGAGGCAGCCTCTACTCTGGACGGGGTTTGTGGCTTGGCACTGAGCGCTCGGATGTCTTTTTACAACATGGATCCCTTTGACAATCTGATGAAATTTAGGGCTCCTCTCCCAGGGCAAGTACATGCACTTCTGCTTGAGATCTCAGGGGGTCTGTGAATCCCCCATCCCACCCAGGGACTCCAGATTAACACCTGTGTAAGTGGCTTAGCAGGAAATAGGGAGAACATACAATTAATCCAGGGGCATTAGAATATTCTGCCCTTGTGCAGCTTCAGGAAGTGGGCAGGGGCCAGTGCCACAGGAAGGAGGCTGTCTAGGGTGAAGCATGTGAGACACAGCCTGGGAACATGGGGGCTCTTTCCAGAATAAGAACAGCATAGACGGTGCTAAGAGGCTGTGAGCCTGTGTGTCTCAATCCAGAAGAGTCAGCTCCAGCTGATCTACAGTGGTTCACATATAGTCCTGCCAAGAGCCAGGGGCTGCATGTGGGACCTCAGGGACCCTTCCAACTCTAGGTGTGCACTTTCAGTCAGGAGAGGTGTGGTCACCCTTGAAATTCGCACTTCCCTCTGTGCCCAGAAGATGGGCCTCTCCCGTGGCTCCCTGGCATGTTGAAGAGGAGTCGCTAGGGACATCTGGCACGTGAGGGCCACATGGTGACGTTCTCTGCCTTGTCATATGCCCTGTCAATGCTGCCCCTGCCTTGGAGAGCCTTATGCTTCAAGTGTCTATAAAGTCCACAACCTTGGTTACTGGTGACCAGAAGCCCTGTGTCCAGCACTGCCAAGTACACTGAGGACAGCTGACCACTGTCATTTATGCTGGACAAGTTTGTTCAGTCTCTGCCTCTCCCCCTCCCTACCCTTCCCACTCTGCTCGTGTGCCTGGGTCCTCATATCTGCAAACCTTTTAAATGGATTGAGAGGAAAGTGCCCTCCCAATCTTCTAAGGCAGCAGGGGGCAGAGAAAGAATACAGACTGTGGAGCCTCAGCCCTGGGCTGAATTCCAGCACTTACTGACTCAGCTCTTCCGGGTCTCAGTTTCCTCATCTGTGTAATGGGGATGAGAGACCCAACTGGCAGGGTTTTGTATATAAGCACAGCCTGACCTGAGCAGGTGCTCCGTGACTGGCATCTCCCTTTATTCTGAAGTAGATGTAGACCACACCCTACTACAGGACTGGGGCTGCTCAGAGGTGGGGGTGACTTGCAGAGCCTTAGAGTTGTAGACCTCTCAGCCTAGGTCAGATTGTTGGGCCAGACTAATCTCCTTATCAATCAGCTGCTTCACCACGCCTTTAGTGTTCTCATTGTTTGCAATATTGATAGGCTGAGAATTTTCCTAATTTTTAAGTTTCTGCTTCCTTTTTACTAAACAATTCTATCTTCATGTCATTTCTCTCTTCTTTTTACTATAAGCAGTCGGGAGGAGTGAAGCTACACCTTCAACACATTGCTTAGAAATTTCCTCAGCTAACCCGGTTTTCCCCCTCCTCGGCACATACCCAGAAGACTTAAAATCAGCATACTACAGTAGCACAGCCACAGCAATGTTTACAGCAGCTCAATTCACAATAGCTAAGCTATGGAACCCACATAAGTGCTCTTCAATAGATGAATGGATAAAGAAAATGTGGTACATATACACAGTGGAATATTACTCAGCCATAAAGAAAAATGAAATTATAGCATTTGCTGGTAAATGGGTGGAACTGGAGACTATCATGGCTAAGTGAAATAAGCCAGTCCCAAAAAACTGAAGGCCAAATGTTCTCTCTGATATGCGGATGCTGACTCACAATAAGGGGCAGGGGAGAGAGGAATAGAAGTTCATTGGATTAGACAAAGGGGAATAAAGGGAAGGGAGGGGAAACAGGAATAGAAAAAGCAGTAGAATGAATGGGACATAGCTTTCCTATGTTCATACATGAATACAGGACCAGAGAAACTCCACATCATGTACAACCTCAAGAATGGGAAGTTATACATCCTGTGTGTATGATATGTCAAAATACACTCTACTATCATGTGTAACTAAAAAGAACAAATAAAACAATAGGAAAAAAAATTTCCTCAGCTAAACATCCAATTTCATCACCCCCATGTTATGAAAACACTGGAAAACAAACGCAACCCAGGCCAGCTCTTTGCCACTTTATAACAAGGATCATTTCTCCATGATCCTTGTCCAATAACATGCTCCCATTTCTGCTCAAGTTGTCATCAGAATGGCCTTCACCTCCCATCCCCATGTTCTGTCCCAGATTGCTTAGGAATTCTCTAAGATTCAGACTTCCTTTCCACCGCTCCTGTTTTCTGAGTCCTCACCAGAATTGCTTTAAGGGTCTGTTCACAGCAATGTAGGATTTTTGGACTCTGCACCACAAAACTCTCCCACCTCTAACTGCCCAGCTCGGAAGTGATTTCCATGTTTTCAGCTATCCGTTACGAAAGCATCCCTCTCCCGGTACCAATGTCTGTCTTGGTCGGTTCAGTCTGCTATAACAAAAGCGACCTAGACTGAGTGGCTTCGAAACAACAGAACACTGCTTCTTACCATTCTGGAGGCCAGGAAGTCCAAGATTAAGTGTGCAGCACATTCAGTGACTGGGGAGGGTCTCCCCAGTGCCCAGATGGCCACCTTCTTGCTTTGCTCTCACATGATGGAAGGGACAGGGCATGGGCGAGCTCTCTTGGGCCTCTTTTTTTTTTTTTTAAGATTTTTTTAAACCTTTATTTTATTTATTTATCTATTTTGCATGTGGTGCTGAGGATCAAACCCAGTGCCTCCCACATGCGAGGCAAATGCTCTACCACTGAGCCCCAGCCCAGCCCCCTCTTGGACCTCTTTTATAAGATCATTGTTCCCATACATGAGGACTCTACCCTCTTTATCTGCTGACCCTCAAAAGTCCCAATCTCTTAATACCATCAAATTTTAGGTTATAATGTCAACACATAAACTTGGGGATGAGGATGCACGGAATTCAGTCTACACACAAGGCTCCGTTCCCAGGGTCTTCTGTGCATCATAATAAGCAGATGAGGGGCCAGGACTGCATTCACGCCGACTGTTCAGATGAGAAGCCAGGAGGTGGAGCTGAGCTTGCCCACAGTCACACAGCCAGGATCACAGAGAACTAGAAGCTGCCTTTGCTCAAAGCACTGACTTCACTTTGGGCCTGCAGATACCCAGTGGGGAACTTAAAGCAGCATGACAGCTTGGCGTCTCTGTCTTTATTTTCTGTCGGTCTTCAGATTCCTGCTCAGCTCTGCGTGTGGGCATATCAATAATTTAAGGGGTGGTCATCTAAAAGCTGGTAATATAAGGATGATTAGCCCTCAATTTACCTAACTTATCTCATCCCCTTTCAAAACTGGGGACACCAAGATCAGAGTCATGAAGGTACTTTTTTAAGACTTGCAGGGACATTCAACAACCAGATTGTACAACATCCTGTTTGGGACCCCTGGAGTGGCACTTAGAAGTCTCTGGTCATTTTCCTATACCTTCCGGGAACCAGAGTCTTGCAAGCGGATCACCCCATGGTGACATTGTCCCACTTACCCAGAAGGAGTCACCTCATGGGAAATCAATTGCCCACCCTTCCAGGATCAGAAGCCACATAGATAAATATCCTGTGAAGCAATGGAGATCACCCCTCAAGAGATAAGGCTACTTGGGAGTCACCTTGCAGAACCAGAGCAGAGATCATGATCAACCAGACCTCAGCTGACCAAGACTGCTTGACTGTGCACACCTCCTGGCCCCGGCCCTGAGTCTTCCTCTCTTTAAACCCAAAACTCACATCCAAAGCCAGAAGCCGGGCCTGTGACCCTTGACCTCGTGTGCCTTCCCAGGGTGGCCGTCGTGATTGAAGTCCCCTGTCCTGCTTTGTGCCATTACCTTTTCCCCTTGTTTTGGGGAGGGGGGCAGTGGCCAGACCTGACTGGTGGTGATGTCGAGAGCTAGACCTCTGGCCTAGGACGCTAATAGGACCAGGAGGGGCCAGGGCTGGCGTCTGGACTGGACAGGGCTCAGGGCCTGGCAGCAGCCCAAGGTACTGTGCCCAAGAAGAAGAGGTAAGAGGAGGCCTGCTCTGGGTGAGGGCCGGGACCTGGGAGGGTCCCATCCAGCAGGGGTTTGGCCAGTTACCTGGCCAGACCAACTTAGACATGGGCTAGTGTCAAGGCTCTGGGCTGGACATCCACCTGGCACAAAAGGCCAACCAGAACTTTTGAGGAGAGGAAAGAGGAGACAGGTGTCAAGAACCAAGGAGAGGGCTGGAGTTGTGTCTCAGTGGCAGAGTGCTTGCCTCGCATGTGTAAGGCACTGGGTTCAATTCTCAGTACCACATGTGAATAAAAATAATAAATAAATAAATAAATAAATGTCCATCAACAACTAAAAAAAAATATTTTAAAAAAAGGAACCAAGAAGAAAGTTCAGGCTCAACGAGGGAAACAACGAGGGAACACAGGGTGGGTAAGGATTTCTAAGTTTAGGAAGACCTAGGTTTGATTACTGTCATAGCTATTTAGTAGCTGAGTGGCCTTAGGAAAGTTACTTAACCTCTCTGAGCCTCACTAGGTTCATCAACAGATGGGGAAATAGTACAAGTAAAACATCCAGCCCAGGGAAGCATTGGGCCAGGAATCTGGGCAGCAGGTGCAGGAATCTGTACCTTCTGGCAGGGCTAAAATTCTTTCTGGGATCCTGCTGGGGTGCAAACTGGCCTGGAAGCTGGTTCGGCTGCAGCCAGTGCATGAAGGTCAGCAGACTCTGGCCTTGGGCACATCTGGCACTGGCAGAGCTGCCGCCAAGGGTACTTCTGCTTGAAAGCCCGTGGAGCTGAAGCTCCGGGCGTTATGCTCAAGCTCAGGTGGAAGGAGGCAGGCTGGGGCTCTGGCTGCCTGATTTCTTCTGGAGAGGAGCTGAGCTCCCAGATGACCCCTTCCATGTCACACCACCACGAGCTCCTTGGGAGGCCCCATGTCTGCCTGGAGCACGGGTGGCCAGCGCAGAAAGAGGGGCTTTGCTAGTGAGACCCTTGGCTCAGGCCCCCTGAGGCCCCCTGGGTCCCCATGCACACAGGAACAAGCATTTTCTTAGAAGTACCTGCCAGGCGCTAGCCAAGGATCGAGGCTCCCTTGGATGAACACAAGTAAGAAATGGAAATCAGCACCATGTGGGACAAGACAAAGATGTGCCCCCAAATGGCCACTCAGGATTAAATTAGAGAACTGGAGGGCAGAGGGAACTGCTCCCCCACCCACAGTGAAAAAGGCCCTTCTCTTTCCAAAGTTTTGCTCAACCCCCTCAGTGTCTGAGCTCACGGGTCACACAAGGCTTGGCACCCAGAGCAGAACAGCCAGACCTCATGAGCTGCTCCCACCATGGAGGGACCTCCCCTTCGCTTGAGCTTGTGTTTTCATTTCCCTCCCTCCCTCCCCAGGGTGTAATATGATCTCTTGTAATATGACCACTAAGGTGAAGAACAAAGGAGATGCTTCCACCACCAAGCTGTCGGCCCCTCCTGGCTAGCCCATGATGAGGTGGACACTGATTTTGTCCCTCATCTTGGCCCTGCCTCATGGCAGCTGCCACCTTCTCCCCGCTTGGCTCCATGCTAATGAGTTGTCTCTGACGCTGCTCCCTTCTGGTTAGCTCCAGGTAGTCCCCATCCAGAGCTCAGAGATGCTGTTTTACTTTCAAACAGCCCATTTCTGAAACACCTGAGGTACAGAGGAGTCCCCAGGGAGACGGCACCCCAAACCATCCACAGCGGTGTTGGGCTCCTGTGCAGGCTGGGGGGTCCTGGGATTTTTTTTTTTTTTTGGTAGGTTTCAAATTTAGAAAATCTTTCAAGGGGTCCTTCTTCAATTCTCTGGCCATGGAGAGGGAGTGTGAACCCAACTGGGACGATGCAAGGTGAGCTGCTGCCACCGGGTGGATTAGGAAGATGGCTTCTCAGTTTAATCAGGAGTCAGCAGGACACCACAGCCACACTGGCAGGTGGCCACTTCTCACCAAGTCCCCGTCTCTCTGATCCCCAAGCCAGCTTCTTTCCCCAAGGAACAGCCTTGTGGGAACCTGCAAGGGACCTGAAAAGCCAGAAGTGACTATTCATGGAGTGTGTCACCTCCCATGTGGGGCAACAGAGCCCAGGACCCATATATTTTTTTTTTAATTATTTTTTTGTACCAGGGATGGAACCCAGGACTGCTTAACCACTGAGCCACCTCCTGAGCCCTTTTATTTTTTATTTCGAGACAGAGTCTCTCTAACTTGCTGGAGGCCTCGCTTAGTTGCTGAGGCTGGCCTTGAACTTGCGATCCTCCTGCCTCAGCCTCGCAGGTAGCTGGGTTACAGGCATGCACCACCATGCCCGGCTTCACTTTTCAGAAGTGAAGCCAACATACACAAACACCTGTACGAAACTAGAACAAAGCAACACTGAATTTTGCTGACCAGAATGCTGGAGCTTTAGTGACAGTCATAAACAGCAAGCCTGTGAATGCAAAAGCCAAGTCCCAGTGGCCCAGCCATGGCGAGCCCCAGGCTCATGTCTTCCAGCCCCTCAAGCCACCTGTCACTCTCCCTACCTGCTTCTGGCTCTGGCTTGGTCCACAGCGGTGTGAGTAGATGGTGAGGAAGGGAGGGAATTTCTGGCTTCAGCTTCCTCCTGCAGGTTACAGTGGGCTGCACGTGTCCCTCTTCACCCCCAATAGAGGTTACATCTCTAGGTCCTAGAAGGACCAGCTTCCTGCCTGGCTGCAGGCCTGGGTTGCAGGATCCCCACTGTTATTAATTCTTGGAGAGCCCACGCACAACCCTTGGGGTTCCCATGTCTGCTCGGGCATGGTGATACACGTCTGTGATCGCAGCAACTCAGAGGGCCAAGGCTGGAGGGTCACAAGTTCCAGGACAGACCAGGCAACTTGGTGAGACTCTATCTCAAAATAAACAAATAAATTAATAGGACTGGGGCTGGCACAGTGGCGCATCCCTGTCATGTCAGTGGCTTGGGAGGCGCGGGAGGCTGAAGCAGGAGGATTACGAATTCAAAGTCAGCCTCAGCAACTTAGTGAGACCCTGTCTCGAAATAAAAAATAAGAAAGGACTGAATAGAAGGCTGGGAATGTGGCTCAGTGGTAAAGCATCCCCAGGTGTAATCCCCAGTACTAACAAACAAAACAAAACAGAAATTCTCTCTCTCTCTGCATATATATACATTATATACAAATTACCCAATCTTAGTATGTTGTTTCCTGCCAAGACCCTGACTAATGACACCAATAAGGCTTACATCGAATACCCCCGCATTTATTGTACCCTTGAACCAACAGCCTTGACATGTTGTAAACATTAACATGGAAAGACCCTGCCCTGATCCAGGCTGAGGACCACGAGGCCAGTCACCAGTTTGAGAACCCCGGCCAGACGTGCTCAGTCCTGGGCACAGGGGGGCGCTCTGGAGCCCAGTCCAGGGAAGGAGGGCTCGGCCTGAGTCTTCTGGGTTCCAGGTCTGGGTGGTGGTCATTCTGACAAAAGGCAGGGGCAGTGTGGGCTTGGGTCCTGGGCCTGAGGACCGGCCAGCCCAAGGAGCTCCTGCAGAGCAGGGAAGGCTGAGAATCCCCACCCATCTTGCCGTCAGCCTGAAGGATCAAGACTGGAGTCAACCCGGGTCGTGGCCCGGTGGCAGCTGAGAGTTGAACGCAAGTGATCCATCAGTTAAGAAGGTGAAACCCTCTTTACAAGTGTCTTCTTCAAACATCTCCAGAATGTTCTGCTTCAGTGTTGGGAACGTCTCTCCTTGCGTGGCCTGTGGGTGGGTCAAGGACTGCTCCTGGGAGAGAGGAGCCCAGACGCTCTGCTCTCTGCACCAAGCCAAACACCAGCCTTTGCTCCAGGCCACCTGAGCCTGGCCCTCCCTTCCCATCGCTCGGGGCTCCAGAGCCTCATGTAGCACTGACGTCCTTGCCGCCCACCCTAGATGAAGTGCACCAGCAGGGCCGAGCAGGCGGAGCCCAGCACCAAGCCCAAGGACAGGTAGAACGACATCACCACTCCCGTGGCCTCGGCCAGCTCCCGGGGCACGATCTTGGGCCCATAGATGAGAGCCAGGGTGCTGAGATAACCGTTGCTCAGCCCCAGCAGGCAGGTGAAGAGGATGGGGTAGATGTCGGACTGGAAGACCACGGTGGCCAGGAGGACGCGGGGCTGGTAGTTACAGAGCACGAAGAGAGGGACGAGGCAGGTGCGCAGCAGGACCAGGCTGGGCAGCACCTTGCTCTTGGGGCCGGGCACCTGGACCCAGGCGGTGACCTGCCGGCCGCACAGGTCAGCAAAGTTGTACAAGAGGAAGGTGGTGAGGGGCACGAAGAATGTGGTGGTCCATGGGGAGCCCGAGTCCTTGTGCAGGGACTCGATGTTGGTGCAGACGGCGGGGAAGATGAGGCTGGTGATGAGGAAGAGGTAGAGCACGCAGAAGCCCAGGCTGCTGGTCTTCTTCAGGATGGGGCCGAGCGGGGGCAAGTGCGACCGGCTGGATCCGGGGGCCACCAACAGGGCGCTAGAGGTGTCCCGTGGTGGGGCCTCTTCATCAGAAAACATGCAGGCTGGATAAATGGGCCTCATGTAGTACCTACAGGAAGCAGAGCAGGTGTGTGGTCAGCAGGCCACCACAGAGGTCACCTGGTCACCTGGGCTTTCCAGGGAGAGACTCCAGAGTCTGCACAGCTGCACAGGGTGTTCAGGACACCAGCCTGGGATTCCCTGAGATGATGATGCCTATGATATGTGCAGGTGGCTGCAGGAGGCCGGTGTCATCCCAGGTCTGCCTACCAGGCTGACTCCAGGCCCCTCAGCCAGGGTGGCAGCTATGCTTAATGGACAGAGGAAAGCAGTGCTGAGCACCACATGAGGAGCAGAGGCTCCTGTCCATGTTCACCTGTTTTTGTTTGGAGCAGGGAGGGAGAAAAAAAAATAGCATACAAAAACATAAACATTTTAAATTATATAAGCAACACATGCCTGATGCAACAACTGAAATAATACAGAAGAGCAATTATAGAGTAGAAAGAGGACCCCCATTTTCTCCCACCAGACCCCCTCCTGAGTGGCACTGACCATTAGCAACCTGGTCGGTAATGTCCCACGTGCTTGCAAAAACCACACACACACGCACCCTACATGCAGTTACATTTCTGAGGCAAAAGTGGGGTCAAACTGTACGTAAGATTTTTCTGTAACAATATAAAGCCTAACATGATACAAATAATATACAGATACATTGCACAACTGCCTATGACGATTATGCATAAATGATATCACCCATGACGATTATGCAGAAATGCATATGCATAACTGCCTGAAGGACACTATCTTGTGGCCAACTTTTCGTAGAGGCGCTTGGCTGTCGGCCTCCTCTCTGGTGTGTTTACCGCACAATGGTTCAGTATAGGTATGTACAATGTCACGGCTCCCCTGGGATGGACATTTAGCTGAGCCCCAATTTTTCGCGACAATAGGTTATATTGCAATGGACACTCCTATACTTCAGTCCTTGTGCATGTATCCGAGCGTTTTGATACAGGGGATGTCTAAAACAGGAGATCACTGGATTCAAGTTTGCATCTGCTGGGTGTGGTGCTGCACATCTGTCATCCCAGTGGCTTGGGAGGCTGAGGCAGGAGGATCGCGAGTTCAAAGCCAGCCTCAGCAACCTAGCAAGGTTCCAAGCAACTCAGTGAGATCCTGTCTCTAAATAAAATATTAAAAAGGGGCTAGGGATCTGGCTCAGTGGTTGAGTGCTCCTGGTCAATCCCCAGAACCCCCCCCCTCCCCGCAAATAGTTTGTATCTGTAAAATTTCTATTGATATCTAGAATCTGCTCTCTAGATGAGAGGAACCAATTCATCTCCGCCCCATGCCAATCATCCATCCTACATGACCTGCCCTGTTAATGTTTGTGAGAGTAGTGGACCACCGTGCCTGGCAAGACTGGCTTCTTAAAGATCAGCTAGAAGCTGGAAAGGAAGAGGAGGAATTGGAGAGAACAGAAAAGAAACCCTCGTGGCACAAAAAGGGATCCTAAGGGCAGAAAGACACTCTATGGGGCAGTGAGCGGAGAGAAACAGGCTTGGAGGGACCTGCACACCTCAGCTGGGCTACCTATTGGCTGTGGGACTCAAGTAAGTACCTTGACTGCTCTGATCCTTGATTTTCTCATTTGTACATGGGAAGAATAATAAATAATAGCAACCCTAAGAGGAGCAGGGTGTGTCAGCATTAAGTGAGACCCAGCCCACTGCTGAGCAGAGGGTACTGAGTGAGCAGGAGCCATGATTTGTTACCATTATCGCTCAGGCCCCACTTCCACCACCTTCTTCCCTGAACTTGTAGACACCAACTGCTTGGGGGTGTGGCTTGAGGCCAGCTCATATCTGTGGCCAGGCCGATCGACTGAGGGACTGCAGCAGGCCAGGTGCAGCAGGAGGCCCTGGGATACAGAGGACAACAATAAACAAGGGAAAAAACAAGGGAACAGACAAGCCTGAAATTCCAGCAACTCAGGAGGCCGAGGCAGGAGGATCACAAATGCGAGGCCCGTCTCAGCAACTTAGCAAGGCCCTAAGCAACTGAATAAGACCCTGTCTCCAAAATAAAAAGGGCTAGGGATGTAGCTCCATGGTAAAGCACTCCTGGGTTCAATCTCCAGTACCAAGCGCCCACCACAAAAAAAGCCCCAAGGAAACATGATCTCATGAGATGATGAAGAACACAAGCAGACACCACAAAGCCTTGACTGTCCACTTAAGAAGAATGAAGGGTGGATGAGAGGTGGCCCCTCACCTGGAGTACTCCAGCCTGGGCAGTAGCAGGTAGAGCCCCATGCAGAGTCCCAGGAAGATGGCCGCTGTCAGGAAGAAGGCCAGGGTGCTGTCCGTCACATCACTGGATGCCGCCAGGTCCACCAGTGAGGCCACGGCGCTGATGGTCCCCCCCATGGCTCCTCCTGCAGAGAGCAGAGGACACCATGGAGACGGTCGGGGAGGAAGCAGGGAGGAACATGGCCACGGGCCTCTTCCTCCAGTGTGAAAGATGCCATGGTTCCTGCAGTGTCCCAAAGCTGTGGCCAACAGGAAGGGGTCCTGCCCGGTTTCAGAGGGTGTGGCTCTTCCCTGTCCCTGGCCCAGCTCCCTTCTCTGTGCTGGACTTGACCTCCAAGGAGGCCCACCGTCTGTCTCCTATCCTGGTTTCCCCTCTGGCCCTTGACCTCCTCTCCTTCCTGTCCTTCTAGTAGGATCTGAAATTCTAGATTCAAGGGAGAGAAACTCAGAGAGCTCTGGATTTCCTTTCCTCTGTGCTTGGCACAAAGCACACACCAGCCAGTCTGGAGAGGCTTGGGGAACATTCCAGAACAGGTCAGTTGCTGCCTCGGGACTGTTCCACCTGCAGAAGTCCTTCCTGGCTATGGACCGACCCTCGAGCCCACAGAAACTCCCCGGTGCCCAAAGACAGCTGTGGATCATCCCCATGTGAACACATGCATGAGCGCAAACACACACACACACACTCAGGTGTGCATTCTTACACACTCATACCCACACACCCACAAGCAGGCAGCCCCTGCTCCACATGGAACGTTCTCCCCCAGGGCTTTGACAGAGGTCACCACACGGCCCTCTCTGCTACCTGATCTCGTGTGCTGGGTGGTGCACCTAGCAGGGTGACCATGGACTCTGAGCCCAGTTGATGTCCATCTGACCTTGACTCTGCCTTGCCTCGCCCTGGCCCTGGAGGCCAGGATGACTTCTCAGGGCCATAGCCTGTTCCTCTGTAAAATGGAACCTCAACACCTGCATGGCTGCTTTCACAACTGAACAAGAGGATACCCGGAAAGTGCCTGGCACACAGCGAACTGTCACCAAGGGCCAGTTCCCTTCCCTGCCATGTCACACAGCAGCGTCTGGCAGGCCAGCCTCAGCCATGGGGAGGCAAGCTGTGCCGGCCGAGGGTCAGAAGGCTGATGTTTCCATGGCACATGTGTGCAGGCAGGTCGCTGCCTGCCTCGCCCAGTGGTTGTCCTGTCCAGCCTCTGAGATGGCAGTGGGTGAAAATGGGACGACAGAAGGAAGAGGGGACACCATTATCAACACACAAATGCCTGTGAGTGCCTCCAACTGTGGGTGGAAGGGATACATTTGCTGGCTTCAGAGTGTCAGGATTTCTATTCTCACAGAGGTGAGAAGCTGAGCTTAAACAGAGGAGGGCAGACCGGCCCACGTGGGCGCCAGCTTCTCTGCCGTCCTTAGGCAGCTCTTAGCAGGCACCCTCTCTGCCCACTGCTGGGTGGGGCAGAGTGGGAGCAGGACAGTCCACCTGGTGCCCCTTTGCTGCCTCACCCACGCTCTGCTCAGAGCCTCTGTGTGAGAAACGGCCTCAGCCTCGACCCTGATGGACGATTCTCTTTTTGGTCCTGGTGATTGAACCCAGGGGCGCTTAAGCACTAAGCCATATCCCCAGCCCTTTTTTATATTTTATTTAGACACAAGGTCTCGCTAAGTTGCTTAGGACCTCACTAAGTTTCTGAGACTGGCTTTGAACTCCCCATCCTCCTGTCTCAGCCCCCCAAGCCACTGGCATTACATTCGTGGTCCACCTGAACCTGGCTGGACAATTCTTTCCCTCAACTTTCCCAACATCAGTTCCATTAGCCTAGGTGGGGCCTGAGGGTGGGAAGGCAGGGGAGGCAATGATGCCTAAATCTGCAGAGTGACTACGGGCACAGACTTCGGAACCAGAGCCTCAAATCCCAGTCCAGTCTCAGCTCTGCTGTTTCTAGCTGTGTGACCGTTGCTAAGTCATGGAGCTTCTCAGTGCCTCCATTTCCCCCATCTATAAGATGGGGGTGTTAGTAATACCCACCTCTCAGGACTGTCCTGAAGGGCGAAAGGATTATTATATGCAAAGTGCTCAGAATGGTGCCTGATGCAGACAAGGTCCAAATTCCTAATAAATCCTCTCAGATTTCCAATTAGGCTGTGGTTATTTCTGTCCTTTCCACATCAAAGCATCGACAACAGGGTAAACCCTTTGCCAAGAGGGGGCCCACTCCTGAGAAGCTGTAATCCCCACCTGGACGTTTCCTAAGAACTGGGGCTGGGCACCGTGAGACGTTCTGCTGCCGCCCGAGGACAGATCTTAACGTCCCTGCCTATTGATTCCCCCTCTCCCTTCCCAACTTGTAGAGAATTTGCAATTTTATCATCGACAGCAAACCAGGCCTCCGGGAGCTCATCCTTCATGACTCCCTACTTTTATCTCATCAGTTATGGAAATACATGCAAATGAGGGGTTTAAAAAAAACACCCTACAAAACAAATGAATTGTTCCTCAGATGCTAACATGCCCAGAATTCACAGATGGGCCCTTCTGGACCAAAACAAAGGGGTGCTGGGGCTCTGGGAGCTGGAGACACCTCAGACCCCAGGGTGTTGGGCACCCCTGGTTGGGGCTACAACCAGTAATGACAAGAGCTTCTGGCCCAGGATAACTCATGCCCAAGTCTAAGTCCTAAATTCCTCCACCTTTTAAAAAATGGACTTTCTGAAGAATTCACTCCTTTGTGGGCGATCCTCTGGGGAAGGATAAACCGGAAGGGCCACTTGTGGATATAAGTTGTGTTTGGTCACTGGCTCCTGAAGAGGTAGCCAGCAGGGCTGAAGTCATATTGAAGAATCCTCCTCCAGCACGAAGGAGTGAGGTGAGGCGTTCAGAGTCTCTTTTCGAGGCCAGGGGTGACAGTGGGATTAATATTCGATAGCTCTCCCTCAGCCCGCACTTGCCCTTCTTGAAGTGCAGCTAGGGGCCGGTTGACTGTGCTTAGGAAACTCAGCAATGAGTTCATTTTTATTTATTTGAGGCCCAAGGGTTTCCCAGGATAGAGCCAGAAGCCTAATCCTATATCAAAGATGGCAAGCCGACCGGAACTCACATCGAGACTCTGATCCTGCAAGAGTAATTGCCTCAAGAGTGCTGTGTTGAGAAGGATTTAGAGGCTCAGGAGGAAAGATAGGGATCTATTAGTGATGTCTGGCCCTGGCACCGGGTGGGGAGGGGGTATCTGCTCGTCAAGGTACTCGTCATCCCTGACACGTAGCACCTGGCATCATGGCCTTAGGGCACGGGTGGACAGTCTTTGTATGATTCTTCTCAGGTCGGCAAACGTTGAAAGCACTCCTCTGTACAACAGAGATATATGGGACACAGACAGAGTGGCTGGGCCTCCAGGCTTGCTTTAAGGGACAGTTTCTCCCTGGGAAAGCACGGATGTGGAGGTGAATTGACTCAGCTCTGTTTTACCTTGAAGGGTCATGGGGGCTGAGACAAAACAGCCGAGGTCCTGATAACAGGCTCAGCATGTGCATGGAGACTTCGGCTAGAGGGGCCGACCCCTGCTAGGCATGAGCGAGCCCACAGATGGCCCGAGTCCAGGTGACCCGGGTGCTCATTCACTAGGCTATCGGCTCTGAGAGGAGGCCGGCTCGTTCATCTTTGAATCCCCAGTACCAGGCGGGTCCTCTATAAAATTGGAAAGAAGAAAAGGAGAAAAGAAGAGTGGAGCAAAGTAAGGGGAAGGGAAAATAAAAGGAAAGGAAGAGAAACAGGAAAAAGGAGGAAAGGGAGAAAAGGAAGGCTGGTTTCAGAAATCGTACTTTGAAGGCAGACTGGTTTTCATAAATGATTGCAATTGTGTCTCCCTTCCCACCTGTTCTTCCAGTATGATCTCCACACTCTCCCACAGAGACCTGTGAGTCTGTGTGGTCTTGAGTCTAAGTGAACTAAAGGCTATAGTGGAAGTGATCCTATGTAGCTCAGTCAAAAATAAAGCTCTGCCTGAGCCTTTGGGGATGCACACCCTGCTGCCTGGACACCATGTCACCAGGAAGCCCAAGCAGCCACAGGGAGGTCCAGGTGGAGAGGAACTGAAGCCCTCTGCTCTAGCCCAGCTCCAGGCAGCTGTCAGCCTCCAGCCTCCAGTGGGCACCAGCAGGCCAGCCAAGTGAGTGCCCACCTTGAACATGGCTCCTCCAGCTCCCAGTCCAGCCACGCCAGCTGACACCACATGGAACAGAGAACTGCCCTGTTGACTCTTGTCCAAATGGCTCACAAAATAAATAACTTCAGGCCACTAATTTTGGGGTGGTTTGTTTCCCAATAGGAAACTGAAACACAGCTGGCGTGCGTTTCCTTTTCTGGCGGAAGCATTCTGTGCTCACCTCCAGCTCCTTCTCACAGCTCCCAGGGCTGAACTGGCCCATAGAGTGGATCCAGCTCTCACCTGATATCAGCGCCTGGGCGTTCCTCATGGGGAAGGTGCCCGTCAGTCCATAGACGCTGCTGTTGAAGATGGTGGAGGAGCCACTGACGATCGCCATGCAGACAATGGTGACAGCAAAGAAGCCACATCTCCAGGAGGAGGTGTCCACCTTCACCAGCACGGTCATCACCACGAAGATGGCCAGTGTGATGGTCAGGGAGGCCAGGACGCGGACTCGGACAGGAACCCTGGAGCAAGGACACCAGGAGCCCTTAGACATGCCCTCCAGCGGGGCTTGGGAGTGGTGTTAGGGGAGGCGGAGGAGCTGGGTGGTGAGCACTGTCCACTCTGTCCAGGAGCCTGGGTTTGAGCCCTGCCTTCCTGCTCACGGCTGTGTGGCCCTGGCTTCAGCTCTGCACCTGCACCCCGGGAGGATCCACCTCAGGGTGCAGCGGGGCTCCAGGGAGGCGAGCTGTGTGCAGCAGAGGCAGGGCTAGCGCAGGGCTCTCCATGGACACTTCCACTTTTCACCTTCCTATGAGGTCGGGATGCCCGCTGGGCCCTTCGCTCCTGCCACGGAGCTGTGCTCCCGCAGGCTTTGTCTAGTGCCCCGAGCAACCACCCCTGTGCTTCCTGCTCAACTCAACGGTGAGGTGGGGAGGGGGAAGAAAGCTGTCGTCATCGTCATCGTCATCACCACAGCACTCACACAGTCCTTAACTTGTGCTGAGTCCCTTCTGACACCATGGTAGGGAAGCTGAGGTCAGAGAGGTTAAGGGACTTGTTCAAGGATGCTCAGCTGGGCCCCAGGAGGACTGGCTCCAATCTGCTCTCAGGATGATGCTTGACGGCCTCCCCAGAATAAAGGACATCTGGGTAGCATAGCACAGGGGGCCAGGGCTGAACTCTCCCGGGATGGTCTCAGCTGTGAGGGCAGCAGCTGAGGCAGAGCTAGTCTGCCCAGGGCTGGAGCCCCGTGTACCCCGAACGCCACGCCACATCCAAGCCCCACTTGCCTCCCAGCCTCCATGAAACCTGGAGGAAAGTGGGAAGGAGGCCGTGGGAGAAAGGGCACAATTTTTATTCCAGGAGAGACAGCACCATCTCAAGGGCTGCTCAAAGCATCAGATTAGACTAAGCTCTAAACCGGATTGGACGTTTAGTTCATTTTTCCTGCTAACCAGTGGGGGTGGGGGCGTGAGTGAGAGAAAAGGCAGATCAGATATACATAGATTTTTTCTGGATAATAAAGACAAACTTGAAAGGTAGAAAAAAATATATAGATACATGTACACACGTAGAAGTGAGATGATGAGCCAGAAATGATGTTTTCAAAGGGCTTCTGTGGCCCCAGGTGAATCTGAGTCTCCTTCTGATCCTGTGTGAGAGGCAGGTGTGGCCTGGGTGCTCTCAGCCGGGCAGGGAAGCCTGAGGAAGTGCGGGGACAGGGCTAGGCTGCCGAGGAGTGGGCGGGAAGCTAGCCCTGAGTACCGCGTGACAGGTACTGTGCAGGCAGCGGGGCAGGGGACAAGCAGCATAGGCACTGCGTCCCTCCCAGCTAAGGGCTCTGTCGGAGCCCACGAGGACAATGCGCAGTACACCTGGGCTGCGCGCACAGGTCTGGAAAGGCTGTTCACGTGTGTGCGTTCACGGGACTGACGGCAGATTCTGGCCACAGATAAGACAGAGAGGAGAGCAGGGGGACAAGCAGGAGAGACCCAGAGCCCCGCCCAGGAGGGCCTCCTTACCCCAGCCAGCCCAGGACCTGGCCCTCTGAGGGGGCACGGTGTGGGCTTGGGGTCTCTGTTGGCCAGCATCCCTCCCTGGGAGAATACTCGTCCTGGGGAGGTGGCCGGCCCTGTCACCTACACCATCCCAGCCTCAAACAATGAGCGTGTGGCCCAGCCCAGGTGATGAGAGAGTCTTAAGCTCCTGGCCATGGGGACTGAGTGGATGAGGATAGCACGTGACCTGCTCAGGGCCATCGCTCTCCCCCAGAACTGACATGGGAGGTGGCGGGGAGCAGCTCCATGTAGTTGGAGTCGCCTTGGCGGCTGTGTGGGGCGAGGCTACACAGAGGATGAGCCAGTGGAGACTCGCAGAACCCAGGGACAGTGCAGAGGGGATCCCCTAGGCCCGACCACGCCCAAGGCAGCTCTGACTTGAACTTTAAAGAATGAGTTCAGCCCTTTTGGGTGTCTCCGACATTTGTTTCCAAGCTCGCCCACCAACACAGAGAGGTCCATCAGGGTGGCAAGTTGGGAAGGGACGGTCAAAAGCTCCTAGGGATGCTGCTGTGACCGCCCACAAGCCTTCCCTTGCCACACTGGTGCAGGAGGCAGGTTGGAAGTGACAGGTGATTAGCACCTAGGAGCAGGCTTCAGCGAGGATACCTGGAGGGTCCGAGGGGAAATACCCCAGCTCCGGCCCTGGTGTGTGTTCGGCTGGCTGCTTCTGGGAAGCACACCAGAATGCCCACTAAGGCCTCACACTAAGACACACCCTCCTGGGGTCTACGGGAGCTTCAGCCAAGACAGGGGCTGGTGGGCAGCCGGGTGGAACAGCTGCCCCCTGGGACCATGTGTCTACTGTAAGAGCAAATCAGATACCCTGGAGGCTGGAGGTCAAGCCTTGGCCCTGATGGCCAGGGTGATCCTTCACACTCCATTCTCACACAGGAGCCCCGGCTGCTGGCACCGGAGCTGTCCCACCCTCCCCACCCCCAAAAATAAAAGCCAGCAACACTCTGCCCAGCTTGGCCATCAAATTGCTGTGTGATCCCAGGCAAATATTCAACCCCTCTGGGCTTCTGTCTCCTCTCTAAAAAGAAGAGCCTGGAATAGATAACAATCAGGTCTCTAACAACGGATCATTCTAAATCAGAAGAAATTCAGGTGAACCAAAAGATTCCAACCAGTTCCTGGTAAAGATTTGCTGGTGGGGAGGTCAGTGATGCAAGGCTGCTCCTCACACTGGCCTAATCTTCCCAGCTGCTACCTGCTTTTCTACCCCTTGGGTGTGGCCAGGACAGCTGCACACACCTGTCTCACAGACACAGTGAAGAAAAAGCCAGCAGTAATTGGGGCTGAATCACAGAGCCCTCCCAGCTGCCTTCACCACAAGGAAATGAGTGGCTTGAACAAGAAGGAGGCTTTACAGAGACCTATGGGACACAGTGGGAGATGGAGCCAATGCCAAAAGCAGAGCAGTTTGGAGCGCTGCCCCTCCCCCGCAGTGTAAGTGCCCTCACCTGCACAGGTGCCTTCCCATTGGCTAGTTATCTGCAGCCTCAGATGCATGAGAGCTTCTGCCATGGGCCCCAGGACCTTGGGGATTCCCCCAGGGCCATTTCCAATGTTTACAAGGCTTTATGAGATGTTTGGGGCTCAAGCCCACCCCACGAGCACTAAGGGACACATTGCTTATCTCTGCTTCTTCCTCCCCCAGGGTAGGGAAAGTGGCCCAGGGATAGTGATGCTCTTGGGACTCTAGGGAAGATCCAGGCAAATGTTGCCCTGGGGTCAGGGTTCTATCTGGGGACAGGGCATGGCCAAGATGACAGCTCTGGACCCACAGGCCTGAGGCAGGCCACACTACCACAAAGACTCTTGGAGAGGGATGCCCACGTTCCCAGGCTGCTGGTTCCCCACCCTCACTGAAAGTGAGGGCTCAGGACCCCAGGGGACTGGTTTCTTCATAAGTCTCTAAAATGTAAATCCTCCTCATAAGTATTTATGATGCTGTAGATTTAACATAATAAAACACTTGGCGATTATGGATGAGCCAGTCAGAGAAAGCCAGGGTGCTCCAGGAGGGGAGAGAAGAAGACATTTCAATCTCGCACATTAAATAAAAAACAGCTTAGCCCCAGAGGGTCCTCTCCCAGCCTGGAAACAGACGGGGGCTGGGAGCATGTTGCCACAATGCCCAGACCCCTTCCAGAGCCTGGGCCAGGCAAGGGCAGATCCCCAGGGTGACACCACAGCCTTGCCCCTGGCTTGCTGTGCAACCTGAGTGATATACCAAGGGGGTATCATTCTTGTTAAGGTTCAGATGGTGGCTCCGGATCTGAAGGGGATGGGAGCTCTCGTCCACATGTGCCAGGCTATCCCAGCGGGGCAGAAGGCCCTATCCCTGGAGCCAAGCCTGGGGGCTTCCCCTCTACAATGGCTACACCCTCTTTTCCTCACTCTCCCCGCCTCTCTCTGGCTGGGTGCTGCCAGGGTCGGGCTCGGCCCCTAACACCATTCCTCCCCTCTCCTGGGGTGGGATCTCTGCCGGTTGTTCCCCCCTTCTCCAGCCCCATGAGGACACTGATGGTGGCCCTGGGAACAAGGGAAGTGAGGCAGGTTAAGGACAGAGAGGGCTGGAGGCCCTTAGGCCTGTCTGAGCATCTCTTGCTCTTGAACAGATTTTCAGAGGGGTGCAGATTCTGATACTCCTGCCAGAGGGAAGTAAGTTCTGGGTGCCCGTGACACTGAGCAGAATCCTGGACAGCACTGACAAGTCCAGCATGGCACAGTGACTTCTGAGAAGAGGTAGCTGTCAAAGTAGTTCTGGAAGCCCCAGAGCTTCTTCCTGGTCCTCCTAGAATATATGCTCTTCAGTCACAGTGGGAGCCCTCTTGTTGCCCCGGGGCCCACCAGTGAGAGACCAGAGATGAGAAGGACAGATGAGGAAGGGGCTGCAGCCCTGCCTGCTGTGAACGTACCTGCCTGAAGGCCACCGAGTCAGCGCTGGCCCAGAGCCTTGCTGACCCCCAGAATATGAGAATCACTCCTTGCTGCTATTATTTCCAGCCACCATGCTTTGGGATATTATCCAACATATCCCAGAGTATAGATGCTTGGAGAGGCTGCTCTGCTCGGGATGAGCACCCAGGAGGCCCCGGTGCTGCCCTCTCCTTCGCCACCCAGAGCAGACATCACTAATCAATCAAGTACACTCCTGAGCCCAGATCTGCCTTAGGATCCTGTTCAGCCTGAGATCCAGGGTGACACTATAAATTGATCAGAGCCGAGCCAAACAGATTTGTCATCAGTGACAGAAGGTTCCAGTGGGCTGCGCCTGAGAGAAGCCCAGGTTTCTGGACCACAGTGAAGTCAATGTTATCACCTAGTAGCAGCTTGGGGGAAACATAGGCAAAGTTGCTAAGGCAATGGCCTGTGTGAACTGAAATCGAGAATGCCTGGCAAGGGTCACTAGGGGGTCTTCAGGTCATGATTATTTGCTATTCTTCTAAATAATTTCTTCCTCTATGGTGCACCCAGGTGGAGCCTCTCTCAACCCTCAGCAATATAATATCAGAAATTCTCAGGTGAGCACTACGGCACACACCTTTACTGGCAGTGGCTCGGAGGCTGAGGGAAGAGGATTATGACTTCAAAGCCAGCCTCAGCAACTCAGTGAGACCTTGTCTCTTAATAAAATACAGAAAAGGGCTGGCGAGGTTGGCTCAGTGATTCAGTGCCTCTGGGTTCAATCCCTGGTACCAAAGGGAAAAAAAAAAACAACTAACATACAAAGAAATTGCCCCTGCCCCTAGTGAGTGGTCGGCACATCAGCTGGTGTGGCCAGCTCCTCCCTGGGTAGTGGGGTGACCCTCCCTCACTGAGCCTGAAGCTGTGGGATGCTGTCAGAAATGGGAGTGGCTCAGCTTCCGCAGGCCCCTGGGGAGAAGGAAGGAAACCCACTGTCCCCATGCTCCTCCTGGCTCTTGCCCTGGTCACCAAGCACAGCTGAAGGTGGAAGTCCAGCTCCCCGGCCAGGCCTTGCCTGCTCAGTGACCTGACTACACGGCTGCCTGGACTCCTCTGAGCTGCCTGAGGGGGAGGGGAGGACCTGGGGTGGGCCTACCTGTTGACAAGCAGGAAGTTGGCCACCAGGCAGAGCAGGGAGGACACAGTGGAGGCGATGGCCAGGTAGCTCTCAAAGTAGTTCTGGAAGCACACAAGTGAGGAGGTGAGGGCCTCAGCAGACTCAGGGCCCCTCTGGGGGACTCCACCCACTGTCCTCAGACACACAGGAGCAGGGCTCAGTCACCTGCTGCATGGGGTCCCACCCCATCTCCAACCTCTGACACTCAGTCCCTCAACCAATAGCCATGATGTTACATCTGGCCTTGCCAAGTGCCAGGTCACCGGGAAGGATCTGACGTCGTCCCTTTCCCCAGCGAGGCCCACACTCCCACCCCTCAACCTGTCCCACCGCAGACCTCGAGCAGTGGGGACGGGACTCAATGCAGGTCAAGAAGAGCTTTGCCTTAGTCACCTTTTTTGGCCCCTTGCCAACATGCAGACAGACCCAGTGGGCTTTGTCCTGAGTCCACCATGTCCTCACATTCTGGAGGCCAAGTGAGACCTCTTTCAAACTTGCCAGCCCTTGCTCCTGCAGGGAGACTCCACTCTCGCTCTGGACTCACTCCTTTGGCAGAGTAGCTAACAGAGGTCAAAGCCTTTTGGGGAAGTGGCTCCTAGACTGGCTCCGACGAGGGGAAAAGGGCATTTTTCTGGCATCAGCTCTGGGACATGGATGAGGCTGCAAGAGCCCACAGAAGGATGAAGGCTGTCCTAGTTAGAATCTACGACAGAGCTAAAGACGCCGTGTGGAAACCTGCTGTGTTCATCAATGCTCTGAGCAATGCTCCCATGGTGGGATGGGCTTCACTGTGTGTGCATGACCCCTTAGCATCCCTGTCTTTAAAAGAAACACTGGCCAGGCACGGTGGGGCACACCTGTATTCCCAGCAGCTCTGGAGGCTGAGACAGGAGGATCACAAGTTTGAGGCCAGCCTCAGCAACTTAGTGACACCCTGACCCCATCTCTAAATAAAATATAAAAAAGGGGCTGGAAATGTGGCTCAGTGATTAAGTGCTCCCAGGTTCAATCCCCAGTACCCCGAAATAAAAATAAAAGCAAAACAACAGAGGGTCCTGGGGTGTGCCTCGAGGCCTTGGGTTTCATCCCTAGCACTGCAAAAACCAAAACCAAAACCAAACCCAAAAAACCACCACTGGAAGGGGTGACTACTTTGGCTTTGGTCACAGTAGGTTAAACCACAAACCCCAAGTGGGGACCAGGTCCTTAGCTGAGATGAGAGCTCACGTGTATTGAGCATTTACTGTCTGAAAACACAAAGGATTTATATGAGACACCACTGAACCCTAAACAAAGAAACAGAAGCTGTGAGTACTCCACTCTGGATAGCTCAAGAAATTTTACTTAACGGAAAATTGAGAGCCCACTTGCTAAGTGCAACCCATATGGAGCATTTGCAGTGTCCAAAAAGCAGTGTGTCATCTTCCCTCTGGGGATGCTGTGTGTCCCGTGGGGAGTGTGAAGGTTTCTAACAGCTCAGAACTCCACAGAGAGCAATGTCAGAACTCCAGGCTAATTTTTTTTCCTTTGCCAAATCAGAGGAAGGAGCAACGAGATCTGAGGAGTTCCAGGCAGGAGGGTAGGACAGGGGCAGGGGGTGGGGGTAGCCCCCTGAGAAAACGGGAATGAGCATAGCTTTGAGGAGAGGTTCCAGAGGAGGTGGGCCCAAGGTCAGGCCTCAACATTGAGGGTCAGATTCTTTTAGGGTGAGTATGATTGTAGCCTGGAGACCAAGAAAGAAATATGTGGGAAGGGCCCCTCCTAGGCTCAGGCAGAGACTGGTCCGTGGCCTCCTTTCAGCCCGCAGAGAGCTTTGTGGTCTTTGAAATCTGCATCCTGAATAAAAAGTCGTGGTGGCTTTGCAATTAAAATGATAATCACTGCGGTGTGGTCCTTCAACCATGAGCCTTAGAAATAGCCTTCAGCCTTTGAGATGCTACCTTATTGTTCCTGTCCTGACCGGCTCAGGAGAGCTTGGACTGGTCCGGGGCAGTCAGTCAATTCCGTCCTGACCCAGTGCGTCAGGCAGGCATGAGACGGGCGGGTGCCAGGGTGGGAGTGGCTGGACACAGCCCATAGGGAGAGAAGGTGGCAGAGGGGACGGAGACGCCCCAGGGCCAGACTCCTGAAGATGCACCCTTCATGCTGTGGCTGCTCTGACAGTGGCAAGTCTGTGACTAGCTCTCACAGCTGATGCAGAATCTGTCTTTATTTTCTGGAGGAGGCTCAGCTTCCCTGGATGTTTTAGGGATGGGGATTTTCCAGGTAACTGAATGTTCTGGTTTGTTGAGAGTTAAGCAGAGAACCGCATCTTTTAATGTTGGAGAGCTTAAAATATTGACAACTGAATGAGACTCCAAGTTTCTTTTTTTGGAGGGGAGGTGGGGGCACCGGGGATTGAACTCAGGGGCACTCGACCACTGAGCCACATCCCCAGCCCTATTTTGTGTTTTATGTAGAGACAGGGTCTCACCGAGGCTTAGCGCCTCATCATTGCTGAGGCTGGCTTTGAACTCGCAATCCTCTTGCCTCAGCCTCCCAAAGTGCTGGGATTACAGGCATGTGCCACCGCGCCTGGCTCCAAATTTCTTTCTACTGACTGAGCTCATTTCTCTGCTTTACAAAGAACATGCCAACAGAGACAAAGGACTTGAGGCTGGACCATCGCTTGATATGGATGGGGAGCTGAGACGGTGCTCTGGTTGGCACGGTACATCCCATGGACCTTTTTTCATTACAACAACATAAAAAAAAATAGTAGGGTGTGGTGGCACATCCCAATCCCAGTGGCTTGGGAGGCTGAGGCAGGAGGATCAGGATTTCAAAGCCAACCTCAGCAAATTAGCGAGGTTCTAAGTAATTCTGGGAGACGCTGTCTTTAAATAAAATACAAAAAGGGCTGGAGATGTGGCTCAGAGGTTAAGCGCCCCTGGGTTCAATGTCCGGTACCAAAACAAAACAAAATAAAAAACAAAAACCCCCACTTCATCCTGATATAAAGACGTGGTAGTTTTTACTTAAATTCTCTGCTGTTTCTGCCTCATGCAGAGTTCTAGTAAAACGAGGTGTGGTGGGCAGATTCAGTGCCGTCCCCGACCCCCTGCCTCCTGGTATTCGCAACCCTGTACCGTGCCCTCACCAAGGGTGGGTTCCAACCATGGACATAAGGCAGGGCCGACAGGTTTGGGTGATCACGTGCACATTGCTCTGCGACCATGTCATGGAAGACTGAAGCAGCCTTCTCGCTGGCCTCTTTTTCTCCTGCACTGACTTTAAGAAGGTAGGTGGCTATATCGGGGAACCCCATATGGTAAGGCACTGTAAGTGACTCCAAGTCATGAGGGTGGTCACCTGTAGAAACCTGAAGTTCCTGGGACCACAACCACAAGGCACTGAATTTCTGCCAACAACCTGGGCGGGTTTGGAAGTGGCCCTTCTCGTGAGGGGCTTCAGATAACACTGCAGCCCTGGCTGACACCCTGATGGCAGCCTCCAGGGAATTTAACCAGACATCCCAGGAAAGCCACACCCAGTGTCCTGGCCTGCCTGCACAGACTGTGAGCTGGTCAGTGTGTGGCTTTAAGCGCTCAGTGTGTAGTGTTTTGTCACACAGGGTTTGGGAGAGCTGGACTCGTAAGCAGGGTCTCCCAAATACTGCAGCTCTCCTGCTTTGACTGACACTGCTGTGAAAACAGGGGCAGCTGATCATGGTCCTTTCCTCAACTTCTAGTCACAGTGACAATGCCCGTGGTTCACGCAGTGAAGAAGGCTGGGCTTGCTAAGCACACCCGTGCCTCCAGCCTGCCTTGCCAAACCCTCTGCCGGAATTAGGGTTTTGCCAAGTGGCGTGCACTGACTTCAAGAAACTGGACTTGATTTAAGTGCCATGCAGATCCAGTTGCCTGCACTGCCCAGTGGCTGTGGAAGGGGCCAGGTAACTCTTGGAAGGGGGGTCAACACCTGAGATTGACTTTGACCAGAGGCCGTAGGGGAGGTAAATTGCTTGCCTGACCGACGGCTCTGAGACGCGGGGGCTCCCAGGGCTTCTCTGGAGACATCCACGAGCCTGGACAGCGGCTGTTCTGCTGCAAAGCCGTGGCTCGGCTCAGGGGTCCTGCAGCTCGTATCTACCCTGTCCATTGCTGCCTCACTTCCTGGGATCCACCACTTCCAAAGCCTTTCTAAGATATCCAACAATGGCGCCCGCATTCCAGTTCTGGAGATGCCATGCAGACCTGGGGGCGGCACCGCCTCCCCAGGTTCATCTCCTGGCTTCCGGTTGCTGGCTCCTGTTCATATAACTCACGCAGACATTTGAGTACAGGTCCAGACACACCATAAGGGAGCTGAGAGCCCCACTCAGGAACACCCAGCCCAGGTGGGACTTATGTGATGGAATGTTTTAGGGAAAATTCCCGCAGAGGTCACTGCCACTTGGGCTGCATTCCTGAGAGCTCCCTCAAAAGGTGGTCCTTATGTATCCCGCCAGGCACCCTGCGGCCTCCTCCACCCCTACCTGGTGTACACCAGGAGCCCAAAGGTGAGCCCCAGCCTTGGAGGAGTGGAGGGGTGTGAAGACCGCCAGGGCAATGGCCCTGGTTCCCCTGCATGTGAGGGTGGAGGCTCTGCTTTGTACCACCCCTTAGGCCATCCTCCTATGGATGGTGATATAAATGGAGTCCCTTGGAATCATGCAACAGCAGCAGTTATACAGCCACCAAAACCCCGCCGCCCAAGTGGGCCTCCTAGAAACGCACGTGGAGGACGAGTCAGCTAGGAGGCCAGGCAGAGGCAGTGTGAGGTGAGGCCTCCCCGGGCAGGTTTCTCAGCCCCAGCAGCTGGGGACCCAGCAGAAGCCCAAGGCTCCCTAGGCCACCAGCTCTGTCTGGGTGTCCACTGTCCATACAATCGGCATCTCCTTTGTTCCCTGAAGGGTGCCAGGCCCCTGTGAGGCAGTGCTGTGCAGGTCTGTGGGTGGGCGGAACAGAGAGGCAGGTGTGGAATGGACAGACACAGTCAATGTCTAAGCAAACACCATGTTAGAAAGGACAGTATGAGCTAGGGACGTGATTCAGTGGTAGAATGCTTGCCTAGCACCCATGACATCTTGGGTCTATTCCCAACACTAGAAAATAAAAGGGGGAAAAAAAAAGGACAGTGTGTTTGGGCAGCCCTGGGCAGGCCTGGGCAGGCTTCCACGCTCCTCTCTTGCAAAACCCCCCAGGGGTGGGGACCCAGCTGGGGACCCAGCAGGAGCCCAAGGCTCCCTAGGCCACCAGCCATGGCTGGGTGTCCACTGTTCATCTAACCGATATCAAAGTTGGGGCTCAAAACCCAAACTGCAGACAGACTTTGGCTCAGGGGTGCCGGGTGTCAGCAGTCCCCAGATGACTGGCGAGTGTGGACATGCCGCTGCTAGCCAGGACATGGGGACACCCAGTTCACATGCGATGGTGATAAGGAAGCCACTGTCATCTGCTGTGCTCTGGCCCAGTGTGTGAACACCAGGAGAGCCGAGAGTCGCTCTCCAAATGCAATTTAGAAACCCGGCTGAGCCAGCCGACCAGATGTGCAGCCCATTTTCTGACGGGGAGCATTTCCTCGGCTCCGCCACACTGAGCAGCTCGGTGCTAAGCGGCTCTTCTAGAAGAATCTGATTCCAGGCTCAGAGTCCAGGTAAAGAGGTTTTTCAGGGCAGGGAGGCCCCAAAATGAGTCTGTTCATCTCTAGCAGGCCCTGGGTAAGCTTCCCCTCCCCAGAATGCCATTCAGGCACTTTGAAATAAGTGTGGCACATCAGTCATGAGCTGCAGCGGGCCAGGGCCGGGCGGCTCTGTGCAGCCCCCACCGCCAGCCAGGGGCGGCAGAGGCAGCTGGGCTCCTGCGGGCGAGAAAAAAACCATTCCAGCCTGGGGGTGGCAGCTCGAGGCAGCCGAGCGTTACCTGGATCACAGGGGCATGAAATTAGTAGCAGCGAGCAGGCTGGAGCCGAGAATAGTCTGCCATTGCAAAGTTGCCACCTTTGGATGGCTGAATTCCAGGGCCCGCAACGTGCAGGGGAGGCACCCTCACCCAGGGCACCACAAGAATCCGTCCCGGGCAGGCTGCAAGGTGAGCTCCCATAAGAGGAGGTGCTGGTGTCCTTTTGGTGGGCTCCAAGGCCCTGTGTTTGGGGCAACCATCCAGGAAAGGAGAGGCATGTGACCAAGGGTGTGGAGGAGCAGGAAGAGCTGACCGGGTAGGGAGGGAGGGGCAGTGCCTGCTCCAGGGGCCACATGGAGCCCAGACCAGCGAGGCTATATGGAGAGCCCGGGACCGAGGGCAGAGCAAAGCTGGGGACAGAATCACACAAGGAAGCCTGGAAAGATTCCAGCCGTGCAGACTGAGTCAATGCTGCCACCCTGAGGACAGGGAGCTCCCATTAGACATCTGCACACAGCTCCAACCAACATCAGCCCTGTCCCTTGGTCTCTCAGAGTGTTTCCAGGCCTGGGCTCACTGGGGTCACTGAAATCTGGCTCTCACCAGGTGTAATGACACATGCCTGTAATTCCAGAAACTTGGGAGGCTGAGGCAGGAGGATCGCAAGTTCAAGGCAAGCCTCAGTGACTTAGCAAGGCCCTAAGCAACTTAGCAAGGCCCTATCTCAAAATATAAAGTAAAAAGGGCTGAATGGTTAAGTGCCCTGAGTTCAATCCCTAGTTTAAAAAAAAAAAAAATCTTGTCCTCTAAAAGCTCAGAAGCCCTCCCCATCCTTTTGGAATCCCTGACAGAAGACAAGCCAGGTTCCTGAGGCTCCACCTTCCCTATTGGTGTGTTCCACCTTCTCCTTTCTGCAAGGCTCTTTCTCCAGCCTTGGTGGACTTCCCAGAGACCACAGCACTGATTGTCACCTCTCACCTGCACTGTCTCTGTCACTCCTGCCTGCCCCTCTGTCAGCCAGGAGGCTCTTACAGCCTCCCTGCAGTTAAAAAGAAATGCACCTGGACTCTGCAGTCTCTGGCCTCCAGCCCACCCACAACCATGCTGGTCTCATTCCTTATGCTCTGGTAGTGCCTGCCACTCAGCCATGCGAGGATGAGCAGCACTCCCCACATCCAGGTCCACCCAGAACCTCAGGGTGCAACCTGATTTGGAAACAGAGTCTTTGCGGATATGGTTGAGGTGAGGTCATCATGGAGGAGGTGAGCCCTGTATCCAACGACGGTGTTGGTGGAAGGGGACAGGGCACACAGGCGACTGGGCCCACAGGCGACCGGGCACACAGGCGACCGGGCACACAGGCGACTGGGGGAAGAACGGAGGCAAAGGCTAGCATCATGTTAACACAGGAGCCCCAGAGGCTAGAAGCAGCAGGGCCTGTTTCCAGCCTCCTGGGTTGTGATACTTCGTGATGGCAGCCACCAGAAAGTCCTAGAGCTTCCCTCCAGTATCCACTCCCACAGTAGAGTGACAGGGCACAGGGAGGCCGAGAGGGGAGGTTAAGGGGGGTCTTGGGTGGCAGGTTGAAGAGGGGGTTTTGTGTCAGAAGGGAGCAGGGAACATTGGAAGGTTCCAGAATGGCCAACAGGTACAGTCAGTGCTGAGCACTGACTGGAGTCAGGGAGTCGCCTGGTGGAGTGACAGGAAGGAGGGGGCAGGATGGGAGAAACTGTCACAGGGGCTGCTCAGTTATCCATTGGTTTGTTCACTCAATGAATGAGCTGGGTGTGTTCAAGCCACCATAGGGGTGAGCCTGGATACTAGACAGGGAGAAAGGGTGCCAATGGGAGCTGAGGCTGGGCCTGGGTGTCCTGGCTGTCATGGGAATTTGGATTTTGGATTTTATTCTAAGTGGGAATCCACTGCAGGATTCTAACTCGGTGCCAACACCAGTCACTGAGGCCTCCCCAGGCTCTGCTGTCCTGAGTACTCTTCACGTATTGCATGGTTCAGGGTACAAGATTCATGTTCCAGATGAAAAACCCAAAGCTCAGAGAGGTCAAGCAACTTGCCCAGTTATACAGCTCAAACCCAGCCCCCTGTCCCCAGAGCTTGGGCCCCTCTGTCTGCTGTGCAAGGCCTATTTATGTCTTCAACAGCTCCCTTCTACAGCTCCATGGAGAATCGATGAGAGGTTCCAAGGGAGATGGTCTGGTCAGAGAGGCTGAGGTTGAGGCTGGCCGTGGAGGGAGGAAGAGAGGAAGTTGAGGTATTTTTGAGGTTCAATCAACAGGATATGTCGATGGACTAAATGTAGGGGTAGAAGGACCAAGGGAATAAAAGATAACCCCAAAGACTCAGGCTTGATAGATGTGGGCAGGGTGTGTTGTGGCCTGGGCAGAGAAAAGACGTCCATGCTGGGCACCACCCCACATACAGGACGCCTAACCCCTCTTCCTCACCTCCAGCCCAGCATGGACCCAGGACAGGCCCTGGGATGGATTCAGTGCCTGGAATGAATTCACCTTCCCACAAAAACTTATCAAGCTCACTGGAAGGTCTAAGCGCTTGGGATTTGGCCTAGTTCCTGCCTTGGTGGAACCTCTGATCTAGTCCAGGAAACCACTGATAAATACGTAAATAAAATAAATAGAAGATCCATCAGGGGGTGATAAATGTTACAAAGAAAAATTAAGCAGGGTAGCACCTCTGAGATTGACCAGTGGGGACGATCCATAAAGGAGTAACCAGTCCAGAGGTGGGCTAAGGCCTGTCCCCGGGCCAAATCTGGCCGCCCACCTTTTTTGTAAATACTGGGACTCAATCACCCCCATTGGGCCTGGTACCATCAAGGAAGCTTTCACTATAAAAGGGCAGAGCTGAGCAGCTGCCAGAGTGTGGCCCCCAAAACCTAAAGTATTTGCCCTCTGGCCCTTGGTAGACCAGGGCTGCTGGCCCCAGGCTAGGCTAACCTCATTCCTAGAGAGGAGATTGCAGGCCCCGGCCATCAGCGAGTTGCAAAGGCCATCAAAAACAAATGCTGGCTCTCTGAGTCCCAGGGTTGTCCCACCAAGGAGGGGAGAAGGAAAACAGTGGCATTTCCATCAACCTTACACCCCTCTGCTGTCAAAGCCACCCCAACAAGGGACAAGTGCCTTCTCTGATTTTCATGCTCCTATTCCCCCTCTGGGATCTCAGAGGGGCAGAGGAAGGGCTTAGAGACAGATAATGGAGAGGGTCAGAGACATCAGGACCCTGGGAAGTCCACAGGGTAACCCTGAGCTCCTGCAGGGTGCGCTGACCCAAGGTTCCCTTACTGCTGATGCCCAGATGGCCTATCCTTCCCCTTCTGTAGCCTGATCTCTGCCACATGACCAGGGAAAGAAGGAAGCAGGCCATCTAAGAAAACTCCCCACCTACGAACTGCCCAGCCTGTGTCTGACCAGGCAGTTTCTGCAGCTCCAGAGGGCCCTGGGCAGCAGCGTCACAGACATGAGGGCTACGCTGGCCACATGGTGATCAGGAAGTGGTCTGGGGGTGCTCTAGCCGTCCTCCACAGGAGGAAAGCCAGGAGGACCACCAGGAGTGGGCACTTCCTCCTCCTCCAACATGCGGTTTCCACTGTGGAGAGACAGTTTCTCTTTCCAGGTGCACGTGGGCCAAACCACAGGCTGCTGCAGGCCTCAGATGCGTGTGCATGCACACACACACCCACACACACACGCATGCAGAGGACTGGCAAGAGTCCAGCAGAGCCCCCAGGATACCTGCTGTCCCCACAGACCCTTCGCAGACCGCGGCTGCCCTTAGCGAAGGCGCTGAGGCTTCTCCTACAGACTCTCATCTGGGTTCTGCTCTGTGGACGCTCGTGATGATCAATCACGTTAAAAAGACACTGGAGCTCCGAGGCCCAGGCCATCTTCCACTGTGCGGAGGAAATCGCCTCTGGATTCTAAGGACACAAGTGGGAAAGAAACAAAATCGAAGGCAGAGAAGGAGCGATCGATCGGTGGCCCTGCAGGGCCCCAGGACACGGTGCAGGCAGGGGGAGCGGGCAGTGATCAAGAAAATAAAGAGAATTAGAGCCAGCGAGGCCACCAAAGGCAGGACGACAGGCTGTCAAGCCAGGCCTGTTCCCTGCCTCTGCAGGATGTGGCGAGAGCTAAAAACAGAAGAAAAAGCTGTCACAGGCGTATTTATTGGGACTGGCATGTTGGCTGGATCTGCAGTTAGAGTCAGAGAGTGGACAAAGGAATAAAAAAAAAATGACTTGCTTTTGGTTCTAATTTTAAAAAATGGTCTAGAGCAGCCTGTGACGGGGTGACTGGCAGTGGAGGGGGTGCTGCCCTCTGCACCTAGCTCACCCACAGCCTGTGGCAGGAAACCTGAAGTCCCCCCATCCCATGTCGCCCCCGACCGTCCCTGCCATCTCCTTTCCTGTGGTGACGAGGCTCAGGCAAAACCCCACCTTAATGTGTTTGGACGGGGAAGGGGATATTTCACCCAGCACCAATCTTTGGAATTCAGCCCTTAAAAAATAGATTGCCATATTTTGTATTTTATTTAGAGACAGGGTCTCACAGAGTTGCTTAGTGCCTCGCTTTTGCGGAGGCTGGCTTTGAACTCATGATCGAAATAAAATACCAAAAAAAAAAAAAAAGGGCTGGGGATGTGGCTCAGTAGCCAAGGACACCTGAGTTCAATCCCCAGTACTTCCACTCCCACCCCCCTAAAAAAGAAAAATCAATTGCCAGGCAGGTATGGTACTCCCTGCTACTCAGGTGGCTGAGGCAGGAAGATCACAAGTTCCAGTCCAGCCTGGGTAAGTTAGTGAGACCCTGTCTCAAAATAAAAAGGGCTGGGGAGGTAGCTCTGTGGTAGAGCACCTCTGGTTCAATCCCCAGTACCGCAAAAAAAAAGGTTACTAAGACCTGCCTTGCTGGGTTAACAAGAGGACATCTGTGTCGCACCTCTGCTGGCACAGTGGGCCCTCAAAATGGTGGCTGCTGCAGCTTGCCCAGCACCGTCTTCATTATCAGCAATTCCTCGGTTATGCCCTAGTTTTTGGCCCTGGGCCAATAGGCCCGCGCTGGGTTTATTTGTGGTTCTCATTCCAGAGAAGAGAGAAGAGGGAGACAGGCAAGCAGCATGCTCTCTAAACCATCCCCAGACTGTTCCAGGCAGAGAAGGAAGTGAGCCTGACACAGGACGTGACCTTGAAAGTGTCATCATTGGGGTGGGGGTTTCTGTTCAAATATTCCCATGGGGTCAAACTCCCCAGAAAATGCTATCCATCCCAGCGAAACACTAAACCAACAAAAAGCCGTGGAGACTCTCAGCTGAGGGAGCTGCAGGTGGCAGCTAGAGGCAGAGCCATCTGACTCCCCGCCCCCACCCCTTTCCCCCAAACTGGCCCTCAGGACACTGGGCAGACCAGCCACCTCTTGCAGGGAAACTGGGAAGGAGGCGGGAGGACCAGGGAGACAGGTGGCAAGAATGAGGAATGAGGCAAAGAAAAATAGCCAGAAAACGCAGAGACACCCCAGCACGCCTGTTCCCAGCCCCGGCCCATGAATCGAGGGGTGACAGGTCTCTCATCTCTGATGCCAAGAGCCAGGAGCTCCGGGCAGCCACAGGTACTACATCCGCACCTGCCAGCGCTTGGAAACGGGCAATAAAGCATCGAGCAGGGCCTGGAATGCTAAGTGCCTGCAGCTGGGAAGGGATGGCCCTGAGAGCGACTCTCTCCGCCAATGAGCCAGGGCTGTTCCCAGACACCCCCGCACTTGCTCACCCTCCCACAGCAGCCTGCGCCCAGGGGCAGGGGTGGCACAACAGGCAGGAACCTTCTGGAGGAAGCCTAGCGGGCTGCATCACCTACTGAGGCCAGCGGAAGGCTGGGATGTGGGGCCCCTCCAGTAAATAAGAGAGGATCATAAAGCACTTGGCTAAGCCGGTGCCCGTGCAGCTCCAGAGTGCGGGCCCTGGCCCCCAGGGATTTGCACTAATCATGTTTATACAGCGCCTGGGATAGTGGGCCAGGCCTGTCCTAACACCCAGGAATGGGCTTATCCACACAACCCTAAGATATTTTTTTTTAAAAACAAGGGATTGAACCCAGGGGTGCTTAACCACCAAGCCACATCCCCAGCCCTTTTTAATATTTTATTTAGAGACAGGGTCTCACTGAGTTGCTAAGGGCCTTGCTAAGTTGCTGAAGCTGGCTTTGAACTTGCAACTCTCCTGCCTCAGACTCCTGAGCCGCTAGGATTACAGCATGCACCATCATGCCTGGTGATATGGTTCTTTTACACCAGGAAAACAAAGTGTCTCAGGGGCAGACTCAGACCCAGAGCCATGAAATGGCCAGTGCTTCTCAAAAGCCACGGCACCTGCCAGTCACCTTAGAAATAAGTGGATCCTGACTCATGGTCTTGGGTGGGGCTGCAGGCTGTATTACCCACAAGCCCCCAGGGCTGTTGGTCTCAAGACCACACTGGGAATGAGGCTGTATACCACCTACTCTCTTGCCAGAGGCTCTTCAGCTGCACAAACAGGCTCAGACGCACTGTTGAATTCTTAGGTTCACTGAAGAGGCTCCCCAGGGAGTCAGAGCCATGGGGACGTGGGGGAGCCGGGTGGGAGAGTAAACTCATAGAAAATACCAAACTCTGCAGGGCAGCTCACACTAGTTCAACCAGTATCCCTGGGCTTAGCTTGATTGGTATTTTGTGAAATGCTCCCTGGTGATCCAGGTGTGCAGCAGCTGCACTCAGGTCTTGAGAGGTGGAAGGGAAGACGCCCTTCCAATGTGGCACATTCATGCCCACAAAGCTGGGGAAGGTTCTGGGGGTTAGGTCAAGGATTCGAAGGTGCTTTGAGAGAAGGAGCAGTGAGCCACCTCCTGGGCCAGCTGAAGGGTAGGGCTGGCTCCGCTGGTGTACCCTCCTGTCCCAGAGGGCTGCACTGGAGGAGGGGCATACAGCCAGGCAGCTCACAGCTCACAACACCCCACCCCAGGGACGCCTTCAGAGCTGGCTTCGCTTCTCCACCCACATGTTTGAGAAAGCATCCCCTACCCTTGAAGTCCCCTCTTAGTCATCTTTCATCCACTGACCGCTCTTTCTGCTCTTTGGCTATAAATACAGCTGTCCTCGTCAGAGTTGAGTCTCATGTCTCTACCCGATTGCAAGAGTTTCAAAAGTTGTCCTTGCTGTTTTAGCAAGTGTCAGTTATTTTTTTCTTTAACACTCCCCCCACTGCTGGCCTCTCCCACTGGACAAGCTGTGGACATAGTGTGCACCCCTGGGTTGGGAGGGAGGGGCTTAGAGCCACTGTCAACCAAACACAACTCAGACTCCTCACCTTGAGGCTCCAGGCCAGGGCAGTGCTCTTGAACCACTTGGCCCCTGCTGCACATCCCGCACAGCTAAACCAGACACCACGTGGCTCCTCAGACCGCAAATTTCCTCTTGGTCTGCCTTTGCCCAGCTGTTCCTTCCACTTGCAATGTCTCCCTCCATTCTTCAAATCCACCCTGGTCACAGCGATCTCTCCCTTGTACCCCAGGCTTCTTGACCCCAAGGCTTCATATCCCCTATACTATGGTGCAGATATGGTCCTCATTGCCTCTGTTCACGTGGCATTGGCCAGAACTCAGTCACATGACCATGCCTACTGCAAAGGAGGCTGGGAAATATAGTTTTCTTTTTAATGCTGGGATCAAACCCAGGGCCTCAAGCATGCTAAACACATGCTCTACCACTGAGCTACACCCCCACCCATCCTAAAATGCTGTCTTTAAAATGTAGCCTTTGGAGTGTTCCCCAAGGCCTCTGTGTTGAAATGTAATCCCCAGTGTGAGGTATGAAGCGGGTAGAAACTTAATCTGAATATGGTATTTAGAGGAGACCTCTGGAGATGAGCAGAGTTAGATAACCATTAGAGTGGACCCCATCACCAGATCTTGGTGGTTTTTAAGAAGAGATCAGACTGACGCACACTCATACTCTGGGTTGCTTGCTATGTGATGCCCTGCCCCACCTGTGCCACAGGAGAGGAAGCCTCTCCACTCTGGACCTCCAGGGCCATGAGCCAAAATAAGCCTCCTTTCTTCACAACCCACCTGGTCTGTGGTACTGTGTTACTGGCACAGACAATGGGCTATGAGACTCTGTCTTTGCCAACTACCAACATCCCATTTTAGTGGACACATGGTCTTCTGGGATAAACCTACATTTAAAGACATTTCATAGCTGCGAGTGTAGCTCGGTGGTAGAACCTGGGCTTAGCATAAGCCAAGACCTGAGGTTCAATTCCCAGCACCAGAAAAACCAAACAAAATTAAGACTACATTTCCCAGACTCCATTGCAGCTAGTGTGATCATGTGACAGAGTTTAGACCAATGCAGTGTAAATAGAAACAATGTGCTATTTTCAGGAAGTGTTCTTACAAGCAGCATGCATTCCTTCTTTTCATCTTTTGCCTTCCTATTGATGAAATGACTGGAGCTCTAACAGCCATCTTAGACCAGGAGGAATTGTGTCTTATCCATCTCCATCTTCCCTGCCACACGAAGCCTGACACGCCACGCAAACCATGTCAGCCCTGAGTGGAACTCTTTCTCCCGTATCCACACAGCTCCACATCCACATCCATTTACCCAGCACGCTGCAGACTCCCTGGACCGTGCACCCAGGTACATCGCCCCAGGCTTGAGGGAGAAACGCCCCTTACCAGGATGTCAGAGTCCTTGGGGTCCTTCCCTAGGGTCGGGCTGGAGCAGTTCTTCAATTTGAATGCCCAGTATTCCTTGGCTGTGACAAAGAAGTTCCATGGCAGTAGACTGCCAATGCCCAGGCAGAAGAAGATCATGTAGACACTGTTAAAGCGGTCCTCAGGCCTCTGCAGGCCGGGGCCAGGGCAGTCCAATCCAGGCAGCTCCTCGGGGTCAGCTCTGAGTGAGCCAGTCACAGGTCTGTAGGTGGAGTTGGAGCTGTGACACATGGTGTCCTCTGAGCCAACAGCCACTGTTGGAGCAGAGAAAGACACAGGGTAGGTGAGTGGACGCTGAGGCTGGGCACAGGTGGGGGCTTGCCTACCTCACCAAACAATCATATACCTATGCCAAGGCTCTCAGGTCACTAGAGCCTGGCTGGAGAGCTTCATGTTAAAGGATAAGGAAAAGTCAGACTTGGAGAAGGACAGGATGTCAAAACTGTAGGTGACCTTAGAGGTCACCCTGACCACACAAAGGGACACAGGAAGCAGATAAGGCCAGTGTCAAACACTGTGGCATAGTGGGGCCCGTGACAAGCACTCTGCATAGGGTAATGGCATTCTAGTCTCTACACAGCATCAAAAAAGGAATTGGGACCCTGGATGGGCAAAGAATGTTCTCTAAACTCTTTTCAACTTGGTGCCAAAACAGCAAGGAGCAGGAGAGCACGTAGGATATACTATTTGTATAAAAAGTGTGAGTAAAAACATACACACACCTATGCATTTGAGCATGTGCAGGATGTTTCTGGAAGAACATGAATGAGATTCCTAACAGTGGCTGTGTCTGAGGAGGGAGGGAGACAGGGAGGGAGGGCTTCACACTTACTCATTTTCTTGTGCCTTCTGAATTTTAAACTATGTGACTTTATTAACTGTTCAAAAATAAATTTAAACTATAAATAAAAATAAAGTCATCTGGTCCGGGCATGGTGGCGCACACCTGTAGAAGCTCGGGAGGCTGAAGCAGGAGGATCAAAGTTCCAAAAGCGTTCAAAGCCAGCCTAAGCAACTCAGCGAGACCCTGTCTCTAAATAAAATATTAAAAAGGGCTGGGGATGTGGCTCAGTGGTTAAGCGCCCCTGGGTTCAATCCTCAGTGCAAAATTAATTAATTAATTAAGTTATCTGAATTAAATAATATATATTTTTAAAAACCCACATCTAGGGCTGCCTCTGGAGGCCTGTGGAACCTGATAGTCTACTGCTCATTTCATTTGTGGGGACAGAGGCCCAAAGTACAGAAGGTCACAGACTAGGTAAATGGCTGGGCAGAGTTTTCCAGCTCCTGCCTGGCATCCCAGCGCTGTTAACACATCCCGCCAGGATACAGCCACTCCCACGCTGTGGTAGTACCAAAGGCAATGAAGGTCCTGAGCTGCTGACAACCACTGTCTGCAAGGCCTTGGGCACATGACCAGCCTCTGAGCCTCAACTGCCCCATGTGCAAAGCCAGGGAAGCCTTTTTCACAGTGGCCATGAACTGTGACTGGCTGGCGATGACTAGCACAGGGAAGCAGCTAGTGCACAAACGGCGGCATCCTCCCTGGCATCTCGGGCTTGTCACTTGTCTGGCTGGCTGCAAGGTGGCATCCCACTTCCATGCTCTAGCTGGCACCAAGGATGGGATAGCAACTTGATAAACAAAAAATAAATAACGCTCTCTCTGGGGTCCCTTCCACAGTACCATCCTCGCTACCCTATAAATGAATAAATAAATGTAACTTGGCTTGCAGAAGAAGCCGAGCCTGCCTCAAGAGCATGGATCCAGGAAGAGTGACACCTTGATGTCCTGGCTGCATGGGAGCATCCTCAACATGGACATAGAGCCACATGCTATCTTGGGAGAACCTCATAGCATTCCTAATGAAATTGGGCACGGCAGACATTTTTGCCCCTTCTACAGATGGAAATTTGAAGTCTTGAAGGCTGTTGCTTTTTCCTACTTCCAAAGAGAAAGAATTCCCAATAGCTAAAATTAAGTCCTGTACTCACACATGCCAAGCCCACGGCTAGCACTTGAGCTTGACAACGGCCAAATATGTTAGGTCCTACTCTAAGACTCTTTTCATAAATAAGAGGTCTGAGGCTCACAAAGTTTTGAGTAATCTGCCCAAGGTCACACAGCTACCAGATGGCAATAGTGAAGTCACATGCCAAGCAGCCTGGAGCCCATGCCAGACTCCTGGGCTTCCCTGGGAGGGAATGTGAACCTGTGTCTGCTGGTTCCAAGTCCAAACCTCCTTCCTGAAGGCTTTGCAGCCATTAAGCTGGGAGCAAAGGCAAAAGGAGTGGCCAGTGTGGGCACAGCATCAACATCTGCTGAATGATGGAACCACGCACAACCAGGATGCCGCCCCCTAGTGGGCAGAATGTACCCTGGAGCAGGCAGGCTGAAGGCTGCCCAAAGTAGGCCCAGGGCATCCAGTCAGCAAGTCTATTTGAATCTCTGTGGATTGAGCAAGCCCCTCCCAGCTAGGGTGTGCATGTATGCACACATGCTCACACTATCACATACTTAAAATTAATGTTAAAGAAGGATGAGGCTCAGTGGTAGAGCCTAGCATGCACAAGGGCCCGGAAAAGTAATTATAATCCAAAGAAGTCAACCAGATGTTCTATCCAGAGGGGCAGGAACAGGCGCTAAAGGCTAGGTGACTCAGGCGGGTGCTTGGCCAGAACCCCTTCTCAGCTCAGCATCTATTTGTCCAGGGCCATTCAGCCTTGACCAAGCTTCTGAAGGAGCCAGGAATTTTCTCTATCCCGGGTCACAGGCCAGGGCACTGGAGTGCGCAGTCTTATTACTCTTTATAAAAGCTAGCGGCTGGCTTTTGAATTTAAGAAGACAAAGAAAGGCAAGAAAACGACCAAGCTTCCCCAGGTCAGGTGCTGGCCCTGCTCCCTCCCTGGGGGACCGGGGGTGAGGGGCAGCCCCAGCACCAAGCAGCAGAAACATGGGGTTCTGAGGGCCCCGTGTCCTGCGGTTCCAGCAAGGTTCCCGTCTCCGGCTAAGTCAATCTGGCCTGTGCAACTAGAGTTCCTTCCTGGGAAAACAGGTCAGGGGGCTGGACAGCCAGTTGGGAAGCACAGCCCAGAGGCCCTGGCAGAACAGTTTTGAGGTTGTGCGTCCCCAGCCCCAGGCAGGCCCCGGGTTTGGACCCACAGAGCCGGACACCTCTGGATCCTTTGGGTTGACTGGTCCACACTCAGGCCTCCGCACCCAGGCGGTGAGGTACAGGCTCAGGGCGGAGGAGGGCGAGATCTGGGGGAAAGAAGATCGAAAGCAGGAGAGGAGAGCGGGATGCAGAGCCGGGGAGGGAGGCGGGACGCGCGGGGAGGAGGACGAGAGGCGCCGACAGAGGGGCCGGGCCGGGGTCCGAGCCCGCCGGGCGATCGGGGGCCAGAAGAGCTCGTCCCCTGCCAGGCCCGGTCGCTGCCCGTCCTCGGCCGCACTTACTGTCGCTGCCGCCGCCGCCGCCGCCTCCGGGCCGCACGGCCTCTGGGACGCGGCCTCCGCGGAGCCGCAGGCCGGGCTCCTCCTCCCGCCCCGCCCTCCGGCCGGCGCCGCACTTCCCTGTCACGGACTCGCTCTGCGGCGTCTGTCTCCTCCCTGCGCTCCGTGCGCCCCGCCCTCCAGCCCCGCGTCGCCGGGCGGCCAGCGCGCGCCCATTTCGCAGGTGCAGAAAGTGAGGCGTCCAGAGGCAAAGCACTGGTCACACCCGCAGATCCTTCCTAGCGTCTCGGCCCTGCGCCCCAGGACCTGGAAGAGCTCACCACGCCCCTAGACTCCAGCAGAAGAATCCACCCTTCCCTGATTCCCCCCACTTTGGGGCAGGCCCCATCCTCTGGCTGAACTTGGCCTCCCTGGTTTTCAGCAGACCCAAAACTTGAAGCGTGGTTGGTATCAGTCAGCAAGCCCCAATCCTCACACCCTGACCCCTGCCAGCTCAGTGTACCCAGGCGCTAGCTTGTGCATTCCAAACTCAGGCTACACAAGTCAAATGGACTATTTGGAGGCCTTGGGAATTCCAACTCCAGAAACAGATTCAGATAGCTCTAGGTGATGTTCCCGGGAAGGCAGGCCTGTGGCAGCTATGATGAGCTAACAAAATTGGGGTTTTTTTTGGTGCTGGGGACTGAACCCAGAGACATTTAACCACTGAGCCACATCCCCAGCTTTCGTTTGTATTTTGATTTAGAGATAGGGTCTCGCTAATTTGCGGAGGCTAGCTTTGAACTCGAGATCCTCCTGTCTCAGCCTCTGGGAAGGTTTCTTTAAAAGCAATAGAAATCCCTTCGTGGGGAAACTGCGGTTGGAGTTGAGAACAGGCTTGTGCAGCGTAGGAGGTAAAGGAAAGTGGAAATGCTCAGTGGAAATGTCCACCAAACACGAGTGGACTGCCTCTTGATGAGTCTGGAACCTCTGGGCACAGTGCAATTGTCTGGTGGTTCCAGAGGCTTGCAGTTAGGGTGGAGGTGACCAGAGTTCACACCGGGGCAGCAGCCTGAACCTTGGGATTCCATCTTGAAAGGTTCTTTCAATGTTGCATTGACACAGGACCAAGACTGGGGACAAAATGGCAGGTAAACTCTGGGGCCTTCATCCATAATATGCAGCTCAAAATCTATTCCTCCTCCCTCACTTTAAGGATGTACAGATGTGCCTTTTCCTACCTTGTTTTGTTTTGGTGTTTTTTGCAGTGGATATTGAACCCAGGGAAACTTAACCACTGAGCCCCATCCCCAGCCCTTTTCTTGTATTTTATTTAGAGACAGGGTCTCACTGAGTTGCTTAGCACATTGCTGTTGCTGAGGCTGGCTTGGAATTCATGATCCTCCTGCCTCAGCCTCCTGAGCCACTGGGATTACAGGCATGTGCCACCACGCCTGGCTTGCACTGCAATTTATTTTTTATTTTTTAGTTATAGATGGACATAATATCTTTATTTTGTTTACTTATTTTTATGTGGTGCTGAGGATCGAACCCAGTGCCTCACATGTGCGAGGCAAGCGCTCTGCCACTGAGCCACAACCCCAGCCCCTGCAATTTATTTTTAAAAGGACTTGTTTCTT
>CM053404.1:46213779-46309788 GCA_028644305.1 Xerus rutilus | reverse complement strand
CCCCCCCCCACACACACACACACACTCTGGGGCCTAGAGGAGCAAGTGACCGCAGAGCCTTTGGTCAAGAGATGGAGATTGGCTTCTGATGGCAGGCAGCGTAAGATCTTGAGAGCGGCAGGAGGTGGGAGCCTTGCATTTCCCTTTAACTCCAGGTGCGGCAAGAACTAAGGCAGGACGCAGGGGCTGTCAGCCCAGCGGAGCAGACAAAGCAATTCAAAGTCATCAGCCTGTGTTCCCACACGCACCATCAGCCACTCACTAAACGGCTTTTTGCCCAGACCTGGCAGTGTGGGTCAAGATGCTGCGGGAGAGATAACAAGGGCCGCGATGTGGGAGAGACAGCTCTGGCGGCGGCAGGAGGAGGGGCGGGGAGCCGGCCGGGCTGGACGGAGCGGGAGGCCGAAGGCGAAGAACGAGCCCTCGCTCCCCTGGTCTCTCGTGGTCCCAGGAGACCTGACCGTCTGCCCCCGGCAGCCCCTCCATCCCACGTCCGCCTGCCTGCGCCCTCTGCCACTCACTCCTTCCCCTTTGCCTCCCGTCTAGGAACAAGCCCAGGCCCTTGCTTGGCTCCGCTGCGCCCCCTAGCGGCTGCTGCGCCTAGAAGGTCCCACTGGAGGCCCCGCCCTCCCTCAGGATCTTAGTCTGACTCCCGGGGCATCTGAAGCCCTACTCAGGGGCCTTCGCCGGTTTCTCCTCCTCCTGAGCCTCTCTGCTCACCATCTTGGTCAGGACCCACTCTTCCTGCCTCCAGCCACTGGCACTAGGCTGGTGGTCCCCTACCTCTGAGACCATGACCTCTGTCTCCTTGACTATCTCCCAAACACCCTTTCATGGAGCCCAGCCCGGCCTGGGCCAAGTGTCTTCAATGTCTGATGTATGTCACCGGCACCCTGTACCGAGGGCCCTGCTCTAGCGCACTGTAGGCCACCTTCTTCAATACCTGGAAGACACCACCAGGTGGGCCTTCTGCTGCGCTGTTAAACTGTCATGGGGGAATTTATCCAGAACGTTTCAAAGTGCATAATGCTTTTCATCTAGGAATTCCCCCTTTTTAAAGTTTTTTTAAAAATATTCTTTTAGTTGTCAATGGACCTTTATTTATTTATTTATTTTAAGTGTATATGTGGTGCTGAGAATCAAACTCAGTGCCTCACACATGCTAGGCAAGCGTTCTACCACTGAGCTACAGCCCCAGCCCCCTTTTTAAAGTTTTTTAAACATTTTTGAATTGACATGTAAGTGTGTCTATTTATGGGGTACTATGTGATGTTTTGCTTCATACATATTTGTGTAATGATCATCAAATCAGGGTAATTAGCATATCCATTACCTCAAACATTTATCATTCAAAATCCTCTCTTCTAGCTATTTTGAAATACATAGTATGTGTTTATTGTCTGTGGTCACCTTGCTGTATGATGGGACACTATAGTTCATTCTTTCTAACTGTACCTTTGTCCCCATTGACCCCCCTCTCCCGTGGCTGTGACACCCCCTGCTCCAGGCTCTCCCTCTTGTACAGATGTGAGTTGCATCCTCTGGACCTCTTTCTTGAAAATCTGAAGAGGGTTTGATTCCTGAAGCTCCTAGAGGAAGGGGTCTGTCCCCAGGAGAACCAGCAGGGCCAGTGAAGACCTGCTTTTCTCTTTTTTGATGCTTCAAATCTCCAGTTACCAGAATCCACAGGCAGTAAAGGCCTGGCCCCACCTCGCACCCCAGAAGCCCTCCCTGTCGGGACTCAGCCTGTACTGACAGCATCTGTCAACCCAGGAGAAGCAGCTGTCTTTCTGCTCAGCAGTGGGGATGGCACAGGTGAAAGGTGACCCTTCTGAAACACCTCCGTCCCAAGCCCCCCTGGGACTTGGATACAGAATGTCTGGGGATTAGAGGGCTGATGGGGTATCACTTTGCAGGATCACAGGAAAACTTATGATGTGGCTGCCAAGCCCCCAGACCCCAGGCCTGGAGGAGTGGAGTCGGGGATGAGGGGCCAGAGCCAGGCAAGGAAATGGTGACCTGCCCAGGGTGCTGGAGGGAGCAGAGGGCAGAGCCCGGGGCCGATGCCCTTGCACCTGAGGGTCATTTCCAGCCGCGGCCTCAGGGCAGCCAGCTTATCAACAGGAGCCCAGGTTGTGAAGCTGTCCTGGCAAGAGTGAGCGGTTGGCTCAGGGTCCCTGGCCAGCTTTAGGCACAGGCTCTGTGGAGGTGGGAGGGAGGGGACCAGGTGGCACCATTTGGTATATTACAGGCTTCCAGCATTTGTTGAGAGATTTCAATGTGCCAGGTACTGTCTCAGCTCATTCCATCTCTGGAGCAGGTACTGTTATTGCCCAGATTGTACAGAATAGGAAACTGAGGCCCAGATATGGTAATAACTCAGCCGAGTTCACACAGCTGGTAGCAGAACTGTGATCTGAACCCCTGCAGCGACCTCCCAAGGGCATAACCTTAACCACCTCTCGCTCTGCTTCTATTCTGGGCCTTAGCCCAGCAAGTACTTCCACTGTCAGTAGCGTGATCTGTGGGGAATGTCGGGGTTCACTGTGAGACCGAAGGCGGGAACCACTCCTGCTTTTCTCTGCTGACTCTCCAGCACCCTGCACAGGGAAGGTGCTCTAGAGGAACTTGAAGGAACAAGTGAGTGAACTAATCAATGAATCTTTGAATCCATCATGCCATTGGCCTTCACTGGTCAGGGCACAGGGCTCCTCTCCTGCCCCCGCCTGAGCCCAGCCACATCCCAGTGAATGCTGTTGTTGCCTTGGTAACAGTAGCAGCATCCAAGTCAGCGCCTCACGCAGGTGGCCCTGCCAGCTCCCTGGGTGTAGCCTATTCTGGCTGTTGGTTCTGGGAGTATGTCACACAGGAGGCGGGAAGGTGAACACACAGAAGTGTAAAAAGCGCACATGTGCACGTGTGTGCATACACATACACACGGTGTTGGGGGAGGGTCCCCAAGCTTGTATGAATGTGTGCCACTTAGAGGCTGTTGGCCCACAGGCCTGTGAGAGAGGTGCTCGGGTGGAGACGGTGCTTTACATGCTGGAATCAGGTTCTGGATCGGGTCGGGTCAGGGGCGAGCAGCATGACCATGACCATGACCATGTAGGAACCCAGTTAGGGGGTCATGACGAGTGTGCCAGGCTCGATTTCCCAACCGGATGCAAAAGCAAGTCATTCAGCAAAGACTTTCTGGTTTATGAATGATTTATAGGAAAAAAATCTTACAAAGAAAAATTGAATCACATTTAGTTAAACATTTGATAGATTCCTTTATTGGAAAGAGTAAATTTGTATGAAAATGTGGAACGACAGGATGTTAGACGTGGGGAGGGGGAGCTGAGCTGGGGAGGTGGGCAGGCAGAAGGCTCTTGGTCTTGCCTCAGGGTGGCCCTTCAGCTCTGCCTGAGGGCTCACAGGACCCAGCCCCCTCCAGGGCCCAGTGCCACCCTTGCTTTACCCCACCTCAGCCCTGGCCAGTCTGCACTGTGAGTACAAGGTCAAGGGCTGCTGTGCCAAGAGAATGTGTCCCTGGCACATAGAAGCAGCATAGTTGGTAAATGAATGGGTGAAAGAACTCACCCTTTGATGTCCCCCTGCAAAATTTCTAGCTAAAGAAACTCCCTTCTCTTCCCACATCTACTGGAAGGGAGTCCCTTCCTGGGCCTGGCCCCCAGGTCAGAATCCCCAAAGCCCACATTTTGAGTGACATGAAACCTGAAGGAACTCTATGGTCCTCAGCAGCCTGTCCCCTGCCTGGCCAATGCCTGCAATGGAGTGGGAGGACCCTAGCCCTGGCCCCAGGTAGAGGAGGGCCACCTGGCTGACCGGCACAGGCAGGCAACTGGGCACAGGGTGGCACCAACAGCCCCATTTGGATGTCTGAATTTAGAAAAGGGAGATGTCTTCCTGGACTTTTCCCTGGCTGAATCTGCTATGTGCAGATCTCTGTAGATCCAGGCTTGGGGAAGAGCAAGAGGGCAGCAGCTCCCATGGTGATCCTGGGCTCTGTGTGTTGCTGAAGGCTTGGGCGCTGATTCTCTCCCATGGATCCATGTCCATCCATCTTTCTTTCCAGTCTTACATGTACGTCAGGGCCCAGCTCAGACCACAACAAGGACAACACTTACCAAATACTTATCTTGTGCTGGGAACCATTCTAAGCCAATGTGTACAACTTTCACCCTTATTTTACCCATTGACCTATACCATAGAGGCCATCCTTATCCCTGTTTTGTGGATGAGAAAATCAAGGTACAGAGAGGTTAGGTAAGTTGTCCGGGGTCACACAGCTTTGCAAGTGGCGTAGTGCATTTCTACTGCTTGTCCAGGTAGCCTTCCTTCTTCAGCTTCCTCTGTGAGCAGGGCCTCCCTGCTGTGACCTCAGACACCTGATTCTCCTGGTGCCAAGGCTCCTTTCCCAGGTGGCACGTACTTCAGTGTTGGGATCCCTGGCACAGACTTTTGCATCTACGATGCCAAGCTCAGGGCTTGGCCGTGGTGTGGGCTGAGTCTGTGAATGAAGGGGAGTGAGCCTGCGAATGATCCAGCAAAGTGGTTCGTGAAGAAGAAAGAAGAATGGAATCAGGCTTTTCCTCAGATGAATTCAGAGCCTGAAGGGAAGTGTGCAAAAAGGGCCAGGGCTGGGCCTGGGCAGGGCTGGCCCGGTGGCCTGGGGAGCAGCAGCCATCGCTCAGCAACACATATGCCACCATGTGCCAGCACTGGATTAACAGGCAGGAGGCAACTGGGGAATCGTCACTTACAGAGCAGAGGCTACTGCCTGTGGGGCCAGGAGGGGGCAGCTGAAGAAGTGAGGGTGGCCTTCCTGGAGGAGCAGGAGAGGCTGGCACTGGCCTAAGGACTGGAGAGTGAGGTGGGGAGAGGACAGTGAGCTGGACGTGGTGGTGCATGACTGTAATCCCAGCGGCTCAGGAGGCTGAGGCAGGAGGATCACAAGTTCGAAGCCAGCCTCAGCAACTCAGTGAGACCCTGTCTCTAAACAAAATATTTGGGGGGGGGGGTACTGGGGATGGAACTCAGGGACACTCGACCACTGAGACACATCCCCAGCCCTATTTTGTGTTTTATGTAGAGACAGGGTCTCACTGAGTTGCTTAGCACCTCACTGTTGCTGAGGCTGGCTTTGAACTCGCGATTCTCCTGTCTCAGCCTCCTTAAGTGCTGGAATTACAGGCTTGCGCCACCACACCCGGCTTCTAAACAAAATATTTTAAGAAGGGCTGGAGAGGAGAAGGCTGGGATTGTGGCCCAGTGGTGGAGCACTTGCCTAGCACGTGTGAGGTACTGGGTTCGATCCTCAGCAGCACATAAAAATAAATAAATAAAATAAAGGTATCGTGTTCATCTACAACTAAAAATTTTTTTTTAAAAAAAAGGCACTGGGTTTGATTCTCAGCACTGCATATAAATAAATAAATATGTTCATTCACAACTAAATAGATGTGTATTCTATATGTAATTATATAAATAATTATATAAATACATGTACTTATATAAATAAATATATGTGTATTCTTTTTAAGGGCTGGGGCTGTTGCTCAGTGGCAAAGCACCCCTGAGTTCAATCCCTGGTAAATCCTTCCCCTGTAAAAAGAAGACAGTGGACGCTGGAAGACCAGAGAAAGGACCGAGCGTGGGATTAGGGGAACTGAGGACACAAGTGTGAGGGCTTGGGGTGCCTGCGGAGGGGAAGCAGGAGACCAGGGGGGCAGTGGAGACAGACGGTGGCAGAGGCCTCCACTTGAGGCCAGCATCAGGTGCCATCTGTGCCACCACTTAAACACGTGTTTTGAATTTCAATAAGTACTGAGAGTATTGATTTTTAGAATTGAATTATGTTTTTAACACATTTCCCATTTTAAAAGCACATCATATCATTGCCAGAAATAGAAAATTGGACTGGAATGAAATGAATGGGACCATAAAAATGAACAAGGGAAAGGAAGCTAGGTGGCCGAGTCCCTGCGGATGGCACTCCCTTTGGGAAGCTGATCCCAAAGCCAGCTCCCTCTCTTTTGCAAAGAACAGCGTGAGGTGTTGAAGACACACAGGCATCAAACCGAGACCTTCTCCCTGCCTCCGTCAGGGGGACAGGAAGGCCACAGGAGAGGCACGGCGTTGTGACTGCACCCATCAGTGCCATCTGCTGCTTGCACAGTGGCTTCCTGCCGTCCAGGGCTCTTCTGTTTCCCCAGAGGCAGCACCCATCATGGCTGGTAGCTCCCGCCACAGGGACAGGAAGCTTGGTCCCAGCACCGTGCCCGCCTGCCCTGGGCCGGGTCACAACCACCGCTTCTGTCTTGCAGGAAACACCAACAGCATCTTTGCCCTGGACTACATCAGCGGGGCGCTGACCTTGAATGGCCTGCTGGACCGAGAGAACCCCCTGTACAGCCATGGCTTCATCCTGACCGTGAAGGTGAGACCCAGGTGGTGCCACCTGCCCCCAGATGGAGGGCTGCCTGGGCTGGGAGGCCAGCCTCCAGCAGTGCCAAGGGCTCCGGCCTTAGGCAGAGGCCCTAGGAGTTCAGCACTTCTGCCTTCTCCCCGGCACTGACCCTGGTCACCCCCATGGGCCATCGAGTGACCAACAGTTACCAGGGCAGGCCTGCTGGGCACTTCACACCCACTGTCAACGCCTGCACGGGCCTGGAATTTTATCCCCACTTTAGTGACAAGGGGCACTTCCAGGTGCTCAGCCTGTCCCAAGCTTTCAAGTTCTCAGTTGCAGACACCCAGAATTCTCGAGTTTGCCCCATTTCTGGGGTTTTGTCCCATTTTCTAAGTTTTACACTTTCCTGGATTAGAAAATGCAGCACATTAGGGAGGGGACAGAAGCTGCTGGGGTCCCTGCCCTGGAAAGTGCAATGGAGCTATAGCCCCTACCCCAGATACCTCAGACACCTGCCACTCATGGCCAGTTTGTTTGTTTGTTTGTTTTGGGTACCAGGAACTGAACTCAGGGGCACTCGACCACTGAGCCACATCCCCAGCCCTATTTTGTGTTTTATGTAGAGACAGGGTCTCACTGAGTTGCTTAGCGCCTCGCCATTGCTGAGGCTGGCTTTGAACTCGCGATTCTCCTGTCTCAGCCTCCCTAAGTGCTGGGATTACAGGCTTGCGCCACTGTGCCCGGCTTTATAGCCAGTTTTAATTAAAATCAATGACTTGCTGAGGCATTCCCTAGGAAGCCCATTTAGGGGTATGGATCCTGCCTGGGCCCCAGGGGACCTCCCCAGCCCCGGCCATCAGTTAATAGGCGGAGGTGGTCCAAAGACTGAGGCTAGGGGCCCTGGGAAGGAGTCCTCCCATCGTTGTGGGAAGATGGGGCGGCCAGCCTGACCCTGCACCCTCCCTTGACCTTGATAGCCTGCAGAGATGCCAGTCCACCAGCCCAGCTTGCCCACAGCATCTTGCTGTCACATCAGATGCTCAGATGTGTTGGAGGGAAGGAGAGGGGTGCCAGTGCAGCTGCCCCACCCCAGCACCAGAACTCTGGCTCCTCCCTGGCCTCCCCACCTGTGCTGTGCCCCTCTGGTTGAGGCTAGGGCTGCTCCATAGTCTCTGCACCGCCTCCAGCTCACTTTGGAACGCTGTGCTCTCTTTCCATCTTTTATACGGGGGTGGACTCCCCAACCTGGCCGTGCATCTGATCCCCCTGGGGAGCATCCGCTTGGGTCTCCCCCTGGGAGATGCCTCTCTCACCCAGAGATTCTGCTTCTGAAATTTGGGGCCAGAACTGGGAACAGGTATTTGGGGGGCCTGGAGCTCTGGTCCAGTGGCTAGGTGCCCCAAGATTTGAATCAGTCCATCTATTTCTGTGTCCAACCCCCACCCTGAAGCTATCAACATTCAGTCCACAGCTGATGCTCAATTAAGTCTTGATCAGCCACTAGCACAGAAATTCTTGGCCTCCATTTTATCATCTGCCAAATTGGATAGACTCTCCATTTACCCCTCAATGAACCCCCAAATCTGTCCTTTCCTTCCTGTCCATCTCATCTCTTTGTCACTTCTAGAATCCTATTGCAAAGTTACTTAGTGTCTCGGAGCCTCAGTTTCCTTCTCAGTAACATGGGAATACTAAAGATAGAATTTTCTTCCTGGGGCTCTAGTGAGGATTAGATGAGATAATTTATATTACAGCAGTGTCAAACTTTGAGAAAGTCCTTTAAACTATAGCTATGACAGGGATTGTGGCCCTCTTTACCCCCGGTGGATGGTACTCTGTCTGCAGGGCACAGAGCTGAATGATGACCGCACCCCATCTGATGCCACTGTCACCACAACCTTCAACATCCTGGTCATCGACATCAACGATAATGCCCCCGAGTTCAACAGCTCCGAGTACAGCGTGGCCATCACCGAGCTGGCACAGGTTGGCTTTGCCCTCCCGCTCTTCATCCAGGTCGTGGACAAGGATGAGGTGAGTCCCTGGAGCCCAGGGCCCATCCAGAGTCATTGCCCTGCCTGGGCTGTGCAACCTTGGGAGGGATGCCAGTGTCTCTGGGCTTCCCGGTCCTCAGTTATGAGATAGAAACAAACACTGCTGCTGATAAATAAGGCTGCAAAAATTGATGATCTCTAAACTGTTACAGATGCCATCTCTACCCTGTACAAACATCCTAGCACATGCTCCAATATGTGGTATTTTATTTAAAGGTCATACACATGGTCACTCTACTAATCTCATAAGTCTGTAATAAAGTCTGTACAAAAATTGCAATTGTAAGGTGGGTGTGGTGGCGTGCAGCTATAATTCCAGTTACTTGGGAGGCTGAGGCAGGAGGATTGAAGTTGGAGGCCAGCCTCAGCAACTTAGGCCCTAAGCAACTTAATGAGATCCTGTCTTTAAATAAAAATAGGGCTGGCTGAGCATGTAGCTCAGTGGTAGAGCACCCATGGGTTCAATCCCCAGTACCCCCCCCCCAAAAAAAGCAATTTTAGAAAGTAGAAATAAAGCATCAGTATACTTTCCCATACCCTGATGGGTCGTCTCTGCCATGTGTAGAATGTACATGCCCCAGTTTAGAGGCCCCATATGAATGACCACCGTGGCAGAAAGTCTGACTCCTGATTTTGGTATAGCAATGCTCTCGCCTTTTCCATGTGAGGAGCTTGCCCAGGGAACACAAGTGCTTTTAAGGGGATCCCAGACCATAAGAAAGCCATGAAGGGGCCCAGGAAGTCTATGTCACCTTGTTTAATGAGGTCTGCCCTGGGAAGTAGGTGGAGCTGGAGAGAGACGTGAAGGAAGAGGCTGGGGTGCTGCAGCCTCTCCCTCACCAGCCCTGCTACCCGCTGGAGTATGTACATTTTAAAACATTTGCAAAAATGTACAATTTTTAAAAGAGATAAACAGGTATAAAAACAAATTCCAATATTTTCTCACACCCCATTGAGTCATCTTGTACCTCCTGGAGTACAGATAGGCACGACCCTGTTAGAGACGACTCTGAAGCCAGGCGTGATGGCGCACACCTGTAATCCCAGTGCCTCAGGAGGCTGAGACAGGAGGATCACAAGTTCACAGCCAGCCTCAGCAACTTAGTGAGGTCCTAAGTAACTTAGTGAGACTCCGTCTCTAAATAAAATATAAAAAAGGGCTGGGATTGTAACTTAGTGGTAGAGCGCTTGCCTCACATGCATGAGGCACTGGGTTCGATCCTCAACACCACATAAAAGTAAATAAAATAAAGACATTGTGTCCATCTACAGGTAAAAATGATATTTTAAAAAAAAAGGGCTGGGGATGTAGCTCAGTGGTTGAGTGCCCTTGAGTTCATTCCCCAGTACCAAAAAAACCAATAAAATGTTTTTTAAAAATAGAGACTACTCTGACTGAGAACTTCAGAAAAAGGCCTCATCCTTCCTTGCATCCTTGTGTGCCCAAGAGGGGAGAAACCCCATCCCAGCGTGGGGTCCCGGATGTCAGCAGGACTGGGAGGATCAAGAAGGGCTTTGGCAAGAGGTGCCTGGGGCCGAGCCCTGGGTGCACAGGACAGCTGGCCTGCCAGGCTGGGTGGCCCACATGCGCCCAGAGGCAGAAACCTGCAGATAGGACACAAGAATAGATAGTGACCCCTGCTAACAGCAGGGTTTGTACTGTGGGGAGGTGGGTAGATGTGAGATGTGAGGCCAGGGACTTGGACTTGACCTTGGCAGGAACCCAGGAGGCAGGCAGCGCAAGCCCTAGACGCACACAGCGCCTCTGGTTAAGTCCAGACTTGCCATTTACTAGCCCTGGCTTTAGGCAAATTAATGGCCCTTTCTGAGCCTCCGTCCACTCATCTGTTCAAAAAGAAATACAAGAGCACGTGTACCTGCCAGTTTATACTGTAGGAACCAGCTAGGCCCAACGTACAAGTTCATTTCTCACTTGGACCTTGTCTGGCACAGGTCCACAAGGGGGGCCACTCTGAGTGGTCACTTGTGTGCAGTCTGCAGTTCCGACGGCACTCCCGTGGGTTTGGATAGGGTGTGGCGGCGTGAGGTGGCAGAGGCTGAGCACCAGCTCTGCTCTGCTCCATCCCAGAGTGGCCCCGACTTCTACCCAGTGGCCAGAACTGGCTGTGTCCCTATCTCGGTTCCAAAGGCTGGGATGTGGGAAGGTGGCTACATCTTTACTTCTGCCACCAGGGAGGTGGAGAAGAGAAAGGTGGGCAGGGCTTAGCATAGCACCTGCCACACAGAAACCTTACCCATTGTCACCGTCCCCCGAGCTACAGCTCCCCCACCCTGTCCCAGTCCAGAAAGTGTCGCCAACAGTGAGGCCAGAACCGCAGCCCTGCTTACTGAGGCTCCTGTGTGAACTGTCTGCAGGAATGCTGAGGGGAAGCCACATGCCTGCAATCCCAGCGACTCGGGAGGCTGAGGCAGGAGCAAGAGTTCAAAGCCAGCCTCAGCAGCAAGGCCCTAAGCAACTCTGCGAGACCCTGTGTCTAAATAAAATATAAAAAAGGGCTGAGGATGTGGCTCGGTGGTTAAGCGCCCCTGGGTTCAACACCTGGTACCAAAAAAAAAAAAAACCAAATCCCGAAAGGGAGTCTGTCCCAGCCTGCCCCTAGGGATGGCTCCCACCTAGGCACAGCCCCTCAGCATGCGGGACGCCCATGCACTCAGGGACCACCAGAGCCAACACGGACTTCCCCTGTGTGTGCTCCATCGCTGCTTTCCCCAAGGAGGTGGCCTATGTCTCTCTAGGGACCCACTTCTCCAGGACACAGGGATGAGCAGAGAGGAGGACTAGGAAGGAGAGGCAGCACCCAGGTCCACACTGCCCCACCCTAAGGTCATCTGGGCCATCTCATCCTCCCATCTCTGAGTGGGGCTGTCCCCAAACCACAGCACCCCCACCTGGGCTCCTTCCTCTACCGGAGCCCAGGAGTCGCTGGCTCAGTCCAGCCCGCTCCTTGGCGTTGCCCATCTCTTCTGCAATCTCCAGAACTCTGAAGGGATTCAGAACTGGCCAGGGAAGAGCCCCCGAGGCCAGGTTCCAAATGTCAAGGAGACGCCACTGTGTCTGAGGGCCAAGCCAGGCGGGCTCAGCCGCATGGCCAACAGACAGAAGGCACAGGCCGCAGGCGCTTGGGCGTGGCCCAGTGTCCAGAATCTGGGGAAAAAACAAAACCTCTGAGGAATCCAGGCAGATGTTGGAAAAGATCTTTAAGAAATTGTCATGTCCTGTCCTTTCCTAAGGGGAGAATGTCTGTTGGGATTTGAGTCCGAGTTGAAGGTGCCTCTGGATTTGCTTGGTGTGGCAGAAAAACATGGTCACTGAGCAAATGCAGAGAAAGGAAGAGAGCAGAGGAGAGGTCAGAGCCCTGTGTCACAGGCTCTTCAGCTGTCCCCGTGACTGTGATTCTACAATTCTGAGTGCGCTGGTCTGATTTGTGCCTGTCTCCTGGCTACATGGCAAGGGCCCACAGGTGGGGGTCTTGCCTGGATTTGCTCAGCAGAGTCACCCCACACCTCCCCTTCTGCCTGGAACCTGGGAGGCACACACTGTTGAGTGACAGTGCCTTTGAAGCTGAAAGTAGCAACAAGGTGGCCCAAGGCTTTTACTGGATGGATGACCTCAAAAGTCCATTGGGGGCAGTAGAGAGTGCTGACCGAAACAGAAAAGGAAGGAGGAAGCAGTTTAACCTCTCAGTCAGAACTCTGTGGCAGTCATTCCTAATTAGGATGCTAATCAAACTCACAAAAACTAGATGATTGCCGGGCAGTGGCGCACACCTGTAATCCCAGCACTTTGGGAGGCCGACACAGGAGAATCACAAGTTCAAAGCCAACCTCAGCAACGGCAAAGTGCTAAGCAACTCAGTGAGACCCTGTCTCTACATAAAACACAAAATAGGGCTGGGGATGTGGCTCAGTGGTCGAGTGCCCCTGAGTTCAATCCCCAGTACTGAAAAAAAAAAAAAAACAGATGATACTTGGAGTTCCCCCCAGATCTAAGATTCTGCACAGTCTCTAAATCTCACGCTGTGCCAGACCATGCAAAGGTGCTTGAAAGAGACTCTTTCTATCTCCCAAGGACTCCATCACATTGTCAAGTCTCTCTGAGTAATTTCTTCTCTTTTGCCAGGCTATAGAAAACTCAAGAGAAGCCAGGAAAGAAAGGGATGGGGTGGGCTGAAGCCATTTGTATTGTGTGACAGTTGAGATGCAAATAGATGGTTGTGATGCAGATAGGGGGGGAAAAAATCTCTGCAGGCACAGGCTCTGGAAGCCAGCCTGGGTACCCTGCTCACCTCGGAGTTTCAAATTAAGGACTGTAGCTACGTTGCCCTGTGCCCAGCGATTTCTTGTCTCCCTCAGTGCTCTGGGAGCCACGGTGGATAAACAGCACATTCACCCACTAGGGTCCCCACCCTGTCCTCATCCCTGTCTTGGCTTCCTCTGGTGTGGGCAGCTTGCCTGGCCTGGCCACCTGGCTGCAGCCCTCCCCCAGTCGCCTCCTACCAAGCCTGGGAGCTGATGGGCCTCCAGCCTCCTGTTTCCCCATCTGCACAAAAGGGAGGGCTCCTTGGGATGTTTGGAATTTTTTGCTCAGTTTTTCTAAAAATCTCTCTTGTACTCAGAGGACAGTGGATTATCTGTGTTTTGCATCCAGAGATAGAGGCCATGTTGCGAGGAGAACCCCGCCCCTCTGGGGGATCCACAAGTAGCAGGGAGGGATTTTGTTTATAGATAGTTGGTGCATTGTGCGGGACCCCTCCAGCTGACCCAGAGAACCAAAAATGGACAGTGTGTCCCCTCCATCAGGAGAAGACCTTTATTTCCACCTCATTCCTGGCCACAGTTTCTCTGAACATATTTGCTGCTATACTTGAGGGCATTTGTAAAAAATATTTATTTGCTCTTTTTAGTTATACATGACAATAGAATGTCTTTTGACATATCATACATACATAGAGTATAACTTGCCATTCTTGTGGTTGTACATGGTGTGGAGTCACACTGTGTATTCATATGTGAACATAGGAAAGTTAGGTCAGATTCATTCTACCATCTTTCCCATTCCCATCCCCCCTTTCTTCCCCCCATTCCCCCCCCCAAATCGGTAAACCTCCAATCCTCCCCCACCACCACCTATTGTGAGTCAGCATCTGCATATCAGAGAGAACATTCAGCCTTTGGTTTTTGGGGATTGGCTTACTTCACTTAACATGAGAGTCTCCAGTTCCATCCATTCACCAGCAAATGCGATAATTTCATGCTTCTTTATGGCTGAGTAATATTCCATTATGCATATATACCACATTTTCTTTATCCATTCATCTGTTGAAGGGCACCTAGGTTGGTTCCATAGTTTAGCTATTGTGAATTGAGCTGCTGTGAACATTGGTGTGGCTGTGTCACTGTAGTATGCTGATTTTAAGTCCTTTGGGTATAGGCCAAGGAATGGGATAGCTGGGTCAAATGGTGGTTCCATTCGAAGTTTTCTGAGGAATCTCCATACTGCTTTCCAGATTGGTTGCACCAGTTTGCAGTCCCACCAGCAATGTATGAGTGTGCCTTTTTCTCCACATTTGAGGGCATTTTTTGCAGAGGAGAGAGATGGTGGTGGAGAACATCTACCCCCACTCCCAGAGAGGCCTCTGCTGCTCAGTTCTGCTACTCCTGGGAACTGGGATCATGTCAGAAACACCTTCAGAGCTCATGAATGTGTGGGCCTCTGACGTTCCTCAGGGATGATAGTGAAATTTAGGCAGGCAGGGAAATCATTCATTGATTCAGCAATCATTATGTACCTACAAAATGCCTGCCCTATTCTGGGTTATGAGAGGTGACACTGAAGACGTAGCCTGCTCTCTAAGGGCTTATATTTCATTCTGATACAGAAGGCTGAGGAGAGGGCTGGGGTTGGGGCTCAGTGGTGGAGCGCTTGCCTAGCATGTGTGAGGCACTGGGTTCGATCCTCAGCACCACAAAGGAAGGAAGGAAGGAAGGGAGGGAGAGAGGGAGCGAAAGAAGGAAAGGAAGAAAGCAGGCAGAGGAGGAAGCCTCAGCCCAGTGCAGGCGAAGGAACTCCAAGGACACGAGTGAGCGATGGGGCGGGAGCAGCGTTTTCCACCCAGTGGCCCAGGAATGCCTTCCAGGAAGGCATCCATTGAGCAGGGGGTGTGTGTGTGGTGGAGGTGGCTACGCAGAGCTGGGAAGGAAGAACCTTCCAGCAGCAGGTGCTCCCCTGCAAGATGTGGAAGTCCCCACAAGGGAAATGGCCTGACATTTTTCCAGCAGTAGGAAAAAGACTGGTGGGACTGGCTGGGGCTGGGAGAGCGGAGACCGAGGCTGCAACCTTCATCAGAGGAGGCTGTCAGCCATGGAGTGCCTTTTCCCGTTACTGTGGGACCCAGGAGTTGACAGCTGACATGGTCTGGCTCACCCTCTCTTAAGGAGCCCTCTGACTGCTTTGTGGAAAGGGGGCTCTCGGGACCAGAGGCCAGGTGGGGAGAGTAGGAGGTCTCCTGCAGGGGAACCTTGCCCAGCTCCCATGACCACCTGCTGCGGCCGGCAGGGCTTCCTAGGGGCTGCCTGGCAAATCCCTGCAGCTTGGTCTCTTCCTCAGATGACATTTGTGAGAAGCCGGAAAACCCATAGCTGTCTCATAATGAAATTCTCAAAGTCCAATAGAACCACCACTCAGAACTCTTGCCGGGAGGACCCTGAGCCTCTGGGACAAAGGCTGTCTAATTTACACTTGACCTTAGCCAAAAGGCGGAAAAGCCATGAGGCTTGCTGATTTAAAGTCAGCTCAGGATTCTGAACTCCATCCCAGACTTCTGCTATGGGACCTGCCCAGCCTGCCCAGAGAGGTGAAGGGGCTTCCAGACCTACTCTATCTGGACTTCAGGTGTTATTGCCAGAGTCCTGTCCCGACTCTACCTGGTGTCTACCTCTAGGAAACCAGGGGTCTTGACCACTCTACAAATCCCAATGCTTTCGTCCAAGAGGACCTGGGAGCTGCCTCTGGTGTGTCCATTCTATGCCTGACCAGCCTGTAGCAGAGGAGCCCGGGGAGCCCGGGCCCTCCCACCCCCACTGCACCCATCCGCCTAGGTATTTATACACTTGATGTCACCTGGATGAGAGAGGCATCTGGTTAGAAATAAAACTAAGGGCTTTGAAGCCAGACTGCTCTGCCACTTTTGATCTATATGACTTTAGGGGACTTATTTATTCTCTGATTCCATTTTCTTATCAGTGATGGTAGCTCCCCCACCGAGCTGTTGGGAGGTAAAATGAGTTCATATTTGTATTTAGAACAGCGTCTGGTTCATAAAAAGCACTCTTTGTACATTGACGGTTGGGATTATCGTCCCAGGCCTGGGAGATAGGTCTGTTTAATTTGCCTTTTTCAGAGAGGAAGAAGGTTCAGAGAGGGTAAGGGGCTTGCCCAAGATCATACAGCCAATGGATCAGAGACTTGACCTTGAACTCTCAATCCTGTTTTTTTGCATGTGCCATGGAGCTTCTAATTTGCAGACAGAGCCCCCATTCTCTCCCATCTCAGTTTTCCAAACCATGTTGACTCCCACTTCTGCACTGTGCTGAGGAGATGAGTCCCAGTAGTAGCATAGTCTTGAGGAAGTACACTCTGCTAGACTCACGCCAGCTCTGCTTGGGCCCTTTGGAAGAAGTTTGAACCCTGGTCCCTGTGGGAGACGCCAGCCTCCTCTAGGGTGAGGCAGGTCATCTCCTGGGATCCCTTGGAAACACAGAGTTAAGAATCAAACCCCAGGACTTTGGACCCACCAGGCAAACCACTCAAAGATTTGGTGTCTTCCAGGGAGTGGCTCCACCCACCCCAAAGGCTGGGAGGGAGGGAGAAGAGGGAGATAAAAGAAGGGACCTCACCATAGAGGTGAACAGGGACGCATCTGCCAGGAGCTCATTCCTGTTTCAGGCAGATGACACCATTAATTTGTTTGAGGGGCATAGGAAAAAAAAAAAAAAACACAATTACCCACCTCCCCAAGGAGAAGACAGCACCGAGTAAATAAAAGAAAGCAAATGACAGGTAGAAAAAGCTGCATTCCAGAATGTGGGGTTCATTTGTGTGGAGTTGAGGGCAGCGATTTCAGGGACGGGGAGGGGAGGCTGTTCTTCTTCTCCTGCTAATCTCAGACTTTATTTTTATCCATCAGTCTCATTTTCCATTCCATGTGTGTTCCAGGCCTGTCAGGGAGCCGCAGCCTGCAACCTTGTATTTATTTAAATTTATTTTCACACTTGTTCCTGTTAGCAGGTTTGTCCAGGCTGCGAGGTCTCTGGGCCCTCCCCACGTGGCCCTGCAGAGGATGGGATCTTGCTTCAGGCTCCTGTGGGGCCGCTCCCAGGCTTCCTTCCAGTCCAGGGGTTCACGGGGCAGGTAGACCACTGACCCCCCACACACACACAGGCACCCATGACCCCGGATGGAGAAGAATCTGCACCTCTATTCCCACTAACGGGCTGCACTGTAAGCTTCCCTTTCATTACGCCATGGGTGTAAAAGCAAGCCACCGCTGATGATATAGCAGTGTCTGTGACTTTGACCCCAAGAAAATCGCAAGTATTTTCATATCCCATTGGCAGGAATCTCAAAATGCTGTTTACAGCAGAGGTCAGACCTGCTGCTGGATCTCATGGTTTGATGCATTCCAAAGCTCACATGCGACGATGACACCTTTTTAAAAGACTTTTTGATAACTACGTTTCTAAATAATTGGTTGATTTTGTGGTCTTTTTGATGTTATGCAATTTAAAGCATTATAATGCCAGGCATGGTGGCACATGCCTGTAATCCCAGCAGTTTGGGAGGCTGAGGCAGGAGGATTGCATGTCCAAAGCCAGCCTCAGCCACTTAGCAAGGCCCTAAGCAACTCGATGAGACCCTGTCTCTAAATAAAATACAAAATAGGGCTGGGGATGTGGCTCAGTGGTTAAGTGACCCCTGGGTTCAATCCCTGGCACCAAAATAAAGAAGGACAGAAAGGAAAAAAGAAACCAAACTCTAGAAGCAGAGAAGAGAGGTAGGGAGGAGTGAGGACAGGCTGGCCACGTTTCATGGGGGCAGAAGTGGCAGCCTACACTTTCTATGGGTGCACGATTACCCCATTACCCAGGATCTGCTTTCCCCTCCACTAGGCATGTGGCATCCAACCCGCACCTCTCCCCAAGAAGTGCAGCCCAGACAACTCTGCAGAAGCAGCAAAGTTTATTGAGGAAATAGGCACACAGACCAATCGATTGGGGTCAGCTCTCCTTTCCTTCAGATAGTGACCCTGAAATGAGGGTTTCAGAGCTTATTATAGGGTGGACAAGTTACATGACTTGGGAAAACAGGATTTGGCAAATATTCAACCTATAGTTATTTACAGTTCAACCGTGATGGCGCCTCCTATTGTCCCCTTTCAGTTCCTGGAACTTTAAGTTACTGTCCATGGGGTCTAGCAGCTTGTGTTTGGCCCCATCCGTGAGAAGCAAGCATAGCATTTAATCACAGAAGCACAAAGAGCAGGTTAGCAGATACATACAGGCCTGAGCCAGAGTGACTCCATTTTGAGTTTGGATTGTACAGGCAGATCACTGGGATCTGGCTAGAAATTGCCCACTGCCCACTGAATCCTGGCAGGAGGTAGAAAGGGAGTGGATGGAATGCCCCCCAACATGCTGCACCTCTCACCCAGCTTGTGACCTCATGAGTGAAGACAAATAGCGAGGACCCAGGGGCGAGGGCTCCCATCCAGGGAGCAGCCGAGGCAAGATGTACAGGGAAGAGGAGGTCAGAATCCCCTGCCCCATGCCCAGGCCCAGGTGCCCATCTTGGCTGCTCTTATTTCCAGAAGGAAGTGCTTCTGGGCATTCTGTGCCATCGCAGGGGTTATGCGTCCACCCACCTCAATGTCCACACATGCAGACTTGCTGCTGCCCGGCTGAGCGTCTCTCCCAGGGCAGAAATAGGCAAGGCCTATTTCCCAAGGCCTCTGCTGCCCATAGCTTCTGCTTATGTGTCTAGGGCTCTGGGAAAATATCTCTTGCCTTTAAAGGCAATTGGCTCTGGGCAGGAAGCGGGGGAGCAGGACGCCCCCATCCTCATGGTTTCCCATTAATTTCTCCCCAGCTGCCTTATTACCATGATGATTATTCGGATTCTTCTTTCCCCTGTGGCATCCCATGGGGGATTCCTCCCGGCAGGCTAAGCCCCAACCTCCCTGAGGACCAGAGGGTGTCCTAGGGTAACTGAGTCTCCTCTGTAAATGTCATTAGCATGCAGTTGACACCAAGCCCCCAGTCCCTGTTGGGGACCTCATAGTGACAGCGCCCACCCCTCCCCCCTCCTCACTCTAGTCTCTGTGGTTCCCAGTCCCAAGTCCCCTCTGATGACTGGGGTTCATCCCTCATGTTGGATTTGGGGAGCTGTGCCCCTTGCCTGCCCCTGTCTGGTTGTCTCCTTCCCCGCGCACCCCCCACACTCCTGAGCAGGACTGGCACAGTTAGAAGTAGTGGGGATCACTTATCCGTGGAGTCACATACCCTAAAAGTAGCAGCTGGCCTTCCTGAAGAGCCCTGTGGAATCAGAAAAGCAGAACTGGCAAACCTCAGCTTCCTCCCCTCCCTTCTTCACCATCTCTGTTGTTCAAGTCCCCCGTGGTGCCTCTTCCCTGTGGGCATTGGTGAGCCCAGTTTCACCCCAGAAAGTGGTTTCTTCCCGTCACACTCCCACTCCTCCTGTCCCCACCCTGCCCCCTGCTCTCCCTGACAGCGCTAGATGTCCCTCCTCTCCAGTCTTGAAGTAGAGGGAGCGCAGCTCAGTGGGCCTTGTGCCTTGGGTTCCCCCCATCAGGGCAATCACAGGCCATGAAATATCCTAATCAGCAAGTCAGAGGAGCTGCAGGGTCCTGCTGGGCAGCTGTAGTGAGGTTGGGCTACTGGGAGGGTGAGAGCTTGCTCCCCGAGCCCACGCACAGCCCCTTCTGGGGTTCCTGCCAACTGTCCCCAAAAGAGAATGGTGCAGGGTGGGGGCAGCGGGGCAAGGCCCAGCACTGCAGCGTGACTCATGAAGGCGCAGGACAGACCTCCCTCCCACGCACCAGGCCTCGATCTCTCCATCTGTTACAAAGGAATTCATTCAAAAAGAATTGAGAACAAGAAGGAGTTGACATCGAGGTGGGCATCCACCTACTTGCATCCCTGGCGAGAAGGTGCAGATCGTGGCTTCCCCAGCTTGGTCCCGCCAGCACCCATGTCGACAGGCACACAGTCCTGCTGCTCTTTACACATGAGCAAAACTGGGCTTGGAGAGGCAGCCCTCTGTGGGAGGTCACAGAGCACAGCGAAAGATAGCCAAGGGCCACCAAGCACACAGCATAATGGGCACCCATGGGCCTGGACAGGGGAGAGAGGTGCTCCAGGGACTCTCGCATTGGGTAGGAAGTGGGAGTCCATTCATCCCTCATTTACTCATCAAGCACCTACTCGGCCCAGGTGCTGTTCTCAGTACCACCCGCCACAGAACACCATGAAGCCCAGCCCCTGGGCAGCCTGTGTCCCCGTGGTGGAGAATAAAGAGACAAACGCCCATGGAGACAGGTGAGGAGGACTGGCCAGGATTGAAAGAACGCTGGGCTGGGCTTAGGGAGGATTGGGAGCGGGCGAGACAGCCCGAGGAGGCTTCTCCAAGGAGATGACAGGAAGAGGGACTTCCGGTAGTGAGGGTCTGGCCCTGTGGAGCTTTCTGTGGGGAAAAGCAAATTCACAGATCTGGGGCAGGGTTCTCAGAGAGGACAGGAAGCTGGCTGAGCGTAATAAGCAAGGAGTGACTGAAGTGTCAAGGGGACGTGCCATGGAAGCTACCCAAGTGCCCGTCAGTCACGGGTAGGCAGACAGAACAGGCGCTTCCACCCAGGGGGATGGCACCTGGCTGTTATAGGGTGACACAAAGGCCATGCACTGTGCAAGTCCATCTGTGGGAAGTGTCCAGAAGAGGCACATGGTGGGCAGAGGGTGGGATGCTGGGAGCAGCAGGGAGTGGCTGCTTAATGGACACAAGGCTTCCTTTGGGAGCCATGAAAATGCACAGCACAGCCCAGTGAATATAGTAGACACCATTTGTTTGCATACTTTAAAATGCTTAAGATGATGACTTTTCGGTTATATGAAATTTACCTTAATTTTTAAAAAAGATGCTCTTGCTGCTAGGGGTGGATGACTAGGTGTGAAGGAAGGGGTGGTGACGAGGAGGTGACAATCTGGGTTCAGATGGGGCACAGTGGTCCTTGGATCAGGGAGGTTCTGAGAGGGTGAGCAGTGGTCCCACGCTGTATCTGTCTTGAAGGGATGGTCAACAGCGGTTGCTGATGGGGGCTGGGAGTTCGACGTGGCTGTACAGGCGCTTGGCCTGTGCGCACGCCTAGGTTGTGAGGGTGATGGGGTCGTGGTTAGCTCTCATAGGATCCTGTTTGACGTGGTTGTTAGACATCCAGATGGAAATGCCAGCAAGGTGGATGAGGTGTCCTGGTGGATGTCCAACAAGTGGCTCTGGGGTCAGGGACCCAGACTTGTATCATTTGGTGATCTCTTTGGTGTAAATGTTCCACCGTGGCCAATGTCAAGAGACCGACGTGACTTTAGTAGCTCCCCTAGGCTCCAGAAATCGAACGAGAGGCTCTGTGTGGGTCCAGGCTGAGGAAATGGAAGCTGCCAGTGTCTACGTGGAGTTTAAAGCTATGAAGCTATGGTATGGGTCCAGCTGGTCTCACCTGGAGAGGGGTGTGGCCAGAGTGGAAAGGAAGAGGGCTGAGCAGCCCTGGGGACCCTGATGTTTCACCTTAGGGGGGAGAAGAGGCCTGGGAAGGAGCAGCCCTAAGGGAGGGGGAGCAGGCGAGAGGTGCCGAAAGGCAGAATGATTGAGGCATGAGGGGGTGGGTGTGCAGGGAGAGGGGCAGGACTCAGAGGATGGGGGGTCAGCAGTCCTGACATCCATCAATAGTCACAAATTAGCATATGCCTCTGTGTTTACTTTTCTATGTGAAGTAGGATGATTGGTTTTAATAGCCCCCATTAGGGAATGTTCCACCTGCCAATCTGTACTGAACACACAGACCAGGCTTAAAAAAAAAAGTCCACTTGGCCCTTCTCCCGCCTGACTCCAGAGCCTCCTCTGGCACAGGACAAGGCTGGGGGTGGGACTGTGCTTAAAGACACCAACCCCTAGGGTGGAGTGAGGACCTCATGGATTCCAAAGGCATTATGCTGAGCAAAAGAAACCGGTCTCCAAATGCTACCGCTGCATGATTCTAGATCATTCTCAAACAGCTTAGGAGCAGAGAACAGATCCATGGTTGTCAAGGGTTAGGGTGACAGGGCAGAGGGCGGGGAGCAGCTGCAAAGGGGTAGAACGAAGACGTGTTGAGGGGTGGTGAACTGATCTGTGTGCTGGTGGTGGGGGAGGTGGGTGACAAGAATCTGTTCTTGCGTTAAAATTCATAGAACTGAGCTAGGCACGGTGGCGCACGCGTGTAATCCCAGCAGCTCTAGAGGCTGAGGCAGGAGGATTGCAAGTTCAAAGCCAGCCTCAGCAACTTAGCGAGGCCCCAAGCAACTCAACAAGACCCTGTCTCTAAATAAAATATAAAAAAACGGCTGAGGATGTGGTTCAGTAGTTGAGTGCTCCTGACTTCAATCCCCAGTAACCACCCCCCCCAAAAAAATTCATAGAACTCTATACCAAAATTTTATGGCTCGTTAATTTAAAAAGTAAATTATGATATATTGAAAATGAAATGAGAGGTAGCCACATCAACAACACTCATGGTGGCTGCTAGTTTTGATAGCACCATGTTCCTCATCACTGTCATAAATCGTCAAGCATGTCACAGGCACCCTTTTAGGCAGCCAGAAAGGTAGGCTAGTTGGCCTTGAATGCCACTAGAAGTTTGAACCTAATTCAGGAGGCATTTGGGAGCCATTGATGGTTCTTGAGTGTGAGTGATAGCCTCAGAGTTGTGCTTTAGGTTGATTAGTCCAAACACTTGGAGAATGGGGATAGGGACTCAGGCTGAGGGTGGGGAGCACAGATGGGTAGGGACTGGGCCCAGGTCAAGCCTGCTTGGACATGGGGGTCTGTGGAAAAGGCAGGGCTTAGGATGAGGTTGGGGTTTGGAGTTTTAGCAATGGTAGTGACGGAAGTTTGAAGGGCAGCAGGGGAGGGCCTAGACGAGGGGAAGATGTGAGCTGCTCCCACCTGCCACCACCACGATGGGCCTTCTTGGATCTCCCCGCTGAGATCCTCACCTGAACGCCTCCACCCTCCCTGTCTCTGAATCTCCTCTTCTCCGTCTCTCCCTCCACTTCCCTCCTCTGTGTCTCCATCTGCATCTTCTGATTTGATTCTCACACCATAGCTACTGTGTGGCCACACACGTACACCTCCAAAGGTGTCCAGTAGGAGGGTCCCATGCAGGAAGGCACCCATGCCCAGAGGCAGCGAGGGTCCTATAAGGCTGTCTCCAGGCATGGCTAAACCTTCACCTGGAGCCTGCATCCTGTCCCAGCCCAGAACCCCTCCCCTGGAACATCTGTGATGCCTTTGTTGGTGGGAAAGGGGCAGTTCTCCCTGGCAGAGGGCTTGGAAGGGGAGTGTGGTCACCCACTCGCCCTTGGCTCCTGGGACACTGGGTTCACAGCCTCCCCTGGCAGTGGGATCCCAGTTTGAACAGCAACCTCAAGAGGACAGTTTGCTAAGGTCACAAAGCAGGTCAGCTCCAGGGCTGTCTCCCTCTAGCCCCATGCGCCCTTCTCAGGACGATGGGCTCACAATTAGAAGACAGGAGGGACACTGGTGTGATTAACAGCTGGCAGTGTCCCCTCCTGATTTCCATAAGGTGTTGAGATGTCTTTGTCTTGCCATGCATTTTTCTCTCTGTGGGAGCAGGGAAATAGCTTCCTCATGTGGAGAGATGGAGGCGGAGCCTTCCAAGTGGGAGAGCCAGCTCCCAGCCAGGCACCTCGCCCATCCCTGCTCTGTGCCGAGGCCCTGGCTAGAGAGCAGAGGGCTGGACACTCACCTCTGCCTGCAGCAATCCTACCCCGCTGGCCGTGCATTCCTCCCCAGAAGGGCCGCTCGTGGGGTGTGGGACAGTTCCGGGCCTGTGGCAGATCAGGATGCACATCTTTCCCCCTGCATTGGGGTCTTTCTGCATCTCTGAGAACACTCACACCCCACTTTAGTCCCCCCCAAAACCACAGCCAAAACTCAGGTGCAGAGCTTGCCAGTCGGGTGGCCGAGGAAGGGATTGAAGCCAGGTGTGTGGGGGTGCCGTGGGGAGCAGGTTGGCAAATTCTGATCTGAAATTTGGCCACCGGTGCAGGGAGGCCAGCCCAGGGTTGCAAGACAGAGGCAGAGTGAAGGAACTGTTAAAAGTTCCACATGGGGCCGGAACCTTCCACACGGGATCCTATGCTAGATGGGGAGAGGGAGGAAAGGGACATGGCTCACTTCCTGGGGATCATGAGGGTGGAGGTCTAGCTTGGTGTTCTCAAATTAAGATCTGGGGACTCATAAATCCTACCTGCTTCCTCTGTCCTTCACACATGAATGACCAGCCCAGAAGCCTGTAGCAGCAGGCAGCTCCTTTGCTGGGGCTAGCAAGGTCCCCATGGCCCCTGGGTCTGCCACATAATGCTCATCCTCTGCCATGCCCAAGGAGGGCCTTGCCCCCAGCTGCACCGGCTAAGGCCACAGCACTGCGCTAAGAGCCCACCGGGCTGAAGTCTTTGATCTCTAGCAGTCCAGGGTAGCCCAAATATGAGAATCTCACCAGAAATGGCTATTCGCTTGGGGCCTAGAAATGGGGCTGGAATGGCTAGTCCATTTCCGCTCTGGAAATGGACACAGTGAACTTCACCATATCCTGGCAGCATAGGCGGGACCTACAGCCAGCAGACGGGACCCACTCAGCAGCTGTGTGCCACTCTCACTGGCAGAGGACCAGCACTTTATGTGTGTTTCCTGTGGGGGTCAGAGCAGCCTTTGGGGAGCTCACCCATGGGAAACTGGGTGCTCAGAGGAGACAGACAAGGTGTTAGGAGTAGCTGGGTTTGGAAGTGTGAGATTCCCACAGTGCACTGGGGCGAAGGACTACAAATTAGGGCAAACTGAATTCAAAAACACCTGTCCCTCATTTGGCTTAATGCGAATACCCAATGCACATCATAATTCATTTCCCAGAAGAGCTGGGGCTGGCTTCAAGGCCGAACGTGTCGATCCCTCCAGGGGAGGGAGGGGTGTGCAGTGCAGGTGAGGAGCACCTGCCCGCCTGGAGCCTGTTCCGCACGCGGATGATACACACGTCCGTCCGTGATGAAAATGATGGCTCTCTAGCGTTCTTCCTCTAAAGTGCCAGCTGCCAATCGGATTGAATTAGATTTCACAGGGGTTTTTGCAATACATGGAACTCACCAGCAAATTACTCTTAAAGAGGGAAAATCAATCATTTGAAGCAGAGATAAGCTGAAGGCAGGGCAGCCTGGGATTGATCCTAGCTGTGCAGGTGTGTGTGGAATTCCACAGATAACCTGGGAAGCTGGGGTGGGGGGCAGCAGAGAGGGGGCTGGAGGCGAGGAAGGGGTAGAAGGAAGGCAGAGAGGGAGAAATACAGAAGAGAACAGCAGAAGGGGAAGGAGAAAGAGGAGGGACAGAAGGATAAGGAGTGACGAGAGGGAGAGAATCCTGGTCCCTTTGGGCTGCTCTAGTGAACTGTCGTAGACTGGGTGACTCGTGAACATCAGAAACATTTCCCTCGTTCTGGAAGATGGGAAAGATCAACCTGCTGACAGATTCAGTGCCTGTTGAGAACTGGCTTCCTGGTTCCCAGATGGCCATTCTCACTATGTGTCCCCATGTGACAGACAGAAGGGGCAAAGATCACTCTGGGGTCTCTATAAGGGCCTTGGTCTCATTCATGAGGACTCTGCCTTCACCTAGTCACCTCCCAAAGGCCACCTTCTTGGGGACTTCCATATGTGAGTTTGCAGGGGACATGAGCAGCCCCGCAGAGGGGAAACAGAGGAAGTAAAGAGAAAGGAGAGGCAGAGGGCAGCAGAGAGGCCAGGAGAGAGCGGAGGAACACAGGGGAAGGCCTGGGCTGGAAGGAACGATTTAAAAGACACCGGGTGTTAAAGGACCCAGAGAGAATAGCCCTGTCTGAACTTTCCATTTTGCAGAGCAGGAATTTAAGACAGAGAGAAAAAAGGGCCTTTATCAGTCACACAGGGATCAGTGGCAGCCCCAAGAAAGCCAGTGTCTGACCTCAGACCCAGGCTGTTCCAGGACCCAAACCACAGAGGAGCCCTGGAGGGGTCAGTGGGCTGATTCCCAAAGCAAGGGCGCCTCCCTCTCTCCTGCAGGCCTGAAAGTCTGCCCAGATCCAGTGGAGAATGGGAGACTCTGAGCCACTCGTGGCCAGACAGGCTGGAATGCAGAAGAGAAAGGCAGCAGGGTCGCTACCAACCGACCTAGGCTTCATCGAGTCCCTCGCGTGAACTTAGGGACACAGAGACAGTGACCTCCACAAGGCTTCTTCTGTTGCCCTCTGGCGTCTGACATTGTAGCAGGTAGCCTCCACGCACAGTACACAGCTGCCCCATGGAAGCCGGCAGGCGCCCCCTCGTGGTGCCTCAGGAGGGAAAGGGGCTGAGAAGGGCCACCTGCAGAGGTCCACTTTGGTCTGATTGGGGTTAATTAAGTGAAAGGATAAAGAATACATCTTCAGTGGACTTTGATTTTCCATCGCTCAGTAGCATAGATCAGACCAACAGAAAACAGAAGGAGGGAGGGAGGGAGACCTACAGCCCCGCCTGGGATAGGGTGGCAGGTCCCTTTGCCCCTGGACACGTGGGAGCCTCTGCCATTCTCCACCTGTCCCCCTCATTCCTAGCCAAGGCCTAGGAAGTAGCCCCTCCCCAGGTGTTTCCTCTCAGCCCTTTTTTATATTTTATTTTAAGACAAGGTCTTGCTGATTTGCTTAGGGCCTTGCTAAGTTGCTGAGGCTGGCTTTGAACTTGTTATTCTCCTGCCTTGCCCTCTCGAGATCCTGGGATTACAGGCATGCACCACCCAGCCTGGAGCGCGTATTCTTGACCAAGATTTTGCAATTCACCCACAATAGCCCATCAGGCAGACTTTTTCCTCCCATTTTGCAGATGAAGAACTTGAGGCTCAAGGAAGTAAAATCATGTGTGCAAAATCACAGAACTGAAGGCAGTCTGACTCCAAGGTTTGTGCTTTAACCACCACTGAAGTCCAGGGCCGCACACCCTGGAATCTTAGTCACAGGGGCTCTTCCCAGCAGGCTTGAGTTCTGGACAGTGTTTCTGTGAAGGGCACACTGATTCTGGATGCCCGTCTCTGCACTTCAGTTCCCTAGCCCATTCCTTGCTTGGGCTCACCCCGATACTACCCACAGGCTCCCTGGCTGCTCATGAGGCCCCTGGAACTCCCCATCTTGCTCGCAGCAGCCCCAGCCCCACCACCCCAACATAAAGACAGGTCTGGTCCTAACCTTCCCTAGTCCACCCTGTGTTCACATAACCCTGGTCCTTTCTCTTCTGTTGAAAGAAATAAAGGTCCCCCCAGGGGCACACTGTAGTTCCCTCGGTTGAGTGAGGGTCCCCTCATATTTGAGGTGCAAAGGACGGCACACACAAAGGTCTTGCCTTCAGGGACTCTCCTTTCTTAGGCAAAACACAATTCACATCTTCCCAGAACGTGCTGGAACAAAGGCAGTACCGCTTTATTTCATCCTGGGAGGGGCTTCGCTCTCCCCACTTCACAGATGAAGAAACCGAGGTTCTAGGAGCAGCAGTGAGTTGCCCAAGGTCACACAGCTGGGAAGGGATGGAGCTGGTTCCCCAGCTCTGAATCCTGCTCTCTTTCCTGCATCACACCACTGGGTCACTGGCCCAGGCCCCACACTAAGTGGCAGCAGAGGACAGGGCCAACTGGTATCACCACAGCAGGGTGGTACCTGGGGAAGTAGAGAGCCAGGCAAGGGCAGGCCTTGTGTCCAGCAGCCCTGGAGCGCGGGTCATTCCTTCCGCCCTTTGAGGGACCAGGTTGTCTGCAAAGAGAAACACAGGTGCTCAGAACCTCGGGTGCCAACCTGGGGGGCTCCATTCCATCCACAGTGGGGGATGGTGGGCAGCCAGAATCCACCTCTGGAACCAGGAAAGGCTGAGCCAGTGGTTAGACCATGGAACTACTCCTTGTCCCAGGCTGCCTTGACGTTTAGCAAGCTAAGTTTTGTAGAGGGCCCACCATGTGATAAACTCCGTACAAAGAGCTGGAAAACGCATCTAGTGCGAGTATGCGGCTTGCCTGAGTGCGTGTGTATGTGCATGCGTGCATGTGCCACCTGCTCCCCGCCCTAGTTCAATCCCAGCACCAAAGAAAAGAGGGAAACAACAGTGAGCCTAGGTCTGTTGGGATGGACTGGGACCGGGTCTGCTGGCTCTGGGAGTCACAACGTGCTGGGCCAGGAGGGAAGGAATCATTCTGGGACGGGTCAGCGTCTCCTCTGACCGACCAGGTCAAGGCCAAGGCCTCCCTCTGCCTCCAGAGGCACGAGGCGGGCTAGGGGATGGGGGGAGGCCGCCCCTTCTGGCAGGCAGCTGATAAGGCACTGCCCTCTGCGGGGGGGTGGGAAGACAGCAGCTACCAGTGGCGATGGGGCGGGCCTGCGGGGAACCAGGAGTGATTTTTCGCGTGCGTCCCGCCCGATAAATAAATAAAGCTGAGCCTTGGCGAGGCCTCCCCGCGGGCAGCCTGGCTTCCCGGCCTGCTGCTGCTCGGCTCATGGACCCGCGGCTGCCAATCAGCCTTCTCATCACCTCTCCCAGCTGGAGGAGAATTTAATCCACCAGGCTCCTCTCCACACACACTGGGGCCCCTTTTGATGTCCTCTTTATCTCTCTTTCCAACAAAATTGCCCCTCAACAGCTCCAAGAGCACCTCCTGCCTCCCACCCCAGGACGGCAGCCCCCTAGTGGGACAAGGGCGTGGAGGAGGCCCAGCTAGGAAGAGGAGGAGCAGGATGCACCCTCTGCTGCCAGCGTGGCCTAGCTTCCTGAGCTTGGCTGGGAGCTTGCCCTCCACCCCTGGGTCTTGTTCACCCGTGCATGGAGGAGGGAAGGAACAGTGGCTCTCTCCATGCCCACCAGAAGCATGTTCCCAGAGGGCCTTCCAGGCTGGTGATGAAGAGCTGAGCCTCAGCAGGAGGCTGGGAGGACTGAGTTCAGATCCCTCCTCAGCAGCCCTAGGGCGTGAACAGTCCCCCTCTCTGGCCTCAGTTTTCTTCTCCATAAAAGGGGTGGAGGGATGCGGGTGCCACTGGCCTCTGTGAAGATTCTGGGGTGTGTGGCAGAGTGGGGGGAGAGTGACAGATGGAAGCTGTTGTGATAAGTTACCCAGCCCAGGGCTTGCGTATAAGGGGGTTTGCACCAACTCAGCCATCGTGGATCTCTCTCTCTGACACACCCCTCTCCCAGGGGCTGGCAGTCACAAGTGAAGTTCACGCAAGAAATTGCTCACTGAACAGGTTCTAGAAGGGGTAGTCTGAGCATTTAAGGGGACTAGTCAGAAGGTGACCCTGGGGATCTCGGGACAGCAGCACACCGGGTCCAGACAACTGTTATGTGAGACCTGAGTGAAATTCTAGCCCCTGGAGCAGATCAGGGAAAAAGGAGCAGGCCTACCTCCCAAGACCCACAGCTGTCCTAAGGGGGCCAGGAAGCTGCCTGAGGGCTCTTCCCCTCTGGGGCTTCTGCCTCGCCAAGTGCTTACACCAGGTGCCTAACCGGGGCTTGGCCTGAGCGCACTGCATCCTCTCAGGCGAGTCTTCAGTGCCCTGGATGATCAGGCAGTCCCATCCCCCATGTGATAATATGACCACACCTTGCAGGTGGGTTTTCCTCTCTGCCTCTTCCCTGGTATCCCTCCACCTCAGAGGCTGTCACTCATGAGGCCTCCTGGAGGCTCCTCTCAACAGAGTGCTGGGCCCCACCACAGAGTTTCAGTAGACCTAGGTTTGGCCCCCAAATCTGCATTTCTAACCGGCACCCAGTGGCACCGTTGGGTTCCAGTACCACACATGGAGAGCCACCACTCTGCCCTGGTGCTTCCACCCTCCAGTGAGGTTGGCAGTGAACAACCTGGGGCGGAATCCTCAGGCCTGAGGTGTCCACCTCTCCTCAGCCTGGTTTCCTCTGCCTGGGTGCAGCCTGGGCACAGGGCATTTTGAAGCTCCCCAGGTGATCTCTCTGGGCCTCTGCCCTGCTGGCCTCTTGGCCTCCCCCTATGGTGCTTCTGTGTCCCTCTGACTTCCTGAGGCCTTCCCAGTCCTGGTTGAGCAACGCGGCCCCCTGGGGAGTGCTAGAAAGTGCTAGAAAGCCATCAGGGCCCCACCCCTGGGAGGGTCTGACGCGGGGCTCTGGGCCTCTGCATTTCTTTTTTAGACATATTCACCTCAGAATTGCTCGTGAAGAGAGTGAGGAGACAGCCCCAGGGTGACTCACACATGGCTGCCAAAGTCACCTGTGTGCCCCAGTATATTCATGCTTCAGAGGTTAGAGTAGCTCCTGGCTGCTCCTATAAACAGTGCTCAGATCTTCACCACGTTGCACCTGCAAGATCCACTGCAAGACCCATTCTGTGTTTAAAGCCACTTGCTCCGTCTGGAATCCCTTTTCTATTAATCTAAAAGTAAAAAAAAAAAAAAAAAAAAAAATGGCGTGTTCCTTCGCTCCTAACACCAGTTCAATTCTGGACAGCCTCTCCTATGATTTGGCCCCGTAGTGCTGCTTAACCATCTCATTTGTCCCGGTAACCAATATTGCTGACTGCCAGACAAGTACATTCCAAGCCATGCACCCCCAATACACAGGGGGAGTGCCCACGTCAAACCTGGGAGGCCACCAAGCCTCCCTCTATCCCAACAATCTCTCAAGTTTCCCTACCTGGACCCTTTGCAAACAGTAATATATTCTTTGCTGAGTGCACAGGCCTGGGAGCTGGACCTGGGCCCTTATCCTCCACTTTGCAATCAATTCCTGTGCCACCTTGAGCAACCTCTCTGAACTCAATTTCCACAGGAGGGGCCCTTGGGAAGAGGATCACACAGGGTAGCTCAAGAGTTGCTGAAACCCAATCTCTGAGCATCCACTGTGTGCCAGGGTCTGAGGTGGATTTACACTGCATGAGGCATGGTGTGTGGCCTCACGGGGCTCCTGCCATTCCAGAATAACCACAGAGGGGACTGGATATGTGATAGAAGCACTCTGCAGCCCTTAAGAGAAAATGAGGCAAATCTTTGGTTCTTTAGTATTTGGGAGGTGTATGTACTAGGAATTGAACCTGGGAGGCTTAACCACTGAGCCACATCCCCAGCCTTTTTAATTTTTTTATTTTGAGACAGGGTCTCTCTGAGTTGCTTAGGACCTCATTAATTTGCTGAGGCTGACTTTGAACTTGAGATCCTCCTGCCTCAGCCTCAGTATTCACTGGGATTACAGGCATGCGCCACTGTGTCTGACAATCTTTGGTACTTCTAAAGTGTTTTGAGCAGTGCCTGGCAGGGGATGCACAATACATGTATGATAATGTTGCCACTGTCCCTTGTCAGCAGTGGTACTCCTAGGTACAGTTTGGGAGCAGTCACCAAGATGGAATTTTAATGAAAAACTTGAACCCAGTGTGTACAGTGTGCTACTGTGTCAGGGTGGGGGCGGCATGGATCTCGGTCACTGTCTGCAGATCCATGCCTCTCCCAGTGTGGATTTCCTGGGTATGGTGGTCACACTGGAGAAGGCTCTAGAGGGGCAGGCGGGAGGGAGACACAGAGTGTGTGTTCCTCACACTTCTGAGTTATTGCAAAATTTCCCATGTCCCTGCTTATCATGTCTCTGACATTATTTATGCTAACAAAATAAAAACATGTCAGTATTTGGGGCTGCATCTTGCAGGCTCCTGGGAGCAGGATGGAGGGAGGGGCAGAGATCAGCCTCCTCTGACCTCCACACCCTTCCTGCCCTGTCCCCCACTCCTGGGTCCACCCTTGACCCTACTCTGCTCCTCTCCTCATTGTACCCCTCATCAGGACCGCCAAAGCTGTGGCCCACTGAGGCCATGGGAGGTGGCTCCTGGGGAGCAGGTGTGCTCCTGGGGTGTCTGGCCCCTCACCTTTACCCAAAATTCACCATCTCTCTTCTCTGGTTCCTTCCTCTCTACACCCTCCGGCTCTCTCCGGCTCCTTCTTCCTGTCTCCATGCCCTTGACTGACCGACTCCCCTGACAGAACTTGGTAAGTGAGCCTCACTGGCAGGGCAGGGCTAGGGGTCCTGGTGGGTCCTCGAGGAGGGGCATTTCTTTGTGCACACCCCACATCATCAAGGGGCCAAGGTTCAGGAAAGGCAGAGGTTCTGTGCCACCTGTCCAGATCGGTCACACTCTGTAGCTCTGGTTAGAACCTCCAGGCACCCTGAGCTAGTGAGGCACCCACTACACCCCCAAAGTGATGGACTTGGGACACAGCAGAGCCTGTGTGGGCGTGGCTGTGGCACCTGCGTGGGCGTGGCTGCATTCGCCCAGCCTGAGACGGTGTCCTCCAGGGCTGGCCACTGCATGGGGCACGTGGTGGTGCATTTTGTCACCCAGGCTCTGGGTCACCTCCCTGTCCTGGGTAAGCAAACCAGTGTTCTCCCCGATGGACACATCCCATAGGAGGAGCTGCCAGCTGCCTTGTCCCTCCTGTCCCCTCTTTTTCCAGCCTGTCCTGGCCACTGGATTGCTTCTCCTCCCTCTACTCCCTGTGGCCTCTTCTCTTTTTTCCTCCATTTCCTGGCTGGCCTGTACCTGGCACATCTCTCTCCCCCGAGTTGGGGTCTCAGGGCAGAGAAAGGGAGCAAGAGATGGAACAGGAACCAGAGCACGGGAAGGGACCCTGTGGGTATTTGACAGGAGGGGTCAGAGGAGACTTCCCAGACAGGGCAGGAGGTGGGGTCCAGGAGCTGGGCCAGTGCCACCCAGGGGAGACCAGGGCCTCTGTGAGTGGGGGGGCAGGCACCTGTGCGGCTCACCTGGCCCCGCAGGCCCTCTGCTCCTCCACTCAGGTCCGACCTTGGCCTCCCGTGTCCTCTCTGACTCTGACTAGCTTCTTCTCCATTCTTGCCCCAGGGCCTGAACAGCATGTTCGAGGTGTATCTGGTGGGGAACAACTCCCACCACTTCATCATCTCCCCCACCTCCGTGCAAGGGAAGGCAGACGTCCGCATCCGGGTGGCCGTCCCCCTGGACTACGAGACTGTGGACCGCTATGACTTTGACGTAAGGCACCCTCGCCATCTCCTTGGGCCCAGAGGGGGGTTTCAGGGGAGATGTGGTAGGGGGGTAACACTATCCCTTTAAATCCCACCTCCCGCCTCTCCCTGTCTTCCCTGTGCTCTGACCCCAAGAAGCCCACCGAGAGATGCAGCGGCTGGAATGAGCCGCCTCTTTTCAAGGAGGACAAGCACATGTCTAGGAATTGGGTGGGATTTCATCAGGCCCCACTGCAGCCTCCAGAGCACCCCCAGGAACCTCCATGGCCCACCCCCTCCCTGTCCAGCCTCCTGCCTCTCCCCCAGAGCAGAATCAGTGGCCACCCCCGACCCTGTGGACAGTGATGGAGGGACTCGCAGCAGCACACAGCTAGGGTGGGCAGTGACTAGCCAGTGATCTGAGCGGGTACCAGCCAAGGAATTGGGGGACTTACAGTGAGGGGTGGGAGGGACAGGAGTCCCAAGAACGTGTGGGAACTTACCCGGCCCTTGCTCCACCCCCCAGCTCTTTGCCAATGAGAGCGTGCCCGACCACGTGGGCTACGCCAAGGTGAAGATCACCCTTATCAACGAGAATGACAACCGGCCCGTCTTCAGCCAGCCACTGTACAACGTCAGCCTGTATGAGAACGTCACCGTGGGGACCTCTGTGCTGACAGTCCTGGTGAGTCTCCTGCAGGGCTTCTGAGTTCTTGGGACAGACCATGGGAGGCAGCCAGAGGTATTCCCAAGGACCCTGGGCACTCAAGGAAGGAGGTGCTCCCAGCCGCCCAGAGACTGTGTATGTGTATGGAGGTGTCTGGATTCTCCACAATGGGGCTGCCTTGGCCAGGGCTGCAGCAAGGGAAAGGGCCAGCCTGGAGGAGCCAGAGATTGGGCCAAGGACACTTTAGCATCTTTGCTTTTCCCTGAAAGAGACTAATTCTGGGTGGCTAGGAAGCTTGGAAGCCCCCTCTAATGGGTGGAGCAGGTGCCAGCCATCTCTGAGGAGGGCAGCCTCCCTATCCGAGTACAATGGGGTCCTTAAAAGTACCTGGGCATCTCCAGTTGCCCTTGTCTGGGACTAGCCCTTTGATAAGGGGCACCTCTCAGTGTCATTTATATCTGTTAATACTCTTGGTTGCAAGGTGCAGAAACTCTTAAGTGTTCAAGCAAAAAAAAGAAAAGATTGGCTCAAAGAACTTGAAGGTATAAGTGATTTCAGGCATGGCTGCATGCAGGCACTCAATTGAGCAGAAGCCTGTCTTCAGTGCTAGGCTTTGCTTTTTGTATTGGCTGAGTTGGGCACCAGTGCTTCCAGGTTTAGCTCTTACTGGTTTATCAATCCTAGCGGAGAGAAACTTCTTTTTCAGTAATTCCAGCCCGAATCCCAGAATTGATTCTTAGCTTGTTGGGCCTTTTTGGCAAAAATCCTCACAATTCTGATATGCCAGGGATGAGTCATACTCCCCATAGTGGAGCTAGAAATTGGGGTTCCTGATGATATAGGCTGAAAATGGAGAAGGGGTATCTATTATTAAAAGAAATGGGATTGGATGCTGAATACGTCAAAGAGGTAGATATTGTGACTCAAGCTCAGGGTCTTGCCCACAGTAGGTGCTCAATAAATGTTAAGGCGCTTACCTCACTGCAGCTCCCTTCCCGTCTACCTGATGCCCTCCACAGTCCTTGCTGCCGTTTTTTGCTCTAAGCTGACATTGCCAGCCGTACCACGCCCCACAATCTGAAGTGTGTTTACTCTGCAGACAGATGGTATGAAACCGTACTGAGCCCCGGGCCCTTCCCATCTGACAGTTATTAATATTCCAAGCAGATGTCTAGCTAGTCAGGCGTCAGAGGTCAACAGTGTGTCTGCCATAGCTGTTCTTCCCACCCCTGCTTCCTCAGCCCGCGGCTCCCTCAGCTTCCACCAGTGCACTCCAGCAGAACGTCACCTGTGCCCGAGGCCCCTGGACCCTCCTCTGGCCTTTGAGGATGGCCTGAGAGCCAGTGCCAGAGGCTCCAGCCTCTTGGACCCAAAAGGGAGAGTCTGTGGCCTCCTGTCCACCTTCCAGTGTCAGGGGGAAGGGCACCATGCTGCCTGTTTGTGCTCGGAGGGCCTGGCCAGGGCCTCCTCCCTGTAGGTCCGGGACCTGTGGCCAAGTATTGTGGTGTGGGATCCAGGCTTGGAGCACATCCGGGATTCCTTCCTGGAGTTGTTTCTGGCGATGGCGTCATTGTTTTGGGGTCCAGGCTCCAGGGCCTGGGAAGGGCTGGGGGAACCTACAGAACAGAAGGCTCATGCCTTGGCTGGTGGCACCAAAAACAGGTGTGTTGGGCCCAGTCCTGGCCCCGGGGGGCGGCTCTGGGGGACGTGAGCAGGGCCCCTCACACCTGATTTTATCCAGCGCTGGAGCAGATCCTGAGCCGGCTGCAGACTCGGGTGGCCCTCTGGGCATTCGGTCCCCTCCGTGTCTAGCAGGTGAGCTCACCTCCTTCTGCTGCTGAGGGGCTCTGTACGGGGCCGCAGATGGTGCCAGCCTCTGGTTCCCAGCTTCCTTCATGCAAACCTTGCATGCCTTTTTTTGTTCCCTAACCCCAAAGGTTTTGAGACTGTGACAATATGAGGGGGCCATTTTATCTGCTGATAAGCTCTGGCAGTAGGACTCTGGGCCCTGGTCCCTCACCTTTGCTGCATACTGATTGATGCATATCACACTAAGAGCCTTCATTTCCTCATCTGTAAAATGGGCATGATGTGGCTGTAGAGAGGATAGGAAGGCGTCCGTGGGTGATTCTCCTCCCACTGTCACCTCCCAACCTCCCGAGGAGCTTCCAGAGCTCCTAGCAGGTAGCAAATTTCCTGGCCGCCTCCCCACCATCCACTCTGCTTAGACGGGGTCAACCTGATATCCCCACCTCCTTTGCTACAAGAAGGGCCAAGGCTGTCTCTGCCTGCACCGGGACTGCGAAATTCCTTCTCCCTGACCTTTTCTTCATGTTATTTAAATGTTTCATGGGCAGTTGTGTCTGGAAAAAAATTATGAAGAAAAGGAAGATATATTAATTTGCACCAATGGCTGGAGCAGAGCCTGATGCAAGGGTTCTCCCCAGCCCCCTTGGCATGGCCCTGTCTCTGGGGCTGGTCGCCTGTGCTGGGGGAGGTGGTGGTTTGACAACGGCATAGGAAGGCTGGCTGTCACCACCAGCCTAGGCATCTCAGCAGGGTGGAGAAGCTGCATCTCCCTGCTCCCTGGACCTCCCCAGCCCAGATTCCAAGATCTCTGAAGCCCCTAGTTATAACAAGATGTGATTCTACCGGGGGAGGGGAAAGAGTAGAAACCTCAAGTTCAAAGACTTGACCTTGAGCCCACCTCTGTTCCTGGGAGACTGAAGCAGTCCTGAAGGAGCTGCTTCCCTTCTTGGCACCTCACATGAACAGCAAGGAAGGTGGACTAGAATGTACCCATGGTTCCTCATACTTGGTGCTGGGACACTGTGCTCCAGGTAGGGGATGGCAGGATGACCTCAGGACATTTCCATCTGCTGTGCTGCTGCTATTCTTGCAAGAGCAACACTGCTAATAGGTGCCGCTGCACCTTTTGTACCATCTCCATCCTATTGAGTAGATGCCGACATTCTTACTTACAGATGAGGAGACTGAGGCCCAGGGAATTTAAGTGCCTTGTTCAGGTCCCAAGGCTCGGAAGTGGCTGAACTGGAAATGTCAGCGGTCACCAGACCTCTTGGCTGAGCCTCCCCAGAGCACCAGCCCTGAGCAGGGACACCACCCTTGGATTCCTGGCCCTGCCCTGGGCAGCACATGACCTGGACAAGTCACTTAGCTTCTGAGGCCCCAGCAAGATGACTGAGCCAAGTGACGCCTCAGAGTCTCCTGGCTCCACAGGGATCACCTTCTGGGTCTCTCTGCCCAGGAGGAGAAGGGAGCTGCTCTTGTTGTTTAGTTTCACCCTGGGCAACACGAATATGCCTCCCAGACTGCACAGGTTCTCCCTCCCACCCACAGGCCTTTAGAGTCCCTCGTGTCCCACCCTTTCTTCTCCTGGCCCCCATCTGAAAGTTTGGGAAAGATTCCCACGGCCCTCACTGTGGCCTTCCCCTCCCGGCTCCTGGAGCTAGCTGGCTTCCCTCCTGGCCCTGCCCAGCCTCCCTCGCCTGTCTGTGCAGCAGAGATCCCGGCTGCTCAGTGCAGGCCCTGTCGCTCTTTGTCCCCTTCTGTCCCTCCACCCTTACAGACAGTGGATACATTAACACTAGAAGGAGAGAGTGGTTGATGTCATTGCCCCAGGCTGGCCCCAGTCCACACCATCTTCAGTCCTGCTCAGTCATGCTCACAGGGTGGACTCCACACCAGCAAACCTCTTCGGTCAACTGACAGGCCACAGGCCCTCGCTCCCAGCATGGTGACTGGGGGCACCTCCAGCACACGGGCTCTGGCAGCACCCACTACCACCATGCTGCCCAGTCCACACAGTCGAACTTAGACCCCCAGCCAAGTTGTCTAGGAGCGCCGGTTCCCTGGGGCAGCGTCAGGGGCTGCTCCCCAGAGCTCGCACAGATCCTCCCAGTCGTGCTGGCCCATAGCAGAAGGGCATGTAGCTCTGCCACATCATGAAGACCTCGTGGCGGCATCAGCCACTGCGGGGAGCAAGGCTTTGCAACCAGAGAGACATGGGTTCAAATCCTGGCTCTTGCTTGCCATCTCTGAGACCCTGTGTAGGTGCTTAGCTGCTTCCTGACCCCCAGTCTCCCGAGCTTGCTGTGGGAATGACGCTAACAATAATAATACACCATGATTAGGAGAGATGGGGCATTTAAAGCACTTAGTGTATTATAAGGCTCTAGATAAATGACAGATGCGATTGTTGGTACTATTATTATTATTATTGTGATTCTTATCCAAGAAGGTTTGTTCCACTTTATTCAGGGGTCCATGCAGATCACAGTGTACTGGCTCTGAAATCCTGGGTCTCTGGGTTTCGAGACACGCTGCCTTCTGCTCTGACTTCCCCAGACTGGATGCTCTCACTTAGACGTTGGCCGAGTTCTAGTCTGTGCCCCATCTGAGAGTCCAACACATGGGCTCTGGCCTCAAGGAGCAGAACCCAGAGAAGGATTCACAGGAGACCCAAGACTCACCAGAGCGAGGGGGACAATAAATGCTGCTCTGTGTGGCACCTGTGCAATTGCCCAGGAACCTGGACTTAGGGGAACCTTAACCTTGATTTCAGGTTCTGCTCGCTGTCTGAAATTCTTAATCTTTCTGAGCAAGGGTCGCATACTGTTCCTGTTGCCCTGAGCTTAGCAGATTATGTGGCTGGTGTTGCTATGGGCGTTTTGTAATTCTCTGCTCAAAAGTCCGTGGATCTCCGTGGCTTTCCTCCATTTCTGCATTCATCTACAGACACTGGCTAAATACCTCGTGCCCTCTCTGAGGTGTTGGGCCCTCTGTTCTCAGGAATCTTGCTTCTGTTCCTAATGCTGTATAAGAAATCACCCCAAATTTAGCAGCACTAAGTCCCAGCTGTTTTACCATGTTCATGGATTTGGTGGGTCAGGAATATGGAAAGGTATATGGGAGGCCTTCTCTGTTCCCCCAGTTCTGGGGTGACTCCCTCAGCTGGAGGCTGGACTGGCAGGGCCTGGAGGATCCATTTCAACGGTGGCCTCTCCCTCTCGGTGCCTGGGCTATTCAGGATGAAGGACAGGCTGAGCCAGACTGTTCCCTGAGCACCTTTGTGTGGCTTCTCCATGTGGCTGGGGCATCTTCCAGCATGGGGTTCTGGGTAGGGACATCCCAGAGGAGGGCTCTGGAGAATAAGCAATCCAAGAGAATCAGGCAGAAGCTGCTGGCCATGTTCTGTCCTCCCTGGGAGTCAACATTCTGCTCTGTCCAAGGATAGGGTTGACTCACTGCTGAGTGCCCCTCTAGGTCAGGCGGGCGTTAGGGATGCAGGCCCCAGCCCAGGAACCAAAGCCAGGGGAGAGAGGCAAAGTGACCACCAGATTCCTGGATGCTTTGGGTCTCCTGGGCCTCTTCAGGGTATATGATTCCAAGGTCAAGGTTGAAATTTGCCTAGCCTTCAGCCTAGCTCTGTGGGCAGGTGTGCAGGAGGGTCTTGGCTTCCCTGAAGGCTGCTAGGAAGGACTAGGGACCGTGGGGCCTTCCTGCACTCTGTGAGCCATGTCTCCTTGGACTGTGTGTCCCTTTCCCCTCACACAGCAGGACTTAGCACTATTGTACATCCAGAGCCTGGAATGACAGTGGTATACAAGACAGGCAGACCAGACAGATGGCAAAGCATGTCACAGGGGGATAAGTGCCACGGGAGAAACTGGAGCTGGGTAGGGGTGAGCGGTGCCAGAGCTGGGGCAGCTGCGACTTGACATCAGGTGTTCAGGCTGGTGTCCCAAGGAAAGCAGTGTGAAAAAGGGCCCGGATGGAAAGGTGCGTGGGTGGGATCCAGGTTGAGAACTTGGGTTGAAAATCTGGGAAAGAGCTGCCTCAGGTGAAGGGCGTGGCAGAGGGTGGCAGAGAGCAGGAGGGCGTGAGTCCCCTGGAGGGGCGTCTAGTGGACCACGTGGCTGCTCCTTGGAGAAGAAACCAGGGAGACGGAGAGGGAGATGGAGGGCGCCAGGGGGGTAGCTGGGTGACGGGCCTCAGCTCCTGTGTGTAAGAAGCCAGGTGAGAGATGATGGGTCCTGTCATGCAGGTGGGATGAGGAGGAAGAGTCAAGACCCTCCCTCCTGCCCCCTCCCAACCCACACTGGGGTCTGGGCTCAGGCCAGGGCAATGGCTTTACCACTTCCCTCCCCAAGCCAGCAGAGCATATCCATCTTAATCTCCACCTGACTGACCAGGTGGGCCCTGCACCTTCTCCAGCTTAAGATGGGAAGGGCTGGCTGTGGGCCCACCACCCCGAGCTGGGTTCCTGCCTCAGCTTCTCCCTGAAGACAGGCCTTGGGCAGGTTTCTGGGTGTCTGGGTTTCTGTGGGAGCAAGACTCCTGTCTCAGCAGTGGCATGAGATGATGTACATCAGGGTCACGGTTGGGGCCTGCAAACACCAGGAGGCCCCCAAATGATGCAGGAGCTTCTGTGGGCCAGGCGTCCAGAGTTATCTGTGGCCTCCTGGAACAGCAGCCTCACCTGTGCTCCATCATATGGGTTCGACTTGATTCTACCATTGTATAGAGCTGGTGACAAATTGCCAGTGTGAGTTATTAGCAAGTCTGAGAGATGACAACAGCCCGATGGGCAGGCCCCATCTGGACACTTTGGCAGAACCCTAAGAGGACGGGCAGGTCCCTGGTGCCTTAGAAGCCATGCTCCCCACAGGACAGGGCCTCCTCATTCCTCCCTTTAGATGGAATTCCCACCCCCAACCTGGCATTCTGTCCCCACCCCCTCCAGACACCGTCCACCATTGGCATCTTAATTGATCTCATTGTTCTCAAACCCCTTGAGACCTGAGACTCCAGCTGTGCTTAAACAGAACAAAATCTCTTCCAATTTCCCCACCGTTTAAAAGAAAATTGAATTCTTTATCTGCAGCCTGGGGAGGGGAAAGGAAGGAGAGAGAGAGAGAGAGAGAGAGAGAGAGAGAGAGAGAGAGAGACAAATAGTAAATAGTAGGTCACCCAGCCTGGCTCCCAAGCTGGCTTGGAAGGCCTTTGTAGCTTTAGCGTCCCCTATTTCTGGGGTACCTCTTTAATCCCACTCTTGGTTTGTCTCCAGTCAGAGGGGCTGGGGTGCAGGGTTGCGGAGCAGGGAGGAGGTTGGAGGCCCGGCAGGCCGACAGTGATCGACAGGTCCAGAGTTCCTGTGTCTGTCAGGCCTCAGTGCTCTGGCCTGTGTTTATCTTCGTAATCTAAATATCAATCCGTAAAACTGAAATGGAATGGAATAAAAGGTAGGTGCTAAGAAGACAACTTCTCCCACTGCCGGAGCCTCAGAAAGGAACCTGGGCAGGGCCAAGCAAGGCTCCAGGCCTGAGCCAGGACATCAGGTTGGGGATCCCTGACTCTGCCTCCAGAGTGGGTTGTCTCGGACCTTGTGTAAGGTCTGACTCTTTTCCACGAACTGGCCGTTCAACTCACTGATCTTTTTGGCAGATCGATCAGAAGCCTGTTGCTGTGGGTTCTTGACACACTCCTCAGCCTCCATCTCCGGTGCCTCCAGAATCCGCCAACCTTGATGAGGGGAAGCTCTTCTGCTGCTTCTCTGCCCTTTGCCAAAGCAGGAGGACATTTGTTTACCTCAGGCCAGGTGTTGGAGACTTAGTGGAAGGGGTCAGGGTGATGGGCATTCACATCTCTTCTGTGCCCATTTTATGGAAGAAACTGAGGCCAGGGAGTTAAGCAGGCTACCCAAGGTCAGCCAGCTACTGGGTGTCCAAGCCAAGGTTCAGACCCAGATCTAGCACCATAGGAGGCTGAGGTTGGAGGATCATGAGTTCAAAGCCAGTCTCAGCACCTTAGAGGGGCCCTAAGCAACTCAGCAAGACCCTGTCTCTAAATAAAACAGAAAAAAAGGGCTGAGAGAGCTGGGGTTGTGGCTCAGTGGTAGAGCTGGGGTTGTGAACCCAGTGGCAAGGCACTGGGTTCGATTCTCGGCACCACATAACCAAATGAATAAATGAAAAAATTAAGGTATAAAAAATGTAAAAAAAATACAATTTAAAAAAAAAGGAGGGGCTGAGTATGTATCTCAGAGGTTAAGCACCTCTGGGTTCAATCCCTGGTACCAAAGTAAAAATCTTGAATCTATCCATGCCCTTGGCTTCTCCCCCACCCCCCCCAGGCCAGTCACTGTGAGGAGCCCACCTGAAGTTGGGCTCCAGCCTCTCGTTGGAATCTGCTGTCATCAGAGTCCAGGAAGAGCAGGCCTTCTGGGCAGCAGCTGCTCACTCGCTGGGTGACCTTGAGCAAGTCCCTGACTCCAGGGCCCTCAGTGTCCTCATCTGGAAAATGAAGGGATTGTGCTGGACAGTCTCCAAGTCCCCCTGTGCTAACACCATGTGACTGTCTGTCCCCAGACAGTCCCCTCCCATGTTGAGAGTCAGTGTCTCCCTGTATAGTGTGCCTGTCAGAAGTCACCCTTCCGTAGGTTAACCACTGATTGTTCCTGCTCAGGCAATTGCTCAGAGGACACCAGAGCGAAGAAAATGGACCCCCTGGGCAAGGCGACAATGGGTAGCTGTATATGGCCAGAGCCAGAGCGAGTTCATCACAGGGCCTGTTCAGAGGCCACCTGTGCCGGGTGCAGGGAGGTTATCAGCTGGGACTGAGGTGACACAGGGTGAAGGGCAAGGAACAGCCACTGGGCTGCATCCTGAGGGCATCCAGAGAGCAATGAAGAAGGCGGGGAGTCAGGTGGGGCCCCCCAGAGGTGTTCCAGGAAGGGAGCTGGGCCTGCGGATTTGGGTGGCCTGATGTCATAGGAGGGATGGGAGCTGAGGTCCTGCCAGAGGATCTCTGGAGTCACTCAGAGTTTCATATGCTGGCTTGTTTTCAAACTTTTTTTTTTAACACGATCCATAATAAAAACTACATTTAACTTTATGACCCTCAGGACGGACACACACACACACACAACTAGAGCAAAACAATCCTTCCTTCCGATGTTCAATAATACACCCTTTATGGCTTCCACCATCCCCGTGGTGTGGTCTTCATAGTCCAAAATGAGTGCTGGAGCCCCAACCACCACACCCATATTTCAAACCACAGGATAGAGGTGAAGAAGGGCACTTCGCGTCCCTCTTAAAGAGACTTCCTGGAAAGGCCTTATGAATGTCTGTTTTCATCTCATTGGCCAGAACCATGTGACTGTACCTAGCTGCAAAGAAATGTGGATGATTTGGGGGGCGGGGCAGGTGGCCTGTGTACCTCTAAAAAATCATTCTATTAACTTTAAAGTAGGGTTGAGGAATACAAATATTTAGTCTGTGTGCCTCAGTTTCCTCTTGTGGAAAATGGTGGTGTTGATAGTTCCTTATGGATTTGTTATGGAAATTCGGTGAAATAGCATGTGTAAAGTGCTTAGCACAGTGCCTGCCAGAATAAGTGCCAAACACAGGATAGGCGCTAATTGGCAGTGCCGGGCCGAGCTGATTCCCGCATGTGTGTGTCATTGCATAGAATCCCAGTGAGGACCTGGTGAGGTTGAAACTAGCTCCCCATTTCCTAGATGAGAGAGATCACTGAGATTCAGAGAAGCTAGCGTGTGCCTGACGGGCTCTTGGGTTGAAGGGAGGGAGCAGAGACATGAACCCTTGTCTCCAGGACGCCAAGATCCTTTCCTTCAGGGAGACTGAGGCCCTCCCTCAGAACTTGGCAAAACCATGGGGCCATGAGATGACGGTGTCATCTCGTGTGTGAGGGACATGAACCTCATCCTGATTAGCTAACCTCCCAGCCAAGCTCATTCTGCCTGCCCTGACACCTGAGGGGGCACCTCACCCACCTGCCTCCCAGAGGGGGAGCCAGACCCGGACAAAAGAGCTCTGTAGTCTCCCACTGTGACAAGACCTGCGCACCTAGAGTCAGAAGGTTGAGGTCTTTGGCCTGCTGGATGACCTGGGACCCTTCTCTCTGCAAGCCTGGGTCTCCTCATCTGCAAAATGAGAGTGCCTCGGAGCCCCCTCTGCCTTCTGGGGTCATTTTTAGAATATGAGGCCAGGGTGGGAAACAGGGTCTGTGCAGATGAAGCGCGTGCTCTCTGGGTGGGCTGCTCTGGTCTGCCAGGACGTTATGGTGGAGGAGGAAGAGAACCTGCGAGGAGGGGACCCCCGCGGGATGTGGGGATGAGGGACGGCAGGGCTGATCCTTGGGCCCTGTACTCCCAGTAGCATCCCATCATGGCCCAGGCGAGTGAGGGGCTGGGCCGCCACCTTCCGCTGGTCTTAGAGATCATGAGTGATTTATTCTTCCTGCGACGGACTTTGACCTTAATTTCGTCTGTCATGTGGGGCTGTAAAATCCATGTGGGACCCTTGGGTGGAGTGATGGAGATGTCAGGCAGGCAATCGTGTGGGTATTTAATCTATCAGATGGGTGGCTTGCCATTTAGGGGACAACAAGAGAATGTGGAATCAATATGGTTCATTAACGAGCAGCACGTGCGGACCCAATCAGTGCCTGCCAGTGACAGCAGGCATGGGGTGTGCCACCCAGGCACAGAGTCACCTTGGAGTGAAGACGTGTCCCTGGAGCATGGGCGAGGCCCAGGTACCTCTCTCTACCTTCCCACTAGACCAGGAGCTGCCTGTCCTCTGTATAACCTACAGGAGGGGGAGCGGAGGGAGGGGGCCAGGCAGTGGGGACTTTGGAGGGCTGCAGTGGTGGCGGAAGCATCCCCAGCCCTGGTGTGGCTGCTCCCCCAGGGGGCTGATTGGACTGTCTTTTCCCTTCTGTCCCATCTCCAGGACCCACAAGTCCCCACTTAAGGGAGCCTTAGGCACTTGTCTATCTCCACATCTCTCTGGAACCCTCTTCTTCCCCTCCTCTACCACATAATCCCAGCTTGATAACTGGCTCCAGAGAGCCCCTACGTCCTGATTGTGAATGTCGTCCACACCCCCAGCCAGCCACCCTCCCTCCTCCCACATCCCCAGGAAAATGGCTTTCTGGATCACAGCTCGCATTGTTTGGTGATCGGATGTGATTTTTTTTTTTTTTTAAAGTCACTCATTTGAGTTTTCCTCAAACCCAGCTGCATGTGTGTGTGGGAGTGACAGACTAGGATACAGCTCTCAGCTCTGCGGACACTGCCCGTGGGACCCACACACAGCTCCGGGCTACGTTAGGATAGCAAGCTACTGAAGTGAGCCCTGATCCAGCGTGAGGCTATCTGAGTTCTGGCTCCTCAAGAAGCAGAGCCTGAGACGAGGGTTCGAGGGCAGGCAGCTTGTTCCGAGGTGATCCCAGGAAGTGCAGGGATCAGAGCTGAAGTGTCGTGAGGAACGCTGGGAGCTGGTGGGTGGAGGCTGTTCTCTGTCCCAGCTCAGGGGGCCAGGAGTCTGGGGTACGGATCCATGGGGCCCCCACTGAGCAAGGGCAGCTTCAGGGACGTGGGCTCCCCCATTCCAGCTGCTTCCTGGAGACAAAAGCCCATAAGCAGAGAGGCCCAGGGCTCCCCAGGAAGGCAGTCCCTTCTGGACATGAGCCCTGAGCCTGGGTGTGGCTCCAACGGCAGGCAGGCAGGCAGGCACGTGAAGAGATGTCTCCTGAAGAGGAGGCAGGAGCGCCTCGCCTGGGCGTCCCCCTCTGTCCAGGGGCAGGGAGCGCACCTCCTCTCAGGGATGATGCTCTCACACCAGGGCGCTCAGCACAAGCACTCAGTTCCTGGCAGCCATGCGGCCATGTCGTCCATGGTGGTGCTGGGAGAAGCGTGGGTGGAAGGCCTGCCCCTCGGCTAGGCTGCTGCTCCCTGCCTGGGGCCACTGAGGCTCACTGCACAGCTCCCTACATGGCCAGAGAGTCCAGTCTGGGCTCTGCCCTCACCCAGGGGAGCTTGGCTGGGTTGGCAGTTTTTTGGTTTTTTTTTAATATTTTTTTAGTTGTGGATGGACACAATGTCTTTATTTTATTGCTTTGTATGTGGTGCTGAGGATCGAACCCAGGGCCTCACGCATGCGAGGCAAGCGCTCTATCGCTGAGCCACAGCCCCAGCCCCTGGGTTGGCAGTTTTGCCTGGTCTCTAGGGAAGGGCCTGTCCAGGCAGCCCTCGCTGTAGGCTCCTGGGGGCCGGGCTGGCCACCAGCTCTGCCTGGACAGCCCTGAAGCCTGACTGTGCCACCAGATGGAGACTGGGATGAGTTGCTGGCCCTCTGTGGACCTCCTTTTACTCACCTGCACGATGGACTAATAACGCCACTTCTTCGAGCTTGAGAGGCCTAAGTGAGCTCAGCCTGGCTCAAGGCTCCTGATGGGCGCTGGAACTTGTTACCCCCGTCCCCAGTCACACCTGCCTGGGTATCATCAGACACTGCAACATGTGACCACCAATTTGTGCCTTAAAACAATAGAAATGCACTCTTCATGTGCTCTGGAGGTCCAAGACCTGACGTCTAGGTGGGCGGTGCTGTGCTCCCTACAGAGGCTCCATCCTGCCCTGCCTCCTCCAGCTTCTGAAAGCTCTGGAGTTCCCTGGCTTCTGGCTGCAGACCCCCATCTCTTCATCTGTGTTCCCGTGGCCTCTCCTCTGTGTCTCTCCTCTGAGTGTGCCTTAAAAGGACCTGTGTCAGTGGATTTAGGGCCCTGCCAGATAACCCAGGATGACCTCCTCTCGAAATCCTTAGCTCAGTTACATCTGTAAAGACCCACGTTCCAAATAAGGTCACACACACAGGTCCCAGGGGTGAGGACCTGGACACATTTTTAGGGGTGACTGTTCAACCTGTTTATCACCCTGGCAGATGTCTTGAGTCGTAGCAGGACGTGTGGATGGGATCTTGTACCTTATATGCAAGAACCTGCCACATGCACTTAGCAACTCTTCCAACATGGGCTTTGGTATTTCCCCTTCTCGTCCCAGCCCCACTCTGCACTGTCTGCCCTGGAACCACAGCCTCCCTGGCCTGGTGCGCCTGTCTCACCCTCAGAGCTGAGGCCCTCCTGCTGGCTGAGCCTCCCCCTTTGCCTGCTCCAGGAAGCGCAGTTGACTCCAGGTCCCCGTCTTCTCAGGCCCTCAAGCTCTCCTGTCCCTTCTGTCACTTCCTGTTCTTCAGCCCTCAACTTCTGGCCACGCCGGTTTTTCTCTTGCCCTGTGGAGACTGTCTCCCCAGTGGTGCGGGAGCTCTTTGGAGGCCAAGGCTGACTTTGGCACTTCCCGGCTTTCTTACTTGGCCTGTGTGTAGTTGATGCTCAAAAAATACCAGAGTCATCTCATCTGTAAGCAAGCGTCTGGGCTACAGAGCATCTGGCCCAGCAGGACCAGAACCACAGTCTCCCAAGGCAGAGCTAGAGAGAGTCCATTTCTCATACAGTTAGGGAAACCGAGGCACAGGGACAGAGAGTGACTTCTCCAAGCCACATGGCCAGCTAGGACAGGGCAGGTATTCTGATATTCAATCCAGCCCTGCATCAGACCCATGTCTGAGCCATTCTGGCTCTGCCTCTTCAGTTTAGTGACTTCAGCAAGTTCCTGAAACTCCCTGGCTTTAGTTCCTCATCTGAAAAATGACCCAACAATGTAGAGTCTCTAAGAGAAGAAAAATAACCACACACTAAAGTATGTCTGACACTTACGTCCTCAGCAATTTGTTAAATAAAACCAACAACCACCAAGGTTGTTTTCAAAAGTGAATGAAACACCTTATGTAAACCAACTACCTTCATGTCTGGCTCATAGCAGAATCTCAGGACCACGGTGCAACTTCAGGAATGTTGCTTAACCTCTCGGAGTCTCTTTGCCTCATCCATAAAGTGAGGATGGTATTAGTTCCTGTCTCAGAGAGTAGGAGTGGAGATTAAGTATGTCAATACATATACATTTCTTAGAATAATGCCTGGAACTCAGGAAGAACTAAATAGGGTGAGTTACTGTTACCATTTTGTAGCCATTATCCAGCTGAGGTTTTTCCTCTGAGAAAAATATGACTCTTCTCTTGCTGGTTAGTTTAAAGATTAAGGACGAGTGGTTAAGGACAAGCACCTCACCCAGTGCCAGGCAGGCCCATGGACAGCCAGTGCTCAGCAAGAAAGTGGCCATAGTTACACCCCATGCCTCCCCCAGGCAGCTCCCGGTACGGGGCCCTGGGGACCCTCAGGTGTGCTGCTCCACTCCACCTGACCGCCTTTACAGAGTGTGATTGCATCCCCATGATGACTGCTTTGAGCACAGAGCTGCGGGCCAGAGCAATTTGTTCCCCATCAATTTTTATTTCCAGGTTTTAAAATAAAGCAAAAGGAAATAAAAAGGGGGTACAGGAGCTTGAGAACAACCTGGAGACCCTTCCCCCTGCAAGCACCTGGCAGCCCCCTCCCCCACTGCGGGACTGACATGTGCCCACATGACACTGGGCCAGCCGCTGGAGCACCATCCTGTAGGGCCACACGCCACTTCCCCTTCACCTTGACCTGGCCACGGCCGCCACAGCTCAGAAGGTGGGAGCCCAGGCTCAGCAGGAGCATATTTGAAGAGGGCTGGAGAAAGAACACACTTAGAATTTGAGGAAGGAATCATAAAGCTCAGACAGCGTTTCCCAAGTGCCAGGCATGGGCCTAAAGTACCTCTCATGCAGCACTTCCTTAACCACCCCAGCCCCATCAGGTGGCTACTGCTGTTATCCCCACCCTACAGAAAAGGAAACCTAGGGTCAGAGTGGATGTTCCTCCTCTCCCTTTGATCTTCTTCTCCCTCCTTTCTTCTCCTCTTCTTCTCTTGATCTCTTTCTCTTTCCTCCCCTTCTTCTTCTTCCTCTCCCAGAGAGAGAATGAGAGAAGGGGCTGGGGACAAGATATACCCTTCCAGGCCATGCCCCAGTGACCAGTTTCCCCTAGTTGAGCCTCACCCTCCACAGTTTTCACCATTTGAAAGTTCATTCAATTATGGCCCCCTCCGTGGATTAATCCACTAAAGAGATCAAGCCTTCATGATCCAGTTTCATCCCCAAAGTTCCACCTCTGAACCCACCCAAGCGGGAGCCAATCCTTCCATCTATGAGCTTCCGGAGCATTCCAGACCAAACCATGGCACCTCCTGTCTTTCTCTCCTCCATCCTCGCCACTGATGTTCTTCTTCCTGAGAAGCCTGTGTGCTTAGGAATTGAGACTCCTGACTTTCACCATTGAAAAACCATCACCTCTATTCATCACTCCCAAGTCACCATGTAGGAATGGGGAGCCCTGGGGAGCAAAGCAAGCTAGGTCTTGACCTTGGAAATCAAATAGCCAAGGGGAAAAGAGTGGCCGGACAGCACTGGCCTCCACGCCTGCCGGAACCATGACCCCTCCCCACCACGGAATCCACCAGCCAGACCTGTGGGCTCTAGATTCCGGCCTCCCTGGAGTCCAGCTGCTTCCAGCCCCTCCCCACCTCTGCCATTCGTGCAGCTTGCTAAGGCGACGGGAGAGACAAGACCCATCTTGGCCTTGGAGGAGCCTGAGGACTGAGGGGCAAGACCAGGGCACAGGACAAGGAAGAAAGCTGGGCGAGGCTGGCTGCTGGCCAGCAGGACTAGGGCTGGCAGATGACTCGGGTGGCTGGGCAGCAGCGCACAGGCCCTGGCCCAGTGCTGACCCAAGTCCAGAGTGGGGACAACTGCAGTAGTATCTTTGCAACTCTGTGCTTAGCCACAAATCCTTTCTGAGGCCCTTTGTGCCTGGTCTTGCTCTGCTCGCTGTAGGGGAAAGTGCATTGATCACCCACAAGGAGCAGAGAATCCAGCAGGGACAGAGATGCTTTAGAACAAGTTCCACCTGCAATCAGTTGTTAGCAGCTGCCAGGAAGACTGGACTCAGAGATCCGGAGAACTTGGGTGCACTCAGTGCTGTGATCGATTAGTCATGTCTGCCATGGGCACTGTGGATGCCGTGCTGGCTGGTCCTCCTGGGTCTCCAGTGGAGCAAAATGCAGGGAAGGCCTCTTTGCTTGTTCTCTGCAGCTGCCACCGCCAGTGGGGTCCCACCCTTTTCTAACTAACTCCCACTTGGCTTCTGCACCCCACTATGTGCTCCGAGCTCTCAATCCAGACTTCTCAGCAACACCCGCTTCTACAGGCTTCCACATGCTCAGAAGCCCAGAGCAGGTGCCAGGAACTTTCCTGAACGTGTTTATTTCCCCCGGCCACTTCTTTACCCCATTGCCTGCTGCCTGGTACCATGGCCCATCAGAGCACTCGCTTTCTGGTCCCTCACAGTCCAGTGACAGGCACTGTCCCTGCACCCAGCCCCCCTCATCCTGTTCTGCCAGGGGCACGACCACCCCAGGAACACCCACAAGGGCGCGCATAGCAGCAACAGCCTGCAAACTTCACGCTTCCTCGCCTAACACCACCATCCCGCCCCAGCTTCCTCCTGAACATTCCTTGTCCAAGCCCCGGGGAGGGAGAGCAGGACCAAGAGGCTGCTGGGCTCCCCAGAGCCGCCAGCAGAATCCACAGAATGCACAGCAGAAGCCCAGAGCTCGCGAGAGTGCTGGGAAGCTCGTGTAGTTTCTGGAGTTCCTCCGAGGGGCTCGGGGATGATGAATGGGGAAAGCATTACCAGCGAAGCACCGGGGCTCAGTGGAGCTGTTTAAAAATGCATTCCCCCATGTAAATTTCTGCTCCATCAATCCTTATGACATGTCAAACGTTGCTATTGTTTCCTGAACAAATTGTACCGCGTGCCCTTCTCTGCAGATTTGTGCACAGGAGCAGAACTCCTCGACGCGCCCGCCGCCTGCCTCAGTTCCTGGGACCCAGCGCTGCTGAGGAGGCAGCTGGGCCCGCCTTGCTTCAGAGCAGGAGCCCCGCGTGTGTGGGCCCTCCAGGCGGGCATGCGTGACGGGGGTGCAGGTGCTGGTGGGCAGTGACTGACTGGGTACCTGCTAGCCTGCCGTGCCAGTGGCAGAAGAACCCAGGTGGCTGGCAAGAGGGTGCAGAGGGGACTGTAGGGGCTGAGACAGGGTGGGGATGGGGGTGCTTGAGGCTGAGGGTGGGTGTAAGTGTGTCTATGTGTGTGTGTGTCTGTGTGAGAGTGTGTAATTGCGGGGTGGGCTCTGGGAGGGACTCAGCGTTTTCTGCCTGAACCAGAGGAAGTTTCTAGAAGAGCATGTGGGCAGGAATAAGGATGCAGCAAGGTATTGAGGGCTGCCTGATGGAGAAAGGGAAAGTGCACGTGTGTGTGTGTGTGTGTGTGTGTGTGTGTGTGTGTGTGTGTGTGGATGCAGGTTGGGACTGTCAGGGTGGGGAGTTAGTTCCCTGAGAGTGGAGGGCGTCGGTCCCAACAGGGAAGGGATCAGGGGTATCAGTGCGCAGCATCCGGGCCCGACGGGTTGTGTTTGGAGGAGACTGAGGAGACGGGCCAGAGGGCCCAAGGCCTGCATGAGCAGCCAGGAGTCCATGGGGACCTACACCCCAGGTCAGCGGATGGACATCTACAAGACCAAGATGAGGGGTAACAGTGAGGTACAGGGACAGGCGTGCAGGGGTGCATGGGGACAGTGTTGGCAGGTCAAGTGCCCTGTAAGGTGGCGGTGGGGTTGTTCCAGGGCAAATGAGTAGAACAGCGTAAGAGATGGCGGCTGTGGATCACCCAGACGGGTGGACAGGAAGAGCTCTCTTTGAGAAAGGACAGAGACAGGAGGCCCTGCCCCCTGTGGGAAAGGTGGGTCCCTGAGGGTGTGACTGTTGGGATGGGCATCAGAGGGCAGAGAGCAGGGCAGGATGTTGAGTCCTGGGCACCCAAGGTGAAGTGGCAGCCGGGCCCTAGGGTGCGCGTGAAGAGCCCTAGTGCGCGGGAAGGGCACCAAAGGAGTCGCGCTGCCCCTTCCTTCAGTCGGCGACTAGGGCTGACCACATTATTTCCCAAGACTGGCCCTGAGAAGAAGGAGCTTGGTGGCACAAGCGGGGTCCTTCTTTGAGGATCTGCGAAATGCACTTATTTGGGTATCCGTGGGTCTCGCTGAGGAGCTGCTTCCTGGGCATGCAGAGACCCTGGCCACCTGTAGCCCACCGTCTCCAGGTAGAAGCAGAGGGCAGAGCCATTGGGGCAAGAAGAACTTCCCTTGGGGGTCCCTCTGGCTCCTGCAGGTGAGGAGCACCCTGGATCACATGGCTGAGCTCTCAAACTGCAAGAGGATCCTCTCCCCTGTAGAAGGAGCGGGGTCAGGGGTGACTGGGAGCACAGGACTTGCCAGGCTTAGGGGTGTGCACCTGTAGTCCCAGCACTCAGGAAGCTGAGGTGGGAGGATCACTTGAATCCAGGAGTTCAAGGCCAGCCTAGGCATCATAGCAAAACCCCATTTCAATTAAAAAAAAAAAAAAAAGGTGCATGCCTTGGAGTTGGCAGTGATGGCTTCCTGACCCAACACTGCAGCTGTTTGACCCTAGATAAGTCGGTTGGCCTCTCTGAGCCCTAGTTCCCTCCTTCATCTGCAGAATGGGGACAGTATGGGTGCTGGTCCCATAGAGCTGCTGGGAAGATGGAATGAAACAAAATGCAGGAAATGCTTGGCAAATTTGATGGCTTACAGTGAAGGGCTCAAAAGAAAATGGCAGGGGTCACCCTCATGCCCTCTCCCCTCCCGGTGGCCTGGAGAAAGATTAGCACTGCTGACTCGGGCCTGGTTGATCTGGGCACGTGGCCATTCGCCCCCTGCTGCCTCCTCCGCTTACTTTGTCCTAACCTTTGGAATTTCTCCCCATGTGTATTTTTTTCCCTTTTCGTCCACAGAAGAAAATTACACTTCTTCCAGCATTGTCCGTCACAGAAGCAAGCACTTATAAAGGCCCAAATGAGGAAATTAGTTTTGCTGGTAATGCCTGTGTTGGGGAGGAACAGGAACCAGAGGAGATGCTTTATAAATCAGGCTGCCCTCTCCCCACGTGCAGACGGCAAAAACAGGTGCCGACAGGCTCCTTGGTCCTCCTGGGATGCAGACACCATCACTGAGGGAGGCTGTGGGAGAGACAGGGACCCCACAAGTCCCCCCAGGCCTCAGTGCCAGCCATGCACAGTTCTCTCCTGAGTACCCCACCAGCGCCTGCCCTAGAGACCCCGGTATGCCTTGCCAAGGAACTCTGCTCCAGGGCACGTCGATCTGAGCTGGCAACGCAGGCCCCTTCCAGCCCGTCTTCTTCTTTATTGTCCTCATAATTCTTCCCCCTGAAATTACAATGTAGTTATTTCTGTCCTCGATGGTCCATCTCTCTGTTCCAATTACAAGTCACCTTCCAGCAATGACTTGCCATGCTTATGGTGGTCACTTTGGTGCCTGGGAGAGTAGCTGGCCCATTGGAAAAGCTCAATAAACTCGGGAGGCTGAGGCAGGAGGGTCACGAGTTCAAAGCCAGCCTCAGCAACTTAGCAAGGTCCTGTCTCAAAAGGAAACAAAAAAGGGCTGGGTTAGTGGCTGAGTGGTTAAGCATCCCTGGGTACAATCCCTGGTACCAAAAAAAAAAAAAAAAAAAAAGCTCAAAAAGTATTGACTGAATATGTGACTGAGCAGCATCAGGTCGCTCTTAATGAGCTTTCAGGAGGTGCCAGGCATCTTCCACCTGTTCCTCCAGGCCACTGTTCTCCACCTGGGAGACATTCAGTGACTCCTTCCTTCTGTCTCCAGGCTTTATCCTTGGGGACTATGCTAAAGAGCTCCAAGCTTGGGAGGTACTGGCGGAGCCCAGCCTTGTCCCCAGGCAATCTGAGCTGCCCTTGTCTACGGTGGCAGCCCCATAGGAGGGGGTCATGCTGGTCCCTCCAAGGATGGTAATGGGAACCACAAATTTCACTCAACCGGGCAAAGACTGCGCCCGATGAGGGCACAGCATAGGAAGCAAAACCAAGGCAGATGCGGACTTCTCCACTGGGAGGAACGTGGGCGTCCACAGGCAGATTTCAGAAATGTAGATGGCGCTGTGTGTTTTAAGAGAGGCATAAGGAGGGGCTCGTGGGTCAAGACCAATGGGTGGTCAGGGAGCTCTCAAAAGAAAGGGGCATTTGGGAAGGGCCCGAGGGGTGGGGCGGAGTTTGGGAAGTAGGTGTGGAATGTGAAGGTGAGCTAGAGAGAGCAGCTTGGGGGGCTGGGGTGGGGGCAACAGGCCTGCGGGCTGGGGTTAGCCTTGACCCCAGGGTACTGGTCTGGAATTAATTCAGAAGGTAATGGGGAGCCATCAGAGTTTTCAAGCAGAGGTAGGTGATCATTTTGGCCTTTGGTTTTGACTGCTTGTCCCTGTGCCTCTTACATTTGTCAACTAAGAAAGTGTCCTCCGTGTATCCGTGTGTGTGGCCCAGAGCCTGAGGGGAGCCATAGCACGATGGTGTCAGGGACACAGAGGTACCAGAGGGAGGACCCCGGAGCAGATTGAAATGTTTGCCATGCTTTGGCATTTCTTGGAGTTGACGGGTATGACATGAGGGCCACCCAGCATGGCCGGTGCAGCCACCCCTTGCCTCATCCCTGTAGACACCTGCTTGGACTGAGACCCCAGAAACTACCCTATAAGGAGACAGATGAGCCCTTTCCTGGAACATGGAGGAAGTGGGTGTTCACGGCATGAAGAATCCTCCTTCCTAATGTGAGCCACTGCCCATTTGTCACTGTGTCTTCTGGACTTTCCGTGGCATGGCCACAGCTTGTCTTTAGAATGAAGCTGTTGACCGTGTGTCATAGTAAGCAGAAGGGGACCCAGAGCCAGTGGCCGTCCTGCCTGGATGAGGCAGGACAGTGGGGTAGAGGGTAGTGCCAGCTCCTGATACCCAGGTGCTGACAGGCCAGGCGGCATCTGTGGAACTATGCCCCCCTCCCAGTGCCACCGGACAGCAGTGCTCAGGGGCATATGTCTCACAAGGCCCCAAATGGCTTTTAAACCTGGGGATTGATTGTAAAGTCGGCTCTGCCACTCAACAGCTGCTTAGCGTCATTGGGCTTCTGTTTCTTCATTTGTGAAGGGCAGTGGGGGAGGGGTTATAAGTACCTACCAGTGGCCACGATTAAACAAATCTATCCATTCTTATGTGCCGTGTGGATGTGAGTACAGATGTAGCTGTAAATAAGAGCGGAATGTGCCTGTCCCTGCCCTGTACTAAGCTTTGAGCAAGTCCCAGCAGGTTCCCACCTTGCTCTGGCAACTGAGGGTCAGAGAGGACACGGGAGGGGGTGAGCCGAGCAGGAAGGAGGAACCTTGATCCAGGTAAGGGATCATGTGGTCCATTGTGGGTCAGAGTCAAGGTTGGGGTACAGGGCCCAGTGTGTGTGTACAGGAGGAGGGGTGGTCCCCAAGGACAGGTTCCTCCCCAGCCAGGCAACAGCCCTGCGCTGGCCTGGCAGAGCTGCGGGGCTTAAGGGGTGGGGGACCTCATGGTCAGAGCCTGCTGCCCTGCCCACCCCAGCTGGCACAGAGGCAGTTTCTCGCCTTTTTATTCTGCTTCATGTATTTGAAAAGTGAGAGCTCTCCCATTCCTCTTTCCTGGATATACATATTTCATGCAGTCAGTAGATGGTGGCACCAAAGGACCCACAAATCTTCCCTGGTCAGCATCAGAGGGCTGAGTGGGTGGTGAGAGGCCCCCAGGGACAGAGCTGAGGTCAGGAGGCATTCCCACCTGCGGGAGAGAGGACAGGTCTTGGGGGGTAGAGGCACAATCTGCTCTAAGACAGTCCTATCTTGTCCCCAGGGGCTTACCACCTGATTGCCCTGGGCCTCAGCTGCTCCAGGCCCCAGGCTCCAGGGTAAAGGGGACTGGACAAGGGGACTTCAGAGTCCTTCCCTCCTGATAGTCCAAGTGTAAGTGTGCCTGGCACCAGATATGAAGGGCTGGGCCTTAGGATCCATGTGGGACCTTCCCCAGGGGCAGGATTGCATTCCCCCCTCCCCCTTCATCCCCCTCCCCCTTTATCCCCCTCCCCCTCCTTTTGAATCTCTCTGCCCCTCCCTTTTTTCTCCTTTCCCATCATCTTTTTACTAGATTTTGCTCATTCATTTCTCAAGCCCTTAGGAAGTCTCTCCTGCTGGGCATCGTCTGTGCAAGCAGGGAGCCCCGCCAGGGCCCTACCCTCATGGGAAGCTTTTAATGAGGAAAAGGCTAAGGCCAGGATGCTGAGGCCCCAGAGAGTTTGGTCACCTACTGACCAGTGCTGCTGACCCTGACTTAGAACTAGAGTCTCTGCGCCACAGTGATCCCTCACCACAGGGCACAGTGACATCACCATCAGTTCCTCTGTTACCAGCCCATGCAGGTTCCCATGTTTCCCAGAGAAAAGACTTAGATAAAAACAGTTGTTCCAGGATGAGGCTTTTGTTCTGATGGAGGCAGCACGTTCCCTGGGGACAGAGTTCCCAAGCTGACTCCACAGGAAGCTCTCCTTCATCATGTGTCCTCAGGCACCATGTCTCACTGTCACCTCAGGTCTCCACCTCGGGTGTCATTTTTACTCTGCAAAAAAGCAAAGGTTGATGTTGGTTAGTTTGGTTCTAATACACACGTGTTGCCCCTGCAACTCAGAAAAGTCTTTATTTATTTATTTTTTTTGGTCCGAGGGATTGAACTCAGGGGCACTCGACCACTGAGCCACATCCCCAGCCCTATTTTGTGTTTTATGTAGAGACAGGGTCTCACTGAGTTGCTTAGAGCCTCGCCATTGCTGTGGCTGGCTTTGAACTCACGATTCTCCTGTCTCAGCCTCCCAAAGTGCTGGGATTACAGGCGTGCGCCACCACACTGGGCTTTAACATCAGTCTTAAAGCAGGCAAGGAAGCACCTGGGAAGCCCAGCCAAGCAAGTAGGGGGTCTTTGTTCTAGTTATCATTCAAATTTTTTCTTTCAATTGGAAGTTGGGGTTCAAGGTCAGCTTGCACAAACTCTGGATCTTCTTTCTATGAAATGAAAGACTTTCCTGATGGGGCAGCTGAGAAAAGCAACAGATAACAGAAGTTCATATAGTATCAAAGAAGCACCTTGTGGTTTACACAGGACGAAGTTAAGGGAATCAGAGAAAAGCAGAGGCGGCTCAGGAGGCTGTAGCACCGCAGCAGCGGCGGTTCCCCTAGATAGGTCCAGCCCTGCAGGCTTTACGCCTTAGAACTGGATCCACGTGCAGATCAAACCTCCAGGTTCGTGACCAGCCAGCAGAGTGAGCGCATGCCTGCTCTATCCCCTGGTGCGGGTGACATTCCTCCCATTGGGCAGTAAAGCACACGAGTCAGGATAAGCTCTTTTGAAGAGAAGCCTAAGGTCTCCTCCTGGTTCCCAGGAGTTTGGAATGGTGGCTCTGCCGTGTCCTGCCACATGAAGGGTTACCCAAGTCTCTTCCTGAGTTAGTCAGATGTCTGGTGTCAGCAGGAGAGCTTGAAGGGTCCCCAGGTTTCCTCGTTGTTCCAGATCGAGTTTCCACACAGGAGCTTGTTCTGGGAGTGGGGCATTTTCTGAGGGGTCCCTCTGGGGTGGTCAGGGCAACCCTGTTGCCATTCCTTCCATCGGGCGGTATGCACATTGGTTAGGTCCTGTCTCTTCAGGCTCCCGGTCAGGTCTCTGGGGGCGGTCTTCAAGGCTGGGGTGGCCAAAAGCTGCATCTTTTTCTCTGATCTCCTATCCTTTGCCTTATGCCCTGTCCTGACCGTTGACTGTTACATACTTAAAAAGCCCCTGCCAAGGTCACCAAGGGAACCTGAGCTTCTACCTCTAGCTTTTGCAGTTTCCTCTGAATATTGGGGTCTGTCTGGGTCATAAAACACACAACCATTAAGGCCCTTCCCCGCCCATTCATGTACTTATGGAAATCCTCTGACCATCAATTCACAGAGACAGCAGCTTTTCCTTTTTCTTGAATTATCTCTTAAGCTTTCATCATTTACCAGCATCGTTAGATATCTTTCCATGCCATCTGCCACACATGTCACTAGGTGAGCTATCCTAGTCAAATCTGTTCCATCTCAGGATTCCGCTACAGAGGAGACTAGCTTTCCCAGGCTGACAGGGACCCTTGCCAGGGTGCTGGTTGTCATTCCATCCATCATTTCTGCTTTCTTAAGGACACATTCCTTTTCATCAGGGGAGCAGCATGTCTCTCCAGGTGAAGATAAAAGTGAGGCTCCTTTTAAGAAATTCATCTCAAAGATGTATCAGGATTTGCCGAAAAATGGTCAAATCTTAGCTGGGTGCGGTGGCGCATGCCTATAATCCCAGCGGCTCAGGAGGCTGAGGCAGGAGGACTGAAAGTTTGAGACCAACCTCAGCAACTTAGCAAGACCCTGGTCTCAAAATAAAGAAAAAAATAAGGAAGACTGGGGATGTGGCTCAGTGGTGAAGCGCCTGTAGGTTCAATCCCTGGAACTAAAAGGAAAAGTTTTAGAGGTAAGAACCCTCTACAACTTCAGTCTCCATGACTGTCAGTTCAATATCTTTAATAACACATGTGTGGCAGATTTTCTTTAGCTCTTCCTGTTGGTACGAAGCCATGGTTGCCCGAGCATGGACAATGTCCCCATTTCTCTTCTCTCTTGCAGAAAAGATCAACCAAAGTGTTGTAATTAAGTGATCCATTAATTGGCCATTGTTCTTGGTCCCCTCATTTGTATAAGGATCAGGCAACATTATGTAAAAATACCAACCTTTTTCTTCTTAGCCCAGTCAACTTAAATGTAGTCCAATTAGTGAGTAGGCATCCTAGAGGAGAATCTTTTGAAATGCCTTGAGCATCACCCATTTCTGTATCTTTGGTACCCAGTAATCAAGGATCCAGAGAAGGATGCGGAGCTGGAGATTAGGCATGGACCAACCCTCAGTATTTGTCAAAAGCCCACTTAACCAGACAAGGAAGTCTTTTCAAAAGAGAACAAAGAAGGAGACCCGAAAGATCAGGGACAGTCACCTTGGCCCCAGAGACAAAATGAAGTTGTTCACCTGCTGCAATTGACCACAGATTCCAAGAGGCTGCATTATAAATCTTAGGGTAAAGACAAGGGCAGTCAAAAACTTGTCTAAAAAAAGAAGTCCAAAGGCTCCAGGTAGAGGAAGGACTAGAACTTCCCACGTTCAGCAGTAGTAGTTCTGGCAAAAGGGGCCGAAGCCTGGCCCTGGGTTGGTCAAGCATCAGAGAATCCAGAGATGCCCAAGGAGAGGTAGGTACTGCTGATAACGACGCCAGTTGCCATAGCTACAGAGGGAGTGGAAGGCAACCACTGCACCGTTACACAAGGAGGCTCAGACTCCTAAATGGGGCTCAAGGAGTACAACTCCATCACCCCGTGGGGGGCAGGGAGATCACCTGTAGTTCAAGCGACCCTCAGAGGCTCGTTGGGACCAGGCCTTGCCTTCACCAAAACGAAAGTTAAAAAGAGAGGCAGAAAACCCCAAGCCAACCCAGAAAAACAGAGCTCGCTGTCAGAAAATGCAGGACACAGACAAGGTCCCTGCAAAGCACTGTCCCTGTGAGAGGACCTCACAGCCAGATCCAAACCTACAGGTTCTGAGGACTCCAAACCAGTCGCTCAGGCAGATGCCAGGCAGGTCTGGGACAATCTCCTCAGCCAGGGCTTACCTATGGGGACCCCTCAAAGGGGGTCCCACTTGGGTCACCGGAGATACATTACTGGCCCATACAGGTTCTCGTGTTTCCCCAAAAGAAGACGAAATGCAGTTGTATAGGAACAAGGCTTTTGGTCTCACAAGAGGCAACATGTGGGGACGGTCAGTCCTAAGCTGACTCAAACAGGAAGCAAGACACCTAGGGATGTCATTTTTACTCGTCTAAAAAGCAGAGGCCTCTGTTGGTTACTCTGGTGTCTAATATATGCATCTTGCCCCTGCAACTTGGAGAAGCTCCTAACATCAGTATTAAAGAAGGCAAGGAAGTACCTGGGAAGCCAAGAGAGTGGGGGTCCTTGTTCTAGGTCAACAGTTAGCTGAATGACTTTGTGGGTCTTAGCTCCTTATTTCCTGGTGTATCTGCTGGCCCTGTGCATCCTGTCGGATTTAGGTGACTGTCTCATCTTCACAGATCAAGAGCAGTTACGATGTTCTAACAATGCCATGTGTGACAGACGAGGCTGATTTGTCGGTGAGACTGAGGTCTGGGAAGGGTCCCTGAAGGGGGAGAATGGAGGTGGGTTTATCATGGGGAGCTGCGGTCTCCTTTTCCCTGGAATAACCAGCTCCCTGCCTGCTGAGGACACGTCCTCAGGCAGCAACTCATAGAACACAGGGCATCGGGCTTCCAAGCTAGCTCTCTCCTGTTTCCAGCCTTGGGTGAGCCATTTAATCTCCCTGTGCCTCAGTTTTGCCATCTGTAAATTGAAGATGGTGCTCATAACACTACGTGTAAGAATGGAAAGAATGAGATGTATAGAGTGTTCAATAAATGCAATTGTAGCCGTCATGTGGGTGGCCCGGGCAGCAGGAGGCCCCTCGGGGAGCCAGCCCTGGCAGGGAGGGTGGGCTCCACTGCCTGGCATCTGCCTTCTCATGTATTCATCAAGGGTCCTGAGAACCTGTGACGAACTCTGAGCCTGGCCAGGAAGCAGCGGGGACAAAGGTGTCTCCACATAGTCTACGGAACAAAAGCTGTGGGGACAATGAATGGAAGTGGGGTCCAAGAGGCAGTTCTGTGAAAGCAGGCAGCCCAGAGCCCTTGGAAAGAGCCTCTTCATGAATAGTTTCCAGATAACCAGGATCTTAACTCTTAGGGTATAAACAGTTTTCTTCCTTTCATTCATTTGGAATATAAATATATTATTCATATATCCACCTTCCTGAACAGAATATTTGAAACACAAATTAGCTTTTTCATAAAAATTCAGGTTTATTATAAAGAACATAGAATTTAATAGATTTCATAGAATCAGGAAGCCTTTAAAAAGAGCCTCAGAAAATATTTAGTAGAAAGGTATTAAAGTATATTTTTAGCCACAAAACCTTTATCCATGTATGATCTTACAGAGAAACGCTGAGCACAAAACAGATGTTTAAGTGGTCCCAAGGTCAGCGCGAGGCCTTTCCCTCTTGATCTCTGGTGGCAGGTAGCACTCTTTCAGGCTCCAGGGGCAGCGGCCTGGGAAGGGAGCAGGTGTCTCTTCTAGAACTGTGCCTTACGTGGAGTTTATCCTTAATACGTCATGATCAAATGAATGAATAAATGGAGTCCTTTAGGCTGCACTATAGATTCCAGCCATGCCAGGGATGAGACAGGAGCCAACAGTCCAAGCCATAAAAGCCACCCCCTAGCACTACTAGAAACCGCTGTTATCTGAGGAAGGGGGAGACAAGGGTCTCCTTGGGGTGGCCTAAAGGAAGGAGCCCAGGCAGGGAGTGGGGAGGCCAGCTCAGGCCCACTCTGCTCCTGACCTGCTCACACCTAGCGGGGTGACGGGATTACTGCGGGCTCACTGTGTCTAGCCCTCAGTGTTGTGATCTGGGAGATGGGTGGGATGTCACTCCTCATCGCATGGGCGGTGATTCTGATAAATAGGATGTTCTTTGTTAACATGACATGTGGGAGTGTGGAACAGGCTGCCAATGTGACCACACATCCATTGTCCTCAGTATAAGGCTGGGCTCGCTCCCTCTGGTCCCTTTGACTGCAAGTCACAGAGACTCCACTTGGTCTAGCCTGGGTAAAGAGGTCTTTTTTTTTTAAATTTTTTTATTTGTTCTTTTTAGTTCTACATGACAGAATGTGTTTTGACATAGCAGACATCCATGAAACATAACCCATTCTTGTGTTTGAACATGGTGTGGAGTTTCACTGGTCGTGTGTTCATATATGAACACAGGAAAGTCATGTCCCATTCATTCTATTGTCTTTCCCTTTCCCATCCTCCCTCCCTTCACTCCTCTTTGTCTAATTCAGTGAACTTCTGTTCTTCCCTCCCGGCTTATTGTGAATCAGCATCTGCACATCAGAGAGGACATTAGGCCTTTGGGTTTTTGGGGGATTGGCTTATTCGACTTAGTGAGAAAGTCTCCAGTTCCATCAATTTACCAGCAAATGCCATAATTTCATTCTTCTTTATGGCTGAGTAATATTCCATGGTGTATAAGTACCACTTTTCTTTATTTATTTATTGAAGGACATCTAGGTTGGTTCCACAGATTAGCTATTGTGAATTGAGCTGCTATAAACATTGATGTGGCTGTGTCACTATAGTATGCTGATTTTAAGTCCTTTGAGTATAGACTGAGGAGTAGGATAAGTAAAGAGGTCTTGATGGAATCACAGACCAAGCTGCAGGTGAGAAAGGACAGCAGACTCTGGACTCTAAAATCACCAGGATTTAGGCTTCTCTCCCCCAGCTCTCCCACGGGTGGGGCTTCACCCTCCCCAAACATCTATTAGCAGCTTCGGTCTCCAAAGAAAAAACGTTGGTCCCTAGCAACAATAAGGATCCTGGTGGGGGATTCTGCTGAACCCAGCAGTGGCCAAAGGCCACTCTCAGCCAGAACCTGTGGCCAGAGTGGGGCAGCTTGAACTGAGACCATGTGTTCCAGCAGGGGGAGGAGCCAGGGAAGATAATGGAAGTGGGCAGGGGCCGTGTCTCCAGATGAGGTTGCCAGGCAGGTGACAGTTGGCCCCTTTGCACAGTAGGTTATTCTAGGGTCAAAGAGCAGGACCAGAAATCCTCCCTAGGGGCCTCCCCCACTGGGCAGCACATTGGACTTGGAGGCTTCAATGGTTGGGGGAAAATCACCAGAAAGATCCACCAGGTGACTGAACCACACCCACCTTTGTTTGTGACACTTTGCCCATCTACAGGTTGTGCCCCAGGGACAGGTCGAGGGTCCCCCATGCCCCTTGAGCACCTGCAGGGGATCAGCCTGCCCAGTCTGGCACGAGAGCACAGGAGGGGGCTCACACAGATTTCGGGGGGGACCAGCCCTCTGAACTGTGCTCTCTAGTGCCAAGTTCAACAGCCATTTGTGGCTGGTGACCATCTGATTGAACAGCATGGCTCTAGAAAAGTCGCTGGGCCCAGGAGTGTGTGGGAGGAACAGGTTCCTATGGCCTTTTCCTGGTGTGGTCAGGAGACCCAGATGGGTCTGAAAGTAAAGACTTCCTGTTGTCCCCTCTGCAGGCAACCGACAATGACGTGGGCACCCTCGGGGAGGTCAACTACTTCTTCAGTGACGACCCTGACAGGTGAGACCCTGCCCCCAGTTCTTCTGCAGAGGCCCTGTGCCACTCACAGGGTCCAGCAAACTTCCCAGTGTCAGGGAGGATGCTAGGCCCAGTGGCTGGAGTGCTGGACTGGGAGTCAGAACCCATGGATATTGTTGCTGGTTTGTCCCTGAGTTAGTCAAGTTTGCTAAACGATCTGGGGCAGAGTTTCTCAAATGCTAGCCTTTAGCAGGATGTGGTGGCATGCATCTGTAATTCCAGCAACTTGGGAGGCTGAGGCAGGAGGATCACAAATTTGAGGCCAGCCACTGCTATGTATGAGACCCTACCTCAAAATAAAAAATAAAAAAGGCTAAGGTGTAATCCAGTGATAGAGCACCCGTGATTCCATCCCCAGTACCAAAAAAAAGTCAGTTTTGGAAATGGAGGACATTGTGTGTGTGAGAGGCTTTGAAGCCTTAATGATTGCACCCCACGGCACCACGAGCAGCAACAGTCGCTGACCCCAGGAGCCCTGACTGCACGCCCTGTGTCTGCGCATCACCTGTGTCACCCTCACAACTACACGCTGGAGGAACTCAGTGCTCAGTACTTTTATCACTTCCACTTCACAGATGAGGAACTATAGCTCAGAGAGGTTCTTACCTGCCCCAAATCACACAGCAGGCAGGCACCAGGCCAGGCCTCTCTGCACATGTTCTTCACTGCCAGGACACACAGCATCTATCGGGAGGGGGCTCTCAGTGCACAGCAGCCCTTGGGCAGGTTCCTTGCCTCACTGCCTGACCCGGGCCAGCCTGGCCCAGCATGGGGACATGGTTGTAGGCTGGTTCCGGGCCATCAGTTTCCCTTGCCTTCAGTTAATCTGAGCCAAGGGAAAGCCCTCTCATTTTTAACATTGTCAAAGGCCACATTGAATTCAGAGGGCAGGTCTGCTTCTAAAAATGAAGAATCTGTTGCACTTGGAAGCCCGAAGAATGAGGAAGACAAAGGCTGTCAGCTCAGATTGACGACCCACTATCCGTGTGAATGATCAGAGAGAGACGGGGATGCTGGGCGGTGTCCTGGGCCATGCCACAAATGGCGGCTTGGTGTGGAGGAGGCAGTAGCCATGGCTGCACAGGGCCCTCGCCCTCAGAGTTTCCATGTCGCTTTCTCCCCAGCATCATGGATTCTCCTCTTTCCATCTTCTGGGCCAAGCGCTTTCTCTGTTCCTGAGATGGGACCATCCAGGCTTGGTGACCAGCAGCCATGGATCAGAACAGCTCACATGAGCCTTCAGGGGGCTTTTAAAGGAGGCAATGGGAGGGATTATCCCCTGGGTCTTGCTTCCCCCAGAAGACAAGTGCCTCTTCCCCTAGGCCCACAAGCAGCACATAGGGGGCAGCTCCCAAGAGGGGACAGCCACTCCTCCTCATGCGGGATACTTTGTTGCCAATTTTGAGCCTTTTGTTATAAAACTCGGTGGGGTGACAATGTCCACCTCTGTGGTTCTCCAGCATCTAAATGACTCCTGTAGGCAGAGGTTCCTGCTCACATGTCCTTGATGGAGTCACCCTCTCCTCCTGACCTCACCACTGACCACTCTACCCTTCCTGGGATCCTGATCCTACCACCCTGCTCCCCCGGCCCCTTCAGAACGAGCTCTCCAGGAGGGCAAGGGGTTGAGACGCGGCTTCAGACCTCGCTTACTTCCTCCTGTTGAGCACGGGGCGGGGATGGGCAGGCATGGCAGGTGCCTATCCACAAGCCTGCTTCCATCAAGGCCGTCTCTCCTCTCCCTCCTTCCTACCTGACACAGGTTCTCCCTGGACAAGGACACAGGACTTATCATGCTGATCGCCAGACTGGACTACGAGCTCATCCAGCGCTTTACCTTGACCATCATTGCCCGCGACGGGGGCGGCGAGGAGACCACAGGCCGGGTCAGGATTAACGTGTTGGACGTCAACGACAATGTGCCCACCTTCCAGAAGGATGCCTACATTGGTGCTCTGAGGGAGAATGAGCCTTCTGTCACGCAGCTGGTGCGGCTCCGGGTAAGGTGCACTGGGCTGCCCCCGGGCCCTGGCCCCGCACGCTCTTCTCTGCCACCTCCCTAAGAAGCCACAGTGAGAGGTGCCAACCTTCATGCACCAAGATTCGGGGTCAGATCCTTGGACTGTGTCAGGTCTTCTCTGAGCATCACCTCCCATCTCTGGTGACCAAGTGGGGCCACATTCATAGTGTCCATCACAGCTTGAATTTCTGGCCACCATTTAGCAAAAGGATGTCCCCATCTGCCCGGCAGGGACATGGCGAGGGGAGTGGGCAGTGGTTCCTTGTGGAAGGACCTCCTTCACAGCCTTTCAGTGTCTGCTCAGGATCAGAAACTGCTGCAGCTGGCAGACGCCGCAGACACCACGGGGTGCAAGCCCAGTTTATCAGAGCGGAAGCAGGAGGGGAGACAGGCCTGAAAGACATAGTCAGTCAGAGAAGCAGGGTCAGCACCAGAGGAGAGGCTGTGCTCAAGCACCCTTCACCCTTCAGTGAGGCCCTGCCCTGCTCCAGTGACCTCAACCAGGGGCTTCTGAATGTCCCATGCTGTTTCCCCACACTGCCTGTCCAAAGTGGCAGGACCCAGGCCTCCAAGTGCCCAAAGCCTCCAAGGATACAGGCAAGGATGGGTGGGTTGAGGGTATGCAGATGGCAGGCTCATGTGCCCACCCAGTACGCCAGAGCTTCCCATCAGATCCTTTCCTTCCCTTCTGGCTCAAAGTGGGAGAAACCCCTGGAGGCTCTCTAGGGTCAGGGACAATCAGCAAAGAAGCTAATAAATTCAGACAGTCCAGATGATGGTCAAAGGGAGGAGTGATGCCCAGTGCTTTCTTCGCTCTTTGCATTCATGTAGCATGCATCTATTAGATATCTGCTGTGCGTCTAACACTGTGCTATATTCTGGGTATACAGCAGCAATTGAGAGACATAAGGGTCCTGCTTACTTGAAGCTGATGGTCTAAGCAGGGTGGGCAGCAATTAATAAGAAATGAGAAGGGGCCTGAGGATAGTGATGGGGTACACAGCACAAGGGTCCTGCACTTAGTTCGTGTGTGTTGCTGTAACAAAATGCCCAAGGGTGAGTACTTTATAAAGAAAAGAGGTTTGTTGAGCTCACAGTGTTGAGGACTGAAAGTCCAACATCGGGCAGCCTCATCGTTTCAGCTCTTGGTGAGGCCCCCTTGGATGCATCCCAGCATGACGGAGAGCACCATGATGGGGCATTGCAAGAGGGAGTGATCGCATGTTGAGATAGGAAAGGAGAGATTCAGGAGCCAGACTTGCTCTTTCATAGAAACTCACTCTTGAGGGCACTAACCAGGGTCCCCCATAGTTACAGCAATCCATTCTGATGGCAGTGACCTAACCACCTCCCACTGGGCCCCACTCTTAAAGTTTCACCTCCTCTTGATGCTGCCACATGGGGGTCCAGGCCACCAGCACCCAAAGTCTTGGGGAGCCAACCACACCCAACCCTGAGCAGACCTCACTTGGTCTGGAGCTCAGGGAGGCATCTGTGGGGTGGGGTGGACCTGGTCCTGGCAGGCACCCTCTGGGAAAGCCTGGCCTCCCACCCTCCTCTGAGGCCCCAGCTGCCCTCTCCATTTCCCAGGCTGCCTCTGTGCTGTGGGCTCCAGCAGAGGGTCATAGGGCCCCCTGGAGTCCTGGGCCAGGACATGACCCACTTGATCACGGGGAGAGGGGGCTCTGAGAGGGGCTAGCACTCCTTCTGTCTGGTCCCAGGGCCTCCCGCAAGCTCACGAGGCCCTGTCTACCCGCTTCTTTCCAGGCCACGGATGAAGACTCGCCCCCCAACAACCAGATCACCTACAGCATCGTCAACGCCTCCGCCTTCGGCAGCTACTTTGACATCAGCGTGTACGAGGGCTACGGAGGTACGAGGGGCTGTGGCCCAGCCCTGAAGGGCAGTCGGTGGGCTCTGCACGCTCATACCTCTCCCTGGGGAAGGGCGCACTCAGTCTCCCAGACACCCTGCGCCCCTGGAGAGCTGCCCCAGTTCCTGTCAGCTAGAGCTGCATGTGGCCAGGGTCGCCCTTCCATGGCGTCTGCCTCACATCAGCCAGAGCCTTCTCTGGTTCTTGGGCTGTGGCCAGCTGGAAAGTCTGCAGTTTGAAAGGCCGATGTTACCAGAATCCATGGGGGTCCCTATTTCATACCAAGTCTGCCTGGGCAGATCCGTGGAGGGAGGCTTGCTGACTGAGCCTCCCCATCCCTGGGGCAGTCCTGGGCCACCTCACGGGCTTCCCATGATGTGGCCTTTCGTTACCAGGCCCCAGCAGTTTCCATTCTGGACCCGCCTTGCCTGGACCACTATGAGTCCTTGTCTCTAGATCCCTAGTAGCAGGAACAGCAGCAGCAACTTCAAGATCCAAGATCCCAAGAGAGAGACAGACCACCTTGCTTTGTGGACAGGGCAGCTAAGGCCCAGAGATGGACTTCACTTGCCTGAAGTCACCAGCAAAGCTGCCCAGCTTAGCACTTGAGTCCCGGTGTAATCTGGCTCTTGGTTGCCTCTCCAGCCTGGTAGATGCCTCCTACCTGCCAGAATTCAGCCTCTGTGAACCCCTAGGCACTCTCTGCCCTTGTGCTGGCCACCTCCGTGTTCCTTCTGCCAGGAAAGCCCTCTCCCTGCTTCTCGGCCCTGTCTCCTGCTGCCTCTGGCCAGCTCTGAGACCTCATGTAAAGCCTCTCTGCAGGAAAGTTCCCAGATGCTGGGAGGCTGGGTTAGGTCTTCCCGAGGCAGAATGCCCCAGTGCCCAAACACCTCTGGGTCCACGCTCTTTCCTCCCACAGCGGTGACATAGACGGGCAGTCACAGGAAATGCCCAGTCTGGCATTCTCCATGATATCTGAAGTCCCTCCTTAACACACATAAAAGTGACATGCCTCTGCTCACCTTCCCTGCCACAAGAACCCCTCAGATTCGATATCAGTTAAGCAATCATTTTGTGTCCCGTGTCCAAACAGAAAGGTGCAATTGAACACTGTTGTCATGGCTCTGAAGATGACCCCGGCCCACTTCCAAGCCAAGACACACACCCCAGCCCCGCCAAGTTGAAAATCAGTGGCTTAACGCAAGAGAGTGTGACCGCAGAGTTCAGGCTGGTGCTGTGGTGGGGCCATTTGGGAGCCGAGGCCTGTCTCTTAGCTCCCTGCAAATCTTTCCTCATGGTCCCTCCCCACTAAGTGACATAGGACAGGAGAGACCAAGGACAACACTGCCATCTGTACCCCACTGCCAAGCCCTTCCTGGCACCCCAGTGTTGGGCAATGAATGGTGAAGTCTGTGCTGATGGGGTGTGGGGGTGCTGGTCACAGGGACAAGGCTAGAGGATATGAGATTTGACACCTTCCTCTGAGCAATTTCTAGACCAGTGGGGGAAATGCAAAAAGAAAATTGCCAGAAAATGAGTGAGACAGACAGGTAGACAGTGGAGCCTGCTGGATTCTGGATTTGGCCAAACCCATGATCATATCCTGATTCTATTATGTTGCTAGCTCTGTGACCTTGGGCAAGTCCCTGAACCTGTCTGTGGTTTCTTCATCTGTAAGGTGGGGATTTCATCACGATTATCACCCAGTGAGTTCAGCAAGGGGCCTGCTGCACATCAGGAAGTCAGTAAATTTAAGTGAAGGCCAGGAAGCTCCAGATGTTTAGAGGCCAGAGAGGAACACCAGGCACAGCTGGCCAGGGTCATGCCAGCTATCCCTTCTCTGCCTAAGGGAAGCCCTGGCTGGCTGGGCATCCAAAGCCTGCTTACAGGGCGAGGCTATTCCTGTCATTTCAGTGATCAGCGTGAGCCGCCCCCTGGATTATGAACAGATACCCAATGGGCTGATATACCTGACAGTCATGGCCAAGGATGCTGGAAGCCCCCCTCTCAACAGCACGGTCCCTGTCACCATCGAGGTGTTTGTGAGTACTCAGGGGCTCTGGCCTTGCTCTCCCAGGGTACAGGGTGGCCAGTGCTTTCTGGAGGGTTGGGGACCCTGCCCGAACTCGGAGGTATGGGACCATGTCCTTGGCTGTTCCTGCATCTCAGGCTGTCCTGAATTCTGTCCCCAGCAAACCTCTGCCTGCAACTAAGCTGCCTGCCAGCTGGGCCAGGGGAGGCCCAGGGTCCGGGGGTTCAGGAAGAGACAGATTGCCCTGCTTGGAGTCCTTTTGGGGTCCTCAGGACAGCCTGGGGGTGGGGATGGACCTGGGGCCAGGCAAGAAGGAAACGAGGTAGAATCCCTTCACTGATAACCACATTCTGGGAAGTTCAAGGGAATGACCGTCAAGTGGTTTCTTTCTTCTATGACCCCCTCTTCTTCTTTCTACTCCTCTAAAGATCTAAAGGGGCCTGAGAGCAAACCGCAGCTTGTCTGACATGAATATAAAGCATACCTTAGTGCTGTCCCTGTCTCAAATTATCAGCCACTGAATCCATCTCCACACCAGTTCATTTGTCCCATGCCGCTCCCCCAGTGATCCAGGAGATGCAGAGCATGGCAGGTAGAGGGGCCAATGGGCCTCGCCCCGCTGAGATCCCCACACACCTAGTCACGCTCAAGCCTGCCCCCACCCAGGCCACCCACCCGTTCTGCGTCAATGGGAGTGAGTGCATTATCGGCTCCAGAGGATTCAATCAGACTGTCAGTTGGGGAGATGCGCTGTGATTTGATATGAGCTCGGGAAAAATCTCACCCCAGACCAGCTTCCTGTCACAAGCAGCTTCACCAGGAGCCTCTTGCACAGCCCCGCACCTGTCTTTAGCAAGCCTCATCCTCTCCACCAGAGGCTGCAGCCCTAGGGCCAGCTCCCCAGGGGAAAGGCAAAGCCCAGCCTGGGAGGAGACCCCAGGTCCTGGGGCAGGGGGTGATGGAGGCCGAGCTGAGGCCAGGAGGGAACAGGGAGGGTAAGAACCAGGGGCAGCAGAGAGAGTCGAGTCTGCATTTAGGATCCTTGTTTGTGACCACTTGGCCTTCAAGGAGTGGCAGGGGAGGAGGGAAGGGATCCATGGGAGCCCAGAACTGGCCTGTCTTGAACCCACAACCTCCCACCTTAAAACAGGTAATGCCAAAGAACCAGACGGGGTTCCCTGGCAATCACCACAGTGTGGTATTCTTTACCACAGCATCACCAGACCTCAATTTCCCAGTCTTGGCCCAGCCCTCAAACCTCCCCTAAACCTGGCCACAAATGTGGCCCTAACCAACCCTGCCATCCCTTGCATCCCACCATGCTCAGGTGGCCAGTAGGGTCTGTCTGAGTGAGGCAAGAGGCCTGGGTGGAGGTGAAGGTGGGTGGGCACCTGCACCGCTGCCCCCCAGGAGACACTGGGTGGAAAGGGGACCGCGGCCTTAGCATATGGCTTTGGAGGCATCTGGGTTTGAGTGCAGCTCTTCCAGCTGTGTGGCCTGGAGAAGGTTTCTTACCTTGCTGAACAGTGTCCTCATCTGCAAAATGGGGATGACCATGGTACTTTCCTCATGAGTTGTCTCGAGGATACCATGAGGTCATGCAGCTGGCACCTGGCACCCAGCAGCTGATGAGACAGCCACAAATACTGCCAGCACAGCTGGGCTCCAGCCTGTCTTTAGTGCACATGGGCAGAGGGACCTCTTTAGGCTTTGGGAGAGGGGAAGGGCAGGGCAGTTGAGGGAAACAGTTGAAGTTGGTGCTAGGCAGGTGTCACCAGCCCAGTGGGAGTAAAAGCTTAGCTGAGCTCCACAAGAGCCCTGTGCCTCCCATCGCTCAGTCTTTCTCAGCCCCGTTTTACAGATGAGGAAACTGAGACTCAGGGAGGGTGCATAGCTGGCCTGATGTCTCAGTGGCAAGGGCCTGCTGCCTCCCAGGCTGACCTTCTTCCCACCATACTCTTGGTCCTGGAGCCTGGGCCGTCCTTCCCCTCATGTGACTGAGACCCGGGGACCTTCTTAAAGTGCACACGCTTGTCCAGCAGGACGGAGGTGGGACCGAGGTTCTGCATTCACAGCAATTGTGGTTTATTGACACCTCTGCCCAGGGGACCACACGTGGAGCAGCAGACCTTCCAAGATCTGCCCTCGGGAGATTTTGAAACCCAGGGACTGTCCTACACCCCACCCCGGGGGCCCTTCCCAACCTGGGACGGGGCAGGGCCTCTTCTCTTTTCCCCTCAGTCTCTCCACGGGACCAGAGCAAGCAGGAAGAGGAAGGCCAGGGACTGAGCTGGGCTTTTGTCCACTGCAAATACTAGAGTGGGGGCGGCCTCCCCCTGATTCCAGGAGGCAGGATCTCTGTGAGGGGGTGGCGAGTCGGCGCAGGACTCCACTTCCAAAGGCAGGGGAGGTAGGAGGGGGCAGCTCAGTCCAGCAGAGGGGACCCAGTGTCACCTTCCCTCAGCACTATCACATGGTCAGCAGGAGCATACACCTCCTTTCCAAGTCTACCCCAGCCCCCCCCACCCCCACCCCCCCACCCCCACCCCCCGGGACCAGGAGAGGCTGGGGACAAAGACAGGTGCCACCTCAGCTGTGAGTGGATCCATCTCCGGTCTCCGAGCAGGGCTTTTGGACAGCATAGTCACTCGTAGCTAAGGACCACACTTGAAAAGGTCACCGCCTTCGGGCTGATTTTGCACGTGGGTGGTTTTTAAGTAGCTGTCACTTGGCTACGCTGCCTCCTCCCTCCACCAAAAGGATTTTCTCTCAACTGAAAAAAAAAACAGAAAAAAAGAAAGGGAAAACCCTGGCGAGATGGAGTGGCTGATAGCAGCTCCTCCCGCACAGGCAGGGTGGGGAGAGGCAGAGCCGAGGATCAGAGCCACAGGGCGAGGAGCAGGTGAGAGGGGCCAGGTGATTCCTTTTCATCCATTGCTTGTTGGTTTTTAATAAAGAAGTCAAACTCGGTTTGTAGATTTCCCATTAGGGGACAATACGCTTTTGTAGAGGGAGCCGCTGAATTAGAACTAATAGCAAATGCTGCGCCAGGATCCGGGGAAATATCACCGCTAATAAGTTTCTGCCTCGTGCTCCGTCACTGACATTCTCTGCACCGTCTCGTGCAGTCAAGCAGAAGCTCCTGTGTGTGTATAGGGGGCACTTGTGCCTGTACCAGGGGCCAGGGAGAGGCCCAGGTGTGCCGCTGGGGCATGGGACATCAGGGCAGTCCTGGGACAGCCAGTCTCAGGGCAGAGGGACAGGTCAGCATAAGCCAGGGGACAGATTTGGGAAGAACTGGAGCATCCCTTTTTTGACAACCCACAGCCATAGCAGCTGGGGTTCTCTGAAGTCCCAAGGAGTGGCTGGCTAGACAGCATGTCCTCGTCTCTTTCCTGGCTGCTTAGCCAGAAGTGACTCCAGCACAAGGGGCTTAGCCCAGGCTGCCTCCCCTGGGGGAGCCCGCAGTTCCCTGAGCCAAGAGACCCTTGGAGCAGGACCTACTGAAGACTGTGGCTTAGAGACTACCCTGGGGCTTTCACTCGGCCCACTCCTGAGCTCTGTCCTGTGCTCTTGGGTCAAAGGGGGAAGGCTCAGGGACAGAGGGGCCACAGAGGCTCCTTCAAGAGGGGAGCAGAGTGGAAATCTTGGGGAGTGATTGCAAAAGCACTTGGTGAGGATCAGTTTCGAGGGCAGGATGCTCCTTGAGTGAAGAGGACAGGGACGGGTCTGGAGAGGCAGCGGGTCAGGAGGCAGGGGCTGCACATGGCTTTGGTTCCCCAAGATGGGGGCTCCCCCCAACCCGTGCCCAGTTCAGCTCCTCAGTCCAGCCTTGCCCTTGCCTGCTGAAGGGCTGACCAGAGGAGGGAGCTCCAGAACAGGAGGGTGCCGGGCTCCAGGCCAGAGTGGAAGCTCTTGTCCATGTGTGTGAGGAGGGTCTTGCTGTCTCTGCCTGCAGCCAGCCCAGGACAGGATCTCAGGGTCTGGGAAGGACCATGGCCAGCCACTGTACACTCCAGTACCTTTGGGTTTGCAGTGCTCCTTTCTTCCTCCCTTCTAGTGGGGTTTCTAGAACCTTCCATCTTTGTCTTGGTTGAGCTGGGAGGAAAGGCCAATGGGGATCTCTAGCATGGGGGCTTATGAGCTGAGGGTGGTACTGAGGTGACAGCCAGGGACACTGAGTGGTAGGCAAGGCACTGCTGCCTTCATGCCCCATCTGTGCCCCTTGCCAAACCTCCCGACACCCTTAAACTTCCCCAAGTCCTGTCTTGCCTCCTTGAGGCATGGCTTGCCAGAGGGACACCCCACCTGGTCCTGGTTATGCATAGAGGCCAGAGCTCCTCACAGCCACTATGCCCAGCCTGTCCCCTTTGGCCCACCTTGGACTTCCACCCAGCCTGACCCACTCCCTGGCTTCAGCTAACTGCCCACTCTCCTTCCAGGATGAGAACGACAACCCCCCAACCTTCAGCAAGCCCGCCTACTTTGTCTCCGTGGTGGAGAACATCATGGCAGGTAAGGCCCCAGACAGGAGACTGGGGACATGCGGGAAGCCAGCCAGCAGCCTCAGGCACCTGCAGGGTGCGCTCCCCAGCTTCACTCGCAAATTTAGGGAGGTCCGTGGCTACCTCTGTTTCCCAGGCCGGTGACAACTCAGGAAGCCTTTGAAGATGTCTAGTTATCTCCTAACTAGCAGCTATTTATAGAGCACCTACTATGTGCAGACACTCCACTAGGCACTGGGTCCCTGCTGTCTGGCAGCCACAGTCTAGCAGGAGAGAATGGTGACAGATGATTAATTAAGCCACATAGAGCACAGAATTCTGAGAGGGTGGCGCTGGGAGGCAATCCTAGGAACTAGGACTTCCATAAAGAACATCCTTGAGGTGAGTTCCTAGGTGAGGATGAGGACACGGGCTCAGACTTGGGCCAGGCCAGGTAGCAGGGCACAGCCTACAGCCCCAGGGTTCCCAGCTTCACACCTGGCTCCAGGACATCTGCTCTGCCCTGAGGCAATCTGGCAGCTTCACCCTGACCTCCAGAGCGTGCTCTGCTATGGGGACATGCTCATGTCAGGAGCTGCCACACCACTGGGTGAGTCAGAAACAGCTGGCATGGAGACAGCTGGAGCCAGGGACATCCAGAATCAGGCACCGCTGGAGTCAGGCACCACAAGATGCAGGGCCCGCTGGAGTTAGGGGTGGCCTTTCAATGGTACCACAGGTCTTTTTTGGGGGGTAGTACCAGGGACACTTAACCACCAAGTCACATCCCCAGCCCTTTCTTATCTTTCATTAGAGACAGGGTCTCGTTAAGTTGCTGAGACTGGCTTTGAACTCGCCATCCTCCTGCCTCAGATTCCCAAGTCACTAGGGTGACTTGCACCACCACATCCGGCTCCACAGGCCTCTTAAAGAGAACCTCTGGTACTTCTCTGGTGTCTGATGATGAGCTAGTCAGGTGCCAGGCCCATCCCTGTCACAGCCAAGCATCCCCAGGAAGTGCCATCCTCCTGGGAAGCATGGGGAGCTTCTGCCAGAGCAGCCTGCACCATGGCACCTAATTCTCTTGCTAGGTGAGGGCGAGTGGCTAACAGGGCACGATAGAGCTTGTGTACCTGTGCCCCTGCTCAGGGCAGGATGGATGAGTCATTTCCGAGGCCCCTGACCCCTGGAAGGGGTCACCAACACCTGCCTGATCCCTGACCCTCCCAGAGACTGCCAATCCTCAGCACAGTGGTAAACCACTGCCAGCACAGTGGTAAACCACTGCCAGCACAGTGCTGTGAGAGCAGACCTCATCCCCAGGGATCCTCCCCAGCAATCCCCGAGGGAAGATCCGTGTCTAAGAGCAGGAGGTTGAGGCTCAGAGAAGCTACGGCCATTGCCGGGGTTGCAGGTCTCCAGCCTGGGGCTAATGACATAGGACCCTGGTGGACTGAACTCCTCAATGGCCCGAGCTAAAAGTTGGGTGGCGGAAGGGACTGCAGACAAAGGCCCGGTGGGCACAGCCTCGGGCCAAGCGGTTCTTGGGTTTGGGCCAGGGCTGTGGGAAGAGCTGATTCCCCACCCAGGAGTGCATGTGTCTGGAGATGAAGGTGAAGGCCTTAACTGGACATTAACGAGAAAATAAAACCCCTTATAAATTCCCCCATGAACAAGATAAAACAGGATCAAAATTGGATGCAATAAATGTAGAATAATTTAATATGGCGCTTCATTTCTTTCTGACTCAAAAGTAAAAGGTGGTCAGTCTGAGTGTTTAATGCGGAGGCAGCTAGGCAGGGTCGGGAGAGAGCACTGAGCTCTCTGAGGTTGGGAGAGAGGGATGGGGAGAGGACAGGTCCCCTCACTCAGAGCCTCCCCTTCATGGAGCCTCATCCCACACAGCGCAGGATCTGGGCCAGGAGGGCAGGTGTCTGAGCCTGGTCACCCCTGGAACCCCCCACGGAGTGGGGCTGGGGGCACAAGGTGAGCAATACCCCACCCCTTTGTCTCCTGGAAGGAGCCACAGTGCTGTTCCTGAATGCCACAGACCTGGACCGTTCCCGTGAATATGGCCAGGAGTCCATTATCTACTCCTTGGAGGGCTCCTCTCAGTTCCGGATCAACGCCCGCTCGGGTGAGTCCCCAGGGCCCTGGTGCCTGTACGCTCAGACTCTCAGGGCCAGGGTCTCCTCCCTTTCTGTTTGGAGCAAGCTCACTTTGAACACCTGGTTTTATCCCTGAAATTTTCATAAAAGTGTGATTACTGATCTTACGGAAAACCACCTCAGTGTGAATTTATCCACTCAAGGATGTCTTCAAGGGCAAGGAGTCCTATTATGTTTCAGATATGTGCCATTTTACACACAGGTGGTCCACACACCTCTTCAGGGACATGTTTACTCATGTCTAAGTGTCCCCCTCCCTCACCAGCTGACCTGGTCCTTGACCCAGCTTCTGCTCATACACACCTGCATGCCAGAGGGCTATTGTGTGGATTAAATTAGTTATTACAGGAAACACGCTTAGAGTAGGCCCATAGAAAGTTCTGGAACATCACTATCAATATGTTCTTTTATTTATTCACCTAGGACCCCACCCCAGCTCCCTGCTCAGCCCATGTACTTCTGTCCTTCCTTTTCGGATCTCTTTATGCCTCCCTCTCACTTTCTCTCCTTCTTGAAACTGGAAGGAGGTAAAGGGAGACAGAAAGAAAGAATTAGAGACCCTGGGCTGTTCCTCCAGACCTGGAGGGAATCTGGGATCTGGGATCTCTGGTTCATCAGAAATCACCTGCTCTGAGCCAAATGCTGTGCTAGGCGCTGGAGTAGAGGAGGAGGAGGACATGACCTTCACAGGGCCTGCGAGGCACCCATTTCCAAGTTCTGTCTCAGCTAAGGGAACTCCAAACACCAGACAGGTCAATACCGGCATCTGGGTGGCTTAAGACAATGGCAACACCCTGCAGCCCAACACAGTGTGCAGGACACCTTCCACGGGGCGGTTCTGGAACCAGGTCCCTTCCAGGTTGTGGCTCCAAGGTCACTGCAGAAGGAAGAAGAGCACCTGGGGCATTGTGCCTGGGGGGGCTGGTAGGCCACACCTCACTCCCGCCCACAGCCCATTGGCCAGACCAGACAATGGCCCGCCCAGGTGCAAGGGAGCCTGGGAATGGAATGCCAGCCTGGCAGCCCCTTTCCAGAAGAATGTCTACCATGGGAAGAGAACAGGAACTTTAGGGGACACTGGGCGTCCCTGCCACGGGTGATCAGTGGCTCACCAGTTATCCATGCCTCCCTTGTCAGCGTTGGCCTTCAATCTCTTCCTTATCTACTTCCCGCGGAAACTCCTGAGGCAGGTGGCTGGAGCTGATGTGCACAGACTGCAGAGAGGGAACCTGGGGCCATCATGAGCCTCTCCTTCCACCTCTGAAAAGGCAGAGGCCTCCCTCTCTGCTCTCGGGAGTGTCCACCCCAGCAAGCCCCTGTTTCTCGGAAGCTGAGAGCAATGCAGTCATTTCTCAGGTAGAGCAAAAGATGCTTCCAGAACCTGTGGAGAACAAGGTGCTCCACACCCTTATGTAATATGGTATATGACCTATGTGCATCCTCTGGTAGATTAAAATCATCTCTACTTTACTTATAATACCTAATACAATGTAAATGCTATATAAAAGTTGTTTCTATTGTATTATGTAGGTAATAATGAAAAGGAAAAAAGAAAAAAAAAACATATACCTCATTCCAGAGGCGATTATTTTCTCCCGATTTCTGCTTAGTTTGAATGTGCAGTTGTGGAAACTGCAGGCACGAGGGCAGGCACACAAGCTGTATCATTAATTCATATTAATTAATTCTCAGTCCCGTGACCTGCATCATCTCATTTCACCCTCCAGCATTATCCCCATTTTCCAGATGAAGAAACTGAGGCACAGGAGGTTCCGAACTTCACTGAGGACTCACTGAGCTGAACTTGGGACTCCAGAGCCCCAGTGTTAAAGGCTGTGTTATGTGAAGCCATGTTAGAACCCCGTGATGCCACCCAGATGGAGTGTGCCCCCCCCCTCCAGCCTCTGTGTCAGGGACTCCAGCTCCATGCCAGGTCTTATAATGATGACAGGGACGTTTTCTGTCACCTGAACACAGCTCCTCTAGCTCCAAAGGTGGAAGCCTTTTCCTCTGAGTTCTTTGGTCAAATTAGCCAGGGCTGCTGCACAAAGGTGGCCTTAATTGATCTAATTTCCCAGACAGGAGAGGCCATCTATCATGCCGTCAAGTTCATGTTTAAAACTTTTTAGAGATTAATTTCTTCCTCGCCCTGCCAATTAATTGACACCACCCCACTGGGGAGCTTGGCTCAGTGGGCAGACCTTTGCCAGTCTTTGGTCCCTGGCCTGAGTACCTTCGCTGACTTGTCCCCCACGCCTAGCTCCCTGCTCAGCCTCTCTGGTCAGAGGATAGGCCAGGTGACCCCCAGGACCATCCGATCCAGCTCCCTTGTTTTATGATCAAAGAAACCAAATACAGAGAAGTTAAGCCACTTGCCTCAGGTCACACAGCTCAGGCAATGGGGAGAAAATAAAGATGGATAGCACATAGTCCTTACCCTTGGGGAACTATGACAGTCCACTGGAAGGACTGAGTGTTGGAAGGGTGGCCTATAGTTACTTCATCCTCACAACAGTTCAAGAAGGCATACCGTTCTCCATTTTACAGATGAGAAAACTGAGGCCCACCCAAGACCAAGCATCTGGGAAGGGTGAAATCAGAATCCAATCTGGGTTTCACTGCCCTCATAGAGGAGGCTCCCTTCCCACTGCCCCTGGGAGCTGGTAAACAGCCTGGCCAGGATGCTGTGGCGAGGTCAGCTCCTACTAGCTCGCACTTGCTGGCCTGTGAAGTCCACGTTCAGTGCCATCAAGTCGGTATCTTGAAATGGGCCTGGTGGGGGTGTTGCACCACTGAAAGCAGCAAATGCTGTGTTTTCCTTTTCAGAAGCAAATTGTCGTGTGCACACTACTACTAAGGTGACATCCATCTTTCGGCGATGCCAAAATAACAAAGAAATACCTAAAACAGCTGACAAAAATTGTGGTCTATTCTGTTTTTATTTAACATCATAACTTATTTACACACTAAAAAAGCCAAGGTGATATAATTATGCTATTCCTGGGGTGATTAGGAAATTACTTTATTCAGCTGTCTGGGACTGAGTCACAATCAGGCACGTGTGGGGAAACACTTGGGGTCTTTTCTTCCTGTCGTTGTATCCTGTAACTATATGAATAAACTGTGGCCTGCGTTCTTTGAGGTTTCCATGGCAGTCGCTAAATTGATCCCACAGCAGCGCTACAACGCAGGTTCCATTACTGTTCCCTTTGGACCAGATGAGGAACCTGGCACAGCGGATCTAAGTGACTAGTTCCAGGTGATACAACCAGTAAGATAATGTCTGTCAAGCCTAAGCCAGAGGTTCTCTCTGATGGAGTTTGAGGCCAAATGGCCTCCTTCCTGTTCTCCAGCCCCTTAGCCTCCAGAATTGGCCTCAACTTCACACCCCAAGGGGGAGATCACCATCCCAAGGCCCCCATGCACACAGACAGACACGTGCTGCCACCCTGTAGCTCGTGGGCATCTCTCTTACACCCCGGCTCTGCTCCTTCCCTCACTCTCTCCTGGGTCCATCTTGACCCTCTGGCTCACCCTCTCCTCTCTCTGGCAGGTGAAATCACCACCACGTCTCTGCTTGACCGAGAAACCAAGTCCGAATACATCCTCATTGTTCGTGCAGTGGATGGCGGTGTGGGCCACAACCAGAAAACTGGCATCGCCACCGTGAGTGCTCGCCCCTTCCACACCCCGAGCCTTGCCTGTACTGATCAGGTCATGACTCCCCAGCTCATTCTCAGGTGTCCTGGCTTAGGCCTCTGAGCCAGTGTGGGGCACGGAGAGTGGGAGGGGGACACATGCCACCTCCTCATCAGCCTGGGCCATTGCAGCCGTGGGGAAGAAAGGGCTTGCCACCTGGGATGTGGGAGTGCTGGGGTTGGGGAGAAGCACATAGAGCCCCCGGAGGCCAGCAGGAAAGGTGACAGAAAGCATGAGCCCCAGAGGCCTCTCCTGCCTCAGCACTGCCGAGCAGAAGCCAGTGTTCTGCAGGGAGGGGCCGCGCAGCGCAGGCAGCAGGGTCCTGGAAGTTCCCTGAGGGCTGGTCACCCCACCCAGCCCAGCCCCCAGGACGCTAAGAAATGATGCCTGGGTGTCCTGCCATAAGCCAGTAGGACCAGCACCGGCCTGAAACCCCATCCAATGCCCCGTTATGCCCCACTGAGGTGCCCAAAGAGCAGGAAAGTAAAGGAAGGAATTTTGGGGTCGTGGGTGAGCTCTTGGCCACAGAAAGAACGGGGAAGTGAGGAGCAGAAAGCCCCTCTGTGGGAGAGGAGGAAAGAGGACAGCGGTGGCAGGTCACTGCAGCCCTCTGCTGCTTGTTCTCCTATTGCTGCCTTGGTCTCTCCCTAGGGAACCCTCTCCTGACCTCTCTCCATGGTCCTCATCCCAACCTTGCCCAGTCAGAGGGGCTGAGGCTGGGGTGGGTGTCGCTTGGCTGGGACTTGGCAGAAAAGCCCACAGTGCCCAACTCCATCAAAGGAGGCCCTGCTGATAGGAATCAGAGCCCTATAAATAATTCACCTGGTGGCAGGTGAGCAAGGAAATTGCTTGACTTGTAGCCGAGACTGGGAAGCTCAAGGGATTCTCTCAGATCCCCCACCCTGTCAGTCACCTCCAGCCAAGACTCAGATGGCGGGGAGAAGTCCTGGGTCACAACAGAGACTTCAGGACCATCCCATCCATTCTCTGCCTAAATCCTCTCCTCCGGAAGGGACCTGGCTCCATCTTGTTCTCGAAAGACCAGGCCCTACCCAAGGCTCCCAAATTTGATGAAACTGGTATAATTAATGCTAAGAGGGCCATCAGCAGGCTGATGTGGCTCAGTGGTTGAGCACTTGCCAAGCATGCGAGGCCCTGGGCTCCTCCCCCGCACTGCCCCCTACCCTCCTGCCCTTGGCCATCTCAGCAAACCATGTTCCACAGCGTCCCCTGTGGCTCCACAGGTGAACGTCACCCTCCTGGACATCAATGACAACCACCCCACCTGGAAGGACACCCCCTACTATATCAACCTGGTGGAGATGACACCTCCAGACTCCGACGTGACCACGGTAGGTGGGGTCAGAACAGGGGTCTACCAGGCTGCCCTTCCTAGGGGTGAATGTGTTCCTACCTCTATCCCTGGGGCTACCTGCATGGGGCTGATGGACTTGATGCTTCCCTCTGAGCCAACTCTCAGAGCAGACTTCTAGAAGCTTCCTTGCATAGTAAAATGTAGACAGAGGTCAAGGGAAAGCCCTCCTCCAGCTTCCAGTGTCAGCAGGCTTCAGGCTTTGGGCAGCCAGGGATAGTGGCGAGGGAGCAAAGGCAGCTTTGTAGCCACTCTTGTCCTGAGATCCCTGACCCTTGCCACCCACCAGGAGAGCCCTCACCCTCAGCTCTGCCCCAGCGTCTGTTCTTTACCACTTGGGGCCCAGAGCCATCAGCTTGATCAGCTCCTACAGGTACTGGCCCCAGGGCTGCCCCTCAGGAGTCAAGGTCCACTGTGGGGTGCCCTGGCACAGTGGCCCCAGGTTCCCCTGGTGTGCTGCATGCACGACATCCAGGTGCCACTCAGGGTGGGAGGGGAGATGCAGCCAAAGCCACTGGGCCCGCAGGATGGAGACCAGCATCCGGGGGCAGCAGGTGGAGCACCCCACAGACCTGCCCTGCTCTGTTGCCTCTGTAGGCCTCTCCTCCCACATCCTGCTGCTCCATTGGCTTCATTTGGAGAGACTGGTCCTAACTGTCCAGGCCACTGCCACTCAGCCAGCCCTGTGATGGGCATGAACTCTTGACAGCTCCTAGTGTCCCCATTCGTTAAATACCTGGGACGTGTCCAGCACTGAGCCAAGGGCTTCTCATGGATGCTCCCACCCTCAGCGACCTCCCGTGGCAGGTGGATTTGCCGTCCCCATTTTTCTGTGGAGGAAACAGACCTGGAGCTTCCAGGGTCTGCCCCAGGTCCCTGGGCTAGTGAGAGGTGGCAGCAGGACTCGAACCTGGCTCTGTCTGCTTTGAGACAAGGGACTGGAAGACACCAGGCCCAGCGCTTAGATTCCGCCAACTAGAGAGGGGCCCAGCAAGTGGCCCACATCCTGGGGAACAGGAGTGTTGGTGTGGGATGGGGAAAGGGTCACGCGTTTGGATCTGCTCTCCGGAAGGCGGCTCACTCACATCCAGGCGAACTTGGGGCAGCCCCCACCCTCATCAGCCACATCCTACAGTGACAAGAGCCATGAGGATCTAGATGGGAAAGGATATCAACCCGGGAGGCAGGACAACAAAGCAAGAAAGGTTGGCCATCATACCTGTCCTGCCCTGTGCTCAAAATCTGCGTGACCCCCCAACTGTTGTGTGGATGTCCCCTCCCAGAGGCCCCAGTGCTGTAGTGGATCAAGGATGAGGGATCTGGCAAAGTCCCCTGTGTTGGTGCTTGCAGGCCAGGGTCTCTTTGAAAACCACTATCCGGGGCTATTTGCTCTGTGGGACTCCAGGTCTGGCGTTCTCTGCTGCCACCTTGTGGGAAGACTTAAGACAACCTCTTCCCACCCAGGCTGGGACCCAAGAGGTGAGGCTGGATGCCTACCCCTGAGCACTTGTCTGGTTAACTATTACCTTTGCTTTATGTTTCTGGAAAATTCTCCCCAAAGAAATTGACAGGCAGGTGATGGAGGTGGTTCTATAACAAACTGACTGCATAGGACACCAGCCTGGGGTGCCATGATCAAAGAGCCTCTCTGCCAGGAAAAGAGGAGGTTTTCCAGGTGGGGTCTACACTTGACTGTGGGCATTTTTGAGCTCTGGTCCACAGTAGCCCTCTCCAGGTCTCTGCCTTTCTCACGTTCTGTTGAGCCATGAGTAGATATGGTGTTGGGCCAGGGGCCTGTTTGGCTGGGCAGGGGTACAGGAAACCAAAAGGCCTCTGTCATGCTCCCCTCTCAACCTGTGTGAAAGTCAGAGTCCTTACCTCAAAGGCACCAGGATCTGCCCCTGGTCACCCCTAGTCAACCCCTCACTACATTAGGGGCATGCTGTTCCTCCTCAGGCACAAGATGGCAAGGACTGGAGCACTGGAATTTTTCAGCACCCCATGGTTACATTTGAACCAGAAAAATAAAAGTAATGGCTCAGAAGTTCAAAACAGCAAAATCAAAATTAAACCCTGTTACATTTAACATCCTCCAAGGGTAATATAGAAATCTGGTGTTTGTGGAAGTTTTATTACATTCTGAGGACCAATTCTAGAATTCTTGAGAATGTTCCAGAATTCTCTGGTATTCCTGGTTATGCATGGTTCCCAGGAGATGAGAAATCAAGAAGTTTGTACATTAATCAAGTTGGTCATTGCCAAATAATTTCAAGAATAGTCATAAAAATTCTTTAAATGTTATAGCCATAAAATGTCAGTGTATATATGTGTATAATGTGCGTATATTTTAATATTTTCAAGAGGACCCCCCAGAGCCTTCTAAGGCCTCAGCCCAGGTGAGGTAAGGCTGTGGCCAGGTCATGGGGGAACGTGGCTACAGACAGAACAGCTAACCCAGAGGTCAGGTGACAAGACAAGTGTGATATTTGAATGGGGCTGGCCCACATCCTGATCATGTCCCACCGCCCTTCCCACGCACACCCCCCCCCACTGGCCTGTCAGCTCCCCACACCACTCACCTGTTCCCCACCCCAGAGCCTTTGCATAAACTCCTCCCTCCCCCCAGAATGCTCTGCTTCCTCTCCCCCTCCAGCCCTGCTCCTCCATGGCTGGCTCAGTCTCCTCCATCTCTCCCAGCTTAAAAGGTCACATCTTAGAGAGGCCCTCCAGGCCTCTGCCTGCCTCCATGGTGTTTCCTTCAGGGCCCACAGTCCGTGTTTATTCCTTTGGTAGCCCATTATTAAGAGGTGGCTAGCTTGGACAGCCACTGATACCAAAGTGTCTGGGTTCTCATCCCAGCTCCACCACTTACCAGTGGTGTGACCTGAGGCAACTTACTTAACCTCTGTCTATGGAGATAGAAAGAGCCCCAACCTGATAAGAGCCAGTACATCCAAATACACAAAGCACTGGTAGGTGGTGTGTGGCCAAAAAATAGCGGCCATCCCCATCGCCACCTTCCTCCCTGCTGCAGTCCCATCCATGTGGTGCACTATTGAACCCGGTGTTCTTCACAGTGCCAGGCACATTGTAGGTATTTGAAATATTTGTCATGGAAGGTCTGGTCTGGGGAATGTCTCTTCTTTCCTCCCCTCCCCAGCTGGGTTGGCTCTTCCTTGCTTGGACACCAGGACACGTGGCCCAGGACTCTCCCAAGGGTCTCCTCCAGCACAGTGCTGTCCTGCCCTGGAGCCTGAGGCTCAGGGCGATTGACTTGGGTGATTTTTCAGAGCTGGAGTGCCTTTGCTCAGGTGCTTTAGGAGTCAGCGTGCGTGCGTCTGCGTGCGCCAAATGTGCCCGGGCTCGGGCATCGGGTCCGTCCACCGGCATGGGCATGTGCTTGTGGAGTGGCCGTCTCTGTCTGCAGTGAGCTTTTGGCCCAGATCTCCCCTTGGCTCCTGCAGGCTCCTTCAAGGACCCGGCTGATGGGCATTGATTTAGAGCCTTTCAAAGCCCTCAGCAAAATAAAGAAGAGGGGAGAGGGAGAGAATTATTCCCCGTCAGGCCAGGAGAAAAATGACGAGCGTGAAATGGGAAATAAATGAGGGGAAAGTGGTGAGATGCCACGAAACTGCCTAGCAGGGAGTCCACAGGAGGGGGCACAGCCTGCTGCCCTCGCCGGCACCCCCAGCCCACGCCACGACCAGAGAGGGGGCCCAGGGGCCCAAATTCTGTGCCTACCCCTCAGCCAAGGGCGTTTGGGAGCACCTACCCAGGCATCTCTGGCATTTGGGGGGAGAAGACGGGAGCCCCCCGCTGTTGTGAAGTTGCTGTCACACGCTGGCCCAGGATGGGTCCTTTTACCCTGAGCCTGTTTCCCTGTCCAGAAAAAAACACAGGAATCAAAAAATCTCTCCCTCCTCTAACTGCAGAGATGTGGAGAAAGGCGAGGCACGTGTTCTCCATCGGTGAGAGACCAGGCCTCGCTCGAATTATGCTCAGGGTACCCCAGAGCCTTGTCTCCTTTGGCAAAATGGGGATGTTGGGGTCTCCAGTATGGAGGCTGGGGACGATGCCCACAGCACAATGAGGGCACCTCGGGCCTAGAAGGTGGGGACCCCCTCCACACGGGCTGGTGAGGGAGGAGGGAGCAGCCTAGTGTGGGGCTGGGCTGCCTGCCTCTCCCACCAGGGACCACGGGGTTCTGCCCCAGCATCAGCCTCTCTCCTGGTGGCAGGTGGGAGCCTCGGCCAGGGCAGCTCATCTGTCTGTTCTGCTCTAATGGCCCCAGAGACACTTCTGGCTGGGGATTAAGCCAGAGGAGGGCAGATTCTGCCGCCAAAGCATAAAGGTCTCACATGGAACGTGATGAAGGAGCTGACGAGGCTCTGCTGTCATTGCCGAGTGTCCTGGAGTTAAGAATGGCACTGTTCTGATATGACCCTGGGGACTGCAGTCACCCTCCCCTGGCTTTGATCTTGTCCACCTCTGGTGCTGTAATGGCATTTGTAGCATAGCCAGTGGAGGAGCTGAAGGTGGGAGCCACAGCTGTCCTGAGACCCTGGAAGGCCTCGAGTGTGAGCTAGGCTGGCCCCAAGGTTGGTGCTGTGTGACCTTGACTCTGGCCTGGCCCTCTCTGGGCTCTGTTTTCCCCTCCCAACTGGGGCCCAGCCCATGGCTCCCTGCCCATTCCTGTCATCCGTGATGTCGCAGAGGCCCAATTTTTTTCAAATCACTCCACAGTCAGAAGCCCCAAAGGAAGGAAGAGAGGGTTTGGGGATGAGGCTCCTGGTTTCTAAAACCTAGGTTCCAAATCCTTTTCAAAGCTCAGCCCAGGGTACAGACACCCAGCCCTCCCCAGTCCCTACTTCATAGGTCACCATGGTCAGGGAACTGCTGGGGCCCCTGCTCTCTGGAGCCCATGAACATGTCTCTCCTCATGTCTGGAAAGGAAGGACACACAGCTGGCAGTGTTGCCAGCTGGGCTTGAGGGACCTAGAACTGGGGCACAATCCCAGCTCAGCTGTTTCCTGGCTCCTAGAGGTTGGGCACCTCACTGAGCCTTCTCTGTGAAATGGACACAATCACAGGTATCTACTTCATAAGGCTGTTGGCAGTGCACGGAGAGAGCCTAGTGCTTCTGAGACACAGGCACCTGCTGGACACAGGTGGGGGCTAGGGCTTGCTATACACAGGCAGGCACGGAGACGCCCCCCTGCACTGGGCTCAGGGAAGGGTCTGTTCCCTCCGGACAGGTGGTGGCTGTGGACCCGGACCTGGGGGAGAACGGCACCCTGGTGTACAGCATCCAGCCTCCCAACAAGTTCTACAGCCTCAACAGCACCACGGGCAAGATCCGCACCACCCACACCATGCTGGACCGCGAGAACCCCGACCCCCTGGAGGCAGAGCTAATGCGCAAGATCATCATCTCTGTGGCTGACTGTACGACCCCCACCCACTCCTCAAAGGCCCCCATGCAGGCTGTGGCCCTTGACCCTGGGGAGCCTGGGGACACCCTGATGAAAGGTCCTCAGGAGGCTGGGGCCTAGCCAGGGCTGTGCCTGATCACCAGGAGGAGAGTAATACCTCTGTCCCAGCTGGGACCCCCAGAGCACCCTGGGTGGGAGGGGCTGGAGAGGGGTGCAGGGCCCAGACTGCCCCTAGGAGGGGCTGGATGTGGGACACTGAATCTGCCACCCTCTCCTACTTGCCTTCCCCGGCCCCTCTTCCCTTTCCCTCTCCTCGGCCCTCTCTCCCCTGTCCCTCCAGGTGGCAGACCCCCCCTGAGGGCCACCAGCAGTGCCACAGTGTTTGTGAACCTCTTGGACCTCAATGACAACGACCCCACCTTTCAGAACCTGCCTTTCGTGGCTGAGGTGCTTGAAGGCACTCCTGCAGGGGTCTCTGTCTACCGAGTGAGTGTCCTTTGCCTTGTCCCTGACAGCCGACGGGTGGCAGGGGGTGCCTATTGGTGCCTGGCCCCATGCAGAGCACTTTGTAGGGGGTGGGGTTGCCACTCAAGACCCCCAGACGGCACACCAGCCACGTCAGGCCTGGAGAGACACAGCTGGAGGAAGTAGCGCCGGGCAAGACAGGGAGGCCAAAGAGGCAGAGCCGGAGAGGGAGGAAGAGAGGCCAGGTGAGAACGCTGGAAGCCAAGCAGAGGCTTTCCCCAGGCCTGGTGGAGGGCTGGCCCAAGGCCACCGCACGCCAGCCTGCAGATGGATCTGGGACACTAAGAAGTCCAGACGAGCAGATCTTGACACGCACAGCATGGGCCCTGCTCCCCGCGCTCAGCTCTGAACTCACCCTAATTCGCAGGAGGCTTTAAAGAGACTCACTCAGGACTCTGTGGCCTAGAAGGGGTGGGGTCCATCCTGAACATGGCCTCTCTGCCTCCTGCTTCATCCCTTCTAGTCAGGGAGACCCTGAAAGTGCCGATTCAGGGAAGATGATGCCCCAGCAGGAGCCATTTAGAAATTCTGGAAGGTCCTCATGGTTAAAATAGGCTTTGGGACTGGGGATGTTGCTCAGTGGTAGAAAACTTGCCTAGAGTGCACAAGGCCCTGGGCTCCATCCCAAGTACTTACTGCAAAACAAAACCCACAGACTTCAAGGTCCCATCACCATGAGTGTGGATCCCAATTCCACCATGGGTGTGCTGTGTGACTTGGAGTACAAAACTTAACCTCTCTGAGTCTCAGCCTCTTGGCCTGCAAATTGGATATAACAGTAGTACCTGCCTGGCTACGCTGTGGATATTCAACCAGACATGGGTGTAAACCAAACTGGTACTTGAACTGCAGGAAAAACACAGTGGCTGTGGTGTTGTCTCTTGTGGTTTATATGCGAGAGATCATGGAATCAGGTTAACCTGTTCCCATTCAAAGAGGGGAGGGTTGTTTGTCAGGATGCCCGAGTGGGCAACCTCAGCAGTGCCCCTTGGCCTGCTGGGCCTCAGTTGCTTCACCTGTAAAGGAGATTGATGCCGTGTGCTTTGGTCCCCAGGAGTCTCTCAGCAGAGCACTCTCCCCAGGTCCCCAGCAGGGGGAGCCTCCATCCTGGGAACCACAGCCAGTCCCCAAGGAGTGGTCCAGGAACAGATCAGGAGGGCTGGTGGGGTGAGAGTAAATGAATCCTGTTCTCTGGGGGCTCACAGACAGCAGGGCAAAGAGACGCCCACCAGCATACCCCTGAGTGCACGGAGAAGCGGTTCAGAACCACGAGGAGCTGTTTGGAGGAGCTGGGAGTGTGCAACGTGGAAACTGTCTCCAGATGGGGAGAGGGTTCTGGTGTGAGCTGTGTGGCCCCCTGACCCCACCCAGGGACACAGCAACAAAGATTTCTTTTCTTTTTTTATTTGTTCTTTTTAGATACACAGTAGAGTGTGTTTTGACATATTATACAAGCATGGAATACAACTTATTCTAATGAGGATCCCATTCTGTGGTTGAACATGAGGTGGACTTTCACTGGTCGTGTGTTCATGTATGAACATAGGAAAGTCATGTCCCATTCATTCGACTGTCTTTCCCATTCCCATCTCCCTCCCTTCCCTTCATTTCCCTTTGTCTAATCCAATGAACTTCTATTCTCCCCAGCCCTTTCTTGTGTTAGCATCTACATATCAGAGAGAACATTTGGCTTTTGTTTTGGAATTGGCTTATTTCACTTAGCATGATATTCTCCAGATCCATCCATTTACTGACAAATGCCATAATTTCATTCTTCTTTATGGCTGAGTAACATTCCATTGTGTATATGTACCACATTTTCTTTATCCATTCATCTGTCGAAGGGCACCTAGGTTGGTTCCATAGCTTAGCTATTGTGAATGGAGCTGCTATAAACATGGATATGGCTGTGTCACTGTAGTTCAACCAATAAATATTTCTGCTGGTTACAGAAGTACTTTCTACAGGGAGTAGAGCTATGTTCAAGTAAAATCAAAGCAGTGACCCCCTCTCCCCATCCTGGAAAGCATTCAGTTGGAATCTGGAATCCTCTTGTGTAGTTTGTTGAATAGGAATTAGACCACTGTCTTCCAAGAGCCTTAACTTATTCCAAAGTTCATATTTTAACTATTGTTACACATTTTTCACGGTGTCTTGAATGCTATTCTGTAAGACTTTCAGCATATCAGGGTCTCGAGTTGAGGTAATGCTGATGGGGACTGGAGGAGCCAATGAACAAAGCAGGGACTAGGGGGGAGCCTCACCTGTACTTGGCCTCCAAGGAAATGCATTTAAAAATGACATGCTCAGGTGACTTGCTAAGAGTGATCTTGACATCATCTTATACTTGTTCTAGCTGCTAAGCAGGGAGGGAGCCTGTCCACCTGGTAGACTAGGTGGTCGAGGTCCTGGTCATCAAAGGGCCTTTGAACTGGACAATTGCTACAAGCCAGTCACAGGGCTGGAGGACGAGGGGAGATCTGTGGGCTACTGGAGAGTGTGGGGGGCCCAGGGCCCACTGGAGGGAACCGGGGAGGACTTCCTATGGAGAAGAGCAGGGCTTAAGGAAGAGGCTGTGGTGACCTGGACTCTGGTTCTAGAAAGTTCCTTCCCCGCCCACCTGCAGCATCACCCAGTGCATCTGGACTGCAGCCCACCTGGATGTCTTTCAGCTGTCACAAGCTGCCCTTAGAAGGCCTCCAGGAAGTGCACTGGGGACAATGGTCTGGCCTCGGGCCCAGAGGGGAACAGGTGCGTCCTGTGCCTCACGCAGCCTGTCCTCTCCCTCAGGTGGTGGCCATCGACCTGGATGAGGGCCTGAACGGTCTGGTGTCCTACCGCATGCAGGTGGGCATGCCCCGCATGGACTTCCTCATCAATAGCAGCAGTGGTGTGGTGGTCACCACCGCCGAGCTGGACCGCGAGCGCATCGCAGAGTACCAGCTGCGGGTGGTGGCCAGTGACGCGGGCACGCCTACCAAGAGCTCCACCAGCACACTCACCATCCACGGTAAGGGGAGGGGCCTCCTGCCGCGTGCAGGGTCCTGGGGTCGCCAGGTGGGCGGGAGAGCCCACACTCAACATGGTGCCCACTGGCCATGGGGCACCCTCCTCAACGGGGCCATTCAACACATCACAGCCTTGCCTGTCTCTGCCATGCCAAAGATGCCAGCAAAGCCTGTCCCTATCTGCCACTGCCAAGGTCCCCCCATCCCTCCCGGCCTCTGATCCCAGGAAACACAGAGGTCTGAGCAGGTCCTAGGACCCTCAGGGCAGGAACAGGCAGGGGAGGCTGTGGAGGGAGCCCTTTGTCTTCGGAAGGCCAGAGTTTCTTTGGAGATGTGAAGAAGTCCCTCTCCCGACCCTACCCCATCCAATGGATGTGGGACTCCTGGGCTCCCAGTGGAAGGGCACCACCCTGGGAAGAAGTCAGCTCCAATTCCCAAGCTCCCCAAGATTCCCACCTCCTGAACTGATCCCCAGGGTCTCCACTCCACCTGGGTGCCGGATCTCATCTGCTTGGGATGTGTCTTTAATTGTCCAGGCAAGATGGGGCCACTGACATGAGCTGTGGCCACTGGGCCAGGAATAACTCCAGGGAAATAGGTGCAGAGCTTAGGCTGTAGAGGCCTGTCCCTAGGCCTGTTCCGACCCCTTCTGTCTCCCGCGGCATCCACAGGGTGTATATATGGGGGAAGGACCTCAGCATAGGCGCACATACTGGCCCTCCCCACTCAAGACCTAGGATGGAGGCCAGATGTTCTCTCTCCTGTCATCCCACAGCTGTCGTGGTGCCTGGTGCCAGCTTCAGGACCCACTGCTTTACCATGATTAACAGGGAGCTTGTCCCGTCTTTCAGAGAGGACCCCAGATGGCCTCTCTCCAAGGATTGGCAGAGGCCACATCGTCACATGAGCCCGTCACCATTCCTGGTGATACCACAGACAGTAGCCAACATGGGTGGGGTCATTCCCTATGAAGGTCCTCCCAAGCCCATGGGCCTAAGGAAGACAGACAGGCCTGGCACATAGAGCTGGGAAAAAATATATCTTCAAGGGCAACTCAGCCTTTGTGGGGGGAATCCTCAAATTCAGCTCCTTCCCTAGGAGCCCTTCACAAACCAGGCCTCCTCAAGACCCCAGCTCCCCTCCCCATTCTGTCCCTGGGACTTTAGACCAGTCACTCGGCTGCTCTGAGCTTCTGTTTCCCCAACTTTGGGCTGTGTCTGATGGTGCCTACCTCCTAGGGATGCCCTGTGGGCTGCCTGGGGTTCTGTGTGGGCAGCACTTAGCATGTGAAAGAGCCCACACCCAGTCCTATTATTGTCACCATCACCTTAATTACCACAGTCACCATTGTTAGGCACATTCCAGAGAGACTGTAGTTTTCTCTCCTCCCCTTGACAGTATGAGCAGCAATAAGCCTCAGGGACGGGGTGATGAGGGAGCTCTGGTCAGCTCTGTTCTGGCCCCAGCAGGCACAGGGGCCCCTGGGGGCCCTGGGCTCATAACCAGCAGGTATTGGCACAAATGCCACTCGGGGCTGCTGACTCCCTTGCAGATTCCTTTCCTGTTTGCTCTGGGGCCTGAGCCTCTGGAGCCGGGTTATCGGAAGCAGGAGCCGGGCCTAGCCCTGTGTTCCACTGTGTCTACAGTGCTGGATGTGAACGATGAGACGCCCACCTTCTCCCCGGCCGTGTACAACGTGTCTGTGTCCGAGGACGTGCCTCGGGAGTTCCGGGTGGTCTGGCTGAACTGCACAGACAACGACGTGGGCCTGAACGCCGAGCTCAGCTACTTCATCACAGGTGCAGCCTTCTGGAGCCGCCGGGACCCTGTCCCACCCTCCCGGAGGTGGGACCAGCCCTGTGGGTGGGGAGCATGTCTAGGGGCTCAGGCTCAGTTCTCTCCACTGCTGCCCACCTGAGAATGGGCAGCTTTTCCCAAGGGCCCTGCAGGTGGATCGCTCTGGTCTGGCCCCCTGGGGACCTCCTGAACCTGTTAAGGGGTGGACACAGGGGAGGGAGGACTAGCTGGGGTTCCCACTCCACCCCAAGTCAGGGTGATGAAGCAGTGACTAGAGGAATATGGCCTTGTCCTTCTCTGGGGACCCTTCGCCCACAGGGAGAATTCCCATCTGTTCAGAGGCAGCTGGCTTAGAATACCCTCAATCAGTTGGTCTTAGCTTAAAAATGTTGAATAGCCACCACAGGAGAGCTGTGACCAAAGATGATGGGGCCCTGCCCTGTCTCAACCCGGAGCGCAGGCGGATATGGAGTAGTGATGTCTGCCGCGGCGGGATTGATAGGGAGTGGCTGTCATTCCCTGGGCTGGGAGTTTCTGGGCATCCTTCACCTGAGAGGTGCTAGGAAAGGCGGGAGGAGGGGAGAGTTCTGCATCCTCAGCCCTCTCCTGGCCCTTTTACCGGGCTGTCCTCTCAATCTTCACGATTCGCCTGGGGCACGTCACGCATACGCAGCGTACGCGGACCCGTGCTTATACACATGCGCAGTGCACACACCGGGCTCCCTGACTCCTCTCCCCGGGAGCAAGGACTCCCAGGCTCACAGCCCATCAGCGGCTAGCTGCAGCCACTCTTGTTTCCCTACCCGACGGGGCGCTCCTCACAGTCTGGTCCTCAGGACTGACCCAGGAAAGGCGTAGGTATCAAGACCCTTCACGTGGCAGTCAGCACCAGCATTCAGTCACGCCAGGTTGTATCCTCATAGATGGTACTGCAGACACCGGGGAATGCCAGAGGTTTAGAGGCCAAGAGACTTACAGGGGCAAACCAGGACAAGGGAGCTCCCGGCAGCCCCCAGGACTACTTCCCAGGACTTGGAAGGGGCAGGTTCTGGCCTGTTGAGAGCCCTCCCAGATTCTCAGTGCCTGTTCTGCAGAGAGTGGGGCAGAGTCCTGGACCAAGCTCTCCCCAAACCTAGTGCAGTGGCGCCCTCTGCTGCCCAGAGCACCACACTGCCTGCAGCTCACAGGGGAGGGGTTTCCCATGTGGTCTTTCCTAGCCCTGTCCAACCACAGAGAAGAGACCCTCACACTTCCCACCTGGCCCAGAGCTCAGGAAGACTGAGCCATACCAGTCTCCTGTCCACCTGCCCCTGCTCTTCATGCACTGGTGCCTCCATGAGCCTCCATACAACAAACTGGACCTTGGCCATTCCCCACCAGCACTGGAGATGCAGGGCCTGGGAAACGCTCAGCCAAGCCCAGAGTTTTGGGCCACATTTAAAAGCCCTAACTTAGGTTAACTGCTCAGCCACTTCTGCAGAGAAGCAGAAGAGACAGAGAGGGAAAGTGGCAGTGTGTCATAACCTCAGGAAAGGACCCGTCTTTCTTCTCTGTCAAATGGCGGTTAAGTGAACCCATCAACATAAAGTGGCCAGAATGTAGTAGGTGCTTAATAAATGTTAGGCCCTTACATCAGGTACCTGGACCACTCAGGCTGTGCCCTCACTACAACCCCTGGAGAGGGCTGAGTTGGAGCATGGCACTCATTCCTGGGCTACCCCTGGATACAGGGACAGACTAGGGGTGCACCTCCCTTTGCCTGGCCCTGGAGCTCTGCTACTGACCTAAGCTTCCTTCTCCTTTGTCCACAGGGGGAAATGTGGATGGGAAGTTCAGTGTGGGCTACCGCGATGCTGTTGTCAGGACGGTGGTGGGGCTGGACCGCGAGACCACTGCCGCATACATGCTTGTCCTAGAGGCCATCGGTACGTGCCAGCTGCCCCCATCACCACCACAGACATGGTCCCTCCCGGCAGAGTTTGCATGGAGGCTTTCCAGGGGCCAGGCCTGGAGCCAAAGGAGAAACTCTGCCCTGAGGCTGGTGAAGAAAGGGCCACCAAGTATTAGCATTTGCTGGCCCGAGGCTCATATTCCAGGCTGTATGTGAAGCTTAGGGCGGTAAGGCAGGGACTTCCTAAGAGCCAAGTGGAGGCCAACAGGGAGACCATCGCTGCAATGCCAGGCCAAACAAAGCAGGAAGGGAGAATGGGGGACGTAAGCACATCTGGCACACAGAGTGGCAGAAACACAGAGAGGGGAGGTGGAGGAAGGCTTCCGAGAGTGCCTTGGAGCCAGGTCAGACTCTCTGGGTTGCAAATTTAAAAACAGAAGAAGCTGACTTCAGCTATATGGGCTCACGAAACCAGTCCACTGGAGACCTAGCTGCAGGTGTGACTGGATTCAGGCCCAGGTGATGCCATCTGGCCTCAGGATCCACATTGGCTGGCTCTTCCTTCTCTGCATCACCTGGTGGCAAATCGTTGCCGCAGCCCCACCTTTACACCCTCTCAGGGGTTCAAGTGCAGCGGCAGGCAGACAGTATTTGCTTCTTATGTAGTGTCCCCAGCAGAAGCCCCAGATGAGCTCTGATTAGTCCCATCTGCCCCAGGGCCTGTCACCGAACCCTTCCTTGTGACCAAGAGACTGAGGTGCTCTTGTTGGTTAGGTCTAAGTCACGTGCCCATCCCTGGACCTGGGGCAGCTCCTCCTGCCCAGAATCCCAGGCCTCAGAGGTCAGGGAGTAGGGGAGTGGATCCTCAAAGGAATGCTCAGGGGCTGGTCTTCCCAAGGGAGAGCAGGATGGTGCCGAAGGGCAGAAACCAGCGGCGCCCACTGCAGCCTCGAAGGCCAAGGCTTCAGTGAGTAGAGAAGCAGGGAGGGGCCTTCAGGCAGAGGAACCAGCCCAGGCAAAGGCATGGAGGCAGGAGATGAGGGGGGCGCAGCTTTCCCACGGTGTGGCCTACACTGGAGAGAGGAGACCAAGGTCAGAAAGGTCTGGGTTTGCCAGGCATGATGGCGCATGCTTACAACCCCAGCGGGTCCAGAAGCTGAGGCAGGAGGGTCACAAGTTCAAAGCCAGCCTCAGCCACTGGGAGGCGCTAAGCAACTCAGTGAGACCCTGTCTCTACATAAAACACAAAATAGGGCTGGGGATGTGGCTCAGTGGTCGAGTACCCCTGAGTTCAATCCTTGGTACCCGGAAAAGAAAAGAAAGAAAGAAAGGTCTGGGTTTTTGGAAGCCTAAGATTGGCCTGGACTTTAATCTTCAGGCAGTTGGGAGCCCTTTAGAACCCTGGAAGGTAAGAGGGGTGGGATGAGGCCTCTGTCCCTGCACGAGCCTCTGGTCCTCCCAGGAAAGCCCATTTCATTGTTTGCAACAAGCGCTGGGTGAAAAGAGGCTGCGCTGTCTGTGTCTCACTCTTTTCCGCCAGCGGTTCCTCCCCAGCGCCCTGTTCTCTTCCCATCCTGGTGCGGCCACCCCACCTTTGGAGACCTCTCATTCCCTCTGAGGCCAGCCTCAGCTTAGGGCATCAGCTATCAGGAGTAGAGGGCTCAGGCTCCAGCCTTCTGGGTGGGCTCCCAGCTCAGCATCCCCAGCTGAGGCAAGTTGGCAGGACCCTCGGGGTGGTGGAAAGCTAGGTTGGAGAAGAGCTTAGAAGGTAAGAGGACCTGCCTGGGGAGGTAACCGGCATGTGGTCAGCGAGCCTGGGGAAGAAGCAGAATCACCCTTGGTCCCCAGCCAACTCCAGCTGCCATGCCCCTCCCTGGGGTGACTGCCCTGTCCTGGTCACAAACACTGGGCACAGCTCCTTCCTCCAGGGTGGACAACCCAACAGCCGTCCTGGGTGGGGCCAAGGCTTCCACCCTCACTCCCACCCCAGGCCTGGAAGGGTCCTTCAGAGTCCCCGGATGGACACCTTAGGTGTAGGAACCAGGCAGGACCAGTCTCTGAATGCAGAGGCCCTCCAGCCAGATCTGCCCTGTGGGCACGCCTCTACCCACCCCGTGTTTTAACAGGAATGACAGCTCTTATTTAAAAGCTCAGATATTCAATTTCTTTTGAGAAATTGTGGGTATGGGTGTCCTGGGCCCACTTCTGCCCATCACCTACAGGCAGGAGCAGAGAACAGCTGCCTTGAGTGGGCCCGCCCGGGTGTGTCACTGCACCTCTCCCCCTGCCCTGCTCGCTTCTGGCTTTGCAATCTCACAGCCTGTGTCTGTGTCCTCCATTTGCCAAAAAAAAAATCACCACAGATTTGGTGGCTTAAAGCAACAGAATGTATTCTCTCCTGGTTCTGGACGTTCACAGTAGAGGAGTCAGCAGGGCCACTGTCCCTCTGCAGGCTCCAGGGGAGGACCCTTCCTCGACGCCCGGTTTCGTGTGGCTGTAGGCGTTCCCTGACTAGTGGCTTCATCTGTACATGACCTCTCCGTCTCAAATCTCCTTCTGCCTTCTCTTTTCCTTTTCTTTTCTTTTTTGAGACAGGTTCTGAATAAGTTGCCTAGGCTGGCCTTGAACTTGCAATCCTCCTGCCCCAGAATCTCGAGTGCTGGGTCTACAGGCGCATGCCACCACGCCCTGCGTGGTTTCTCTTATAAAGGCTTATTGCTGGGTTTAGGTCCCACCTGGATAGTCCAGGAAGATCTCTTCTCAAGATCCTTAATTTAATTCCATCTTCAAAGACCCTTTTTCCAAATAAATTAGCATTCACAGGTCCCAGGCATTGAACCATTTCACCTGCTGGATACCTCAGGTGCCTCCTCTGTGAAATGGGTGAGGACTAAGAGAATAACGCCCAGTACAGGATACTATTTAAGTATATTGTTAGTGTTGTTCTGGAAAGGGAGAGTCACCCGCTGCAAACACCAGGCTGGTGGGGCAGAACAGGGCTCCTGTCTGGCTGGCACCCAGGAGGGT
>CM053404.1:46130175-46205885 GCA_028644305.1 Xerus rutilus | reverse complement strand
AATATTTTTTTAGTTGTTGAACCTTTATTTTATTCATTTATTATTTTTATATGTGGTGCTGGGGAACGAACCCAGTGCCTCACGCATGCTAAGCAAGCGCTCTACCACTGAGCCACAGCCCCAGCCCCCTCTCTACATCTTTGAGACCAACTTTTTAGCCTCCACCTACAAGTGAGAACATGTGAGATTTGTCATTATATCTGACTTATTTCACCTGTCCTCCGGCTTCATCCATGATGCCCTAAGTGACAGAATTTTGCTCCTTTCTATGGTGAATATTCCATTGCTATTGTATAGTTTAAACCATCCCTGGGTTACTTATAATACCCAGTACAGTGTAAATACTAAAGAAATAGTTGTCATACTGAATTGTTTAAGGATTAGTGACAAAGGGGAAAAGTCTATACTTCTGCAGGCCAGACACAATTTTTTAAAATTATTTTCAATCTGCAGTTGGTTAAGTCCACAGATGCAGGGTTGCACAGTGTTCAGGGAGGGTCTGATGATATTTTAAAAAGATCTGAAGCAGAGGAGGGGGTGAGCATGTAAATACCTGGAAGGAGAGCTTGGCAAGCAGAGGGAACAGCAAGGGTAAAGCCCCTGTGGTAGGCACGCACCTGGTGTTCAAGAAATAGCAAGGAGACTGACGGCCTGGGGTGGAGTGAGTGAGGAGGAAGTGGCAGGAGGTGAGCTCCGAGAGGCCACGAGGGAGCACGCTGCTGAGGCCCCCACACCTTACTACAAAACAGATTCCCTCACTCCCTGGACCCAAGGTCAAAGATCTCAAGCAAAGGGTGTAAATGACTCAGCTTTGAGCAGGGTCCATTCCTGAACCACTCGCCTCTGGCCACAGTGGTGGCAGTCAGACAGAAAATGACAGCTGCCATCCACATCCCAGAGTCAGAGAGAGAGGTGGCAAGAGGAGGAGGATGGATCTCCAAGGGGAAGTGGGGGACCAGGACATCACCCAGCCCCTCGACACGACCCTGTGGAACCCTCTCCAGTGGCACCATGACAGCAGTCTCAGGCTGCTTCCTGTGCTGCCTGGCCGAGTGTGCTCCACCTGCTTCAGGTGTGCGGTGGGTGTCGGGCTCTGGACGTGTCAGGACTGTCCTTGGGGTCAGCTGTGCTTTTGCGGGTAGCCTCGAGGTGGGATTCCTTGAAACCAGGGAGCGCCAGGCCATCTGGCAGTGAGAACACCCCCCCCACACACAAGTTCAGCAGAGATAGTCCCCAAGGACAGGCGGCAGCTGGGCCATCTGCGTATGGACACACATGGAGCCGTGACTTGGCAGGAGGGCTTCCGCCATTCCAGTGGTCAGCCTGGCTGAGGCCCAGTGCGGCCCGAGGGCCTTCAGGGCAAAGAAGCGTGACAAGATGCATCTTGTAACCCAGGTACCTCAAAAGGTGGATGGAGAGCAAACAATGGAGGTGTGGGATGACCTGTCTCAGCTGTCACTCACTTGCTCCCCCATCCCCCCAAAAACCTGAAGGAGGGCCAGGGAATAGGGTTGGCCCTGGACAGGGCAGCATGGGCCATTAGCAGCCAGATGTCTTTGTGAGGATTAGAAAGTCTCATACCCCTCGTCTCCCACACCCCTGGCCTTTCGGGAAGCCATGGGTTGAGGCAGGACAGGATGGAGTGGGGAGGGAAGGATGGGGCTCCACAGACGTCTCCTTTCCCTGCCGTAGCAGGTTAGAAATAACTCCACTGTCTCGCTCTTCCTCAGCTGAAAGCCACGGATGCGGACGAGGGCGAGTTTGGGCGCGTGTGGTACCGCATCCTCCATGGTGAGTGGGCTGCCCAAGGATGGGGAGGGTCGGGCCTGCCACCCTGAGAATGGCACAGCTTCTCTGGGCTGCCAGGGGTCTGGGAGATGGAGCCTACCGCAGGGCAGGGCCAGAGGGAGGAATCAGGAATTCTCTGATTATTTGCATCCAGGTGGATGTATCTAAGTGAGGGTGCTGCATTTGATGGCTATGTTCCTGGAGTCTCTTATGTTCCAGGTGCTTCCCAAAGCCATAACTCTGACGATGGGGGCCTTGGAGTCCAGGACAGCTCACCCCCAGGGGAACTCCCCAGGGATTCACTGTCACTGGTTTAGCTAGAATCGGAGCCCATCCCTGAGCCAGTCACTATGTCCAGTATGAAATCTGCTGACCTTTCCCCTTCTGGAATAAAGAGCGAAGTTACCCTACATAAACAACATGGACTACAGGGAGGACAGCAGGTCCCCCAAAGGAAGGTCGGGAAATAGGCACAGAATCAGCCCTGGGATGTCCACTAAGTCCTGGGTTCAGCACCCACAGGGAACTTGGTTTTGTAATGGCCCAGATCCTTCTGCTTGCTCCACCCACACCTGTGGGTGTGAGGATCAAGGGAGACCCCCAGGCTTCCCCTACGGAGTGGGCAGGTGAACGTCTTCCCCCACCTCCAACTCGGCCAGACCAGGGCCACATGAAGCAAAGGTCCCCTGGCCATTGTCAAGTGCCCAAGACCTCTGTGCAGAGTTGATGTTCCAACTCACAAGCCTCCTGCCCCAGGCTGAGCCCGTGCACCTGGTGTGTGCCCCATGCAGGTAACCACGGCAACAACTTCCAGATCCACGTCAGCAGTGGGCTCCTGATGCGAGGTCCCCGGCCCCTGGATCGGGAGCGGAACTCGTCGCACGTGCTCATAGTGGAGGCCTACAACCATGACCTGGGCCCCATGCGGAGCTCCGTCAGGGTGAGGCCGGGGGTGGGCTGGGAGCAGCTAGACCAAAGATGACCACCAGTTGCAGTCTGGTGGGGGCAGGGCCACCAGTGACTTAGGTGCTAAATGACATTTGGGGTTGTGGGTTTGGGGAGGAAGCCAGTCTGAGATCTTGGACTTGTCATTTGGCTCTGAGCCCCAGCTGTGGAAGATTACTGCTACTAATGTCCCAAGAGATGAAAGAGGGGGTCCTCACCATTGTAACCCTACATCCACACAGCTCTCGAGGGTGAGCCCTGGAGGTCTCAGAGATGACACTGGAGGTGTAGAGGCCAACCTCATTTACAGATGAGGAAACCAAGACACAGAAAAGCTCTTGTGGTAAAACCAGGCATGGAGCCCACATCTTCTGTCCAAGCACAGTTCTATTTTCCAGCAGAAATGACCCTAACATATTTTAGTCCCCACTCCCAGCCACCCCCTCAGAAGTATTCCCTTTTGCCCACCTTCCCCTGAACAGCTGAAGCTGAGCCCACCTTACCCTTCCCAAATGGTGAAAAACACACACAGGTACTGCCCCTGGCTGGGCTGGTTTGTGCACACTCCGGTGCAGCAACAGGGGGATGACTAAGAAGGAAAGGCTTTCTCAAGGGATCCCCATGACATCCTCAGTAGCTCTCAGCCCCTTCCCCTAACGCAGTGGAAAGTGAGTCAGACCCCAGACGTCACTACTGAGTAGGAGGAAGATGGGAAAAGTGGCAGAGAGCCGGCAGGGACTTTTACCCAGAAACGAGTGGCACAGAGTCAGCTGTTCCTGTCAGCCCATCTCCACCCCCTGCTTCCCTCAGCTGGAAACAATGAGCTGCGGCCCACCCGGTGCCTCCTCTCAGTGTGGGGGTGCTGGGGAGGGTGGCTCCACCTTGGCCCAGCTCCTACTGATATCCAATATCCGGCAGCTTGGCCCCAGGAAGAAATGGGAAGTCACACCTGAGCCCCTGCAGCTGCCTCCACCCCAGGGATATTTGCCCACATGGAAATAGCAGAGGGGCCAAACCCTTGGATTTTTACATAGCCCAGTGACAGAAGGTCAGACCCAGTTACCTGAATGTGCACCCGGGCAGCCACGTAGCTACACTTCCTACATGATGGCAGAACGCTTGCTCACGTGTAGATCAAAACACCTACAGCAGAGCCAGCCCTTTGTGGGGACAGTTTCAAGCAACAGAGTGGCTGACATCAGAAAAGCATGGATGGGTCCCTGGACTTTGGGCTTCCGGGCCACAGCCCTTCTCATGGCCCCCTCAGTCCCCACCCCCCAGGAGTGGTGGGCACCCAGCTGCAATACCCATGCCTCAGCACTGTGACAGCAGATCATTTTAACCTCCCAACCTTTTAAAACCAAATGTAGGCAGCACCCCAGGGTGCTGTGTAAAACAGATCAAAGCCAGGCTGTCATTTGGGGCAGGGGTAGGGCCCGCCAAGCCACGCCTGCTGAGCCTTGGGTTCCTCTCCCCCTGAACCCCGAGGAATAAGAACCGCTCACACAGTACCGAGGCAGGCATCTCTCTAAGCACCCCATCCACTTGAACTCAGCCCTCATATTAGCCCTATGAGTAGGCACTGTTATGACACCTACTTACAGACAAGGTGATTGAGGCAAAGAGGAATCAGCCAATTTGTTCAGGGTCACCTCACAGTAAGGGTACACCCAGGCTTCACCCCAGACAGTTTGAGTGCATTCTTTTAACCACAATGATGCACTAACCACTACACAACACTACCACGGGTGGCTCTTCACAGCAGTCAGAAGCTACTGTCTCACCCCCAGAGAATAGCTTTAAGGTAAGAATTTGGGGATGGAGTCCCTTGAGTATTCAGCCTCCACATCCCTGAGACCCAGGAGAGCCAGGGACCTTCCTGATGACATGTGGACTCCATTTTTGCCCTGCAGTCAGTTTCCCAAAAGCAGCTGAGATGGCTCATGGGGTCAATCCACGTTCTCCAGTCCCTGCTTCAGGGACCCCGAGCAGCCCAGTTGAGGCACCAGGAAGTGCGGACTGAGACGGTCCTTGTGGAGACTGGGCATGCGCACATGTGCATGTCCCCATAGAGGGTGCAGCCCAGGACAGAAAACAGGTCTGATTCTCTGAGGAGCCAAGCAGCCCCCTCCCGCTCAGCAGGAGCTCGCAGGCCGGTGTGTTTCCTGTACAGCTGTGTCTCTCGGGTTTGCAAACCACACACCATCTTGCCTCCCGGTTCTCTTGCTAAAAACAAGGCCGAAACTATCAAGAGCACAGTGGCCTGTGGCCAGGCTCCTTGCTGCCTCCCTCCTCTTCCTCCGGTACTGACAGACTGGCCCCGTTTCTTTCCGGGACCCTGGGTATCAAAGTTGTTGGAAGAAGCAGACTCAGGAAAGGGAAGGTGCATAGTTTGAAAGATGGACGATTAGTTTCTGTTTACAGAAAGAGAGTTCCCGAAATCCATCCAGGCAAATTCCCGCCCCCCACACCCACCCCACCCAAGATCTCCCAGCCAAGTTCTGGGTGAAGCCAAATTTAGAAGGTTCCAGCCTGAAAACAGCTGTGCTCTGCGGTGGGCACTTCCGTTTGCATAGCGGGTTCTCGGTGTCTGGACATGAAAATCCAGCTGCCGCGACAGGACTGTGGGAACCCCAAGAGCAGCGAAGCGGGGAGGCTCCCCGCGCCTCCCACATGCCCATGTGCTTCTCTTCCCCTGGCCCTGTGCTCTGCCCCCCACCCAGAGCCCTCCACCCATCAGCCTGCCATTTCTGCTTATAGCTGCCACAGCCCTTGTGCTCCTCCCTCACCAGTCCCTTGCCATGCCAGGAAGAGTCCCCAGGCTGACCCTGGTGGTGGTGATCAATAAACCAAATGCTCTGGGGCTGCCTGTGTCTCAGGGCCCCTTTCAGTGCCCACTGACCCCACGTGAAATCTCCCCACCGAGCTTTGTGGCTCCTTCCCAGTTTGTTCCCCTCCCCCTACACTCTGCTGGACAGTTCCCGCTGGCCCTGGCTCTGCTCTGGGGCCGGTTCACCTGCAACATAGAGCAAAGAGCCCTTATGTTGGTGGATTGGGGACCAGGAGAACCCCTATGCTCTTTGCAGCCCTCCTAATGACTGTGAGGCCTTGGGCAGGTCCCTTCCTCTCTCTGAACTCTGTTCTCCCATCTCTGAAAGGAGGCAGGGGCTCTGGGCCTTGAGCACCCTCTCAGACACTCTCCCCTCGCCCTTCCCTCCACACTGCTCTTTGTGGACAGGGCCCTGCATCAAACCTTCCCAGTGCCCCTGTGGTGAGCGGTGTTGTGGGGAGATAGGCAGAGATTGTGGGCCCGCCTCTGCCCATGAACTGCTCCCACAGACACTTTTTAAACAGCTTGATTCTTGCCGTGCATGACATGCACGTCCCTGAAGGGAACTGAGGAGGTGTGGGTAAGCTGTGAGGGAAATTATGCATATTGTGCAACTCAGAAATGTCAACGCCGTGGGTCTCAGGAAGCAAACACCAAGACAGAGATGGCTGTGCCGGCAACTAGGAAGAAGGGTCCCCAGGGAGAGCCGGGAGGGACAGAGACCAGGAAGAAAAGCAGCCAGCAAAGTAACACAGAGGGGACATCCCCATGCCCACAAGGAACTCTAGTGAGAGCCACATTCCTGCCTCAAACAGGGCCCAGGAAGCATCTGTAAATTCCCAGATGCCTCTGCTCTCCAGCAGCCCAGATGCCATGGGATGGTTAGTCCTCCTCCAGGTAGCACAGAGTGTGACAATTTTAAAGGGACTCAAGTGCCAGCGTCCTCTGCCACAGTGGCTATTACCTTTATGTCTCCTCTCCTGCATGTTTTGGTGTCTGGATGGGGTCATTCTCAAGCACTTGTGCTAGCCCTGGCTCATCTTGTCTTCCCAACAACTTCAAGAGTGGCTGTGGCAGGAGCTGTTACAGCAGTGTTGCTATGTCACAGTCGAGAAACTTGACAGCCCCAAAGAGTCACTAATTAGTCACGGGTCCCACAGAGCCAGCAGCAGGGCCACCGGGAGATAAAGTTTATTCCTAAACAAGCCATGTTCAAGCACCAGCCTCAGGCCAGGACCTGTGGAAGAGGGGAGGGCATGGTGACCAACGAGGCAGCCCAGGCTTTTGGGGGCTGCTCGCAGCTGACCTGGGAGGACAGTGACCAGCGAGTAGGCCTGAGCAGGCCTCTCCCTGGACTCCCAGGCCCTGCCCACCTGACCTTGCGCCTGGGCCCCTGCAGGTGATCGTGTACGTGGAGGATGTCAATGACGAGGCCCCCGTGTTCACGCAGCAGCAGTACAGCCGCCTGGGGCTCCGGGAGACTGCAGGCATCGGAACCTCCGTCATCGTAGTCCGAGCCACAGACCGGGACACTGGTGAGGCTGGTGGCGGGAGCCAGGGAGCCCCAGGGCTCAGAGGGACCCTCCCCACCCACTCATGAGGGACCTTTTATCCTCAATGTTTCGGGCTCCCCTGTTCAGCTGCTCCCAGGCCAGGGAGGGGCTCCTAGGACAGTCATGGTCACTCCCTGCCAGATGCTCTCCTAGGCCTGAGAGGATTGGAGTCAGGGAGTTGTCCCAGTCTCTGGGTGGACAGAGGAGAAGTCACAGGCTTGGCAGGGCCAAATATGTTATCCCAGGACTCAGAAGTTCCCTCCTGGCCTGTGGCAAGGGGCTGGACAGGGCTGGAGGTCGGGGTGGGTTAAGGGAACTGGTCTCAGCCAGCCATTGCCCCAGGCCTTGCAGGGTCAGCCCAGGGCCTGGCACTCACAGGCCTCCCCGGGGCAGCACCTCTCCTGGTCTACAGGGTGATGGTCTGCTCTGAAGGCATCCTTAACGTGGCTGAGGGTCCTGAGCCCCAGAGGTGGCCATAGTCAGCTGTGCAAAGTAAAGAAGGAATCCAGGGCAGCAGCCTGGGCTGGCTGAGCACTCGTCCTGGGGGTCTGCTGCCCCCAGAGAGACTCCCACACTGCTTCTAGTTTGCCTGGCTCCCAGCATTCCCTCACACCAGCTACCCTGGGAGCTCCCACCCCGCCTCAGCACCACCAGCTCGCCTGCTGCCCACAGCAGGGCAGTGGCGGGGAGGATGTCGCTGAACATTCTTGCTGGATCATTCTCCCTGCAGGGCATGTCTGTGCAGTTCAGGTCACATACACTTTTGGGGCCCCACAGCCGCTGGCCTTTTGGGGGGGTCTCATCACTTTGAGAAAATAGCAGAAAGCTACAATGCCCCAGAAACATGCCTGTCCATCCCAGGTTTTATGACCATCCCCTTCCCAGTCCCTTGAGGCCTGTGAACTTGGGAGAAGGAATCTCAGCCCTCGCTCCCTCTTGAATGGCGTGTCCCATGGCACAGGGCTCTGGGGGAGCGGGGACAGGGAAGACAGAATGGCATGGCATCCTTGGTGTGGAAACCTTTCCACGGAGGAACCAAATGAAAGCTGGGCCACCTCTGAGGACCCTACCTTACCCAACACTTTCCAAATCAAAGAGACCCTCTGTCTGTCCAAATTCCAAGGCAGGGGATTAAACCTGAATATCAAAGCCCTAGGGCAGAGCCTTCTTGGCATCTCTGGTGCCAAAACCAATCCCAGAGAGGGGGTCAGCATGTGCCACATTCTCTGCCACATCTCTTGGGATGATCCAGCCACAGAGGTGGGGGCAGTGCATTGCAGGGTGGGCCCACCAGAGCCCCTGCCAGGTCCCTCAGAGGTAGCCACACAGCACCCCTGCTCCCTCTGGGACTGCACAGCATCCATGTCCTCCTGCAGGGGATGGTGGCTTGGTGAACTACCACATCCTGTCGGGTGCAGAGGGGAAGTTCGAGATTGACGAGAGCACAGGGCTCGTCACCACCATGGACTACTTGGACTATGAGACCAAGACCAGCTACCTGATGAACGTTTCCGCCACGGACCAGGCGCCCCCCTTCAACCAGGGCTTCTGCAGCGTCTACGTCACCCTGCTCAACGAGCTGGATGAGGCCGTGCAATTCTCCAATGCTTCCTATGAGGCCTCTATCCTGGAGAACCTGGCCCTGGGCACAGAGATCGTGCGGGTCCAGGCCTACTCCATTGACAACCTCAACCAGATCACCTACCGCTTTGATGCTCACACCAGCGCCCAGGCCAAGGCCCTCTTCAAGATAGACGCCAATACGGTGAGGGTCTGGAGGCAGGCACAGCAGGTGTTTGCCCTGAGGACAGGGAGCACCGTGACACCAATCTAACCCACACTATTGAGCTCCTTCTGCATGCCCGGCATTCTCCTTTTTATCATAAAGTATCAGTGAGATGAACATCCCTATAAGCCAGGTGCTGTGGCATGTGCCTGCAATCCCAGCTACTCAGGAGGCTGAGACAGGAGGATCGAAAGTTCGAGGCCAGCCTCAGCAATTTAGCAAGGCCCTGTCTTAAATAAAAATAAAAAAGTGTAGGGTGTAGCTCAGTGCTAGAGTACTCCTGGCTTCTATCCCCAGCACCACAAACACAGAACCTCAACCAAACAAGCAAACAAAAAGAATCCCCATAGTATATTTCTTTCCATAGATAGGGGTAAGATAATGTCTGTACTGGTGGCCTGCTGTCCCTCTGGCTAGTGGACAATGAAAGTGTAACTCCACCCACAGTCACGTCCAGATGCCAGGGCTGGTGAAGGCCTCATCCCGCAAGACCCAGCTATTTCCTCTGTGCCTCTGACCTTGGCTATGAGAGCTATTTCCTCTGTGCCTCTGACCTTGGCTATGAGAGCTATTTCCTCTGTGCCTCTGACCTTGGCTATGAGAGGGTCCCCACAACCTCTGCCTTGGCCTCGCTTGATCCGTTAGAGCCACTCGCAGAGCTCAGGCACTGTCCTTACTTCTGCTGACTTCCTTCAAAGGCCATTTTAAAGGCTGCACCTGGGGGAAAGTGGGAGGGGCTCCTGAGCCCTCTCCAGGCACGCCGCCCTCCCCTGGGAACCTCCCGTGGTAATCCCAGCAGGAGGATCAAAGATGGCCTTGCAACTGATCCAGGCCCTAAGCAACTTGGCTGGACCCTGTCTCAAAGTATATAAATATATAAAATATAAAAAGGGCTGGGGATGTGGCTCAGTGGTAAAGCGCCCCTGGGTTCAATTTCCAGTGCAAAAAAAACCAACCTTCCCAAAGTTAGAAAACTCTCCCAACCACAGAGTGCAGGGAGTTTTATGGAGGCCGCATCACGCAGGCACAATCCTTGCTCGCTCACTGACCCTCCAGCCCCTCCCTCCCCCGCCCAGGGGGGAGGGGGAGACAGAGTTCCAAGCTTCCTTGGCTTGGTCTTCTGTGGAGCCCACCGGGAGTTGCCTCCTTAGAACAAAAGATGCCCCTGTCAACCAGGAATTTTGAAGGAACTCTGTTAGGAATCAGAGTTGAAGACCAACTCCTAGAACAAAAGAATCTCCTAGTACCTCCTTTGCTGAAGAAAACAAGGATTCCAGGAGCTCTGTGTCAGCAGTCAGGGACAGAGACCAGATAAATTTCTTAGATCACAATATCACAGCATGTTGTACAATTCATCTTATTTCCTGTTTTACCTTGGCTCTTCGGTAGCTCAGATGTGAATTTTGTCCTTCATCACGATAGCTCTTCTTACCTAGGTGGCTGGGGCAGCCACCTCTTCCCCACCATCTGGCTCCTACGCCATCTTTACTTCTGTGTGTCTTTGATGAGAATCCCTTCTTGGTCAATAGGGAAGGGATGAATCATTATAATGCGCCAGGCCTTGTCCTGGGAAGCTGGGAACACAAGATGAAACAGACCTTTCCCACCCCTCTGAGAGTTCTCAGGCTACAGGTGCAAGGAGGAATAATCAGGGGTGCAAATCAGTGATCCAGGCGTAATGTGGGAGAGCTACAGTGGAGGTATCAGGGGCACCTCTGGGGACCACATAAGAGAGTGATCACCCTTGGCTGGGGTGTGGGAGGCCTTCAAGGAAAGGGGTGCATCTGGATGGATTGAGAGGGTCGTAGGATTTCAGCCGACAGCATGGGGGAGTTTGGCCAGGGGGGTGGGTGCCATGTGCGTGGGAGGGTGGCAGAGTGGTCTGGCTGTGGCCTGGGACTGCAGGCCGTGCGGGCAGGGTGCCTGGGCCTGATGCTGGCACTCACCCGTCCGTCTCCACCCTGCAGGGTGCGATCACCGTCCAGGGCCTCGTGGACCGTGAGAAGGGAGACTTCTACATGTTGACTGTGGTGGCAGATGACGGTAGCCCCAAGGTGGACTCCACCGTGGTGAGTGGGTCCCAGGCCACAGCCCGCAGCGTGGGCCCTGCCCAGCCCAGGACACCTCCCACCCATACAGGCCAGGCAGTGGGCAAGGGCTGGGCCTTGCTAGCCCAGGGACCACACCGTGCCCAAAATGTCACGCCCTCCTTGGGCAGCCTGGGCCGGCAGGAGGCCTCAGACAGGCGGGAGGGTGCATCCTTGGCGGGCTTGGCAGGAGGTGACACTAACCGTCTGCATCTGCTTTCTCTTCTTGTGCCCCTCTGACCGTGCTGTCTACAGAAGGTGAGTAGCCTGTGGCCTGGTGGCTCCCCTGACGGGCCCTCTGTCTCCCTGGTGAGAGGACCCGTGGACGGGCCTGCAGCAGGCTCCTGCTCGGACCCCTCACGGCCTCCCAGTCTGTTCACACTCACACTCGGGGCCCAGCTCCCTCTGGGCACATCCCTGCCCTGAGCTCTGTGCAGTCCCCACGGGGTCCTGGATGCAGGCACACTAACAAAGAATAGCTGGAACTCACAAAGGAAGGGACACAGAGGCCTCATCCCAGTTGTGCTCCTCACTGGCTGTGTGACACAGGCAAGCTACTTAACCTTTCTGTGCTTCCTTTCTTGGAGTCCAAAATGAGGGTAGCACCAGCCCTGCCCTCAGAGGATGCGGTGAGGTGGCAGGATCCCCACAGGAATCCCCTCGTTCACTGGCCCTGGACGGGGTGTGAGGGTGGTGGTCCGTCTGCTGTCTCAGCTGCCCTGTCTGTACAGCTCCCTTAAGGGTTGCTGCAGGAGCGTGTTGAACCGAAGTACCATGAGGTGGGACGCAGGTGCCAGGGTCTGGGGTGGGCTCGGGAAGACAGCTGTGGGCACAGATGAGTGGCCACCCCAGGACTCAGACAGGGAAGCTGAGCTGGGGAGGGTGGTTTCTGAGGTTGGAGGTGCCAGACAGGGTTCCAGGAGGGGGACCCGGCCTGAGGGGAGGTGCAGCGGGGGAGCTCAGTCTGCAGGTTGAGGTGGGGGGAGCCGGGGAGGCCACCTGAGAGGGCTCCTGTGGTGTCCCTGAAAACACCCGCAGCTGGTCAGAGCCCTCTGAAACCATAGGGAGCATCAGGTCCTCAGCAGCCTTGGTCCAGCCACGCTGTCCCTCCTCAGGGAAGAACGCCAACCCAGTGTCCAGGCTGAGCACCCAGCATAGTCACTTGGGAACCTTGGCCCTGTGGCTCCCTGGAGGTGACCAGTTGTGGTGGCCCTGGGTGTGGCTTGGTGGCACCAAAGGCCCACCATCCCCAGGGTCAGTGGGGGGCAACCAGCAGCCCAGTTCACAGCAGACCCTCCATTCCCCGGGGTCCCAGAAGGCCACTGGTGAGCAAAGCTTTGTGTAGTGGACAACAGGCAGGTCCCTGTGTCCTGCGGTCCTGGCTGAGCCCTTGGCTTCCTGGCCAGAAGGTCGGAAATGTGGAGCAGTCACGAGGCCCTCCTTCTGGGCCTCACACCTTCATCACACAACGAGCGGCTGCCCTCAGCTCTCCATTGTCACAAGGAGGAGGCGTCGAGGCAGCGGGCACAGTGACGGCCTCCTCCAGGTTTCCACAGGTGCTCACCCCTTCCAGGAAGCAGGCCACCCCCTCTGCTCTGCCCTGGCTTCCTCTCAGAGGCTCCTGGAGCTACTGCCCCAGATACACAGCCCTGTCAGCCCCAAACACTGTTTGAGGTACTAGGGTGGAGGCACGGGGAGGGGCCCTTAGAAAGTGGCATCATTTCCTCTGCAGGGACAGAAGCCAAACCGCAGCTCACCTCTACCTGACTCCTCCCTGGTCCCAGCAGCCCTGGGAGGTGGGGAGGCGGACAGGAAGGAGTGGGCTGGTGAGGCTGGCTCTGCTGTCGGGGTTCCTAACACCCTCAGGTCTTCAGTGGATGGGCAGGGAACCGGGGCTCATGAGGCCATGATGGGGAGATGGCCTCTGCCTGACTCTTGTGGGCCAACTCCTTTCTACTAGGTCCAGCAGCTCCTTCACTCCAACTGAGCAGGGGGGAACCACATGTGCAAAGGTCCTGTGGTGTGAGGAAGCATGACAAGCTTAAGGCCTGGGCTAGAGTGAGGGATTTGGGAGGGATCAGGTCACAGGGGCCCTTGTTTTGTTTGGCCCCAAGAACAGTGCAGTGGTTATTCCCATTTTACAGGTAAACAGCCTGGGGCTCAGGGACTTCAAGGAACAAACTATCTAACCAAAATTCATGATGGATTGGCAGTCTAACAGAGGGAAGGCATGAGTGTCTGCCAGAGAGGAATGGGAACAGGGACATCTAGGGACCCCTTAACTTCCTGGTTACTCAGTTATTCCTCCCAGCATTCCTCTCAGGAGTGGTAGGTGTTCTCATCCCAATTTTCGGTCAAGGAAATGGAAAACCAGAGAGGTCGAGTAACTTTCCAAACTCACACAGCTGGTAAGCGGTGGAGTTGGTCCTGACAGCTGCCTAAAAATAGGGAAGTATGGCTGGAACCAAGAAGCCGTGAAACCCCATTCAGAGAGAGGCTGCAGCGAAATGTCCTCTGCAGTGTGCAGATGCTCAGCAGGGTCACTGTGGGTGCTGTGCACACCATAGGCAGGCAGATCTGGGACTCCCTGAACCCGAGCCTGGGGGAGAGGAGTAGGGCATGGCCGGGGCAGGGGTGTGGGAGGAGGCCTGGCCCAAGATTGAGTTTCCTTCCCACCTCGTCCTCTTCTCATCAGTGACCCTAAGGGCACCTGTGGTCCGGCCTTGGCCTGTGCCCTCCCGGGTTCTGTGCCACCACTGGCCTTCTCCCCTGGCTTGGAGTCCCTGCTTCCCACAAGAGGCTCCAGCTGCCATGTGCACACGTGCTGTGTTTTGACCTGACAGTTGGAAATTCATCTCCCTTCCCCACTTGGCCCCTCCCGGCTGGGACTACCAAGCCCCCTTGGCCCCCTCTGCTCCTGGGCTCAGTTCCCTCTCTTTAATCCAGAGGTGACCAGTAAAGAGGCCAGTTTCTGGCCATCCAATGTTTTTAACTGACCCACGCATCATTTTCTTCTTTAATTTTTATGACTCATCAACTAATTTCACTTAAAAAAAAATGTGATTCCTTATTTATCTTCAAAAACAGGAAGCTATGTCAACAGCGGGCCAGCGTCCCAGCCAGCCTCTGTCCATGTTAGCCGAGGTCCACTTTCCAGCTCCCCCCATCCCTGCTACCTCTGAGAGACCCCCACACCTCTTCCCTTGCTCTGCTGCCCCTGTCATTGAATGAGGGTGGCCTCCACCCCAGATTGCTAAGATAAATGGCCTCAAGGCCTCCTTTGGACAGTCAGGCCCAGCGGGGCAGGTTCTGAACGCTTGCGGACATGCCAGAACTGATCAGAGGCTGGGCCTTCCTGGCCCACAGTGGTGCTCAGGAGTTTGAGGCAGGGGAGGGAAGGAGGTGACAGGACTCTGACTGTGTTCACCCACCAGGTCTACGTCACTGTGCTGGACGAGAATGACAACAGCCCCCGCTTTGACTTTACCTCCGACTCAGCGGTCAGTGTGCCTGAGGACTGTCCCGTGGGCCAGCGAGTGGCCACAGTCAAGGCCCGGGACCCTGATGCTGGGAGCAATGGGCAGGTGGGTACTACCTCCTGTCACCAGGGCTCCTACTCCCCCACTGCTGTCTCAGCCACTCCCACCACCAAGCAAGAAGGGGAGGCCAGGGTGTGGACTCGCACCTGCCTTTGCTGGCTCCTGGGCCACTGAGCTAACATCCCCAGGCCCCTGAACCTGTCGCAGTCCTGGCACGACCTCAGTGGGTCTGATACCTGCTTTCCAAGGGCCCAAATCACTTCTCCATCAAGCACACTTGCTGGACAGAGGGCCCGGTCCCCTGAGCCTGACTTGGCCACCTTTCCTCTCCACCCCACCCCTCCCTCTCTCTCCTCAAACAGGTGGTCTTCTCCCTGGCCTCTGGAAATATTGCTGGAGCCTTTGAGATCATCACCACCAATGACTCCATTGGCGAAGTGTTTGTGGCCAGACCCCTGGACAGAGAGGAGCTGGACCACTACATCCTCAAGGTGGGGACTGGCCCGGCCCCAGGACCGGTCATTACTGATCACCTAGAAGGGAACTCAACTGTCAGCACCTGGTGATCAGTTTCCCTGCTGTGCCATGGGGCAGGCTGCACTTCTCAGGGCCAAGAGCACCAGCAGTGGGCCCCGGGAAGGAGGGACCTCTGGGTTCCTGGGCAGAAGCAGCTGAGGGCTCTGTCCACTGTAAGAATCCAGAGAGGGGCTAGTGGAGCTTAGGGAGTCCTGATGCTTCCACAAACACAGTGTGACCTTAGGAAAGTTGTTTGCTGTGTCTGGGCCTCAGTTTACCCATATATGAAATGGGCACAAGAGCCTCCTCCTGGCCCATCTCTGCCCAGGGGAGAAGCAGAGCAGGTGGGAGGAGCTTTGGTGGCCGGTACTGCTGTGTGCAGTGGCCAGCCTGCTGCGGAGTCTGTGGGCACCAGGGGCTGTGCTTCTTCCGGGTCCTGAGCTCCTGGAGCGCCTACTGCTGCCACAGCCACGCAGGCATCTTGGAGGCTCCAGGGCAGGCGCAGACCATGGTTGGGAGCCTGTTCCTGCCAGAAAGATTGTTCCAGGCTCCACTGTTTGCCAGAGACCAGATTAAGTGCATGGGATAGAGGGCCTGGAAGCTAAGGAAGGAGCCGTGCGTCAGATCACAGACCTGGGGTCATGGTCAGATGCTGGACGGTTCAGAACACAGATGGGGGCAGGAGGAGGGGATGACTTAGACACACACAAGTCAGGTTCCAAATGAGGTCTCCAATCTGACCAAGTTTGGGCAAGGATCCTGTGCAGCCTAGGGCAGAAGAGAAAGCTGTAGGGAAAGCCCAGGGCTGGCCAGGCCACCACAGCCAGGGATGGGTCAGTCTCTGCTCTCCCCACCTCAAGTCCTCCCCAGCAAGGGGACAGACAGCCCTTTGGGCTCCGTATTTCTGGTCCTTCCCTCAACACGTCAGCCCTGACCCCAGTCCTTCTCCCTACAGGTTGTGGCTTCTGACCGTGGCACCCCTCCTCGGAAGAAGGACCACATCCTGCAGGTGACCATTTTGGATGTGAATGACAACCCTCCAGTGATCGAGAGCCCTTTTGGATACAATGTCAGTGTGAATGAGGTAAGGGACCTCTGCAGCCAACATCCAGAGTGGACGGTTGATAGGAGCTGGCCACAAAGCACCTGTTTAAATGGCTGTCTGGCCTGCTCCTCAGATCTCACGATGGGGGCTCTGGTTCATTCATAATTATACCCCTAATGCCCAGCCTGGGTGCTGGAACTCAGTATCTTTGTGCAGTAGGGGAGGAAAGGAGAGGAGAGAAGAAGGAAAGAAATAAGTGTCCTTTCTCCCAACAGAGAGCTCAGGTTTACTCTGGAGAGCTGCTTTTTAAATAACGCATTTAGCCAAGCACGGTGGCACATGTCTGTCATCTTATCCATTTGAGAGGCTGAGGCAGGAGGATCAAAAGTTCAAGGCCAGCCTCAGCAACTTAGTGAGTCTCTAAGCAACTTAGCAAGATCTTTAGCAAGACCCTGTCTCAAAATAAAAAATAAAAAGGGCCTGGGGATGTGGCTCAGTGGTTAAGCACCCCTGGGTTCAATCCCTGGTAGTAAAAGAATTTTTAAAAATTAATAAATAAAAAAATACATTTAATAGGTGGCCCTAAGATTGGGCCACTCTGGGAGGACTTTTGCCCACACACTGCTGGGCATCATGCCAGGTGGATGTTCATGAGGGCAGGTGGCCTAGAGCAGAGCCCACCTCCCAGGCCAGATGCCCATGATTCAGGCCACCTGCATGCGTCTGTTAATGAGGGGGGTGCGGGACTTACCTGGCAGGGCTGGCACAGATTCAGTCAGCGAATGCAGGACCCAGCCCATAGCAGGTGCCCACAGACTGTTCGCCACCTCTGTCCTCACGGTGTAGACCAGAGCTCCAGGGTAGACCGCTGCTCTGAGGAGGCCCGGTGAAGCCTCCAGCCTGCCCGGAGCTGGCGATCAACTTTGCCTCTGAGACCTTGAACCTGGAATGACCACTATCCTGCTCTCCTCCCAGAACGTGGGCGGGGGGACCACTGTGGTCCAAGTGAGAGCCACCGACCGCGACACTGGCATCAACAGTGTCCTGTCCTATTACATCACCGAGGGCAACGAGGACATGACCTTCCGCATGGACCGCATCAGCGGGGAGATCGCCACACGGCCCGCCCCACCTGACCGTGAGCGCCAGGGCTTCTACCACCTGGTGGTCACTGTGGAGGACGAGGGCACCCCCACGCTATCGGTAAGCCACAGGCAGCTGCGGGGAGGCACAGGTGGCCAGGGCAGCTCTGCCTGCCCTGTGTGTGAGTGGAGGAAGCAGCTCCCTCCTCCTGCTCCTGCTAGACCAGGGCGGAGCCCTTTTGGAGGGTGGTGATGTGCCCAGTGTGGGGGAGAGGTGTCACCAGAGTCTGCTGTGACTCTGAGCCTCCATCTGTCCTGAGCTTTGCCTCAGGCCCTGGCCCAAGGAGCAAGTGGGGGCTGGGTTCAGTCCCCAGTCCCCTTGCCCAGTTCTGCGCTGCAGGGCCACGCTAAGCCACACAGTGGTGCCCTATGGGAAGGCGCCCCTCGCACCCTCTCCTGACATCGTGTTGGTGTGACACCCTGGCGACTTGTTGGGGTTAAAGGAGTTGATGTCCATGGTCCAGTGTGATGATTGAGTGGACAGGCAGAAGCGTCCATGCCTTGCCAGGTTGGACAGGGAGGTGCAGGCCCGGGGGCTGGGCGGTGGTGGCACAGGGGCTGAGCTGCCCTGGAGTGGCTTATAAATTGGAAGCAGGGGCTTTGGAGCCCTGGGCACTGGCTGTGTGATGGCGAGAGTCAGAACCTCTCAGAATCTCGGTTTTATCATCTGCAGAAGGGCAGGTAACATCTACCTCACAGGTGGGAAATCAGCTCCTGTCTGTGGAAGCACTTGGTAAACCATGAGGAGGAGAATTGGATTAGCTGTCAATCACCACGGTGATGGGGACACCGCACTGCAAACCAGACACACAGAGGCCTCAAATAACAACCAGTTGTTTAGTCCATTCTGTAGGCTGGCCATCAGAGTCGGCCTGGTGAGCCAACCCTTGGGGTTGCAGCTGGGCTCCCTGGTTCATGGGCAGCTGTGCTTCTGGGGGCTGACCAGCTCTCAGCTGGGGTGACAGGGGCAGCTCATCCAGCAGGCCAGCGTGTGCCTGTCCTAGAAGGGAACACAGCATACACAGGCCTTGGTAGTGTCAGGCTTGGAGCTGGTACAGGGTCCCTTCTGTGACCTTCTCTTGGCCAAAGCAAGTCACAAGGCCAGCCTAGATACAGGGAAATCAAGTGTAGCGTCTAAGGAGAAGGTGAAGACTAGACACATTGTTGCCATCTGTCCCCCTGGGGACCTCGATTGTAAGCAAGGCCTTGGCTTTGTATATCTCTGTCCCCAACAAGTGACTGTGAGATGACCTCCCCTTTGGCCACAGCTCTGTGGGAGGAGGGTCAGAGCAGGCCTGGGCTGGGCTCTTTGTCTGGAGTATCTCAGGGGTAGGGGTTGGAATTGGGGCAATAATCCCAGCAAACTCCCCAGGAAACTTCCTCTCTGGGAGCCCAGAAAATGAGACTGTCCCTGGGCAGCCCCCCAGGCAGCCCCAATCCCAGGGCTGCTCAGTATCACTGCTAATTACTTCAGCTATTTACACATAATAGCAAAGCAGGAACACATTTATAGGACATATTAACTTACTGGGGTCAAGGCTGAGGCAGGCAGGAGTATCATCTCTTGTGGTGACATGGAGGGACCCAGTTTTTTTGTTTGTTTGTTTTTTTAATTTTTTTAGTTGTTGATGGATCTTTATTTTATTCATTTATTATTTATATGTGGTGCTGAGGATGGAACCCAGTGCCTCACGCATGCTAGGCAAGCGCTCTACCACTGAGCTATAGCCCCAGCCCAGGGACCCAGTTTTGACATAAGCCTTTCCTACGCATACCCAGCTTCAGGGTGACTACAAATCATCTTGGTCACCCCTCTAATAGCACTTAGAGATGTGTTTGGCTACAAGTAACAGACAACTATGAAGTCATACATCAGAATACAATTTCTCACATAAAATCTCTGGAGAGAATTCCAAATACTGATTTTATGCTCAGTGATGTCAGAATTAACATTACTTAGGCTTTCCCTCGTGTTGTGATATAGCTGCTATCACTCCAGCCATCATGCCAACATTTAAGGCAGAAAAATAACAAGACAAAGAGCTATGACACTTTGACCCCTTTATCAGGAAAGCAAAAGATTTTCCAGAATTAACTTCCAGTGTCCTGCTAGGTCTTATTGGCCAGAAGTGGGCCACATGGGCACCCCAGCTCCAAGGGGTTGAATAAAATGAGGGACAGGATTGTCATGATTGGCTTACTACTTGAGAGCCAGATATATCACTGCCCCAAACATAAACAGAATTTTGCTAGTGAGAAGGAGGTAGAGAATAAAATGTGGGTAGGCCCCTGACAGCCGCACTGCCCTTCCTCATCCTGATATGCACCACTCCCACCCACCCCCACCCCCACCGGTGGCCCTGAGGGGCAGGGAGGTGGTCATTGGGACCCATAACATTCTGAGATCCTGAGAAGTACAGACTAAATCTGGCTTCCCTTTGGTCTCCAGAGAAATAGGAATTAAAGAAATAGGATACCCTCCAGCCGGGTGCAGTGGCGCAAGCCTGTAATCCCAGCACTCTGGGAGGCTGAGACAGGAGAATCACGAGTTCAAAGCCAGCCTCAGCAAGGGCGAGGCGCTAAGCAACTCAGTGAGACCCTGTCTCTACATAAAACACAAAATAGGGCTGGGGATGTGGCTCAGTGGCCGAGTGCCCCTGAGTTCAATCCCCAATACCAAAAAAGCAAAGAAATAGGACACCCTCCTAGCCACACTTAGCCATACAGGTGGTGTGCTACGGTACAGTGTCCGAAAAACTTGGGATTGGTCCCTGCAGCCAGAAAAGAGTTTCCAGCTGTTGGCCAGACCCTCTGCAAGACCCATTCCAGCCTCATAGGGACCATAAGCCCTCCCTCCTCACATTCCAGCCCCTGACATTCATCCCTCTGTGGAGCAGGGCTCGGCTGTTCTGGCTCCATGGTGAGAGTGTAGGCAGTCGGGTGACATCCACCTTCTTCATCAGTCAGCACCAGCTCTGCTCCCCGTGGCCCCAGAACAACCATCCAGCAACCAGATCAGCCAGTGGACTCCTGAGGCCTCCTGGACTGGACGAATAAGACCTCAGCTTTCTCTAGACCACAATACAAACCAACAGCCACAGGGGCCAACGTGGAAAAGATTTATAGGAGACAAAAAATTTAAGTCAAAAGGAATCTATCGCTGGGTGTGGTGGCACTTGCTTGTAATCCCAGTAGCTCAGAAGGCTGAGGAAGGAGGATCACAAGTTTGAGGCCAGCCTCAGCAACTTAGCAAGACCTTGTCTCAAAATAAAAAAAGAAAGGGCTGGAGTTGTAGCTTAGTGGTAGAGCACTCCTGGGTTCATTGCCCAGTACCACAAAAAAAAAAAAAAGAAGGAAAAATCTAGCCCTTCTTTTGGGGTCTCTTGCTTCTTCAAGTTGGGAAAAGATCCCTGTCAATTGAATTTTGCACCAGACATCTCAGTGAAGAACAGCGCAAGCGCGGGAATGCAGTTTGGTAACTTAGCACAGCTCTGTCCATTCGGTGGTCCTGTCGTTCAGCCAGTGCTCCCTGGGCGCCGTGTGCCATGGCAGGAGACACGGAGATGAGGACATTGTGGTCCCTGGAATGGAGCAGTGCAGCTGAGGGAGGGAGGCGGCAGGACATCTCCGTAGGGGACTGCCACACAGATGGTGCACTGAAAGGGGCTGGGGAAGGCTCCCTGGAGGAGGCGGCACCTGGCTGAATGGGTCATGGTTAGCACAGCCACAGAGGGAAGCCTATTTTGGCCCCAGTGATCAGCTTGAACCAAGACCTAAGTCCAGCAGTCATCAAGGTGGGTCCTGGGAGCACAGAGGTCAGGCCCAGGGCAGTGTGGAGAGCAGAGGGCAGGGCTCTCTGCCTATACAACCTCCTGGTGACATTCTTGAGAGCCAACCCTATTGCATTCCCAAGAGGCCTGCTGCTCCCTGTGGCCTCGCTGAGCCAGGGTGGAGATGTGGCAGAAGCTGGCAGAGCCCTGCAGTCTGCCAGAGTTGGCATTTGCCTCCAAGGAACACTGTCCCTCCATGGACAGAGCTAAGCAGGAAGCCACCAAGAGCAAGACCCTTCTCTGCCATTGGGTGGATGTCACTAGATGTATGTGTGAGAAAGGAGGAGGGGCCAAACCCCTGCTGGAACAGTGAGAGGCCAGAGCAGTATCAGGCGGTCCCTCCAGATAGTCCAGGGAAGGTCACATGGTCTAATGGGGTAGAGGGCTGTGTGCCTGGCGGGTCTGTTCAGAGAAGTCAGCAGGCCCTCTCGCTTCCCCTCAGTGCCACCTGCAGCTCCTGCCTGGTGTCCTTACTGGGAGAAGACCAACCTTGCTGGGGACAAGGGTATGAAAGAGTCATTCACTCATTCACTCCGTACCCAGGAAGCCTGGAGCCCGTGGGCCGGTGGCCATGGAACAGAATTGATACTGACCTGCTGACATGCTGGGGGCCCAGCACCAGGGGCCAGGAGCATTTTCTGGACGAGGTGTCATTTGCATTCTTGTCTTAAAGGATGAGGGTTTCTAAGCACAGGGCCTAGGATTCTGCTGCCAAGAGCTTCCCCCAAACCCAGAGAAATCCTGTATCTACTCCCCTTCCCATCCTCTGCTTTTCCCCCGCTCGTTTCCTGAGAGCCTGACATTCTTGCAAACAGCCTAGTCTGTCTCCACCTCACCCTCAGTCTATGTCACCCAGTTTTGGAACAGCCAGGCCAAAAGGAGCATCCGGGCCAGCCCCCGGCCAGCCACACAATGCCATGCCACAGGACCAGGGGAAGTCATTGCACCGCTTCGGCCCTTTGGCCAGCTTTAGACCTCGGACAGGAGGGCCAGGATTGGGGGAGAAGTCTAAGTGGCCACCAGGGAGGCCCCAGTGAGAGGAAGGGCGAGTCTGTGAAGGAAGGACGGAAGGCAGCTGGGAGGTCAAGGGCTGAGCCCTAGCCTCAGAGGCAGCTAGGCAGGTGGTGGGAAGGGAGGGAGCACAGCCTCGGCCTCCCTGCCTCATGGATCAAAGCCAGGGGGAAATATAATCCCAGATAACAAACCCTGGCTTCTCAGGCTGGAGGGCACCTGCGGAAGTTACCTGTCCAGGCAGGAGGAGAGAGGACCTCCCCTGCCACTCCTCATACACAAGCCCCAGCATGACAGTCTGTGAGCTAGGGACACTGCCGTTGGCAGAACGCCTCATATCTCAGGGCACAGGGTTCTTCTGTTCGTTGAACTTGGCCCCCGGTGCGGTTGTGGACCCTGCTTCCTTGGCTTGAGTTCAGGGAGCCCCCGTCTGCCTTTTCCTGTGTTCATGCCATGTTGGCCGGCCTTGTTCTGCCCAGAGAGAATAATCCAGACTCTTGCTGCTTGAAGGGTGTTTTGCAGCTGCTCAAATGCTGTGCCTACAGCCAGATGAGTTCCTCCAAGAGACCCTACAGCTTGGCGTTAGCCAAAGGGTTCTCCCTTTTGGTGCAAACAAGCAGGGTGAGTGGGCTACTGGGCCTTCCAGGGATCCTGCGGCTTCATAGTTGCCAGGCAGAAGGAGGGTAGCGGGACCTGATGCAGAAGGGTCTTCTGGACCCAGGAAAGAGAAGTCTCAGGTCAGGACAGGCAGAGAACAGCTGCAAACATGTCTGTGTGAAATGAGGTGGAACCATGGATGTGTGGTACTATAGGCAAGTTCAAGGAGAAGGCCATGCCAGGCCCTGGCCTGTAATGCCATTCAGTTCAGCGAAGGGAAGGAGCACAGGCCTGGGAAACAGGAGATCCAAGCATTAGCCCACATTGCACTTGTTTTGACAAGCTGCAAGTCTTTTAGAACCTCCGTTTCCCAATGCTCAAAATGGGGACAATAAAGTCTCCCAGGGACTGGGGTTGTGGCTCAGTGGTAGAGCGCTTGCCTAGCATGTGTGAGGCAGTGGGTTCGATTTTCAGCACCACATAAAAATAAATAAATAAAAAAAAAGGTTCATCCACAACTAAAATATATATATATATATATATATATAAAATTAATGAAGTCTCCTAGGATTTGGAGGAATCAAAGAAGCAGCATATGGCTGTGAAATGTTTTGGAAGCACAGAATATTAGAACAGAAAAGGCAAAGATATGGCACACATACTGCCACTTGCTTTTCCTATGCCCAGGGCAGGCACTGTAGCCAATCTTGGCACTTTGTCACTAAGCTGCATTAAGACATCACAGTCCCTCTCAATGCATATTCCAGGAAGCTGTCCCAATAGATCAGAATTGTGAAACAGAATGAAACACCTGTCCCCAGCCTCCATGAGCTCAGGCATTATTGCCACTGAGATGATCTCACCAGATTCAGATGTGGCTGGTAGGAGCCAGAGTTGGTGGAAAGTCAGAAGTGGCCCTGCCCAAGGCGAGTGGTCCAGAGAGCAGAACCCTGGCATTCTGGCTCAGCTGCCACCCGGTGGCTAGGCTCAGTTGTCAGTTTTGCAGCCAGGTCCCAAGGCCAGACTTCTTGTGCTGCATCCTTCCAGAACTCACAGAATAGTCAGGGACTCATTGTTGCCCCCACCTGGCATTCATGGGGGGGGGGGCAACAATGCAAAGCAGAATGTGCTCAGGGGACAGGCCAGACGGTCAGGCCTCTCTGTGGGCTGGGGCACGCACTCAACTGGGCTGCAAGTGTCTTTTTTGAGAGGTCTTTGCAGCCAGCTTCGTGGTTGGCAACCCTGGTTCCTCTTTTGCCTATTGTGGATCTCTGAGCAAATCTTAGCCCAGCCCCCAGCATGGCCAGGCCAGCTTCAGAGTGCTCCAGTAAGTGCTCCAGCTAGTGCTCAGGCAGTCCTCCTCTAGCAGACAGGGCAAGCTGATAGGACAGGATCTCTGCAGCCCCTAGCCTTGCCCCTCTTCCCAAGCCCCCTGCATAGAGCACTCCCTGCCAGTGGCTCTGTGTCACCCCTCTGGCCCAGGCCCTGAGCTGCTGAACACAGGGGAAGCGCTGGCTAGGCAGGGGTGAGGGCAGCCCCAGGATCGGTCATTTGAGAAGCAGGTCCATCCGAAGGGTCCTACATACCCACCACCACAGACTCTTGGAGGCAGCTCCACCCCCAGTGTGTCAAGCCACCCCTACTATCCAGCAGACCCTCCTGAGGAACCTCCAATTCCAGTCCCCCTACTTCTCCCTTGGAGATCTTTTCTAACTGTGAATGTCAGGAGAAAGATTAAGACTCCTAATTCCTGTGATCACCCAATATGAATTAGTGCTAAAAGCACAGATGTCCCTCCCAGGGTCTCAGACAGTGCCAGGAATCCAGTATGCCAGGCACCTCCCTGCTAGGCAGGAAACATCGTTGAGGCCCCAGGGTACCTACTGCTTCCTTGGAAGCTCCATGCTCGTGGCCCTCCCCACCCTGTCCCATGCCACCAGAGCAGGCATCTCAGAGGCACCACCATCCTAGGTGACACGGCCGTTCCAGCACCCTGCCCCACCCTGGCCACAGCAGGAAGGGTGTCCATAGGGCTATCACAAGCACGGCTTGTGGTCATGGATGGAGCCTGGAGCTCAGAAGTAAATTTCACTGAAAACAGGAAACCACGAAGCTGAGATGTGTTCATTCGCAGGGTCCAGAGAAGAAGAGAAAAGGAGCCACACAGGAGGAAGCTGGGCAGGAAGTGCGGCGGCTGTTCCGCTGGGGGGCCGCAGCCTCTCTCCACACAGCAGCAGCCAAATTCTTAGAAATTATTTCTGTATGAAGGTCCGAGGCTGAGGGCTGGGCCCAGGCCAGTGGCCCCAGGGGCCGGGGCCCCACTTCCTGAACTGGAGGCACTGGAGTCTGGTCTGTGGGTTGGTCCTTCAACCCTAGAGGCAGCACAGTGTCACCTCCCCACTCCTGCCCAGTGGCCCCAAGAGCTGTGAGAACAGCTCACTCTGGCAGCTACACTGAGTGTCTGAGCAGAAGAGGGGACCCTTAGGGACAAAGCAAGAGCCAGGGCTTGGTGTCCCGGCCACTTGAGGTATCACTCCTGTCGTGAGGTCTGTGCTTGCTCCCTCCTCAGGTTCCGCAGGCCTGACCCTCAGTCCCAGGCACAGCAGGAGGCCCACAGGAGCCCATGCCCTTGTCCTGACAGGGCAGCTTGACTGGGTTCCCTGGCCAGGGGCTCCCTGCTGCCTGCGGCGTAGTGCTGGTCCCCTTTCCCTCCCATCTACCCACACTTCTCCCTGCCTGCTGGCGCCAAAGTTCTTGGCTTTTTACACCCATGTCCAGCTCAGCTCAGCCAGTGGACACTGCCGGAAGACAAATGCACAGAGCTCCCGTCCCACTGGAGTCTAAAGGAGCATTTGCTCAGCCCGACCTCCCTCCTCCCTCCTTTCAGGCCCTGCCTACGCCGTTCTATCCAAAAGTGGCCCTTTTCCTCCTCTCACGTGCTTTAAAATCCTTCAATGGCAATTCCACAAAGGACTCCCCTTGTATGCATGTATTAAAAACAAATAAATAACCCAGCCAGGCCCAGTGGCATACACCTGTAATCCCAGCAACTTGGGAGGCTGGGATTGCAAGTTCAAGGCCAGCCTCAGCAACTTAATGAGGCCCTAAGCAACTCAGTGAGACCCTGTCTGTAAATTTGAAAAATCTATAAAAAAGGGCTGGGGATATGGCTCAGTGGTAAAAGTGCCCCTGGATTCAATCCCTGGTACACCCTACCCAATCCCTGCAAAAAAAAAAAAAAAAAAAAAAAAATCATGCTGGGACAGGAAAGATTTAAGCTGAACAGAGCAGGGAGCAACTCTTCTTGGTACTGCTCCCCACCCTCCAACCCGGAGGGGCACTGTGATTGTACAGCACAGAAGACCGAACACCCCGGGGGAGGGCTCCCTAGGCTTCAGGCTGCTAGAAGCAGAGAACGTCTAAACCCGGTGTCCCCAGTCCATTCACAGGGTTTGCACCTGTTGCCCGTGTCATTTTAATAGCACCCTTTTTCACACTCCAAAGTGTCCCAGTATGGACACTGTGTGGCCACCCTCGCTATTGGCCATGCTGAGCATTGGGAGCAAGGGACAGGCAGGGTGGGAAGAGGTCCCGCTCCACTCACCTTCCCAACCAGCCTCACCGCCCTCCCTCGCCATCATCTGCGGTGAGTGGTGCAACCTCTGGCCCAGCCTCGAATTGCTCAAGACGCCAGTGGGTTCACGGTGACCACTCTGCCCTGATACGCACTTCCCATTTGGGGGCCACTGAGGACAAAATGCGGGCATTGGGAGCCCCGGATGCACTTAACCTGTTGACAGATCTTCAGTGACACTGCTGCTAGGAGGCAGCTGGGGAAGTTCCAGTGATGGGGGAAGAGGCAGCTTGTCCCAGAGCCCCACGGGTGCACAGAGCGAGGTCCACAGAGGAGCAGCCTCAGGTGAGACAGGGAGCCAGGCCAACCACGCTGGGCAGGAGTCTCTACACATCTTGTCCTGCATCACATGCCTGGGACAGTGCCACGGAGGGGCCCAGGCCAGCGCCCACCTCGTCCCCTTTATGCCGCCAGGTCCCAAGACTCTCATCCCCAGGCAAGAGGCTGCTGCAGAACTGGAAATTCTGGGACTTCTTAGCATCATTTGGCATCTGGTGAATTTCAGGTCTCTGCAAGAATCTGTACCCCAACATCCTTGAGACAGGAGTGAGAGGTCCAGCATCTTCTCCCCTTTTCCATGTAGCATCTGGACTGGCAGAGGGTCCAGGCATTGGCAGTAAAGCAGAGTCTGGGCTCAGAGCAAGAGAGAGGGGGCTGAAGACACTCACAGGGCCAGCCCTGGCTCAGATGTACCTGCCCCAGACCCAGTCTCTGCTGCCCACTGGTCTAGATGGCATCAAAGTTTGGAGAGTCAGGAACCGGGTCTGCGAAGGACAATACAGGCAAAATGAAAGGGGGGCTCCTTTGTCTCTCAGCCCCCAGCCCACACCATGGATCTGTGAGGACTTCCCAGTGAGGGTGCCCTGTAGACCTTGGAGTCCTGACCTTTACAGGTCAAGGTGCTATGAAGGTGCGGAAGCACTTACCTAGGGATGGAAAGAAGACGTCCCCAGGGCCAGGAGGAGACAGGGGAGTGCTGGGCTCCGAGAGTAGGTGCCGTCCAGACTCCGAAGGCTGACGCTGAGCCATGTAAGACAGTGGGGGCCTGGCCTTGGCCTCGGGCATCCCCTGGGAAGGTGGAGAGGCCTCAAAGCCAGGATTTTCGATTCCTTGGGTGTTGCTGCTAGCAAAGCAGAATGGAAGGTCACCTGCTGCTCAGAGCACAGCCACTGCCCTCCCTGCTGTCCCCTCTTCTCAACTCCTTTCCCCTCACCCAAGCCTCAGCAGCCTCTCCCAGCAAGCAGGAGGAGCCAGGCCCTGGGGAAATGACGGTATCCTCTTCCACCTGCCTGAGCTGCGGGCATCAGGACAGCCACCAGAACTGATCACAGTCCCTCCTGTGGTCTGACCTTCAGGACACAGGCAGAGGCACCTCCAAAACATCTGCCTCATGAATTGGGAGACACATTTCTCTTTGGTCTGAATGGTTAATGGCAGAGGATTGAATGTCCCCAAAGCTTGTTTGAGCTGAGAAGAGGTTTCTTTTCTCTTCTGAGATGGGAAGGGCCCTCCAGCTCTGAGATTCTGGCAGGATCGCTAACAGGACTTCTGTTGACCTGTCTTGGAAATTGTCCCTTTCAAACACACAGAGGAGTTCTGGGTTCCAGGTGGCAGGACTGGGGGCCAAGCTCCTGAGCCTGACTCATTCCTGAGCCCAGCTTCCTGCCCGCAGCACAGCACACACACACCTCCCCCACCTCATCCCCTGGCTGCTGTGCACCTGGGCCCGTCAATGTCCACACTCCTGCCTGAGTGCTCACAGCTTGCTGTTGGAGGCTCAGTAGGAGGAGCCACCACTCCAGCTGTGGGGCTAGACCTGGGCCCACTGGCCTCCTTTGCATGTTTGGTGTCTGCCTCAGGGCCAGCTGCTTCTTCCCCTCCCAGGCAGACCACCAGGGCCCAGAAAGTGGTGAGCAGCACTTTCAAGCAGAATCAAGGCTGAGCCTTGATTGGGTGAGGGGTGGGCAACAGGGAGGACAGCCAGCCAGTACAGACACATCAGCGCCAGCAGCAGGTGGTAGATCCTCCTCTGACCGGCTGTGCCAGGTGGCTGTAAGACCTCTATTGCACAGAGGTCTCCTTCCCTGACAGCTGGCCGGGGGAAGTTTTCTCAGGAAAGTCTCCATGGTCCTTACCTGTCCATCCGCACCAACTCCTGGGCACCTAGGGACAGACAGAGAAGCTGGTCACAGGAAAGAAGGCAGCCCTGATGGCAGATGCCCCCTGGGAACTCCAGGAGCGTGCCGGGCAGGGCCCTGCTTGGCCCAGATTCCACTTCTGTTTGGTTGAGAGGCCCACATGTCTATCCAGCAGATGGGCCCTCATTTTGACTGTAAGTGAAACAGTCTGCGATTCCAAATGTGGGGGATAACATTTACCACCAGGAAAGCAAAGGCGACCAGCACTGTCTCCTATGGCTTGGCTTAGAGTGTGAGACTCTCAGGATTTGAGTGTCCAGCAAAGGCCTGGCTTTTGGATTGGCTAACTGTGGTTTCCTGTTTGGACATTTGTCCCCTTCTGGTCTTTAGCCATGACTTACTGGGTGGAGCACTCAAAGTCAGTTCCTAATTAGAGGGTTCCTGGTTCTCTCTGCCTCATTCATCAGTTACCTAATAGAGATGACATCTATTAGAGGAAGCTTCAGGGGTCTGAGCACCCCACGTCCCAGCCATACTGCCTTGCCTCACTCTTGGGGTTCTCCAACCCCCAAAGTGGCCACCAACTAGATGCAGGAGGTTTAACTTCCCTCTTTCTTACAGCTCACCAGCCTCGGCTCCTGCAGGTCCTTCTCATATTAAGGAAACAGAGGGTGGGGGAGGGGCACCACTGCAGAACAAACTCAGGGAAGTTACACCAAGTTCCTGAAATCTGTCAGAACCATGCCCTGTTTACAGGGTGACTCTGAGTGTCAGGCTCTCTGTGGGTGCCCAACGTGGATCCCCTAGTCTCATCCTGTCCTCCATCCTCTGGGGTAAGGATGCGAGTCCCACTTTAGAGCTGGGGAAACTGAGTCATGGTCTAAAGCTGGCTAGGAAGCCACACCCAGAACACTGTCCTCCGTAGTGCCCCCAGGCCCTTCTTTCCGTTTTCACCTGAATGTGGCTCATTCCGGAGCACCCGCTCCTGGCCAGGATTCTGGCAGCTTCCTGCCCAGAGCACACCACGCGCTCCCTTGTTCTGCTGCTGCCCGCTCTGACCAGCCTCCACCTGTACCGTAGGATTTCCCAGGTGATTTCTGTTCCTGGGATCCCTGCAGCTGTATCAAGCTACATTGCCTCTCCGTCTTGCATCTGGTCTCTCTAGCATCGTCCTCATCTGTCACCTCTTGTCTCTATCCCTAAGTCTGAAATCATACGATAATTCTTTATTCTCTTTTAATTTTCTTTTGGGAAGGAGAGGGGACTGGCCTCAAAAGTATTTTTAATAGAAGATAAATTTTTTTCTACCTCTCTGGGTCTACACAGAGCAAGTCTGGGGTCAGGGGCTAGAAGTAGCTGCGTAGCACAGAGCAGGGTTCGTTCAGAGTTTCAGGGGATGTGCATGCCATGGGGGGGGCAGCATACCCCTCACCAGTCACTGGTGCCCACACACCCACTTTAAGCTCAGTTCACCTGTGCCTTCCTGGGACAGACTGGGACCATCCTAGGAAGTTCCAAGAGCCAGACTTGGAGTGAATGAAAGCATCGAGGTGTACAGCAGGAGGTACTGGTGACTGGCCCCAGTCCTCTCCCTGCCATGTCCTCAGGCTCTCCCCCTCATGGTGTTTTGGCCTGGAGCTGTCCCTTCTCTGATTTTCCTTCCCCACAGGAACCCTGTGCAGAAGGCTGGGGACAATAGAGAAGAGCATGGCCACCTCCCCACCCAGACAGCATCCTCCATCCAGAAGGCGTTTTTTTCCCAGTTCCTGTGCCTTTCTGACCACACTAGGAGGCAGGCCATGCTGTGGTCTGAAAGGAAGGGACAGAGAATGTCTGGGAGCCAGCCAAGCTGGGCGGTCTCCTTCCTCACCGGCTCCCCACCTATGGGAAGCGCAGCCTGGGAAGAGGGCTGCTCAAGGCGGCTCTGCAGCCATCCTTTCCCCCTGGGCTCCTCTTCTGTTCTAGCCTCAACACCTTGGCCACCCAACACCAGTCCTGGGTCTCCCTGTCAGGAGGCTGTGTGGGTTTTAAGGGGAACAGGGCAGTCCTGAGAGTCAGGGTGACGTGGTCACAGTCCCCAGGTAATCCACAGTGGGGCTTCAAGCAGGGCCTTCAGGAAGGAGGGCAGGGAGCTGATGGGGCCATAGGTATCACCTAGTGACAGCAGTCCTCCCTCAGGTACCTCCTGCGGCCAGGCAGAGGGGAGGTGGCCGGGAGGGATTGCAAAGGCAGAGGTCCCCACCCTCCTGCTCTCGGAGCACTGAGGCTGGCCGAGGCTCCCAGCAGGGTCAGGGGAGGGGAGAGGCACTGTTACCCAGAATAGGAATACAAAAGGTGTTCAGGGCTGTGAACTTGAAGCCTGGCCGCCCCGCTTATTTGCTGTGTGGTTCTTTAGGCAAGACACTACCTCTCTCAGCCTCGATTTGCTCACCTAAAAAATGGGTGAGCAAAAACAATGGTGGTACCAAGTTCTAGAGGCTGTTCTGTGGACTACATGAGGGGATGTGTGTAACAGACCTGGCACACAGCCAGGCACAGTGGCCCCATCGGCTGGGTTGTTGGCTCTGATGAGCATTTGGATTCTATGGTCAAATTACACCCCCTGGAAAGAGCAAGGGTGCACAGCCCCAAGGCTGAGTCCCAGCTCTGCCCCTCATTGTTACGTAACATTTGGTTAGTTCTTCTTTTCTTCTTCTTCTTTCTTTTTCTTTTCTTTTTTTTTTAAAAAATGGGGATTGAACTCAGGGGCACTCAACCATTGAGCCACATCCCCAGCCCTATCTTATATTTGATTTAGAGACAGGGTCCCGCTGAGTTCCTTAGGGCCTTGCTAAGTGGCTGAGGCTGGCCTTGAACTTGCAATCCTCCTGCCTCAGCCTCCTGAGCTGCTGGGATTATAGGTGTGCACCACAGCACTGGGGTTTGATTAGTTCTTTAATTCATTGATCTCAGACTTCTCCTGCATGAAAGGAAGGGCTTAACTAAATTTATCTCTAAGTTTCCTTCTACATCTAATACTCCAAAACTCATTTTTGTTCCAGAAATTGCTACTAATTTTAAAACAAACCCACTCATACATTAAAGTAGGTCCCCAAAAGATCTCTGAATGGCACCATTTTTAGAAATCAATATGAGCTCTTCCTCTCCTTGTGATTGATTATTCATTCGTCCAACAGACAGTTTTTGGTGAATGCCAAGCTGGCACTGCCTGGAAGCCTAAGTACCTGGCAAGCACTTGGGCTTCAGAAAACACGTGCCTGGGTCTCCTACTTGCTCAGCCAAGGAGCCCAGCCAAGGAAGGGAAAGGAACATGCCTGCCTGACACCTTGGAAAACCCCAGGATCTGGGCGCAGTCAGCCACTTCCCACCCGACCCAGTGGGCAGGTACTCACGGCGGTGGGAGGCTGCCTGCCTCTGCTTGTAGACCATGAGCAGGATGAGCGGGAGGCAGAGGATCCCCACGATGCAGGCGCCCGTAGCCAGGGCTGCAGCTGTGATGTCTGCAGGGGCAGAGAGACAGCCAAGGTGAGGCTCCTTCCCCCTACACCTTCCAAAGGGAAACTGAGGCCCAGAGAGGAAAGGCTGGGCAGCGGAGGGACCCAGCAACTCTGTGACCTGCAGAGGCACAGGTGGCCTGGGAACCTCCTTTCCTTTCCCAGAGCAGGCCCAGGGAAACCAGGCCTGGGCTTACAGCTGAAGCAGTTCCAGAGAAGACAATAGACTCCTCTTCCTGCCCACAAGTGAGAGCTGGACCACCCTGGGCCACAGGTTGTGCCCCAAAGGGAAGCAGGGGCCAGTGTGGTGGCACGCGCCTGAGATCCCAGCATCTTGGGTGGCTGAGGCAGGAGGATCGTGAGTTCAAAGCCAGCCTCAGCAACTTAGCGAAGCCCTAAGCAACTTAGTGAGACCCTGTCTCTAAATAAAATATAAAAAAGGGCTGGGTAAGTGGCTCAGTAGTTAAGTATCCCTGGGTTCAATTCCCAGTACCAAAAAATAAAAAGACCCCATACCACAGAGTTCAAGACCCCCTAGGTAAAAAAAAGTTTTAGAAATAGAGGTGGTAGTCTCACAGTATTAAGAATGTAATTCAGTTGCATGGCATTGAATTGTCCCCTTAAAGATGGTTCAAATGGCACACTTTATGTCATAGATGTCTAACCATGACAAAAATAAAAAGCCCCAACCCACCCCTTGAGGGACCCCTTAGCTCTGGGTCTAGGATTCCTGGAAGCCCCACCTCTTAATTTCATGCACACAAGTCATGGGGCGGGGGGTGGGGTAGGGGGACAACTTGGAACAAGAACTAGAGAAATGTTAATCCTACTCTGACATTTTTAAACATTGAGCTTTTAAAATTATACACACACACACACACACACAAACATACACAAGTTTAAAAAATATTTAGAAGTGTCTTTTTCCATCTTGAATTCCACAGTCCCTTGTCTGCCCATCTAGATTGATCCCTGCATAGCCAGCAGATATGGGATCATAGGACCATTGCTCTCCCACTGACCAGAGCTATAGCATCTGAGTGCAGAGACCCCCCTCATCTGCTTAGGCTCCACCACACACAGCTCCTCCCAAATTTATAGGAACATGTCCTACTGGGGGGCCTGCCAGTGGCCTGTTCATTCCACAGCAAGGACTCTTTGAGCTCACATCCCTGGTCACCCGGGAAAGTGCATCTGAACATATAAATTCCTAGCAAAGTCCTGAGCCACAGTATGGTGTGTGAGTTTTCTTTTGGGCGATTGCTAAATTGCCCTCCAAAAAGGTTCTGCTGCTTCACAATCCCAGCAGCGTGGGGAGGTGTGATTTATTTTAGTCCAGCTGCTGACTCCAGGGGTTCTGCTGGGAACAGAGGAGCCTCAGAACCACAACTAGCGTAAGTGTACTTCCTTCCCAACTCGAGCCCTTCCCTTGACCAAAACACAGCTGAGAGAACTCGGCATAGTGCGGCTTCACTCAGAGGGTTTGGAGGGAGGATAGCCGTGATCTCAGTGTTGCTTTGGGGTTTTATTTGGGAATACAGGCCACTTTTGATCACATTGTATGGCCAAACAACCCAGTGGTGTAAACAAGCTTACAGGGGGTTGTTTGCATGGCAAAAAGAACAAAACGTTTTCAAGCACTTTAGAAGTACTCTTCCGTACAGGAACAGTTGCTGGGCTCGTTGCAAAACAAGTTCCGCTCCACCTTAAAGCAGGCTCCCTGCAGATTTTAGCAAGGCTGCATTTTAACGTGGAATATTGAAAGTAAAAGCATTCTATAACTCAGGCCATTCCATATATCTAAACCCCATCAAAGGACCTTCCTATGGGCAATATCTGAGAAGCTGGTTGCAAAGCCCTCTTTTCTGGTCATCAAAGCTTGTCTCCTCTGACTGTTACTAAGCAACACTTTTTTTTTTTTTAATGTTTTTTTAGTTGTAGATGGACACAATGTCTTTATTTTATTGCTTTGTATATGGTGCTGAGGATCGAACCCAGGGCCCCACGCATTCGAGGCAAGCGCTCTACCACTGAGCCACAATCCCAGCCCACTAAGCAACACTTAATGGGGTCCACCGGGTGCTCATAGGCTTGGTTGGATCTCTCTGCCTGACCTTCCTTCCCAAGTGGAGGTCCCCCTCTGGGGCTTCTCTAGGTGATCAGCATTGAAAACCTGAGAAGCCCCACGCAGTGGCGCATGCCTGTAATCTCAGCACTTTGGGAGGTTGAGATAGGAGAATCACCGGTTCAAAGCCAGCCTCAGCAACAGTGAGGCGCTAAGCAACTCAGTGAGACCCTGTCTCTACATAAAACACAAAACAGGGCTGGGGATGTGGCTCAGTGGTCGAGAATCCCTGAGTTCAACCCCTGGTACCAAAAAAAGAGAGAGAGAGAGAGAGAGAAAGAAAGAAAAGAAAACCTGAGGTTTCCTTACAGCCTGGTCTGAGAGTTGAGGCTGGAGCAGGGGGATGGGTCTGTGACTTTGGGGACGAGTCTGTGGGCATCTCTGCAGAGCCCAGCCTGGCCACAGTTCCCCATCCCTCTTCATAAGCACCACCAGTGCCAGGTCCAGCATTCACTGTTAGTGCTTGGTCACCATCCAGGGTCAGGTTCATCCTGGGGAGGTGATAAGGCTCTGGCAGAGGCAGTTGCCACCCCCTTGCTAGGGCATGTGCCAGGCCCTTAGGGTGGGGCAGGAGGGCCGTTGGCCCAGGGCCTGCCAGGTTCCTCGTGAGTATGTGTGGAGGAAGGAGTTTGTCTGCCGAGGGTTGGACTGCCTGGTCCCCCAGGGCGGAGGCTGGAGGAGGGCAGATGCAGCCCATCCTGCATGTTGGGGAGATGGAGAGAAGCGGAGATGGGCACAGAGCCCCCTTCCCTCGGCTCAGTGAAGAATGACAGCTTCTGGGCAATGGGGGTCCACTTGGGCGCCACCTTCCCCAGTCCCTGCTCCCCATCTCCTGTGACTTCCTCCCTCCTCAGGTGACTTAGACTTTCACTTATCTCAGAGTCTAGCTACTCCCACATCTCAGGGATAACACTTAGAGCCCTGAGCTGAAGTTAGAGAAGGGAAACTCAAAGAACTTCTTGGCTAGAAGATTCGCTGGCTGACCACGGGCAGGGGCTGCTGAGCAGCACCTGTCTTAGAGCAGGGACTGCGATCTTACCCAAGAGAAGCAACAGTGGAGAGCAGCCCCCAGCGTCCAGCCCTGGTCCCACAGAGCAGTGACAGGTCACCAGGCAAATGCCTCTAGACCCATCAGGAAACAGGACAATGCTGTCTGCTAGCTGCCATCTGCTTGCTACCCTGCCTTGGCACAGAGGGTTCAATGAATTGATCTGGAAGTTAGGCATCCAGAAGTAATAATAGCTACACCTACAGGGTACTTACTCTGTGCCAGGCATAAGCACTTCACACGTAATACTTCACTGTCGTCTCACAAAAACCCTGGAAAGTAAGCACTACTCGAATCATCTCCATTTCGCAGATGAAAAAACTAAGGCACAGAGAGGTTAAGCAACTGGGCTGATTTCAGGATCCGCGCTCTTAACCACTTCACCCGCGGCCTTTCCCTAGAATGGACTCAGGGTGCAGCCCTGGCACACACAGTTTTATTAGTTGCCAACATTTTAAAATTGAGAGAGTTCATATAAAATCTGGTGTCTGGATTTGCTTGAAAATTCAGCTGCTCTGGTACCGTTGGGCGCCCATCCCGACACCCAGCAGTGGGAAGGACCCTCATGGACGGGTGGTGGGTGCTCACCACCGTCCCCACCCCTCCCTGTCTTACTCACCAGCACCATGGCCCTGAGGGCACACGAGGTTTCCATCCCTGACTCAGCTGCCTAGATGACCCTGACTGCCTCGCTGTGAAGGAAGGCAACACAGCTGCTCTCACTGCTCAGTGTGACAATGGCAGCTAGAGAGGGGCAGGGCTGTTCGAAGCCCCACACCCAACCCCAAAGCACGACCTGATTGCTTCTCATCTGGAACCAACTCAGTCTTAGTGCACACCATCTAGACTGCAAGAACCAAGAGTTTGGAAGGGGGGACTTTAGGGGTCCTCAGAGCCATGCCCTGCCCTCAGCAACTGTGACCGAAGCAAGTATGTCCCTTTAGCCCTCAAGGAGCCAGTTCCCAGACAGCAGCTCCGGGAAGCAGGGCCACAGGGAGGCTTCACTGTTCGAAGAGGTGGACAGGGATGAAAATGTCAACACCCAAGGACAGAGGGGCCCAGCAGTGAAAGCCTGAGCCACTCTTGGCTGTCAAGTTCAAGTTCTGCCAGGTTTCCTGGGACTTCCTGGGACCTTCTGCCAGGTTTCCTGGGACCTTCCTTTGCCTGCATTCCTGCAGGTCAGGAGAAATGACCCAGCCTCCACTCCCTGTCAAGCATCACTCCCTCGGCATTCCCTCTGTCCCCAAGACTGAAATCAGACAGCTTATTTTCAGAAAGTCCTGTAGACCCAGGGGAAGACAGCAGCCTGCAGGCAGGTGTGTAATCAGCATGGAGCACTCTGACCTCTCCGCTGCGGGTCAGAGAGCAGGAGCGGGGCCCCTCACCTGCCTGAGCCTCGATTTCCCCAGCCTCACAGCTCCACAAGAGTTTGTGGAGGAAGAAGTGCGGCTGAGGTGTTTACCAGAGTGAAGGAGGCGTGGGGAAGGGAATGTCACTCATGCCCCACCAGGTTGGCCACCCCATGCCATCACAGGCACAGGTGTGTGCACAGAGTCGTGAGCTGCTGCATGGGAAAGTGGCCACTCAGAGGGGAAGTGAGGACGGCAATGGTGGCTTGGTGCTGAGGCGACACTGGAGCTCTGCAGTGTGCCAGGAGAGGGGCTGGACCCTCCTGAGGTCCACAGAGGTCTAACTCAGACTCAAGTGCATGTTCTAATCTTGCTTCTGGCTGGTGTGTTTGTTGGCTTGAAAAAATGGGTAGTTTTAAGCCAGGCATAGTGGCACACACCTGTAATCCCAGGTGTGTGCTGGGAGGCTGAGGCAGGAAGACTGTGTGTTCAAAGCTAGCCTCAGCAACTCAGTAAGACCCTGTCTCTAAATAAAATACAAAAAAGCGCTGGGGAGGTGGCTCAATAGTTAACTCCTGAGTTCAATCCCTGGTACTGAAAAAAAAAATAGAAAAAGAAAGAAGAGAAAAAATGGGTAGCTTGTGTAAAAAGTCACCACCACCTTTGAGTTGGGGTTTGCCTGGGGGCTGGAGTTTAGCCGTCCCTCTTCTGGCTTAGGCCCTTGTGCATGTCCTCCTGGAGACCAGGGACACAGTTTTCCCTGCTGAATCTCTGGGGCCTAGGCAGGGACTGGTCCACACAGGATTCCTGATGATTACTAGATGGCCAGAGGGTATGGAAGCCAAGGCCCCCTCCTCTTGGAAGAGCAGGGCATGCCTAAGACATGTCCCTTTAACCTGCTGACTTCAAGCTACTAGGCTTTCTCACCTGACCTCTGAGTCCCCATGACAGTGATGTCCCCTACCCTGAGGGCAACTGTCTAGGCAAACACTGCAGCTGACAGTCACTCACTGCCCTGCACATCCAGTCTTCTCTGCAAGATGGGAAGAAGGGGACATGTACAGAGCTAAGCAGGCCTGTAGCCAAATCCCAGCTGTGCTAACCTGGGCTATGAGTTTGGGCAAATTGTGGCACCTCTCTGGGCCTCTGTTTCCATATATGTGGAGTACAAATGGTGAGACCTGATTCACAGAGAGAGCGGCCCCTGCAGGAAGCAGGGAGCAGCTGGAAGGGGAACTAGCTGGGGCTACAGCCAAGGAGGAAGCAAGAGGTCTGGGAGCCACAGAGAAGAAGGCGTGATCCATGTGCATTTGGAAATGAGGTCAGAGTTCAGAGCAGGGCCTGGGTTGCGGATGCAGATAGAACAGAGAACGCAGAAGGGACGCGAGGGTGGTGCTCCTTACTTTCGCTCTCCTGCGGGGAGGATAGATACCCGATGCACTGGGATGGTGTGTCTTTGCCTGTGGGAGCAAAGAGAAGGGTCATCAGCTGAGTGTCACACCCAAAAGGCCAAGGAGGCTTGCCTAAGCTGGCGTCCCCCTCAGTATGTGTCATGGGTATGCATGCTGCAAGCTAGCGCCTGCTCGGCAGTACTGGCCCGGTCGGAGCCTGCACAGGTGTGCACACACGAGCACACACACGCGCACACACACCCTGACCCACCCTGGCATATTCTCACCTGCTCATTCTCATGCCACCCCCAGGGCACAAGTGAGGACCTGTTGGCACCCATGCTTCTATCCAGTCTCCCAGCCTTTGCCTTCTCAGCTGGACAGACACATGCACACACAGCTGCTTAGCCAGCCACCAACTCACACCCCAGGGCACCTGTTAGTCCTGCTGTTGCCAACACCCTCCGTGGCCACGGTGCAGTCACCCTGCCAGCCCAGGTCTATACACGTGAAAAGCCACAGACGCCTTCCCTCTCCATCACACCAGCTAACCACATGTCCACACCCACACACTCAGCCACTCCTTCTCACGTACACACTCTCACTGCAGTGCCCGTGTCACCGATACAGCGATGTACATGCCTCACGCACGGTCCAGCAGGGTCGCACGCAGCAGCACACGTCCCCAAGCTGTGCGCGCAGCCTGCCCTCACCTCTCTGCACCTGCAGCTCCATGGCCCCGTGGACCCTGTGTTCCGAGTGGTGGTGCTTGAGCTCCACCACCAGGCAGCAGTAGAGGCCACTGTCCTCCAGGCTCAGGTTGCGCACGGTGATAGAGAAGTTGCCATGGTGGTCGGAGGCCACCTCCACCCCGTGGCTCTGGGCCAGGTCCTGGCTGGTGTTGGCTGTGTGGTGGTCTCCATGGTGCAGGTGAAGGTTCTGGAACGTGAGGTTGCGGATGGGTCGGCGCTCTGAGCAGACTTGCACCTCACCCCGCGAGCTGCGGTACCATGTCTTGTAGAAGGTCACGTCGTGCCCTTTGGACACAGGGCCCATGAGCCTGCAGGTGAGGGTGACGTTCTGCCCCTCGGGACACACGTACAGGGAATATGGCGTGGCCACCTTGAAGGCTGCCACCAGACCTGCTCAGAGAGAGGACACCCAGTCACCTTCCTGAGAGAGTGCCAATCCCCTGCCTCACATCTTCACTCATGCAGCCTTGTGGAAGGAGCCACATGAGCCCAGCCAGATGGCGTAGCCCTGGGAGTGGGACCAAGAGAAGAGAGACTCCAAGGCAGGCAGAGACTGTCAGCCAGGATGTGTCCCTCTCCTGGTGGCTTTGCCCAGGATGGCCCCTGCACCCAGCCTTCGTGCCCCCCTTCTGGGGGTCCTCAGCCCCTCTGCCCCTTCTCATCTCCTCCTCGGTGGGCACTTATTATCTGCAAGGCCAGGTCAGGTGCTGCGCCTCAGCTGGATGCTAAACATGCAGCCTCCCCTTGGAAGCCAGTGGCCTAGCCGGGCAGACAAGCCTGCATTCCTGACGTAAGAATCCCACGGACAAAGGCAAACCAGTGCCAGGCTTCAGGGCCCTCAGAGGAGAGAGCAAACAGCCTTCTGGGGTGGTCAGGGCACTTCTAGAAGAAGGGAGGGTCTTTGGACTTGATGATGGACAGGTAGAATGTGACAAGTAGAGAGAGAGCCTGAAGCTGGCAGGGGAAGCCGGAGAATCCAAGGCAGCTGAGGGACAGAGATGGGGAGCACGTAACAGGGCAACTCATCCATGCCTCTGCCGCTCTCTGGCCCTTAGAACCCTGTTCTAATTCTTTTTTTCTTTTCAATAAGCAATCCTGATCCGCTTTAGCCTACCCCATTTCAGCATTTAAGTATGTCGACCCCGCAAAGCACTGGCTTTTGAAAACAGAATACTGAGTAAGAGTCTTGCTCCTCTGTCCAGCTGTATGAGTCTCGGTTTCCTCATCTATACAACGAGAAAAACACTAGATCCAGCACAGGGCTGTGAGAGGGCTGAACGAGGGAGCCTGGGCCGAGCTCCATGCAGACATAGGAAGGGTCGCTGCTGTTACTTTACCATAGGGGCTATTGTTATTTTAATTGACATCTCAAGGGACCAAAGACAGGGAAGAAGGGTTCAGAAATATGTAGGAACAAATATGTCTTTTCTTTGCCCAGGCCAGGGGCACTGTCTGGAACCAAGGTAACACAACCTCCTCCTCCAGGTGCTCTTTCTCTGCCCATAGAGCCCAACACCCTCAGCAGCAGGCTAGGGGCCTCACCCCAGAAAAGCTGAAGCCTTGCCCAGTCATGAGGGAGGCAGGTTGGCGTGACTTTTGGAATGGGACCAGCCTGCACTGGTCCAGTGGCTGTGGCCCTGAGCCTCAGACTCCTCACTGGAAAGCAGAAATGAAAACATCTCCCTGGTGGATTGAGTCAAGAATTAGTAATAAGTGTTCTGAAAGTGCTTCGATAGTGGTTGGTGCTTGATACAGGTGAGCTAGATAGTTCTCAAATTCAATTCAAGAAACGTTTCCTAGGAGTGGGACAGAGAATCCAGCTTCAAACTCTTTCCCACTACAGTGTGAATGACTGATAATGGCTTGAGATCCTATCTTGGAGTGCTTGTGTATTTAAAGGAGAATATCATCTCTGGGCATGGTGGCGCACACCTATAATCCCAGCGACTTGGAAGGCTGCAGCAGGAAGATCGCAAGTTCAAAGCCAATCTCAGTATCTTAGCGAGGCCCTGAGCAACTCAACAAGACCCTGTCTCTAAATAAAATACAAAAAAAAGGGCTGGGGATGAGGCTTAGTGGTTAAGCACCCTGGGGTTCACTCCCCAGTACCAAAGATGAATGAATGAATGAATGAATAATTAAATAAAGGAGAGTATCAGGAAATAGCAAAGCCATGGTCCCAAAGCGTACATTTGCAGAAGTCAAGTATTAGACCTAGAAGGTAAGGAAAACAGATGTACCAGGGCCTTCCCCTTACTCTGCCTCCATATGAGAGCCAGACTTTTGGAAGTCATTGCCAAGGTGAACAGAGACTTCAGAACTTCTTTGGCAAGACACTGCTCTCATTTACAGACAGTAACATAGAGATCCAGGAAGGAAACTGGTTTGACTGAAGTTTCAGAAGGTATGAACTCAGAGCCTGGAACATGGGGGGCTTCAGGTCAAGCAGGATCTAGTTAAAACTGTAAGAAGACTAGCATGTGTGGTGCTCTGTGGCCTAGCTAACAATCCTCTGAGTTAGGTGTTGTGTTCACTCTCATTTCACTGATGAGGAAACCAGGTGCACATAGGAACTCACTGACGATGACACAGTAAGTGCTAAAGCCAGAATCAGACTCAAACACTTAGATACCATACTGAGGGAAAAATTTCCAAAACTGGAAGCCCATAGGCCACATCCAGTCTTCAAACATTTCATTTGACCCTCCAAGTATGTTACATTATTTGTTTTGAGATTGCTAATGTTTAAAATTCAGGGAATTGAAATGAAAATTCTGATTCTTAACTTACTCCTCTGAAAATCAGGTCATACCAAGCCAGCTCTCCACGAAGCAACTGTCAGCTGGAGCTAAGTAGCAGCCTTCCCTTTCCATGGAGCACCAGCACCCCAGCTTGCCACAGTCCTCACTACTCCCTAATGCCTCCACCTGCTTCACTCTCATCATATTTCCTTGGCTTTATGGACATTTGAATTTGTGACACAGGATTATGGTTCCTTGAGCTAGCCAGGGTGGAGCCTTCACTTCCCAGGCTATCCATGTGACCCTCAGGCTCAGATAGGAATGGAGACCAAAGCAAGAGGGAAAGCACAAAGCTGAGCTGGGACCACCGTGCACACAGAGGTGTGGATGGGTGGGGCCCAGATGTGGGCTTAGTGAATAGGGAGGAGGACCTGTGAACAGGGAAGGGGACAAGGCACCAGTTGAAAGCCCGCAGGGTCCAAGCAATGGTGCTCCTGACCCCAGGGTTGCACCAGGACAGAGAGGAAGGACTTTGCATCCCTGGAGACACTTTCCTTGGAAACCCACAAGGGGACACAAGAGACGTCAGAAGAAGGGGCATTGCTCAGTCCTACCCCTCTCCCCACCACACACACGCACGCACACCCATAGGTCCCAAAAGGACCTCTTCCCCTTTTAGAATAAAAGGAGAAGCTGCCCTGGGATTCTGGTTGGGCCAGTGGAGGGGTGGGTGTGGTCAGTTTCAAGCAAAAGTCCAGACAGGAGTGGACCGGTAGGGTCTTGTCCCTGGGGCGTGGGGGAGGAGCGCCAGAAACATTCCTTTTGTTTTGTCTGAGGCTTCAGCTGGGACAGGCCCAGAGCAGCCTGTCCTTGGGAGGACACTCCAGGGCACGGCACTGGGGACACCAGCACAGAGACCAGAGAGGGGCCAGCGTGCCTGCGCACCCCTCCTGCTCTGGGGACGTGCACTGTCGGCTGGAGTTGTAATTATTTGGCAGGAGGATGTGGCTCATTGTCAGGAGCAGAGCCTTTTGGACACCTGGGTCATTGTCAGAGACCGGGGAAAGTGGGTGGGGAGGAAGGCCCCTGGTTCTAAGGGGACCAAGAGTGTGTGGGACAGGAAGGTGACCCGGGCCCTGGGCCTGAGCATGTGCCAGGAGGGAACCTTCAGTCACCTCATCAGGCCCTGGCTCCCAGGAGCACCTGGAGGAAGAGAGCTCTGAGCCAGGAAAGTTCCGGATCTCAGCAAGGACCCTGGGCCCCAGTGCCCACTTAGCTGTGCCCTTGCTGTGTGGCCTTGGGCGCCTTCTCTGAGCCTCCCTCTCTCCTCTTGAGAGACTCCTGACATTCCAAGGTCACCTCCACCTCTGAGACCCTGTGGGCAGGAAGGACAGACCAGGCTGTTGTGACCATTTACCTACTTGGTAGGCCCTTGTCAAGCTCATTTAATTCTCCCAATACTCCCTGATGTGGGTATTATCATCCCTACTTTAAAGATGCAGAAAGAGACTCAGAGAAGTCAAGCCACTGGCCCAAGGCCACACAGCCCTATGTGACTAAACTGAGATCCACACCTTAGACACCCCAGCTCTGCAGACAGGAAGAACCCCCCCATCCTTCAGCGGGTGGAGCTGACACTTATCTTTTAGCTATTTAGAAAGAACTGACCCCAAGTTGACCCCTACACTCACTGCCTCAGACCTGAACTGAAAACATCATTCTTTCATTCCACAAATATTTAGCAAAGTCCTAAAAGGAGCCCAAGGCAGAGCTGGGGCCGGGCCACAGGTGGAGCTCAGCCTCTGGTTAGACTTCTGTCCCAGTGCAGGGGCAAAGAGCTCTTTCTCTGCATCTCCTCAGGATGCCAGCGTGGGTGACCTCCACCTCTTTCCACCCAGCAGGCCTCTGAGGAGCCCCGTGGGTGTGCAGGGGACGGGTGTGTGTGTGGGTGTGGACAGGCCTGTGTATTTTCCCTGACAGTCATGAGCTTTGCCCACAGTTGCCAAGGCAACGCCTGGCCTTTAGAGGTGGGTCCCAGCTTGATTAGTCAGACCTAAGAGGCCTCACCCAAACCGTGAACTCTGTCCAGCTGCTGGGATTGCCGAGTAAACAGTTATTAATCGCCTGCTGTTGCTGGCACTACATGAGAAAGGTCTGGTCCCTGGCCTCGCAGCAGATCGGGGACCTGGCTTTAGCTCCCTGCTGGCCCCATCCTCCAGAATGTCCATGGGGGCTGTAGAAAAAGTCTGGGCTGTGCCTTCATCCAGAGGCAAAGCTCAGAGGGAAACAGAGGCAGGGACCAATCAGGATGAGCCTGCCGGTTCTAGACCAGGAAGTGCCCCAGGGTGAAGGCTGAGGCCCTGAGCCAGCAAGTCTGCCCAGGGGGCTCTCTGGCCAGCGAGGACAAAGGGCATCTCAGATGTGTTTATTGATACCTGCCCCAGCAGGAAGTGTCCATTCACATCAGACCAAGGAGGCCGGGAAGGGGAAGCCAGGCTCTATGGGAGGAAGCCACACTTCCAGCACCTTGGGAACCCGTCCGAGCATCCGGGGCTGAGGCTCCTGGCCAGTGTGCCTCCCCAAGGAAGGCTTGGGCAGGGGGCCAGGGGCTTGGCCAGGATGGATGACTCCAACCTGACTCCAGGGGCCTCCCATACAGGGTCTGTAGGCAGCAGGACTATAGCCCTGGCCTCCCCTCAGGAGCCACGCTGTGAGAACACCCTGAGTTTCCATTCAAGTCTCCTGGCCCCTACTGTCCACCAGGGCAGGAGGCTCAGAGGCGTTAGCAGTAGCGGCTACTTTGTGCTGGGCGTCGTTCTAAGCACTTTGATGTGGACTCACTTATCTAATCCACCTGTGAGGCAGGTGCTGGAAGCATCTCCATTTTACAGGTGCAGAAGCTAAAGCACAGAGAGTTTTAGGAGCTGGCCCAGAGTCTCACAGCTAGTCAATGGTGGCAGGAATTTGAACCCAGGCCTCCAGAGGCTTGATGTCTTCTTATTACTCTCTAGAGACCAGAGGTAGCCAGGGACTTACTGAAGGCCCCACCTTCTGCCCACAGATGGACAGATGGCCTGGCCAATGAGGGCTCAGCTTGCCTGGCAGCATCTATAACTTAGGTAGTTTTACTTTTGGTTTTACAATATTGAATAACATTGAATCATACAGAGAGAAAGTTATTCCCTTTTCAATTCTCTCTCAGTCCTGATTACATCAAAGAGAAAGTCCCAGTTTGATGCCACTATGTCTTTTCAAAACATCTCTCCAATATAAAGGCTAATTTTCTCCCCCACCCTCCTCCTCCTCCTTATTACAATTATTATCATTATCATTATCATTATTATTAAAGAGACAGCAGCAGGTTTCACATTTAGATTTCCCCAGACTAAAGTTTCCAGCTAGAATTGAATACCTTCATTTGGTTTTTTCTATTATGCATTTCTATGATTTTGTTCTTTTTATGGCAGGTGATACGGGCTTTCTGCTCATGACAGTGATAAAAAGTTTCCTTTTAAAATCGACTTGCTTAAACAAAACAGAGTAGATTTAAAGGGGGGAAACATAGATATAACAGTAGGCAGACACAACCAAAATCACAAAGGGGATGAGAAAACGAGCTCAGGAAACACCAGCATGGAATTACCCTTCAGTAGAGAGGCATTCACTTCACTGAGACCAAGTCACCCAACCTGCCCACTGCACAGCTAAAGGGGAAGTAAGTGTGTGTTTGGGATCTCACCATGGGTGACTAACAGGCAGGACTTAATCCCAGGTCCCCAGGGGAGATAAGATCCTCTGTGAAAAGGCTAAAGGAACTGGGCCTGCTTGGTCGGTAGCAGAACAACTTCATTTCTGAATTGCTGACAGGCAAGATGGCGGCCATTGTCTTTCTCTTTGGGGATGGTTAGACTGAGCACATGGACTGAATGAGGAGATAAGATATAAGAAAGATCCCACAGAGATAAGCAAACCCTGGACCAGGCTCACCTTGAAGTTGCCTTGTCCCAGTCTCTGAAGGACTTTAAGAGGAAAACCCATAGGCACCTTCATGGACATTTCAGACTCCAAGTACCTCTAGATGTCTTCGGGTGGCTGCCCTGCCTGGGCGTCCTTCAGACTCCAGGATTCTGGAAAGTCCAGTCCTGGCAAAACCAGCCAACGCCTTCCCATGTGCTGGGTACTCTGCAAGGCCCCGCAGGCAGCGAGGAGCTGACAGACAGCCAATGGCAGACGGTCCCCAGACACTGAGAGGTAATGTGTTACACGGCATTCACAAGGATCGGCCTCCATGTGAGGTGTCTGCTCATAGGCTCTGTAGGCACCACCTCTGAGGGAGAGGCTGTCGCGCCCTCATTGTAGAGATGGGTCACTTGGAAGGGGGTGCTGAGGGTCTTGAGCAATGTGACAGCAGCAAAAGGCCAGCTTGGGATTTGAGCCTAGGTCTGACTGGCTCCCAAAGCCAAACTGCTAAGCAAGGGCTGTGCGGAAGCTGTGGCATGCAGGACACACGACCCCCGGGTCCCTCGCTTCCCCATTCCCACACAGGCAGACATCAGGAAAGCCACTGCCATGCCAGAACTGCTAAGAGCCCAGTGAGGATCCCTGGCCTGACCTCCCCTGGTGAGGCCAGACTGGCTCTGGATCAATCGTTGGTCTAAAACCTGGCCCTGGAGCTGAGCATGTGGGGCTTGGTCACCACCAACAGGCCACATGGACCCTGGAGGACCCTCTCATTTTTTCTCCTGCTCTGGCCTAAAATCTCATACACTGCATGGAGGCGGGTGGCCTCTTTTTATGTCTCAGCAATGCACCACCTCCTAGGCCACCCTCTCCCAGGAATGTCAGGCCCCAGCACGGAAACTTTGCCCTATTTGGGACAAATAGGAATGATTAGCCCAGCTCAACTAGGGGCTCTCTGGTACTTTCTGGCCCCTGGGTATATCTCCTAGCATAGGATAGATGCCTCCTCATGCTCACGGACTGGCATTCAGGCTGTTTATGTCTACTCCAAGGCCTCTGGGCAGTGGGCCATGGATTTCCTAACAGTTGACCACTGCTGTGTCAGCCTTACCACATGGGGTTACTCAATGAGCAGCCTCATTTACCATGAAGGGGAAGATGGGGTCACCCCTCCCTAGCCCTGGCTAACCCCCCTCCCCACCAGCTTGAATGTGTTGGTCTCAGAGTTTGGAACTAAGCCAGCCTATGAGAGTGGGACAAGGACGGAAGCTTCCACAAGTCCTGGGAATGCCTATGAGGAAGAAGAGGTGCTGGCACCCTGGGGTCTGCTGGGTCATGGCTCCTGAGGTGCCCCCTCCATCCATTCCACCCTGTGTCAGGCCCGTGAAAGGGGAATCTTCCGTGCTTCTGGGACTCCCAAGCACCTTACTTACCCACAGAGCTGGAGAACAGGCTTGACCCAGCTCCTCCATCTTACCTCCCCAGGCAGAATGGCTTTCCCCTTGAGCAATCCTGCCCAGGGCAACCCAGCACCTCAGCAGGATGGTGAGCATTCTCAATACCCAGATGTCCCCTGACCAGGCTGCACCCAGGTCCCCTGTGTGGTCTCCCCCCAACTGCACAGGCTACTTGGTAGGAAGGGGAATATCCATTAGCAAATGTGCCTATGTCACAGGCAGTACTAAGTCCACAGCAATGAGGACAGGAGGCTTCTCCCAACTCTGTTCAGTGGAAGCTGCACAGATCCCTAGTTACGTCCCTGAACTGGTCCCAGGGAGAGACAGCCCTTGGGTATACCAAGGAATTTGAGTAGCCAAGACCTCTGAGAGTAAAGGCTCTTAGCTATGGAGGCAAAATAGGGCAAGGGGTTCTGAGGTCCCCTCAGGTCCCCCCCATTACTGGATGTGCTGCTGGCTGAGTGCCTAAGCCTGGTTCTCTAGGACTCAGTTTCTTAAATTGGGGCTAGAAGCAACCCAGCCAAGTGAGGGCAGGGAAGGGGCAAGAAAACAGGAAGGGCTTCATGGGGCCACTGGGGGGAAGGGCAGAGCTGGTGGCCCATAGTGGGTAGGGTGCTGGTCTTCCTGACTGCCACCATCATGCCCTGCTCCTTCTGGAAGCAATGCCCTACCATGAGCGAAGGTCTTGGTGCTGGGACTGCCTCACTCTCCACAAGCCACACTCCCCACCTTTTGGATGTCATCTCGAATATCCAGGCTGGGGCTTAGGCCACGCTGCGGTTGGGCTCCCTCCTCCTTATCAGAGGCCCAGGCCAGCCTTCCAGTGCCAGATAACAAGCCACCTACAAACACCCCAACTTGTTTCTGGGGTGTCTTCCAGGTTCTCTGTCTCCTCCTCTCCCTCTTATCCCATCTTCCCCTTCCTTCTCTTCTTCTGATCTGCCCATTGGATCCCTCTGCCAAGGCCTGCCTCCCTCTGACTCCCTCCATGACTCACACTTTCCTCCAGCCCTCCCCATCACGTTTGGATCCACAGGCTGCCTGCCAGCCCCCTCCTCTCTTGAGTTTCAGCCTCTTCAACTCTGTTCAGACAAGAAGCAAGGACCAGGCTGTGGGTACCAGGGCCCTGGCCCCACCCCCAGGAGTTCCTGTGTCCTGGCCAGGACACAATCTGGAGTCCTGACTGTGGACTGTGGAAGTGTGGCACTTCTATATCTGAGCTTAGGATACTGAGGCCACAGAGATGCCATAAATCCTCCAAGAACCCAGAAGGGGCTCTTGCTGAGCTTAGGGAGTGTCCCACATCCTCCCTAGTGGCCACAGGGATCTCTGAGCTGCAGCCTTGCCAGATGTCAGGAATCTGCTACACTTACTCTGGCCCTCAGACCCTCAGAATAGGGACCAGCTGAGTAGAGCTGTCCTTGGAGTGGACAGTGCCCACCCTGACCAGTGTTCACCCAGGCCCAGGCAGGAGTGTCACCAGGGCACTGGCTGAGAGTACTGGAGCCCAGAGGCCAGAAGGGCAGGGAGATGCCAGAGCTGTCAAAAGCCAGTCACATTCACTAATACAACTGGGCTGCCTCCACCTTGTCCCTCCCCTGTCTTGCAGAAGCTACTTGTGCCCTGTGCTCTCTGGGTGGGGACGGGTGGGACAGGCAGTCCTCAGGGAACAGCCTTGCCTGCTGCTTGGGTAGCTGTCAGTGTGCAGATGTGCCCGGCGCCAGCTGGGGCACTTGGCACCCTGCCCAGTGGTCCCAGAAGCCTCAGTGCAGTGGGATGGAGGTCCCAGCAGGTTGAGGGGGCTCTCTTATTTTGCCTGTGTCCCTCCCGTGACCTGCTGTCCTCTCTCAGGGCTCTTCCCCAATGCCTAGCTGCCTGTGAACCTTACCTCGGGACGCAGCCAGGAAGAGAGCGAGGAGCAGGGGCCCCCAGCGCCAGCCGCCGGCCTCAGGGACCGAGGGGACGCCCATGTCACCGTGGGGCAGAGCGGCGTCTGGCACAGCGGGCAGAGCGGGCGGTGGGCGCTCAGGATCACCGCCGGAGCGGGGCACCGCTGCTGGCGGGGCAGCCTCCCGAGTGAGTGCGGAGCCGGCGAGCAGCGGGCGGCCGAGCCTGGCGACTCCCAGGCTCCACAGCGCCCCCGGGGGACCGCGGGCGGCACTGCATCTAGAGGGCCCCGCGGGAGGAGCCTGGGCTGCCAGTGTCCCAGCCAGTCCGCACCACTTGACGTCCGGTGTAAAGTCCTTCGCCCTGCCTCAGCGCATTTAAGAGATTATTAATTTGCACAGCCAAGAAGAAGACCTCGTCCACCCTGGCAGGATGGTGGGGTTAGCATAGTTTGTATCTGTCCTCGCTCTCCTGCCTTTGAGCAGTCTGGGGGCAAGACTTATACCCTACATCCTCCAGCCAGCCCAAAGCTCAGCTCCAGGGGTGGAATGGATGGGTGGATGGACAGATGAAACCTGACATTGGTAACGAGCTGAGCAAGTTCGAAGTCGGCTTAACTTAGCTTCAGTGAATGCCTGAGACACCCTTTGCTCCTGTATGTGCGTGCACACGTGGAGCAGGTCTGACAGTCCACAGCAAGCTCTGCACACTCTGACACCAGGTCACACTCTCAGCCAAGCCCCTCTCCCCACAGCCTGGCTGCCCCGTGGCTCTGCAGTGGCTCTCACTCCTGATTCCTCCCCCAGCCCCAGGTCCACAGCACTTTCTTCTGGTGCTCCTCAATCCAGCCCTGATGGCACCACTGCGGATGTCTCTCCTCTCATCCAAATTCTTCTCATCCCTCAGGACTCAGCTCAGGTCCTTCCTTCTCAGCAGGCCTGGCCCTACCTGGAGGGCCCCTCCAGTCTTTTCCATCCACACCCACTTTGCCTACCACCCAGGCCTGAGGTACCAACCACCTGGCTTTTCTTCTGGGCTCTTCAATCCTCCTAAACTTGACTGTGAACTTTAGGGGACCTCAGCCTCCTCCCTGTTGATTCTGCGTTCCTGGCACAGGTCAGGCATAGAGGGCCGTTTTTCAGCCTTACCTGAGTGACAAACCAATGAGTTCAAGAATATGGAACTGCCTGAACATAGTGGCAGAGGTGACTGCAGCAGGGACCAGGGGTCGCAGGAGAGGAAAGGCACTGCTGTTGTGCCCAGTGGACCCCAGCCCCTCAGAGATCTTGAGCTCACAGCTGACCCAGGCGGAAGGAGGACAGACAGTCCAGCAGTGTCAGGAATTGGGATAGTGGGACAGAAATTTTGGGTGACCTAGGGATGGCCTGATCCAAGTCACAAGTGCTCTGGGGGCTCTCAGCCCTGCTCCTGGGGCTGGGAAGGCTAGAGAAGAGGAAGGATAGGGTGTCATTTATTACTAGGTGTCCTTTTACAGGCCCAGTCCCCCTGTACCAGGGAGCACCTCTGGGCATGAGAGCCCCAGAAGCTGCCAGGACCTAACTCAGGTCCTCTGCCATGATCATGTCCTTGTGATGCCACCTGGGAAGATGGCCCTAGGCCTTTCCTAGTGGCAGAGCATGCATCCTCTTCCACCAGGATAGGGACCAAGTCCACTGAGATCAGGTGGCACTGGGCCCTCTTCCCATTCCAGCCAGCCTCTGGCAGAGGTGAGGTGAGGTTACTCTAAGGTGAGACTGCAGAGCACCTCCCCCTCTTTCTCCTCCTGCCCCCGCCACACTGCCCTCCTGGGTTGTGTCAGGGTATTGCCCAAGGTGTAGGCCTGGTCCAGAAACCTCAAGCACTCTTGCCCTGATGCTAAGGCAGGGAGGAAGTGCTCAGTTGGAAGAGCCTCTGAGGCCCTGACTTCCTGCTCACTCCAGGGGCCAGAGAAAGTCAGACCACCTTCCCTACCAATGTCCAGGCCTAGTCTCAGGGCAGGGGAGGCTACTAGAGGCAGCCCTGCTGGAACTCCAGCCCCAGCTGGCAGCCTACACAATGGTTAGAGCCACCTCCAGGGGGACTGGAAGGTGCATCTGAGAAAGTAGGAAATGTCAGCGCCTGGCCACCAAGGAGAGGCAGGAATCCAGCCCCCTCCCTGCAGGGTGGTGCTCTTGTGCTCTTGCTGACAGCTAAGGGGGCTCTGGAGGGCTCAAGGTGGAGCTTCTCATGAGTGGTGAGACTGCACAGCTGCACCCACCGAGCTGCAATATGAGCATGGCAGCCTTCCTGGATGGTCATCTTTGCTCAGATATTTGGGACCCTCACACTCAAATCCATTCTGGAAGATGGAAAGTCCATATGAGCTTTCAAATAACACAGGAGAGATTGCACACATGTTTCATTCTTGAGACAAAGTTTCAGGATATGTCCCCAGACCTGGTGTTTGTCCCCTCTCCACTCAGATGAAAAAATTTTTTAAATGTTAAAATAATGCATTTCCCCTTCTCGCATGCTTGCTGTTTTAATAAAGATTTCCAGAGACTCTAAGGCCCCAAAGATGCCTCCTGAGAAGGGACTCAGGCCACATGACTGATAACAGCAGACCAGTTCCGAAACATCTGAACTAGAAGAGATTTTAGAGGTCAATGTGGTTCCTTTATTAACAGAAAAAGTCCGAACAGGGAACACCATGTGCCCAAGGTCACACAACTCCATTTCAAGGTTGCCAATTCTACCTGTTTTAGAAACAGCTATCCCCAAGAGCCATAGCTACAGGTCTTAGGAATCATCACCTTCTCAGGGGCAGTGACAGCCTTCTTGGGTTCAGGGACCCTGCCCATCTCTCTGTCCCTCCATAAGTGGCTCCAGAGTCAGCCAGGACCAAAGAAAAGGTAGTATGCACATTGTCTAGATTCAGTTTTCAGTACTACCACCTGCTTTCTGTTCTCTGACCTTGACAATGGCCCACTCATATTCTCTCACTAGGGCATCTTTGCAGTTGTTATAACCAAGATGTTTCAGATGAGTCACTAGTAGTGGTTTGTATTGGTCAGGATCCTGACAGGAAACAGGTGGCACTCATAAAGGGCTCAACTCACCAGAGTTTCATGGATGGACTGTCTAGGGCTGGCAAAGCACCCAGACACCGGCAAGCACAGGAATCCATTAGCGCCACATGTTTTTTTGGAAGAAGAGGTGATATTGCTGGAACCCCGGGGGATAGAACTAGAGCTGTGATGGTGGTCTCCAGGAAGAGACCCGGAGCCCCAGGCAGAAGAACTGCAGTGAGGAACAGAGGGAGGGTTCGAGAAATGCTCCTCCTCTCCCTCCGCCCTTTCCTGTCTTGTGCCAGGGCCTCCCATTGGCCAAACCCATCTGAAGTCACTTAGCAAGGCTGTGTACAGGAGGCAGTCCACAGGGACCACCCTCCCAGGTAGAGCAAGGCTGAGAATGGAGGTGGGTGGGGCAAGGGACGAGGAGTACCAGCAGGTGGCTAATTTCTGTTTTACACTTTTGACTGCTTGTACAGTGCCACATCAGCCATTTTTTATTGGTACACAATAATTTACATAATGGTAGGATTGTCACATATTTGTACATGCACACAATATAACAATGTAATTTGGCCAGTGTCATTCACATCAGCCATTTCTAGTAGATGTTTGAGTACTGAGCACTCAGTTCTGATTGGCCGAATATTACTTGTGATCCAGTTGGCCTGGGCATCAGCTAGAGATGGCCAATCACAGCACTGCAAAAACTTACCCGGAAATCGTGTTCTTTGAGTTTATTTTTCATGACTCAACAAATTCTGCCCATGAAATTGCCCCAAACCTAATGTTCTTCCACTTCAAAATGCTAAAAATAGGCCGGGTATGGTGGCCCACACCTGTAATCCCAATGGCTCTGGAGGCTGAGGTAGGAAGATCGCAATTCAAAGCCAGCCTCAGCAACGCAGTGAGACCCTGTCTCGAAATAGAACATAAAAGGAGCTGAGGATGTGGCTCAGTGGTTAAGCACCTCTGAGTTTAATCCCCAGTACGAAAAAAAAAAAAAAAGCTAAAAATATTTCTTCCACTTACATGAATAATAGATAAGGCTTAAATACTGAATTATACCTAGTGGCCCACTTCTTGCCTCTTATTATCCAGAAGGAGACCCAGGATCAGTAAGACCCTGGCTCAGGCAAGGCTCTGGGTTGACATACCACCAAAGTTTTATCTCATATGCCAGTTTTAATCACGAGATCACTGTGCTGGCAAGGATCCCAAGTTCAGTCTGGCCTCAGCAGTGCTGTGGTTGACTAGTAATCTCTGCCATGAGCCTAGCCATGGCAGTGGTGGCACAGGCGCCATCCCATACCTAAGTGGTCACCTAGCTCCATGTTGACAGAGCCTCTGTGCCGTCTCCCTCTCCAGCCTGTGCCCACCCTCCCTTGCTCCTACACTTGCCTCTCCCTTTGCCTCCCCATGTTGAACCACACTGTGACATCAGCCCGGGAGAACAGCCCCCGACCAGGGCACCTGATCGCACTCTTCTTCACAGGCCACCACTCATGTGTACGTGACCGTCGTGGACGAGAACGACAATGCTCCTGTGTTCCAGCAGCCTCACTATGAGGTGTTGCTGGACGAGGGCCCAGACACAGTCAACACCAGTCTTGTCACCATCCGAGCGCTGGACCTGGACGAGGGTCCCAACGGCACCGTTACCTATGCTATCGTCGCGGGCAACATCATCAACACCTTCCGGATCGACAGGCACACGGTCAGCAGCTGAGGGCGGGAGTGGGTGGGGTACTCGGTGACATCATGGAGTCGGGGACCACGGCTGGAGTCCAGGAGGAAGGTGTAAGGCTCGTGGAGCAGGAGGAACAGCTGATGTGGGTGGGGCCTCGTGTACAGGGTGCAGCCTCCTGTGGGTCAGAGGCTGCTCTGGACCTCCCATCCATCCATCCACCCTCGTTCTCTCTGTCTGTCCCTCAGGGAGTCATCAGTGCCGCCAAAGAGCTGGACTATGAGATCAGCCACGGTCGCTACACTCTGATTGTCACCGCCATGGACCAGTGCCCCATCTTGTCCCACCGCCTCACCTCTACCACCACGGTGTGTGGGTGGGACACAGCTCTGGTGCAGAGTGGGAGGAAGATAGGGCCCTGAAAGCTGCAAAGGGGGAGAGGCTGGGAAAGATTGTCCATAGGAAATGGCTAAATCCAAGAGCTCCATCCTGCTCTCAGCAGCCCACCCAAATTTGCTGTGTAGTTCTGAGGAGGTCACTGAAACTCTCTGTGTGACTCCATCCATAGACCAGGGAAAACACTTGTCTTCCTTCCCTTCATGGGAAAAGCAGGAACTCTGGTCAAGCTAACAGGGGTTCAAACTCCTGTTCAAACTCATTTCCTAGCTGTGTGACCCTGGGCAAGTCATTTCACCTCTCTGAGCTTTGATTTCTTCATTTTTGAAAGAGGGATAATAAAACTATGAATCAGGATGTGGAAGAAGAAAATAGGACCATGTGAAATGACTATAGGGGCCAGGCATGGTGGCACATGCCTGTACTCCCAGTACTTTGGGAGGCTGAGGCAGGAGGATCAGGAGTTTAAAGCCAGCCTTAGCAATGGTGAGGCACTAAGCAACTCAATGAGACCCTGTCTCTACATAAAACACAAAATAGATCTGGGGATATGGCTCAGTGGTCGAGTGCCCCTGGGTTCAATCTCCAGTACCAAAAAAAAAAAAGATTCTGAGGGGCTGGGGTTATAGCTCTGTGGCAGAGCGCTTGCCTAGCATGTGTGAGGAACTGGGTTTGATTCTCAGCACCACATATAAATAAATGAATAAAATAAAGGCCCATCAATGTCTAAAAAAATTTTTTAAAATAATAATTTAAAAAAAAAAGATTCTGATAATAACTCATCCACACACTAGCTTCAAATGCCCTCCCACATCCATGGCCTCATAAGAATCAGCCCCAGGCAGTGAAGCAACATTCCCAGGCGCAGATGAAGGAGCTGGGGCCCGGAGAGTAACGGTACCCGGCAGGAGGCCGGCTGAGCAATGCCCTGCTGAGCTTGTTCACCCTCTCAGGTGCTCGTGAATGTGAATGACATCAATGACAACGTGCCCACCTTCCCCCGGGACTATGAGGGACCATTTGACGTCACCGAGGGCCAGCCAGGGCCCAGAGTGTGGACTTTCCTCGCCCACGACAGGGACTCGGGCCCCAACGGGCAGGTGGAATACAGCCTCGTGGATGGAGATCCTTTAGGTGAGCAGGGGACCTGCGTGTGGCGAGGGGCAGACCCCGCACACACTCCCCATCCCACTCAGGAGCAGGGCGGGACGGGAGGTCTCCAGGCAGCTGGTCCCTCCATGGTGTGATCTTGCCCTCTCTGGGCCTCAGTTTCCCCATCCATCAGATGGCAGGATAATCTCCTCACACTCCTTCCCAGGGACGTGGTGAGAGTCGCCTAAAGCCTGGGGACAGAGGCTAGTGTTGGAGGGTCACAGACCCATTTGAGAATGTGACAGAAAATGACTCTTCCACACCCAGACAAAAGGCCGCAGGGCAGAGGAAGGACACATCCTTACTGCATGAACAGACCACCCCCAGGCCTGAGGCGTGCACGTAGGGAGCACAGGGAATTCTCTGCACGCATCATCCTCACCAGCAGCTGCTCTCCGTGGGCCAGGAGTAGGGCTTGGCTTGGCCTTGACAGCGACTCTGTGGAGTGGAAATCACAAGCTCACAGGCCCACTGGAGTTGTGGAGCATGTGTAGAAGACCCTAAGGAATAGTGGGGACCCTGCAGCTGCTTCACAGCTCCCACTGGCCATGGCCATGTCAGGTGGCTGTGCACTCACACAGGTCCAGGAGTGCCAGGCCTTCCCATTTTTAAAAGAGCAGAAATCCAGATTGTTGTGAAACATCCTGATTTTTAATTGATGGTTCAATAACTCTTTATTGAGTACCTACTATGTGCTGGCTGTGTGCCAGGTACTGAGGATACAGAACAGACACAAATTCCTGCCTTCTAGACAGGACCCTGGCAATGCACTCAGTAAGTAGATGACTTACTAACTGATTAAGTATTAAGACCTGTCCAAAGGGAAAACATTTGAGCAAAGATCTGAAAGGAGTAAGAAAAGAAACAGTCCAAGCAGATATCTAGGGAAAAGCATCCCCAAAAGAGGAAAGAGCTAGTGCAAACGCCCTGAGGTCAGAGCATACTGGTATGTTTATGGAGGAATGAAAAGACCCTGTGGCTGGTAGGAAATTAAGCAAGAGGATGAGGAGGAAGAAATGAGGTCAGAGAGGCTGTGGGCCAGAGGATGTCAGATCTTGAGGACCATTAAGAGGACTTGGTGTTTACTGAGGGAGGCAGACAACACGGGAGGGCTTTCAGCAGGACAGGGACAGGATTACTGGTTCCTGTGCTTAGAAGAGAGCACAGGGGTGGCCAGGAAGGAGACTGGTGAAAATACTTAAGCTAGAGTTAGGGCACCAGGGATGGGGATGGTGGCACTGGAGGTGGGAGAGGTGGTGCTCTGCCCATCAGGATGTGCTAACTACTTGGTCCTGGGTATGAAAGGAAGTCAGGGCGGGGACCTAAGTGGCCCAAGGACCTAAGTGGCCCAAGGACAGCATTGCCTCGAATACAGGCAAGCCTGCAGGCATGAAGGAAGGGGAGCACAAGAAAGAGAGGTCTGGGCTGGAGACAAGTATGTGGAAGTTGTCACACAGAGACATTTAAAGCCACCCAGGAAGCAGAGAGGGTAGGAATAGAACACAGAGTATGGGAAAACTGGCCATTAAGAGGCTGAGGGGGAAACAACCCACTTCCAGAGCACCAGGTTCGGAGCCCCTACTCTTCAGAGCTGACAGGGGCCACTCCACTGTGACATGCCACCCCTTCATGTCCCCAAGTCTCCTCTCTGGCCAAGCACCAGGCCTTTTTCTTCCAAAACCAGCATAGTGAGTCTCTCTCCTGTTATTTTCACAAGCACAGGAGTTCTGTCATTTCCTAGGGGTCCCTGGTCCTGCCTGGGAGAGTACCAACTGAGATGCAGTGCTGGGCAGGCAGCTGAGCACCTCTGGGAAAGGCCTGCTCTGCACCCCAACTTCCTGGGCGCTGGGCTCACTCAGGCCCCAGCACACCACAAACCGCTTCAGGCCCTGGGCCTTGGGAGTGCAGGAGAAATCTCCCGGGTTAAGACTGGGAGGCCTTGTGGAGATGTCCCCTGAAGGAGTGGGAGAAGCTGGGTTTCCCTAGGGTGACCCCAGCTGGGGCTCCCTATCCCCAGGCAGGAACAGCAGACATTCAGAGCCCAAAGATCATTTCCGGCTCACCCAGCACTAACCCCATCCCAGAAAGGCAAGGATGACCTAATGGGACCCTAGAGCCAGCAGCCGGGTCACATCCCCTCCCACCTCTGCAGTCATGCTGGAAACTTGGAAAGGTGACACAGGCTATAACTCAAGGCTGTTTTTTTGTGGAGATCCAGTTTAGCCACACCCCATCAGATGAAGAGAGTGTCATTCGCAGGCCACCCAGTTTAAAGGTCACCTTCCCACCCCTGCAGCCAGAGCCTGGAGGGGCTTCCTGTCACGGGGAGCCATCACAGATGACTGGGCTCTTGCAAGCCTCACCCCTCCAAGCACTGAGGAGGAGGCATGCAGCCAAAGAATATCTGGGAAAGAGGCCGAGCCCACATGCACCTCTCCACCTGTCTTCCCAGGACCTCCAGCTGCCCATTCTGGTCAGGCCTACTCTTTTGTCCCCTTTCCTACATCCTCATCCCCCCACTGAAAGCTCCCCGTTCCCCCAGAGGGCTGTCTGGGATTCCTTTCAGACTCTCCCTAATGATACCCAGAGCTGCCATGAATCAGTGCACACAAGGTGGACCAGGCTTTCCTTAGATCTAGCACAGCTTCACCCGGGCACCTCTTCATAAGTCCATTTTCCAGATGGGAACATCAAGGCAAGGCTCAGTAACAATTAGGATACAGACCTGGGTAAGACTGGATTGAAATCCTGTACTTTTAACCTTCTGCCTCCAGGTATGGAGGAGTGGTAAGATCTGTCCCCAGGGAAAGCTGCTAAGGAGGCTAATTTTCAGAATGGGTATCTTTACCCACCCATTTCCTGGATCTCCTAGCTGACCATATAAGGATTTTGCCTGAGCCCAGTCCCCTAGGCCTTCAAAAGCATAGTGATAGCCAGGGGCAGTGGCGCACACCTGTAGTCCCAGCACTTTGGGAGGCTGACACAGGAGAATCACAGGTTCAAAGCCAGCCTCAGCAACGGCGAGGCATTAAGCAACTCAGTGAGACCCTGTCTCTACATAAAACACAAAATAGGGCTGGGGATGTGGCTCAGTGGTCGAGTGTCCCTGAGTTCAATCTCCAGTACCAAAAAAAAAAAAAAAAAAGCATAGTGATGGAACCACCCCCGTCTTTGGAGAGAAGGCAGGAAGCCATCTGCCAGTCCATAGTCAGGGCCTGAAGAGAGCTGGGAAATCCCTAGAAAGGGAATCCCCAGTTCTTTGGAGATCTGGAGCATCAGGGGCTCAGGAAATCCTGCTGGAAGCAGCTTCCGTCCCTCCAGGCAGGGAGGGGCCTGTGGGGGCCAAGGGGAGACTGGAAGAGGAAGGGCTGGTGGTAAATCCCAGATGCAGGTGGCACCAGGGAGGAGTGGGGGGCTGGGAATGAAGCCTAGGATGTGAAGCAGGCACCAGAAACCTCTGGATTGCCTGGGCCTCTCTCCTTGCCGTGTCCCCCGTGCGCTGTGTAGCCATGAGCAAGTCAGCACCCCACTCTGGGCCTGATCCCCAAGTGCAAGAGGGAAAGTGAAGAAAGTAACTTTCTCCCTGGTTCAGTTCCTGGGGGAGTGCAGAGGTGACCCCTGGTCCTCGGGTTCTCTCCGCTTGGATCCTCAGTCCTACTCTCTTGGCGCCACTTGAGCTCCCACTTGCTCCTCTGGTGTCCTCCTCCCCTCCCTGGTCTCTCGCCACCTCCCATACCTCTCACCCTGCCTGGGGTGTTCTCTGGAAAGCCCACATGTCCTGTGAGATGCAGCAGGCCAAGACCTAGAGCCCAGGGTTCAAATACTGGTTCTGCTGTTAACTTGTTACGGAAGGGTGGACAAGTGGTCAGCCCTCTCTGGGCCTTGGCTTCATTTTGTCAAAGGACACGAGAGACTGGACAGGCCAGAGTCAGATTCCAAGGTTCCTGCTGAGGCACTGACTCAGTGAACCCAGAAGGCCAGGCGGGACCTCGGGGGAAGGAAATCAGAGTCACCACAGGCCTGGGAGTACCAGCACAGCCAGCTGTAGCTCAACACAGGGCCTTAGCAGAGGACCTCACCTTGCCCACCTTTACAAAGCATTCTTTAACATGAAGACTTGTCCCTCCCCAGTGTCCCCTTTGAGAAGACATGGTATCTGGGAGAGGTGCCAGGTGCGGTGACGTGCGCCTGTAACCCCTACAACTCGGGAGGCTGAGGCAGGAGGATCACAAGTGCCAGGCCAGCGGCCTCAGAAACTTAGCAAAATCAGAAGGGTTGGGCGTGTAGTTCATGTTAGAAAAACTGGAGTGCCGCAAGGAATCAGACACGCGCGCGGAAGTAGCTAGGCAAGGCAAACTTTACTTCTGCGAAAGGCGGGTTACCAAAGAAAATTTTTCCGCAAGGGAGCACACCTGCGGGGTGGGGGAGTCCGCCTGTTTTTCTAAGGCAGCACTACCCCCTTGCTCTGATAGGAGGAGCTCAGGGTTACAATCTATGTGATTGGCTAATTTTAAAATTGGGGTGGGCAAAGGGAAGGGCTACAGATTAAAAAGCTACAATTGGATCTTACATCCCCATTAAGGCTAAATACTATATCTTGAAAATAGACCGCTGAACTTTCTATTTCTCACGCTCAGTGGTAGCGCATCCCTAGGTTCAATCTCCAGTACAAAAAAAGGGGAGCCGGGCACGGTGGCGCAAGCCTGTAATCCCAGCATTTAGGGAGGCTGAGACAGGAGAATCACGAGTTCAAAGCCAGCCTCAGCAAGGGCGAGGCGCTAAGCAACTCAGTGAGACCCTGTCTCTACATAAAACACAAAATAGGGCTGGGGATGTGGCTCTGTGGTCGAGTGCCCCTGAGTTCAATCCCCAGTACCAAAAAAAAAAAGGGGGGGGGACCCGTCACCATAGTTAATTTCTGATCAACAGTGGCTGGAAAGTGTGTCCTTGGGTAGGAAAGGAACCTGGCTTTTCAACATAACCATCTTACCCAGGGTCAGTCTTGGGCCTGCGCGTGGCCCAGGGAAGGACGCTGATTGGTCTGGAATTGCAGGCACGACCCATGGCGTGAGCAGCCACGCCCACTGCCCCCCCCCACACTTACCTGTAGCCTGCCCTCCCTCGCTGCCGGTGTGGAGCTGAAGCTGGGAGCAGTGGAGATCTCGCACCCCAGCTGTCCCCAGCCCTGACAAGGGAGGCTGGCCACAGGGAGGAGAGAAGCCAGGCTCTCAGCAGCTCTTGGCCATTCCAGCTGATGGCTAACTCCAGCCTTTTCTGGACGGCACCCAGGGGAGTTCCTGATCTCTCCTGTGGAAGGGGTGCTGCGGGTCCGGAAGGATGTAGAGCTGGACCGGGAGAGTATTGCCTTCTACAACCTGACCATCTGTGCCCGCGACAGAGGGGTGCCCCCACTCAGCTCCACGGTGAGTATGAGACCCCACTCCAGGGCTTCCCCTCCCTGTCCTCTGTTCTCCTCATAGAGATTTCCTGCAAATACTGTCACCTCCTGCCCTGAGAGGCCACCGGCCACTCGGGGGCCAGCTCAAGCCCAGAGTCCCTCTTAAGACTCATCCCTGGAGGTCAGGCAAGGGCCTGGTGGCTGTGGCTGGCTGCTCAGGGCACTCCTGATAGGGTGCCCCTGGGAGAGGCTGCATTTCCTGCCAGGCCTCTGCACCCAGCCCTGCCTCGCTAGTCACCCTCTGCCTCCACCTCTGCTGCCTGTTCCTCCTCGTCCTTCTCTGGCCTTTTGTTTGATCTCTATCTTCCTCTTTCTCTTCGGTGGCCACCTGTGCCTTCCCTCCCTTAATGTCACCTCTTTGCTTCACCTACCTGGCTGCTTCTCCATGGGGGTCATATCCACCACCCCTGACACTCCCTCCTCTGGCTGGTCCCAGATGCTGGTGGGGATCCGGGTCCTGGACATCAATGACAATGACCCAGTGCTGCTGAACCTGCCCATGAACATCACCATCAGTGAGAATAGCCCAGTGTCCAGTTTTGTCGCCCGTGTCCTCGCCAGCGACGCCGACAGCGGTTGCAACGCGCTGCTCACCTTCAACATCACTGCGGGCAACCGAGAGCGGGCCTTCTTCATCAATGCCACGGTAGACCCAGACTGACACCAGGGCCCCCAAGGGCCCTCCCTAAAACGGGGACCCTGTCCTAGAGGCCTTTGGCTGCTGTGGTCTGGGCTCCTATTTCCAGTCCCATCTGTGGGCAGCATGGAATCCTGGAGTTCCCTGTGAGCTGTGTCAATAAGGGAAATTCCTTTAGGCAAATTGGATCAAGTAGAGCTTGAGTGAAGAAGAAACAAAAAGCATAAAAAACGTGCTTAAGTGGGTTGGCTTCCATGACCAGGACAGGTTCCAGGAATTTTAACCAATACACTGATCCATCAGCATTAATCAAAACACTGGCCAGGCGCGGTGGGCCATGCCTATAATCGCAGTGACTTGGGAGGCGGAGGCAGGAGGATTACAAATTTAAAGCCAGCCTCAGCAACTTAACATATAATCCCAGTGACTCGGGAGACTGAGGCAGGAGGATTACAAATTTAAAGCCAGCCTCAGCAACTTAACATATAATCCCAGTGACTCGGGAGGCTGAGGCAGGAGGATTACAAATTTAAAGCCAGCCTCAGCAACTTAACATGGCCTTAAGCAACCTGTCTCTAAATAAAATACAAAAAAAAAAAAAGGGCTGGAGATGTGGCTCAGTGGTTAAGCGCCCCTGAGTTCAATCCCTGGTACCAAAAAACAAAAACAAACCCACTGAAGTGAGGCATAAACAACTTCACTGGCTGCAGCTTAGTCAATCAGTTTGCCATGGTTACAGCTTAAATAGTTAATTGGCTACTGGGCCTCCTGAAGGCAACCAAAGCAGTTAACTGGATTAACCATATTGATTTGGTCTGTGGGTTCCTAGTGCCAAAGCCTAATCCAAATCAATGGCCTTTTACAGTTTTCTTTAACAGCCATCTCTGGTGTCTATCTGGAGCCACCTTGAGGTTTGACCTATGCAGAAATGGGGCTAGAGCCTCTGGGGACAGTTGCACTAGAAATGCTCACTTGGCCTCTTGGAGTGTCTGTAGACTGCAGACACTTCGGGGTCCTTAAAGGGCCCATACTTTGGGGGCAGCAAGACCTTGGTCATTGGTTCCTCACCCTCACCCTGGCAGAAGCTTGCTGGCCCACATTTGGCCCTCTAGACCACCTCTTGGGTGCTTTAGGGAGAGAGCTCATAACCACCCCTGGAACTGCAAGCTGAGCAATTGGGCATCTGTGGGTCAGAGCCAAAAGTAGCCACTCAGAACAGGTGGCCAGTTAGCTCACCAGCGCTGCACATCCCAGACAGGGATCGTCACTGTGAACCGGCCCCTGGACCGTGAGCGGATCCCAGAATACAAGCTGACCATTTCTGTGAAGGACAACCCGGAGAACCCACGCATAGCCAGGAGGGTGAGGCAGAGGGCACAGTGGGCCCCATGGGGTGCTGGAGGGACACAAGACATGTCATCCTTCCCATAAGCAGTAGGCCTGGGGCTCAGGTGCATAGGTCTTGGAATGAGCAAGTGCCAAATTCAAATCCCATCTTAAGAAAGAACAAAATCCCAACTTTACCAAAGGTGTGTGGCTTTGACAAATTAACTCTCTGGGCCTTCATTTTGTCTTCTGAAAAAGATGATCACGCCCAGCCCAAAGTTGTGGAGAGGATGAAGGAGGCAGTGTATGGAAGGTCCTCAGCACAGTGCTGGGAACAGGACACACCCTCAGTGACCATCCTCAGTGGGTGCCAGCTGCTGTCCTCCCCCACCACCTGTCGTGCACCACACCTGTGTGTATGTGGACCTGCGCATTCGCACACACTGAGCTCCTAAAAGTGTTGCATTTTCCTTCAAAGCCAAAGAAATGAACTCTTTACCAAAAGGCAATGTGTGTTGCACAGCAAGCAGTCCCTGTCCCCTGTCAGAGGAGTCAGCTCTCTTCCCAACCTCTGAGGCCAGAAGTCCTTGGGCTTAGTTCATCTCAGCTCTGCTCCTGGCTAGCTGTGTGGCTCAGCCAAGGCACTGCTCTCTCTGGGCCTCGGTTTCCTCATCTAGTCAGCCAGAAGAGACTTTAGGCCGGAGGTGTCTTAAGCCGCTTGCCTCCCTTGGTGCTCTCCCGCTTACCTTTCTTTCCTGCTTTTTCTTGCTATCATTTCTTCCTCTTCTGATGCATTAGAGGGCCCTGGTTGTCCTGGGAGGCAGCAGTACTGAGCGGGGCAGGGGGAGGCTTGCAGCTAACTTGCTTCACTGTGCCTGTGCACCTGCACCTCTGAAATGGTGATAGCATCCTGAGGAACAGGGTACATGATTAAACACCACTCGGATCCACCATGACCTTCACACCACCTCCCTGAAGGAATTAAGATGCCCAGACAAAGGGGAAAGTACTTGCCCAAGGTCAGCCAGTGAGCTGCTAGCAGAGCAGGGTCTTGAAGCCAGGTCCCTGGACCCTAGTACAGACTTCTTTGATCTCCCACCTCCCACTCCCACTCTCATGGGTCCCTTTATCAGAGCACAGCCCACAGCCTGCCCCTGTCCTATCCTTCACAGGATTTCGACTTGCTGCTGATCTCTCTTGCTGATGAGAATGACAACCACCCCCTCTTCACTGAGGGGACCTACCAGGCAGAGGTGATGGAGAACTCTCCTGCTGGTAGGTGCTGGGCCCACCCCGGGGCTCCTGCCATGGCCAGGCACTGCTGGGGCCTCAGGCATGGAGGATGCGCCACGTGCCCAATGGTGGAGTGGAATGTAGGCCCCAGTGGGTTCAGAGGGGGGTCAGAGGGAAGGAACGGGCACAGTTCTGGGGGCAAGGGACACTGTCGGGCCTCTTAGGGGGCAACTAGAGAGATTACAGGACTGGCTGAAAGAGACAGTATGGTTCTTGGTCCCCAGGGTGGTGTGAATACAGCCCCACTGTTCCCAAAGAGGGGTGTTCAAGGTGGAAGGACCCGACCCCCTGCTCCTCCAGGCCAGTGTGTTGGAAGCTCTGGGGAATAGCTTTAGCCATATGTGGAAGTCACAAGAGGCCAGCGTGGCCCTTGATCAGCCACACCTCCCTTCCCAGGGATGGAGTTCACCCTTTAACACGCCCCTAGGTGCTTCCCTCAGCTCTCCTTCAGCCTCCCGAGCCCCCAAAGCTTGGATTCGGGGTCAGAGATGAGCTAAGATGCTTCTCGCTTATGGCTGGGCTTGCCTTCCACATGCACTTGACTCAAGCCTGCCTGCGTGCGTGCACGTCAGGGCATATTGTGGGGTTACATGTGTGTGAGTGCCCACCTGGGAAGGCAGACAAGCGCACACCCAGGGGAATCCCAGGCCCCGTCTGCTCCTGCACGCGCTCACAGCTACACCAACACAGGCCCTCACGTGGTGTGTGGATCCCCAGCCATGCACGGCCAGATCCCTCTAGACCACCGCATACACACGTGTGGACAGAGGGGGCCCACCGCAGGGAGGGGACGTAGGGAGCCCCTGGACCCTCCGTGGAGTGGCCAGTCTCAAAAGCTGCTGGGAAGCAGGCGTGGCTCTGGGCCGGCCTGGGGCTTGCTTGCTCACCGCTCTTGTGTTTTCTCCCCAGCAGGGCTTTGAGGCCGCTCCCCAGGCATCTGCGTTCAGTCTGCCAAGGCTGCCGCAGGCCCACCCCGGGGCCTCCCCGCCCACCCCGGGGCCTCCCCACCCTGTCCGCCTCACCTCCCTCCCCTCTCATCCATTGTCAGCCATGGCTCACCGGGTCAGGGAGGGGGGCCCGGTTGACCTGCAGTGACTCCCTTCCTCCTGGCCCAGGGACCCCCCTCACTGTGCTCAATGGGCCCATCCTGGCCCTGGATGCAGACCAGGATGTGTATGCTGTGGTCACCTACCAGCTGCTGGGCCCCGAGAGTGTCCTGTTTGATATCGACAACAGTACCGGTGAGGCCTCTGCGCTGCCCAGGCCCTCCCTGCTCTGGCTCTGGGATGGGCTGACCCCGCTGCTAGATCTAGGGCCTCCCTCTCAGAGCCAGGTCCAGGTTGTCTACAGGGACCCCATTTCTCACAGCCCGTATCCTCATACTGCTGCTGGTTGAAGCCACCTAAGGACCAGACAGGAGGACACAGGAGGAAGCTTGAACCTCCTGATGCCCAAACTCTCAGCCTAAGTGGAGAGCCCCAGTCCTTTCCCTTCTGCTCCCAGGCCCTTAGTCAGGAGCCACCAAAGCAGCTTTCCCATCCTCAACCCAGACCAGCAACTCGCCAAAACCATATCCCATCAGTCTCATCTGGGACAGAAGGCCAATTGGTGACAGGTATCCATCTCTCAATGGAGCGGGTCTATCCTATCCTGGGTCAGTCTTCCAGGCAGGACTCTTGAGGACCATAGAGGGTGCCCATGAGCTACACATAGGACATGAGGCCTCCCTAAACATGGGTGGCTCCATCTGGGGAAGAAAGTCATTGTGACATTTTCTCTGCTCTCTTCATCTCTGTCCCCACTGTGCCCCGTCTTTCTGTCTCCCCGCTGCACTCATCTCCCTGCACCAGGTGTGGTGACCGTGAGGTCTGGTGTCCTTATTGACCGGGAGGCCTTCTCACCCGCCGTCCTGGAGCTGCTGCTACTGGCTGAGGACATAGGGCTGCTCAATGGCACAGCCAGCCTCCTCGTCACCATCCTGGATGACAATGACAACTGGCCCACCTTCAGCCCTGCCACTCTCACTGCCCACCTGCTGGAGAACTCCCCACCAGGTAAGCAGAAGGCAGACCCTACCCCCTGGATACTGCCAAGAGCAGGTTGGTGGTCACTGGGGGTTGGAGGTCCAGGTGGATGCAGAGTTTACCCCCAGTGGGGGAGAGATGGACCGCATGTGAGTGGGGAGTTGAGAGACCCAGTACACCTCCTTCTCTGAACTTCAGCTTTTTGTTGTTGTTCTTGTTGGGGACCACACCCAGGACCTTGCACATGCTGAGCACGTGTGCTACCACTGAGCCACACTCCAGCCCCATGGTCCACACTACATTCCAAACAAGATACTAAGTATATTCCATCTGTGTTCATGGTTGGAAAGTCTGAGTAATTTTTAAAATATTTTTTAGCTGTAGATGAACACAATACCTTTATCTTATTTCTTTATTTTTATGTGATACTGAGGATCGAACCCAGGGCCTCACATGTGCCCGAGAAGTGCTCTACCACTGAGCCACAACCCCAGCCCCAAGTCTGGGTATTTTATTTTATTTTATTTTTATTTTTTTGGTACCAAGGATTGAACTCAAGGGTACTTGACCACTGAGCCACATCCCCAGCCCTACTTTTTGTGTTTTATGTAGAGACATAAAACTGAGTTGCTTAGCACCTCGCCATTGCTGAGGCTGGCTTTGAACTCACAATTCTCCTGTCTCGGCCTCCCAAAGTGCTGGGATTACAGGCATGCGCCACCACGCCCAGTTCTGGGTATTTTAAAGTCAAAATAGGATCAAGGTGATTTCCATCATAATTTGATTTGGGGGGACAATTTTGATTTTAAAGTTTATCTGGAAGAATAGAAATTTTTAAAGTATAATAAAGCCAGATAGGCTATACCAGATATGACCTATTACAGAGCTACAGTATTTAAAACCATGTGGTGTGAACATAAGACAGGTGAAGTAGCCCAGAAACAGACAATGATGCATTCAAGAATGTAGTATTATGTGATTAAAAAAAAAAATGAAGGGCTGGGGCTGTGGCTCAGTGGTAGAGTGCTTGCCTAGCATGAGTGAGGCACTGGGTTCAATCCCCAGCACCACATATAAATAAATAAAGGTATTTAAAAAATGATACCATGTTTAAAAAAACAATGAAACCAATGAAGAAAGCTATTTAGTGAGCAAAAAACATCTACTTAATATCTATTATATTAGATTATTATATAATCTACATGCAATCTAATTACATAATCTAATGGTGTAGATTCTTACCCCATATCAGACACCAAAATAAAACTTAGACATTCTAAAAAGTAGAAGATAAATGCTAAAAACTAAAAGAAAATTGGGTGAATATTTATCTGGTTTCTGGGTTCAAAGGTTCTAAGAATAAAAGAAACAGAAGACAGATGGGTGTGGTGGCGCATGCTGGTGATCTCAGTGGCTCGGGAGGCTGAGGCAGGAGGATCACGAGTTCAAAGCCAGCCTCAGCAAAAGCGAGGCTGAGCTCGCTTTTTAGCTCACTAAGCAACTTGATGAGACCCTGTCTCTAAATGAAACACAAAATAAGGCTAGGGATGTGGCTCACTGGTCGGGTGCCCCTGAAATCAATCCCTGGTACCGTCCTCTCAAAAAAGAAGAACTCAAAATATTAAATTTCAATGCATTAAAAAAAAAAACTTCTAGGGGCCAGGGGTGTAGCTCAGTAGTAGAGCTTGTACTTAGCATGTGCAAGGCCCTGGGTTCCATTCCCAGCCCAACAAAAAGATAAACTTCTTTCCATTTACATTAAACGATTATGACCAATACTGATAAGGCAAGTAACTAAGAAAAAGGTGTTTGGCATAAGTAACAAATTGAGAAAAAGTTTGTCCCAAGTTACTGTCAGTGAGCTTTCCATTACTGTAACAAAATGTCTGAGATAATCAACTCCAAGGAAGGAAGATGCATTGGGGCTAACAGTCTTAGAGGGTTCAGTGCACGGTCAGTTAGCCCCATTGCTTTTGGTCCTGAGGTGAGGCAGAGCATCATAGCAGAGCGAGCTGCTCACCTCATGGTGTCCAGGAAACAAAGTGGCACCAGGGTCCCAATATCCTCTTCTAGGACACACTCCCATGTACCTGGAAGACCTCCAGCTAGGCCCCACCTTCTAATAGTGCCACGGACTGGGAACTGAGTCTTTAGCACATGGACCTTTGGGGGACACATATTCAAACCATAGAGGTTTTTGTACAGAATCTACACCATTAGATTATGTAATTAGATTGCATGTAGGTTTTTGTACAGTAATTTGTATAAATTGACAGAAATGGGCAAAAGGTAAAAGCAGACACTTTTCAGAAGATGCAGCTGACATTAAATTATAAAGTTTTGTCTAATCAAAGAACACAGGAGCCAGGTGTGGTGCACACCTGTGATCCCAATGACTTGGGAGACTAAGGCAGGAGGATAGCAAGTTCAAAGCCAGCCTCAGCAACTTAGCAAGACCCTGCCTTAAAATAAAAAATAAAAAGTGCTGGGGATATGGCTCAGTGGTAAAGCGACCCTGGGTTCAACCCCCCAGTACAAAAAAATATATTTTTCTATAAAATTGCAAGCGTGAAAATTTTTTTTTTAAATGCTGGAAATATAGCAATGAGAATGTGTCCCTTGTGTACCACCAGTAAAGGTATCTTGGGATGATCTTGCTGGAGGAGTCTTGTGCTCAGCTATTCCTCCCCCCCGCCATAGGATTCTCAGTCCTTCAAGTCACAGCCACGGACAAGGACAGTGGCCTCAATGGAGAGCTTATCTACCGCATAGAAGCCGGGGCTCAGGACCGCTTCCTCATCCATCCCATCTCTGGGGTCATCCACGTTGGCAATGCCACCATTGACAGGGAGGAACAGGAATCCTACAGGCTGACGGTGGTAGCCACCGACCGGGGCACCATCCCTCTCTCAGGCACAGCCATCATCAACATCCTGATCGATGACATCAATGACTCCCGCCCAGAGTTCCTCAACCCCATCCAGACAGTGAGCGTGCTGGAGTCGGCAGAGCCAGGCACAGTCATTGCCAACATCACGGCCATTGACCTGGACCTCAACCCAAAGCTGGAGTACCACATCATTAGCATCATGGCCAAGGACGACACCAACCGCCTGGTGCCCAACCAGGAGGATACCTTTGCTGTGAATATCAACACAGGTACAGGGTTCTGCGCCTCTCCCCACCCACCTCCTGCCCCGGCTCTTGCTCCCTACCTTCTTTATTCTTTCTATGCAGTTCCTTCTATACTCTTTCCCCCCCTATTAATAATGTATTCCACTCTTTTTCTCCTCCCTCTCCCCTTTCTCTTCCTCCTCCCTTAAGCAGCTCCTCTGGCCCTTCTGGCTCTATCACTCTGCGGTACTGCACCAGAGTTCCCGTCTCACCACATCCACGCCAGCACTCCATAGTATAGAACATTTGTGTTTTAAAGGAAAATGGCACCTTGTTTTAATATGTATTTCTTTAATAACTAGGTTCAAACAAATACTTTCTTCCTGTGTATGGGCATTTGAATTTGTACTTTACATTCATTTGTGCTGTTAATGTTTTCTTATGCTATCACAAAACAAAGGACTGCGGCTTATCTTTCCCAGTTGATGCAGCTTAGCACAATTAGGTTGTGCCATTTCCCCCAAAGTTTGGTGGGTTTGCTTCTCTAGAAAGTTAGAGAAAGGACATGGATCTTCAAAAGTGTATTTCTCGGAGAGGCCACAGGAGTGACAGAAAAATGAACATGGCTGGGACAGAAGGCTAAAAAATCATTGTTATTCAAAGAAACGTGCAGGAGATGGGCAATGAGATAGCTTCCATATGTGATCAGCAGACCTAAGGATGCTGGACTGTGTGGATGTTGGTGGTCATGTGGGAACATTGGAACATTACTATAGTAGTGCATTACTATAGTAGTTGAGACTGATTCCACCATCAGGACAATCCAGCACGAGGCACACTAAGACCCCAGGACCTACTATCTGTCCCAAAGAAATCCTCAGAGCACTCACAGGACTGCCTGCGGATGTTCACAGCAGAATTAGTGGTACTAGTGGCACTCAGAGGCCACGCAAGTATCCATCCTCGGGAGCCTGGAGAGTAAAAGGTAGTGGGTCCGTGGGGTACCACGCAGTTGAGCTGACGCACAGCCATGAGGGTGAATCTTAAGTACTCTTGAAAAGAGCAAGGAATGGGATGAGGTAGATATCACAATAGCATTTGCATAAATGTTTTTTAAAAAACCCACAAGGTTTTCAGGAGTACTTTTCAATAAAAATGCAGGCGAGTACATTGCTAGGATTACGGAAGGAGGCTAAAGGAGTGGGATACATAAAATGAGAGGTGCCAGAGATCACAGCATGCCGTGAGCCAGAGTGCAGTTACCTCCATCTGAATTAGACAAAAAAGACAAAAAAGAAAACCATCAATGCCAGGAGCCATCCAGGTCCAGGTCATGGAGTCCCTGGTCACCGGCTCAGTCAGGACCATGGAGAGCCACCCATGGCCTGCTCTACTGCTGTTTTCTGTTCTCCCTTCCTCCTACTGACTCTCTTCTCTCTATTTTTCTTTCCAGTGTCTTCTCTGCCCTCTCCCTCATGCTCTTCCTCCTCACTGCCCCCCCCCTTCTTGCCAGAGCCTCAGCCCTGAGCCGTCCACGTTGATGGGCTCCTACCTGCTGCTCCTGCTTTCCTTCCCCTCTGCCTCTCCCTGCACCCTCCGTCCTTGTCCCTCCTGCCCCAGGTCAGTTGGCTCTGAGCCCCACTGTGCCCCACAGTGCCCCACACCTGCTCCCTCCCGCTGTCCCCTGAACTAACTGACGTTAACCCTCTTCTCTCCCTCACGGCTGGCAGGCCCGCAGGTTTGAGCTCTGTTTCTCTGTCACTTCCCACCTCATCTCTTCTCTGCTTCACCCATTGTCTTCCTCCATGCCCACCGCACCCCACCACCCTTCCTGCCCTGGGGGGCCGGGCCAGGCCGTGGCCCAGCCTTTGCAGACTGAATGCAGCTGCCCTCTCCCCATCCTCGCTCCCCAGCCTGGGGGACGGGGAGCGAGAGTAGGAAGAGGAGGAGGAGGAGGAGGCGGCAGCCCAGGGTAAGTGACTGCCCATGGCTGGGGACCCATGGAGGACAAGCCCAGCAGGGGGTCTGCCAAGGGGGAAGGGAGACCCGAGACCCCAGTGCCTGAAAAGGAGAGGAGTTCTCAGCCTAGGATGGAAGAGGGAGGAGCCACAAGGCCTGCAGCAGGCAGGAAGAAGAAAAGCCCCAGCAGAGGCATCCCTGGGATCTGCCAAAATAGGTCTGTCCAGACAAGCCCACGTTTCTGGAGAGTTCTTCTCTGGTTCATGGAGCAGACAGGGACTCTGGGAGGCAGTGGGTAGAAGAGAAGGAAACTGCTTGCTGATTTTTATTTTATTTATTTATTTATTGGTACCAGAGATTGAACCCAGGGGCACTTAACCACTGAGCAACATTCCCCAGCCCATTTTGTAATTTATTTAGAGACAGGATCTCACTGAGTTGCTTAGGGCCTTGCCCAGTTGCTGAGGCTGGCCTCAAACTTGCTATCCTCCTGCCTCAGCCTTCTGAACTGCTGGCACTACAGGCATGCACCACTGTACCTAGCTAGCTTGCTGATAACTAATGTGAAACCCCAAATTCTTGTCCTGCAATCAGCCCAATTCACACCCCACTTAATCAATAAGACAAAGGGGTATGGCATCCAGTCCATCCCACATGGTGGTCACCTTCAGGGACCCTCCTCATGGCTTTTCAGTTGTCATAACCTTCCTTCATACTTGATCTCCCTGGAATATATGCATTTTTAAAATTGTGACCCAAAACCACATAAAATTGACCACCTTATCTATTTTGAAGTATACAGTTCGATAGTGTTAAGGACATTCACATTGTTAGGGATTACAAGTATTTTTAAACAAAATTGCCTAGCACTTTCTATATGCTAGGCACTGCCCTAAGTACTTTGTAAATGGAAATTTAACTTTTCCAGTCCTCAAAATAACCCTGTATGGTAGGTACTGGAATTCCCCCCCCCCTTTACATGTGAGGAAACGGAAGTGCAGAGAGGTTAAGTAAGCTATCGAGGTTTCCTGGCTAGTAAGCATTAAGTGAGGGGCAAGTCCCCAAGTGTGGGCTGTCCCAGCTACAAGTTCTGGGTCCACTGGGTACTACTGCCCTCTTTAGGGACTGGAGAGGTTGATCAGGAATACCCCAAGAGGCCCAGATTCTAGGGAGTTCCCCTCCAACTGAACCTGACCTGGTCTGGTCCGCAGGGTCTGTAATGGTAAAATCCCCCCTCAACCGGGAGCTGGTTGCCACCTACGAGGTCACTCTCTCAGTGATTGACAATGCCAGTGACCTACCAGAGCGCTCTGTCAGCGTGCCAAATGGTAAGATTCTCCTCTGGGATCTCACCAAGTTGCTCAGAGCCATTCAGGGCTAGGGTGGGGCAGGAAGAGGCACAGGCCGAGTCCTAAGGGGGGAACAACAGGACTCGTCCCAGGGGCTTCAGAGAGTCGGGCAACATTGGGGCTGTGAAAGATGGCAGCCATAGTGAGGCTGGGCTGGTGTGGGATCTGAGCCCCTAGGCTCCAGTGGAAAGGATGCTTGGTGGAGCCCAGAAGGGGACTGAGAAAGGGAAGTTTAGCTGTCGGTGCTGGTAACCAGGGTGTGGCTAGGATGCCCGACAGGAACCCCATGATCTGATAGGGAGCTGTGGGGTCCACACAGAGGAAGCAAAGAGCACAGGAAGGTGACTTGAAGCCACACACGCTGCACTGGGGCTACAGGCACCATGATAGAGAAAAGTGGGCAGGGGCTATTGTTTGCAACCTGAGGCGTGGCTGGGAGGGGGCTGCTGGAGGGGTGGAGTAGGGGAAACTGGAAAGGGTAGCCTCTGCTATAAGGCAAGGACACTGCTGGGGTGAGGAGTTAGGCCCAGTGGATATTGGCTGCTTATCTTCATAGCCCAGAAGCCCAACTTTTCCGGAAGGAAGGGCAGACTTGGTCATCCCTTACGTGTGCCAAGCTGGCAGGGTTACTGGTGCAGGCTGGTGTTAGAGAGGGCACCACTTACATGGGATATAGAAGTCTGACCATGGGAAGGGTCTCAAAGATCACCTTTGTCCTGTTTCACTGAACAGGTTAGGAAACAGGCTCAGCAAGGGCCGAGGGCTGCACCAAGGCCACCTGGCCAGTTAGTAGAACACAAGCCCTTTCCCCTTATGGAAAGGCGAGTCCATACCAGAGGACAGGGTCACATGTCACAGCCTGAGGTTTGAGTCAATACTCAGAGTCCTAAGAGGACTGTGAGATGCTGCCATCCTCTGAGCTTGGCTGAGGCTCAGGAAGGCCTGGTCCGGCCACATGTTGCCCCTCCCTCACCCGCTGCCTACACCCCAGCCAAGCTGACGGTCAACATCCTGGATGTCAATGACAACACGCCCCAGTTCAAGCCCTTTGGGATCACCTACTACACAGAGCGGATCTTGGAGGGGGCCACCCCCGGTACCACGCTCATCGCCGTGGCAGCCGTGGACCCCGACAAGGGCCTCAATGGACTGATCACCTATACCCTGTTGGACCTCACCCCCCCAGGCTATGTCCAGCTGGAAGACACCTCAGCTGGTAGGTGGAAAGTCTACCAGTGGAGGGCTGAGGACATATGTCTGTGCCTGCTCAGCCTCCCAGTGGGACAATGACCTGCTTCTCACCTTCCAGTTGGGACCCCTTCTGGCCTCTCAGGGCTAGGCCAGATCCAAGATGGCCAACATCCATTCACGCCCAGATGCCCAAAATAAAGGACAGAGTGCCCAGTCCTGGGTGGGGATAGAAGGTCCCTGGTGTCTGCTGGAACCCTGGCGTACCCTCTGTCACACCCCACCACCATCTCTGCCACCCAACCTCCTGCTGTTAGTATCGCCTAAGAGCAGGAAAGCCCAGAGGAAGTGTCTCAGAGGAGGTATCGGTGACGTGCCTCTCATTGTTTGCAAGGTCCTTTCTTGCCTCTCCATTGTCACCGGTCCTTCTCAGCCTCCTGGGCCACTGCAGGGCCGTGTTGCCTGCCCACCCTCCTCCTTACGGGGCCACATCTGGCCCTCAGTCACAGCTCCTCCTCATACTTCAGAGAGTGGCTGTGAGTGAGGAGTGGCCAAAATGGCAGCAGACGCCCATTTCTCAGGGAAGGTCATTGCCAACCGGACAGTGGACTATGAGGAAGTGCACTGGCTCAACTTCACAGTGAGGGCCTCAGACAATGGGGCCCCATCCCGGGCAGCTGAGGTTCCTGTCTACCTGGAGATTGTGGACATCAATGATAATAACCCCATCTTCGACCAGCCCTCCTACCAGGTTGGTGGCCAGGCCATCAGGCTGGGCCTGGGCGTCTTTGTGCCCCTTCCACCCCCACCCCACTGGCTTCTAAGGCCCCTGGGAGTGCTCAGTACCTGATCAGTCCCTAAGCTAAGACATGGGCTCTGGACCAACCTTGGTCTACTTTCTCCAGGAGGCTGTCTTGGAGGATGTGCCTGTGGGCACCGTCATCCTGACGGTCACTGCTACAGACGCGGACTCGGGCAACTTTGCCCTCATCGAGTATAGCCTAGGGGATGGCGAGGGCATGTTTGCTATCAACCCTACCACGGTGAGTGGGTGATGGGGGGCCTGGGTTCTGGAGTGGGCAGGCCCAGCATCCTAGGCTGAGAAGTCTCCAGAAGGACTACAGTCATCCCCCTATTGCAGATCACTGCCCCCTAGACATCTGTAGCCTCAGAGGTTCTTCAGTCAAGTCAGCAAACTCTTCTTCAAGTGCCAGACATCCTGTAGACTGGCCTTTCTGTCCCAGCAGATGTGGAAGGAAGTGGCCAAGGTCTTTAGGAACTAACCCTTCATGGGTCAAGAACTTTTAGATGTGTCCTCACCAGAAAAAGACACTTGATGAAATTCCATTGGGACTGCTTTTTGAGACTCTCAAAAGACAGGCATGGGAGAGTGGGCAATGTATGAGTGCCTACTGTGTGTATGCCCCTATACTCAGTGCATAGGTAGAGAAGATGCCCTAAAGGGTAGGTTCCCCCATGTTCTCCTGAGTCTCAGACCTGTGGGTGAGCGGAAATTCAGGAGAAAAGATGAGTGATGGATTCAAATGTGTTTCCTTTGATTCAAAAGCTGCTCTTTTCAATATGGGGAGAGAGCCCTGTGGCCCAGGGATGGCTGGTCAGTGCTTTATCACCAGAGCCCCAAACAGCATCTGGCCACAGTAGATGCTCAATAAATATGTTAAGTGGATGAAGGACCTGAAGCCACCCTCCCCCTGCTAGGGTGACATCTATGTGCTGTCCTCTCTGGACCGGGAGAAGAAGGACCACTATATCCTGACTGCCTTGGCCAAAGACAACCCTGGGGATGTAGCCAGCAACCGTCGCGAAAATTCCGTGCAGGTGAGGGGACCAACCTAAGCCAGGTATGTCAGGGGCTAGTATTATGGAGGCAGCAAGAAAAATACGTAGTGACAGCTTGCAGGTGGAAACAACTCAGAGACGTGGTGTCAGAAAGAAGGTGGCAAGAGGTCAGCCGGGTGGGTTACAGTGACTAAGGCTTAAGACAATGGGGACTCTAAGAGAAATCCCTAGTGCCAGACTGTTGCTTAGGTAGCTAAACACACCTGAGTGTGGCCCAGATGAAGCCTATAGTTCCACATGGCCCAAGGTTTGCACAGTGTCCCATTGAGAGAGACATCATCCAGCAACCAAAAATATAAAGTCGTCACCTTTACAAATGACTCCTTTAAGAGAGCTTTATGAAGTGACACATAAGAGGAATTACTCCTTTAATGAGAAATCAAATTCATAGCCCCACTGGGCATGGTGGCATACACCTGTTGTCCCAGCCCTGGGGAGGCTGAGGCAGGAGGATCACTTGAGCCTGGGAGTTTGAGGCCAGCCTAGGCAATATAGCAAGAACCTGTCTTTAAAAAAAAAAAAAACATGACCCCCTTCCCATTCTGGTTCTGGCGTCCACACAGTGGCTTTCA
>CM053404.1:46117556-46130075 GCA_028644305.1 Xerus rutilus | reverse complement strand
TTTTTTGGTACTGGGGATTGAACTCAGGTACTCAAACACTGAGCCACATCCCCAGCCCTTTTCCTATTTTGTGTTTTATGTAGAGACAGGGTCTCACTGAGTTGCTTAGCACCTCGCTGTTGCTGAGGCTGGCTTTGAACTCGCGATCCTCCTGCCTCAGCCTCCCAAAGTGCTGGGATTACAGGCATGCGCCACCGCGCCCAGCCCAATTCTTACCTCTTAATTGTGCTCTCCCCTTTTGTACCCAAAGTCTCCAGACTTTATTTATTCTCCTGCCTTCTGCAGTCCTTTTTATTTTTCACTTTCACAGCAGAACCCAGGGGTGCTCTACCACTGAGCTACACCTCCAGCCTGTTTTGAGACAGGGTTTCACTAAATTGCCCAGACTGACCTTGAACTTGTGATCCCCTTGCCTCAGCCTCCTGAATGGCTGGGATTACAGGCTTGTGCCACCGTACCCGGCTGCAGGCTTGTCTTTGTATACTTGTTTTACTTCTCCCTCGCACTAACCTAATTATGCAAAGGAAACTCTCCAAAAGGGGTGGAGAGGTGAGGTGCGGAATGGGCCGAGATGAATTCTTTCTTGCAGGTAAAGGAACAGAATTAGGAGCACTCACACATAGCTGGATCTTGTCCCTGTCACACACATATGTACCATGTAGAGAAAAGCATAAGCTTTGGAGACCAAGGTCTCGCTAGCTGAGCACACTGCATTTGTCCATGAACCTGAACTTTAGTTGTCAAATCTGCAAAAGAGACAGCAGATGTGGCGATGAGGAATCAGGGAGATAGGTGGTTTGAAAGAGCTTTGTGCACTGAAGGCTGATCTTCAAAATCCCTGCGGTGCAGGCCTTTGATGCTGGTGCAGTTGGGCAGGTCCCAGCACTGGGGAAAAGAGGTCTGCTATGTCTGTAGAACCAGCTCTGGGGTCTGCAGGGGAAGCCAAAGACAGATGCAAATCCCAGTCAAGAGGGACCCTAGAAGCCGGGCACAGTGGCACACGCCTGTAATCCCAGCAGCTCAGGAGGCTGAGGCAGGAGGATCATGAGTTCAAAGCCAGCCTTAGCAATTTAGCAAGGCCATAAGCAACTCAGGGAGACCCTGTCTCTAAATGAAATATTAAAAAGGGCTGGGAATGTGGCTCAGTGGTTAAGCACCCCTGGGTTCAATCCCTAGTACCGGAGGTGGGGGTTAGGGAGTGGAGGAATCCTGGCAATCTGGCATTAAGGTCCAGATTGTAGAGCCAGACATACAGGGTTACTATAGGGAGTAGTGAGGACAAAATTAGGAGAGGGTGGGTGAGGGGGTCCTGCTTCAGGGCCCTCGACAGACTGTTAGAGTTCTGGTTGCTGAGAACTTACTCGAGCCAGGTACTGCACCGTGGATCTAACAGGTAACATCATATGAGCCTCACAAGGACCCCAAGAGAAAAAACTCTTGCCTTCATCATACAGCTAAGAAAACTGAGACTCAGGGTTCAATACGTTGTCCAGACTCGAACACATTAGAAGACAGTGCCTCCCTTCCAGGTGGCATGTGTCCTCCTCTAGCCTGCCTTATTCCTGGGTGATTGGGTCCCCTGAGGCAGCCCTGGGATGCTCCTGACCTTTGGCCATGACTCTCCCCCAGGTGATGATCCAAGTGCTCGATGTCAACGACTGCCGGCCACAGTTCTCCAAGCCCCAGTTCAGCACCAGTGTGTATGAGAATGAGCCGTCGGGCACCTCGGTCATCACCATGATGGCCACTGACCAGGATGAAGGCTCCAATGGGCAATTGGCCTACTCGCTTGAGGGCCCTGGCATGGGTATGTAGCCCACCCTGAACACCCCTGATGAATCATGGGGGCAGGAGGAGCAGGCCAGGAGGAGAAGGGGGGACAGGAAGGCCATCAGCCAGTCACACCCCTGTTCTCCTGCCCTGTCTGCCAGAGGCCTTCCACGTGGACGTGGACTCAGGCCTGGTGACCACACAGCGGCCACTTCAGTCCTATGAGAGGTTCAACCTGACCGTGGTGGCCACAGATGGTGGGGAGCCCCCACTCTGGGGCACCACCATGCTCCTGGTGGAGGTCATCGATGTCAATGACAACCGTCCTGTCTTTGTGCGCCCACCCAACGGCACCATCCTGCACATCAGAGAGGTACTCTTGGCCCCTTCCAATATCCAGCTGGCTTCCTCATGTTGCAGTCAAGGCCTGGGCAGTAGAAGGGCCCTGGGTGTTAGGGTGGGGAAACAGGCCAGACAGGAGAGCAGGCTCGTCCAGGCCATGTGAACAACAGTTAGTCAGTTAGTCGTGTGGGCTATGCTAGCAGAAGATCTTGGGTTCAAGTGTAATTCTGTTGTGTACCAGCCAAATGACCTTGAGCAAGTGGCTTCTCTGAATCTGTTTCATCTGCAAATAGGACTAATCATGCTTGCTCCTTGATGTCTTCCAAGGACTGTCTCCCCGGCTGCCCACTTCCCTCACTCTTAAAATAAATGCACACACCCCTTCCGTCTGGCTGGTGCTCCTGCTGATACCAGAGTGCAGGCAGCCTGGGGTTGGGGCTGAGCACCCAAATAAGACACAAGGGGAGACAGCCAAGGTTCTGGAATCTCCATTCTGCTTCTGTTCCTTGGTCTAAATCACCACGGAACGGCAGAGGGAGTCTTCCTTCGTCTCTTGTTCTTTCTGGTAACACCTGAGCACCCAAGCCCACCTGAGCACCCAAGCTCAAGGTACCCCAGTCGAGTGGTGCAGCTGGTGTGTCTGACTTGCTCTCTGCTCCCCAAACTTCAAGTCTCCACATCTCAATGTCAGTGCTAAGACCAGGTCGTTACTGTCTCCTCTTTGAGGTCCCCCAGAAGAAAATATTCCGAAGGATGAGCTCTAGGAAACTGTGTACTATCACCTTGTGATTTACTTTTACATTGTATCTGGTGTCACATCTGCAATGATTGAATGATCCCCTTTGCCTTGCCCACTGGGGAGCTCAAAGTAGACAGCCCACCTTGATGATACTACAGAGGTGTGGGGCATGCTTCACCTGCAGCTTCTCTCTTCCTGCCTTTTTTATTTTTATTTTATTTGGTACTAGGGATTGAACCCAGGCCCACTCTACACCGAGCTACATCTCTAGCCCTTTTTAATTTTTTTGAGACAATGTCTCACTAAATTGCCCAGGCTGGTCTCCAACTTGAGATCTTCCTGCCTCAGCCTCCCAAGTAGCTGGGATTACAGGTGTGCAGCACCATATCCAGACCAGTTTTTTATAACCTAAATTTTTAAACTTGTTCAAGCTTATATATTCTTGTCAGCTGCTTCAAGTGTGTCTCTCCATGTGTGTAAATAATTCAGGATATAAAATAATAATAATCTAGTTATTTTCCACACCAAAGACCCTATTTACTAAGTTGATCCCTAGGGTCTTCAAGGGTCTGTATTTGGGAAGATTTATGTCCCCTGAACAGCCTGAACAACCAGCATTTATAAAGTGATTATCTATTGGTTGCCCACTTTTTATTAATTAATTAGATGTGACTGCCCCTTGGGACTTCTGATTGTCATGACTGATGAGATAAACAATGAAACCTTATTGAGTGGAGAATTTTTCCATTAAAAGTGAAGAGATACACTCTTTTTCTTTGGCCTTGGGCAGTCTTACCATGGGTCAATGTATGCTTTCAGTTAGGTTTTTGCTAAGGTAGACCTACCTCAAATTCATGGGAGCCTGAGGTTCAAAGAGGTAAAGTGGCATGTCTAGGTTCCACGGTGAACTGGTAGCAGGCTTGAGCAAGGTGGCCAGTCTCTAGCCACCATGTTGCCCTACCTGCATGTCCCCCATTTTCAGGTACCCTATTGGATGGATGCTGCTTCTTGGGGATACCCAGAGTTCCTATGATTAGGGTAGCACAGAGAACAAGAGAGACAAGGGACACAGAGTGGCCATGGCTAAAGCCTGTGGATTCCCTCTCTGCCGATTTCCCCTAAACGTTGACAGGCAGTGGAGCTGGGTATGGTGGGAACTCCTAGACAGTGGTCACCTTGAGAAAGCTTGGAACAGGTGGGCCCCAGGCTAGACTCTAGTGGACAGCCGCCTTGGCTTGGGGAGATGGGAGAGAAATAACTGGCAAATGCTCAGGATCCAGGACAGCCCGGTCACCCAGGCACTCCCTAAGGACACTGGAAGGTGGCAGTGAGCTTTTGCTATGACAGGATCAGAGCAAGAGCTCTGTCAGGGCCGGGGAGCTGGGGTTCTCTGATGTCTACACACCTCCCTCCCCGTTCCCCCGTAGGAGATCCCGCTGCACTCCAACGTGTATGAGGTCTATGCCACGGACAAGGACGAGGGCCTCAACGGGGCGGTGCGCTACAGCTTCCTGAAGACTGCAGGCAACCGCGACTGGGAGTACTTCTCCATTGACCCTGTCAGCGGCCTCATCCAGACGGCCCAGCGCCTTGACCGTGAGAAGCAGGCGATATACAGCGTAAGATGACAGGGCCCAGGCAAACTTTCCTCCTGCAATGTCTTGGGGGGACCTGTCTTGGGAGAGCACCCTGGAGTCCTAAGCCAGCCTCTTATACCAGCCTTCTCCTCTGACTATGTTCTTCTGCCCCCAGCTCATCTTGGTAGCCAGTGACCTGGGCCAGCCAGTGCCATATGAGACCATGCAGCCGCTGCAAGTGGCCCTGGAGGACATTGATGACAATGAACCCCTCTTCGTGAGGCCTCCAGTAAGCTTGCCTGTCCCTAGTGCCAGTCACATGCACACTCCCCCGTGCACACTACCCTAATACACATTTGGTTACACACACAAAGCATCTGTCTGCCCACGCTTGATACAGGAACACCTGTGCACTGAGCAGCTCTGTGGTGCTATATTGAGCTATATACGTTTCAGGGCAGTATCCAGTGGTCATAAGTAGACACAAAGCCAGGCATGGTGGAGCACACCTATCTTCCCAGAGACTTGGGAGGCTAAAGCAGGAGGGTTACAACTTGGAGGCCAACCTCAGCAACTTAGCGAGACCGTGTCTCAAAATAAAAAATGAAAAAAGGCTGGGGAGGTAGCTCAGTGGTTGAGTGATTGCCCGGCATGTTCCATCTCCAGAACCGCAAAAATACAGGTCAGGCAAACGCGCCTGGTCATGAAGCCGATATTCTTGTGTGTGCACACATGCCCGTGCATGTGCAGGAAGCATGAAAATCAGCTCTGCCTTAGAGCTGGGACCAGGACTGAGGGCTCTGGTGTGGACTCCATCACGTGCATGTGGAGATGAGATGTCCCCTGGAGACCGCGTGTGCATGAGTATGTACCTGTCCCCCTCATTCAAACACTCATTCAGGTGTCAGGGATGTTTCAGAGAACATGCCAAGCCCAGCACTATCCTCATGGAGGATGCCACTGGATGGCTCCCTAAGAACAGGGCTGCTTTACCACAGTTCCACTCACCCCCTGAGGCCTGGGTGACATTGCTCAGCACCCAGGCACTGCCCAAGGCCCTCTGGCTGGGGCTGAAGGTCCCCTATGGCTCCTGTGATGACATCCTCCTCCCTCTGCAGAAAGGCCGTCCCCAGTACCAGCTGCTGACGGTGCCTGAGCACTCGCCACGCGGCACCCTCGTGGGCAACGTGACGGGCGCCGTGGACGCAGACGAGGGCCCCAATGCTATCGTGTACTACTTCATAGCAGGTGGGGCCTGACTGAGCCAGTGTCCTGCCTACGCTGGGGCCAGAGGTGACCCCAAAGTACCCTGCCCTCACCCCAGGCCGTGTCGCACACAGCTGGCAACGAGGAGAAGAACTTCCGTCTGCAGCCCGACGGGCGCCTGTTGGTGCTGCGGGACCTGGACCGAGAACGAGAAGCTGTTTTCTCCTTCATCGTCAAGGCCTCCAGCAATCGCAGCTGGACGCCTCCCCGAGGACCTTCCCCGGCCCTTGACCTGCTGGCCGACCTCACCCTGCAGGAGGTGCGCGTCGTACTGGAGGACATCAACGACCAGCCGCCGCGTTTCACCAAGGCTGAGTACACCGCAGGTGCAGGGGCTGGAGCCGGGGCTTGAGGTCGCCGGTGACCCCTTCCTGACACTCACGCCACCTGCCGGTCCTTACAGGGGTGGCCACAGATGCCAAGGTGGGTTCAGAGTTGATCCAAGTGCTTGCCCTGGATGCGGACATCGGCAACAACAGCCTCGTCTTCTACGGCATCCTGGCCATCCACTACTTCCGGGCCCTTGCCAACGACTCTGAGGACGTGGGTCAGGTCTTCACCATGGGTAGGGGCCTGGGTACATGTGGGTGGTCCTCCAGCCAGGACCTCTCAGTCACTGCACAGACTGGAGTCTGGGAAAAATGGGGCCTGTGTGACCACCTAAGCACATGGAGGTTCCAGCCAGTCGTGTGGGCCCGTCTGTTCTCTAATCCATCCACCTGTCCACCTGCCCACCTGCTCGCTCTTGCTGCTTACCTTGTCTGTTATTCACTCATCCATTCTTGCATCCATCGGTCTCTCTTCTCATTCTTGTTTCTGTCACCTGCTCCCTGCCTTTCCATTTGTGTATCTGGAACACGTGTGTCAGGCATCCTGCTAGGTACTGGGGAGCTGGAAGTCAAAGACCACACTTAGGAATATGCATGTTTCCAGCCGGGCGCAGTGGCGCACGCCTGTAGTCCTAGCACTTAGGGAGGCTGAGACAGGAGAATCTCCAGTTCAAAGCCAGCCTCAGCAAAAAAGTGAGGCACTAAGCAACTCAGATCCTGTCTCTAAATAAAACACAAAATAGGGCTGGGGATGTGGCTCAGTGGTCGAGTGCCCCTGAGTTCAATCCCCAGTACCAAAAAGAAAAAGGAATATGTATGTGTCCTTGTGCATTTCCCTGTGGACAGCTGAGACTCTGGGGCAGGTTTAGAAGGCACCCCTGTGGTTGGCCCATTTCCTTCCCTGATCTTGGCAGACACATCTGTGTGCTAGGCCTGAATGCCAGGAAAATTCCTTGGCCTGGCATTCCAGGATCAGTAGATTTTCCTTCTAGTGCCTTTTTCTGGCTCCATAGTCCCCTACTGTCCTCAGGGCCCTGGGTCCAGCCGAGATGAGCTGCTTACCATCCCCTGAGCCACTCTAGATCTTCCCCTGGGCCTTTGTCCCCTCTGTTTCCTGGAATGCCTCCTGATGTCTGCCTTCAGCTGTGCCTTCCCCACCCTCCAAGGTCTAGTTCATAGGCTGCCGCCTCCAGTTAGACAAATGGGGAGCCCACAAGTGGCCACAGCACCTCAGCAAGGAACATCAGAGTCACATACTTGTTATCTTTGGACCAGCGCAGGCTGCAGATGTTTTGAACTTTTTTTTTTTTTTGTACTGGGGATTGAACCCAGGGATGCTTAAGCACTGAGCCACATCCCCAGATCTTTTTAATATTTTATTTGTTCAGGGCCTCACTAAGTTGCTAAGACTGGCTTTGAACTCTCGATCTTCCTGCATCAGCCTCTCAAGCCATTGGAATTACAGGCGTGTGCCAACATACCTGGCTGGCAAATGTTTTAATATGTAGAGAGTTTCAATAAAAACTTAGGGAATAGTTGAAAATAAGGGGATTTCACGTTAAGAGTGGAAATGCCCAGTTTCTCTAGAAGAAGTGCTTTTGGCAGCGTGAGCTACACACACCCATGACCTTGTCAGTAGAGCTGAGGGCCCTTCAGATGGGCGTTGCTCACTGCCCGTGCTGAGCCCTTGAGCTGCCTCCCCAGGTATCTCCCCTTCCCAGGGCCCTTGACCCTTCCTAGGGGACTCCAGAGCACTGGGTGGTCCCTGAGCTGTGCCGCCCTGCCGGGCTTTCCACAGGGAGTGTGGATGGCATCCTGCGTACCTTCGACCTCTTTATGGCCTATAGCCCTGGCTACTTCGTGGTGGACATTGTGGCCCGAGACCTGGCAGGTCACAACGACACGGCCATCATCGGCATCTACATCCTGAGGGACGACCAACGCGTCAAGATCGTCATTAACGAGATCCCCGACCGTGTGCGCGGTTTCGAGGAGGAGTTCATCCGCCTGCTCGCCAACATTACTGGTGCTATCGTCAACACCGATGATGTGCAGGTGGCCCATGGGACCCACCTTGGGGCTGGGGGCAGGCCAAAAGGAGCAGGGCATTGTGGCGAGGTCAGGAGCCTGAGAAGGGGTACGTGTGCTACCTCAGTCATTTATTTCCTAGCATGACTGGTGAAGGTTGGGGGGAGTTCTCCCAGGTCTCTGCACCTGTTTCCTTATCTGTCCATCAGGGCTAGTAAGTAGTACCTGCCCCTGTGTGGGCAAATTGATTGGCACGGTGCTTGGTCCTCAGCACTCAGTAGTGACAGGTCCATTGTAGCGTAGGGCAGGAAAGTCTCCTGCAAGAAGCCTGCCTATCCCCTCCCCTGCCCCAGCCGGGTTCCCCCCCAACAATGCTCCTCCTCACCTAGTTTCACGTGGACAAGAAGGGGCGGGTGAACTTTGCACAGACGGAGCTGCTTATCCATGTGGTGAACCGGGATACCAACCGCATCCTGGACGTGGACCGGTGGGTGGGGGCCAGTGTTGGGACTGCCTGACCGCCCTGGGATGGGAGAGGGGACCCACTAAGGGAGGCACAGAAACCACTGTCAGGCCTGCTGCTGCGTGGGTTCTCTGCCAGGTGTGGGCAGAGCTAGGGGAGAGGACACAGTTTAGGGGGTGAGCAGAGCTCCGTTCCCCTGAGTCTTATGGGAGCCTCTCCTATTGTGAAGACCCAACAGAACCCTGTAGGAAGTCCTCGGGGAAACCTGTGAGAACCCAAGCTCTGAGCCAGGTGGGCTTTCATCTTGCAGGGCTTCCACGCAGAGGGTAATCTTCGGGGGCTCAAGGCAGAAGCAGAGACGACTAGGGGGTAGTGGTCTTGGAGGGTGGTTGAAATGGGACTAAGGCCCCTGCCCCTGATCCAGGGTGATCCAGATGATTGATGAGAACAAGGAACAGCTGCGGAATCTCTTCCGGAATTACAACGTCCTGGATGTGCAGCCTGCCATCTCTGTCCGGTTGCCTGATGACATGTCCACCCTGCAGGTACCCTATGGGCCCCACCCTTCCTGGGGCCAGCTTTGCTCCAGAGCCCACGGCTCATACCCTTTTCTCCTCTCAAGATGGCGATCATCGTCCTGGCCATCCTTCTCTTTCTGGCAGCCATGCTCTTTATCCTCATGAACTGGTACTACAGGACTGTGTGAGTGTCCCTGCTCCTGGACAGCGGGCTGTGGGCTCCGGATGAGAGTCCAGCCTCCCTCATGGGTACTTCTCTCTTCTCTCCAGACACAAGAGGAAGCTCAAGGCCATTGTGGCTGGCTCTGCAGGTGAATGGGGAAAGGAGAGGGCCTCTGGGTGTCCAGATTCCCCAGCCCCGGCTGGTCGGCTGCCTACCCCTGCTACATACCCCAACCCTTCTCCCTGCAGGGAATCGTGGCTTCATCGACATCATGGACATGCCCAACACCAACAAGTACTCCTTTGATGGGTGAGTAGGTGTCTGCATCTGAGACTATTGGAAACCAGAACTCGCCGCAGCTTCTCTAGAGCTGGCTGAAACCTGGAGTGTGGGCGCCCCCTGGTGGGATGGCCACCCCTCCCTCTCTACCCTCAACTGCATGGCTGAGCTTGGATTCCCACCCAACACACACCTCCCTTTCCCCTAGTTCCAAGGGCACAGACTTTGGAAACTGGGTAAAGGATGAAATCTCACCAAAGCTGATCCTGACTGATGTCAGTCTGGTTCTGGCAGGATCCTAGGGTGGGAAGATGACCCACAGGTGCCAGGGGCCACCCTCAACCCTGTGGCCCTGCACATCCAGTTCTGTGAAGGCATGGAGTGGCCAGGAAGATGGGCGGAGGTTAAGCTGGGAGGGCACCTGTCTAGAGCTCTCTCCTTGCCCCACCCCCTCCGCTGCCCGACTGCAGAGCCAACCCCGTGTGGCTAGACCCCTTCTGCCGGAACCTGGAGCTGGCTGCCCAGGCCGAGCATGAGGATGACCTGCCTGAGAACCTGAGTGAGATCGCCGACCTGTGGAACAGCCCCACCCGCACCCATGTGAGCCAGGGCTGGTATCGTGGAGGGGCAGATGGGAGTAGAGAGGCAGCTGTCTTCATGAACCACCTCTGGCAGGAGATCTCAGTTCTCTGAGGGGTGGTCCTTGTGCCTGTGTGGCTCTACCTCTGCTCCAGCTAAGGTCTCCCCCCAGGGAACATTTGGGCGTGAGCCAGCAGCAGTCAAGCCTGAGGACGACCAGTATCTGCGTGCCGCCATCCAAGAGTATGACAACATTGCCAAGTTGGGCCAGATCATTCGCGAGGGGCCCGTCAAGGTGAGCCCTCCCGGTATCCAGAGCCCTGGCTGAACCTGGACCTCACTCCAGAGAAAAGACAGAAAGCTTCAGGATCTGCTAGTCCTGCCCCCTACAGGGGCCAGAACAGCAGAAGGCCTAGGCACCAGGGCCAATGTGGAGCCGCCCTGGCCCGCAGTGGCCTTAAGTGTGACCCAGTGGCTTCTGGCTACTGTCACCAGGTCCTGCTCCTAATCCTCTACCTGTGTGCCCTGGACTCCCACAGGGAGCGGGCAGGGCAGGGCAGGCTGTGGAGGGGCTTGGTGGGGGGGTTAACCCTCTCCCTCCCCCAGGGGTCGCTGCTGAAGGTGGTCCTGGAGGATTACCTGCGGCTCAAAAAGCTCTTTGCACAGCGGATGGTGCAAAAAGCCTCCTCCTGCCACTCTTCCACCTCCGAGGTAGCTGGGTGGGTGGGTGGGGGGCAGGGAGCTGTGTGCCGTGTGCCGTGCCCCACTCCTGGGGGTGCTCTCTCCTGCCACCCTAGTCTCTCATCAGCCAGGGTGTGGGTCTAGACAGTCAGGGCGTTCTGCTTTCTGGGCTCTTGTGGGAGGGCTTTCCCAGGGATGGTTGTGCTAAAAGAGGCAGTGAACCCTGACACCCCTAAGGGGGTGATGTCACTTTAACAAACTGGTCATCAGGGTCAGTAGGCCCCTGCGTGGACCTGTAGGGACTACGTCAACATTTACAAATTCAGACTAGAGTTAAACACTGCTTCCCAGCTAAGTGCATACTGCCCTCTGGGAAAACCTGACCAAGGACAAAAGTGCCCTTTGGGTCCCCACCACGTCTGGCCCTTCCCCTCCCACTTCTGTGAACACATTCTACCTGGTCACAATCAGAGCTGGGCGTGCTGGAAACCACCCTGATCACAAGCCCAGGCACCCCACCCACGTCACAGGATGTTTAAAGTGAGGACAAACATTTGAAGACTTCTCAGGGAGCCCACACCCCTGAGGACACGCTGTAGCACTCTCAGCATCTGTGGTTCCCATGCACCCGGTCTGGAGGGGTTCGGAGGCCAATGGGCCTGCTGCATAGGCTCCTCTTGAGGCAGGGAGGGGGCTGTGCCGCAGCCACTAGGGCGCGGGCACAGCGTCTCCCCCCACTGGCACAGCCCTGAACCTGTGGGAGTTGGAGCCATTGGGGGGCCTGGCCTCTTGCAGCTGATCCAGACAGAGCTGGAGGAGGAGCCTGGGGACCGCAGCCCAGGCCAGGGTAGCCTCCGCTTCCGCCACAAGCCACCCATGGAGCTCAAGGGGCCCGACGGGATCCACGTGGTGCATGGCAGCACAGGCACACTGCTGGCCACGGACCTCAACAGCCTGCCGGAAGATGACCAGAAGGGCCTGGGCCGCTCACTGGAGACACTGACCGCCGCCGAGGCCACTGCCTTTGAGCGCAACGCCCGCACGGAATCCGCCAAATCCACACCCCTGCACAAGCTCCGAGATGTGATTATGGAGAGTCCCCTGGAGATCACGGAGCTGTGACTGATTTAGAAAACTTGCTGGTGTGAGCAGCACCCCCAAGTGCTCCCTCTGGGGAAGCAGCAAGCACAAGGCCCTTCTCGGGCTGGCACTGTGGACGGACAGCCTCGGGGTGGCTCTGGTGGCCTCAGCTGCTCAGATTCCACTTTGGCCACTCATTCAGCATCTGATCTCTACCTTCATAAAATTTGTTATTTTTTTAAGAAAAACCAAACAAAAATACTAAGTATCTAAGGACAAGGTAAGGAGGGCCGCTGGGGGCCCCAAGAGTCTGGGGACCAGCTCAGCTGAAGCCATGAGGGCCTCCCCTTTCCGCTGTAACCTGGCCATCTGCCAGGTTGCCACAGCGAGAGTGCAGCATCGGGGGAGAGCCAGGCGGGCAGCCTGGCTGGCCTGCCACAGTGACTTCAAGTCCCACTGACTACTGGCCCTCCAACAGACAAAGTCAAGTTCAACCAATGAGCATTCTCTCCATTTCACTGGCTTCCCAAATGTGCCCAGCATATAAAGAGAAATGACTGACATTCCCTTGGGTTTTGAATGTAGAGTGTGTGTATTCTTTTTTTTTAATTTATTCCCTCAGTATTTTTCCCCTTGGTTTTGTTTATCTGGAATTCACTGGAAAGTTTCTGGAATGGTCTGTTTAAAGAGAAAAGCAACTCATGA
>CM053404.1:46054896-46117056 GCA_028644305.1 Xerus rutilus | reverse complement strand
CTCTCCATTTCACTGGCTTCCCAAATGTGCCCAGCATATAAAGAGAAATGACTGACATTCCCTTGGGTTTTGAATGTAGAGTGTGTGTATTCTTTTTTTTTAATTTATTCCCTCAGTATTTTTCCCCTTGGTTTTGTTTATCTGGAATTCACTGGAAAGTTTCTGGAATGGTCTGTTTAAAGAGAAAAGCAACTCATGAGGACTGGCAATACACTGGCTCTGGTAATTTCACGTGTGCTGGCCTGAGACAGGGGTAAGGGGCAAGCCTGGGCTAAAAGTGCCCCTGACTCAATGCTGGCCCTGGGACTTGGGGAGGACCAAGTAGCTTTTTTTTTTTTAAACCCACTTTGCTTGCTTTTCGTGGCCAAGGGTGCTGGGGGATAGACCATAGGCTTGGCGCTCAGCATCACACACTCAGGCCCGGATCTGGTTAACAGAACTTTATTGTTAAATCACAGAAGTTTTAGTGCAAAACAAATGAAAATCACTAAGTTCATTTCATAGCATCTGCTCGTCTTGCTGGCTCTCCGGTTGTCTCCTAGCAACCAGAAGTAGAACAGCTCTGATGGCCAAATGGGCAGCAGAGCCCAGACGAAAATACCCCCCACACCCAGCAGACCCTGCTTGCCATCCATTTATTTGAAAGGGAAGGTTAAAAAAAAAAAAAAATCCACAGCATGGGCAGGGTGTGCAGAGGCAGGAGCAAGCGGCCGCCACCGTGCAAGGCCTCGCCTGGGGCCTCCAGGTGTAGCTAGCAGGTTACATCGGGCAGGATTTCCCCTCCCCACCCAAACCCACAGAATCCCAAACAAGGCAACAGGAAAACGGGAAAGCAAAAACAAAGGTTAACTCGGGGCTGCCGCACTCACCGGCCACCAACAGCAGCTGCTTCCAAGGTCTCTGCACTATTACCATGGGGATTATTTTAAACATCTAATTCTGAGCTGAATTGCCTCTGTCTGCTCTGTACAGCAGGAAAGGGGACAGTCCTTCCGTAAGGATAGAAGTGGCCTCAGAAGCACAAACCTACCAGCACCCAAGCCTGTCAGGGCTCAGAACAAGGCCCCGACCGAGAGGCTGTATGGCCTATCAGCACTGGACACTCCAGTGCCATGCAAGACCTCAGGCCCGGTGTGTCCTTATCCTCCCAGAAGAGGGGGGACACTGAAGCAGCTATGTTGGTGGGGGGATAACACCTGCCCTGTGACAGAAATGCTACAATAAGGGAGACAAATAGGTGGTCAAAAGGAGGGTCCCATTCTTATAACAGGTCTGTGCGTTCATTACCCCAGAAACAAGGAGGAAAGGAGGCTAAAGTTTCTCCAAGATGGAATCCTAGTTCCACACGTGACGCTTGCAATGCTCAACAGCCTGGTAGGAAAGAAGAGACGGGGATTAGGTTTCAGGTGACAAGCTCAATTCCTAGCCCATTAGTACATCTCACATCACCCAAAAATGGGATGTGGCATCATGTCCCAGATCAGGCGGCTGCCACCAGATGTTGAGGACCTCATTCAAAACCAAGCAGCATGTGGCCAGTGAGGCTTTGGAGTCTCCTAAGGCAAGAGTTCAGTTCAGATGTAAAACCCTTATTGTGCAGATGAGCACACACGTAGGCAGGGTCCAAAACCCCTCCATCCACTGACATCTGGTTCCCAAGAACATGCATCACAGCCACACAAGGGCAAATCTACCTCATCAGTAGCCATGGCACATACCATACCAGCTTGGGCCTTGAACCACAGGCACATTTACCCAGGGCGCCAGCAGAAGCCAGTTCCCCCACTGATGGCAGGGGTGATGCTGCACATGAGCTAGGGCCTGGACAGGACCAGGGTGTGGGCCTCTCCCCGCAGTGACCCACGATAACTCATATCCCAAAATGGACAAAAGGAACCCCAGTGAGAAAGAAAAAGTTCAACAAAGGAACATTAAGTAACATGGCCAGACCAAAAAACATCCCTACCCAGGAAAGTGGCACGGTTCACCCAACTGGTGGCTGCCCAGCCAGGATGGTGCCCACAGAGTCCTGGGGCTGCTAGGCAGGGGCTCCCAGGGCCACTCTCCAGACCTCTAGCTGGCCTTGAGTGAGATTCAGGCCACGCTCCAGGAGGGCAAATGTGCTGGGGTGGGGGAGACCTATGCAAGAGTCCCTCGGGCGGTTCCCAGAGTGATCTCATGAAGATCTGACACTATCAGAAGGGAACTGAAGACAAGCAAGAAAGCAGAAACCAGACATACCAAAGAACACCCAGCACACCCTTCACCCCCCAAAAGACAAGAGTGCAGTCAGCCCCGTCTTCACCGAGCAACTCAGAATAAGCCTAAGTGCCTCTCTGGGCTGCGGTTTTTCCACCTACATAAGGCAGGGTGGAGAGCTGACCACTGAAGTTCCTATCAGAGCAGGAATCCCAAGGGGGCCATCCCACTGGAAGGCACATGGCCCAGCTACTCACGTTACACTGGGCTGCTGTCTCCATGTTCCGGCACCAGTAGCTGGGGCCCCAGACACACTTCTCAGTTCCCAAGAGAAGCTTAAGGGTAGAGGAGCAGGCTCCAATTTTCTATATGGTGAAGAGAGGCAAAAGAAGGAAGAATCAGGAGCTGCCCAACCCACTCCTTCCAGAATCGAGATTAACGGCTTCCAGGAAGCAGCTGGAAGGGGACATGCTCTCAGCCACAGGGAATCTGGAAGAGGGTGATGGAGCCTAGAGGCCTGGGGCTCTACATTCCCCACTCCCCAGGCTCCCACCCGATGGCCGAAGACACAGAGGAACCTTCCAGTCTACGCAGCCCCTGCTGCACGGCTGCCTGCAGGAGCCAGACTGCCCAGCAAAACTTACCGAGCACACAAAGGATGGTTCTATCATCTCCAGGAGGACCTCTACCAGCACTGGCTCATACTCTGTCACAAACTCGTCACACTGCCAAGTAAGAAGGGCACACAGGACCAGGTCTGGAAATGTCCAAGTAGAGTGGACACCCTCTTCCACAAGTCCTTGACACTCCTAGCCCAGTGGGCCCTGTGACCTCCCTCCCCAAATACCCAACCCACCCATGTCCGCCCTCACTAGTATAGATTCTTTCTCTGTGGCTCCATGAAATCAACAGATCATCTCTAAGCAAAGCCTTGCCAACTCCAGGCCCAGGAGACAGCCACAGTCTGCTTCCCTCACCACTTCAAAAGGGGCCTAGCAGTGAGCCGCCCAGCCTCTGCTACCTGCTCCCGGTAGGTTTCGGGCAGGAAGTTGCAGGCCTTCTCGAGCACAGACAGGATCTCTTGCTTGGTGCTGTTTTTCTGCAGGTTGTGCTCCAAATAGCTGACCAGCTTCTTGCACACCTCACAGAAGGGACCATCTTTCAGGGGAGTCACCCGTGCTACACAAGAGAACACAAGGCTTAATGCTGGCAGAGTCCTTCCAGACTTGGGAGGAGCCATCCTCTGCCTCTTGTGCCCTGGGCTTACCGGGCAACGCAGGCGACTTGGGCAGCGCAGGCAACTTTGGCAGCGGGGGCAGCTCAGGCAGCCCAATTCGGCCAATCCTCCCGATCTGACCCTTGCCAGAGGGGCAGAGATGGAGCTCGCTGCACACCAGCTTAGGGTCCATCTCCTCCTGAAGGACTGACAGGATGTACCCGCCATACGTGTCTACCACCTCCTGGCACACGGTCGACACCGACTCAGGCAACATCGAGCATGCCGTATCCAAAGCATGAATGATTTTTTCCTGGAACACCCAATGCGGGAATCACGTAAGGAGGGAGGCTGAGCAAGGGGAGAGAGACTCTGAAAACACAAGGACACCAGCCCACAGGGGGCACTGTTCTCTCCCCTGGAAGACCACACAGTACTACAGACCAGAGCTACGCGAGAGCCAAGGTGGCCTGCCCACCTCTAGCCCAGAGGGACCCACTGGAGGGTGGATCCTTTGCAGGGCAGGATGTGACTGTACACATTCCCAGGCTGGTGCCAGACCAGTGAGGGGAGCTGGGTGTGGCTTGGAGGTAGAGTGCTTGCAAGGCACATGCCAGGCCTGGGGTTCACCCTTAGGACAGTGGGGGTTAAGGGAGAAAAAAAAAAAAGGAAGAGCCAGATCTCTCTCCTCCGCCAAGTTCTCCCACCAGGGCACTCCTCAAGCAGGGCCACGCACCATGGTGCTGTTGTTCTCAATCAGGTCGGCCACCTTCTTCACCACGTATTCACATGCCTTGCAGAAAACATTAGCATGGGCCAGGATGAGCTCTTCCTGTCAAAAAGAGCGAACACGTTCACGCTGGGACTCGGGCCCTCGCTCCCATCGCCCTCACTGCAGAGGGATGTGGGGACCAGGGCAGGTGAGCATCACACCAAGGGCCACTGCCTACTGAATTCAAAAGGATGCATGGCTTCCTCCACATCCAGGTTCCTCGCCCTACTGCTTGTTATACAGCAGGCAACTCAGCCCTTTCCCTAATCCTCTACCACCACCCCAAATCCAGGAATGTGTGTTTCAGGAGGTAGAAGCAGCCCCCCTCCCTCACCCCAAAGAGCTGTCTATCTGCTGCTGTGGCTGGTTCTACTCATTTCATCACTCCACGCTCATTTTGGGGGATGGATGGCAGAACAGGAACAGAATGAGAGTCACTGTACCTGCTATTTAGAAGTCAGAGTTGTAAACACATTTTAGGCTTGCTTTTGACTTTCCCAAATCTCACTAGCACCTGCAATTGTTTTCTAGAACTTACCATTAATAAAGTAATAGTACTACTGGGTAGAACCTCATGACTATGCAGGTGCTCTACGTCCAGCGCAGAGACACCAGCTTCAGGTGTCTCCTGAACACCTCAATGGAGCTGACGGAACCAAGGACTTGAAGTTGAGTTTTACTTAACTTTCGTTTAAACGTTTAAGCAGTCACGTGTTAAACATTAAAAGCTGTGACACTCCTCCGTGCCCTCTGGCCATGAACTTGGTGGCAGTGGGTGAGGGGCTAGGAGCACCTCTGGGGGCAGGAGGCTGAGCTCCCTTTATTCCGTCTGACACCGCAACCCTTTCTGTAGCCATACAGAGAAGAAACAGAGGGCACAGGGCCATCATGACCCCAGCATACTATCTAACCACAAGAAGTGCTGGGTTCAAGTTCATTATGGAATGGAGTAGAAGGCTCTTTACCAAAGGAGAGTTGCAGGCAAACAAAACACACACCTGCTCGCACATGTACAAGCAGTAGGCCCAGTGAGGCATCTGCACAAGTCCTGGGGAGGGCGGCCCAGACTTGGTACTATGGCTCCAGTATTGGGAAGGACCCAGGAAGTACATGTGAAAAGGTCAGGGCTGGAGCTGGCACTGAAAGACCACTGGAGCTGGAAAACCAACTCCATGGCCTTGACGCAAAAACACTGGGGGCATGAAATGTTTTCAGAATAGCACAGGGTGGAGGAGGGATAGCCTGACACGCAGAGGTCTCAAGTGCCCTGAGGAGCCAGGCAGGGAACAGAAGTGTAAGTCTCACAGATAAGATACAGCGTGGGGTGGCCGGGTGTCATGTAGCCACAGCCCACATACAATGACACCAGGTACCTCAAGTGGCTCCACCAGCTCCAGGGCAGGGAGGACGTTCTCAGAGGCCACTCTGGCAGGAATCAGGGTCTGCAGAGGCATTTCCTTGACCTCGTCACAGAACCCAACCAGCACGCAGATCTCCTTGGGTTGCTGAAAGGGCACAGAACCAGCAGTCAGAGCCCACCCTGCCACCCTCAGGCCCTCTCCAAACACCAGGGTCGGGGTGCTGAGGAGCACCCTGGCCCCAATGTCAAGGCTGACTCCCCCCACCCTGACTGACAGGGATTTCAGACTCAACTTCCACTTAGAAGGACTCATGTCCAAGAGCAGAGCACGTGAACCAAGTACGCCCAAGAGGCCATCACGCAGCCGAGGCCTCTGCTGCTCCAGTCAGGGCCAACCTAGGGAACAAAGCCTCCCCACAGCCTTCAGCATCCCAAGAACTCATTCTCAGTAGAGCTCACCTGAGGGGAAACTACAATGCCCATAAGCTAACAGAATGCCTAATGTGTTGGAAATAGAAAGAACATCAGATCTTCCAGTGGTGGGACCATTTAAAATGACATGTTAAAGGAAGCATTGGCTTTTCTAAAAACCACATTCTGTGTTCACAATTGTACATGGTACCCAAGAGTCTACCAACCCCTCAAGCTGGCAAATCATTTCAAATCACAAGGTCTTCAGACCCATCCCTCTAGACACTGTCTAGATACCAGGCCACAGAGAAGGAAAGAGTTTGGAGACCCTGACCATTTTACTGAGAAGAGCAAGCACAAAGTAAGAATGAATTGTGAATCACATGCAGCCAACACCCAGCCCCAGACCTGTGGGCATCTGCCTACCACCACCACACCCGAAACCCGTCAGTCCTGGGCTGCCAGAACCAAGGCCTGCTGAGGCAAGAGTGACCGACCACAGTCATGGCTTGTGCTGATGCTATCAAACCGGCTGGGAGACTGGGTACAATATACCCCAGATCTGTTCTCTTTGGCACACCTTAAAAATGGGGCCCAAAAGTCAGAGTGAGGCTAAAGACACAGGAAGTTTTTTAGGAAAAAAGGTGCCAAGATGGGGGAAAGGGTGCTCATGTCTCAGGATCAGCTTTGTTCAGACTTGAGGTGGCTGAGGTAAAAACCCAGACATTCCAACCCAAGTGCTCTCCCATTAGGCTTCCAAAGGCCTTTGCAATAGCTAGAGCTCTGATCCTACAGGCAGATGCCAGCACTCAGAAGAGGCCAAGCTTAGAATGGCCCCAGAGGGCCCTGTCTCCATCTGGATGCACTGGGGATGTATCTCCAGACCTAAAGGACCCCATCACCCAGAAGGGCAGAAGCCACAATCAAGAGATTGATTCTCTGGATCCAACAAACAAGGGGACAGTGTGTTGTTTGCCAAGGCCAATTAGCTCATGCAGCAGCAGCATCCTGGGATTATGGAAACAGCAATGAACACATGCAATGCCCACTGGCGTCATGACAGACACAAGGTGTTCTGCCGGAAGCCAGGCCTCCAGTGAAGGAAGCCTGGTTCCTCATCAGCACTCTGGTGGCCTGCACACGTGTGTGCCGCGTGTTGATTCTGATCAGAGGGCAAGACTCTCTTGTTTTCCAGACCCCTTGAAGGAGAGATGAGACCCCAATGCCTCAAGTGCTGAACGCAGGGGCAGGATGCCTAGAAGAGAGGGGGACCCTTGCCTTTGCAACCATTCCTTGTATCTGTCAGAGTTGACCACGCTAAACATAAATAAATAAATAAACAAATAAATAAAGCAAAATAACTAGGAGAAGCAGCAGATCACTACTATAAGCAAATTCTCCATCACATACCTGATCCTGCTGTTGAACAAAAAAACAGGAAATCGGAGATGAAAACAAGGGAAAGGAAAGGATACAACAGTTAAGAAAAATTAAAACAATAATAAAGCAGTCAACAGGGGTTAAGGACATCACTGAAGCTAAGGGCAACACTGTAGCAGTCTGGTATTGCTACCTACTTTATTCCCACTAGCCTAATGGACCCAAAACACTACTCTGGCCCTGGGATAGACCACACTGTCCAGCTAGTGTATGCGCTGTCCCTACAACCAATACTAAATCATGCCATGCAGCAAGATCCCTGTGAAGGGTCTCCACCCCCCAGAGTCTGACCCCACCTGGCCCTCCCCACAGGTTAGTTATGAGCAATGCAATGGAACTGGACACAGGGCTGCCCAAATAGGGGGATGTGTCATAAATACCCGACTCTCCACGCCTAGCCTTGGGGCATCCACCCTATGGCCAGCAACAGCCTGGGCAGCAGATCTGACTATGTATCAAAAGCCTTGAGCTTTGAGTCAGCAATTCCAGTTCTCGTGACCCACACCAAGGGAAAGAACAGGGGACGGGGACAGATACATATTTGGCTCTAAGGATGTTTATCACTCCAAGGGCAAACCTGAAAACAATCTAAACACCCAGCCACAGGAGACTGGTCATGTTCGATCCATACTGTGGATTAGTATGCAGCCACATGAAAATCATCTATACAAAGATAACTTTTGTGATCAATAAATTTGGCCACAGTTGGGGAATGCAAACTATAAAATTTAAAGGTGTATATAAAATATGACCCCCCCAGACTTTTTGAAAACTGCAAATGATTTTGCTGTGAGAAATATTATCTAAATTTTCAAAAAAATTTCTACAGAGTATTTGTAAAGAAAAATATCCATGTTAGCTGTGAGGAAGTACTTCACTAGGTCAAGTCACATCAAAGGCTAATTTTCACCTGCTTCAGCTGCATGTCTTTGTAATGTTTGCCTTTAAACATTTTTACAAGGCAGCGTGTGAGCAATGATCCCAAATAAACCACTGTGCCTGGTTTATTTGGCAGGTAGCTGGAGTGGGCAGAGCAGGCCTAATGGTCACCTGGTCAGGCTTTGTGGGCCATGGGGTCTCGACTGCAATGACTCAGCCCCAAATGGGCTTCTCTAGGCTCGGACGGAACTGATCTACTCTATGAAGGGCCAGAGTTGGGGGACCCCTGTGCTAGGAACAAACTCAAGAACAGACATCAATCTTAATGCAGAAAGGAAGTGTAAGAGGAAAACGGTACACCCCACCCCGCTCTGGCCCTGCAGATTAGATCTAAGAAGGCCAAGCCTGCTCCCCATCAGCATGCTTCAGGCCAGCCAGCTCCTTAAAACAGTTCTAACACAGAGGAGCCAGCCTGTTTCCTGCATCTAACAGGGAATGAACATCCCTATCACCTGGACACAATAGACACCGGTGCAGGAGTTGGCCTGAGCAGCCTCTAGCTGATCCTGCTCCAGGGCAAAGGGCCAACACCACCAGGCAGGATTCCTCCCCTACCCAGCCCCAAACAGGCTGCACCATGGCAATGCTCCGGGGTGGTTTGGAGAGCAAACTACTATAGATCCCAGAGCTAAAGCCAGACACTAACAATCTGACAGCCAGCGTGCATGTGCACAGGCAAGCAGGCCACCATTAGGGCAGTCTGGGGCTCAAGCCTCTTCCTTCAGCCTTTCCTGTGGGGAGAGGGACCAAGATTGCAGTGGAGAGCCTGCTGGTCAAGGAGGATTCTTTCTGGCCTCAATTGAGTACTTTGAGGACTTAAAAAAGAAACTAAACCATATCTGGAAACAGCAACATTTAGAACAAAAATGCCAACAAGGGGCTCCTCTGCCACCTACCATATGCATCATCATCTGGATCGCAATTTCAGAGTACTGGGTGATATAGTTCTTGCACTGGAGAGAGAGAAACAGCTCTTTAGTTAAATTACTACAGCAATGCACCCAAAAGCCAAACCAGCATTTTCAATAGTGCTAATTTCTTTTTTTTTTTTTTTTTTTAGTTTTTCTAATTTCTTTCAGAGATTTCATCACTGATGTATAGAAATACATTTTATTTATGGGTATTGATTTCTTTTTTTTTTAATTAATTAATTTATTTATTTTTATTCAGGCTTACATGTTAACAGTGTAAATGATTCATTGTGCATAGATAGAGGATAACATATCAATTCTCTAGTTGTGAGTTGTATAGAATCACAACATATATGCAGTCACTATCAAAATTCCTATGAATCAGGAGTGGTGGAGCACGCCTGTAATCCCAGTTGTTCAGGAGGCTGAGGCAGGAGGTTCGTAAGTTTAAAGCCAGCCTCAGCCACTTAGCGAGGTCCTAAGCAACTCAGAGAGACCCTGTCTCTAAGTAAAATCTTTAAAAAGGGCTGGAGATGTGGCTCAGGGGTTAAGTGCCCCTGGGCTCAATCCCTGGGGTACAAAAAAAAAAAAAAAAACCTATAGAATTTTATAATCTGCTCAGAACAAATTTTAATGAGGTAAAAATGACAAGTTTGTACAACTTACACAAAATACATAGAAGGTGTTTTGAAACTGTTTACCCAGAGAACTGAGGAGATTTTGTCCTTCTCTATTTATGGTCAAACTTTCCCAAGGTCATTCAAAAGCTACTCAGTAGCAGTTTGCAATTTGGAGAGAATGCAGCTCCAGGATCCATGGATTAGGAATCCAAGGTTACTTTTCAAAACATTTACATATTCTCAGACAAGGGTGGTTATAAAATTTAAATTCAGTCGCATGGAGTTAGAATGATTTTCAATGGCCTGATTTCATACAAATCTCGGCATTTCCAGCAGCCCCTCCCAGAACAGTGCATGTTATATTTATGTAGTGCTTCCTCGCTGAGAAATCAAGAGTAATGCCAACAGCCCTTGGAAAGGGTTTAACCGAGAAACCAATGACAACAACAACTGCAAAGACACTTCAAGGAGGACAGGAGATCCTCAGGCTTTCATAACAAAAAGATAAAATGACTGCCGCCCTGACCAACAGCCCTAGAAGAGCCAGGCCACAGACAGGCCTCTACCCAGGAAGGCCGCTCTGGAACCCAGAGCATGGAGTATCGCAACTGCCTACCCCACAACAGGTTTCAGGCAGTCAGGTACTAAGCTAGATTTTGGTTATCCACATCAATTTCTTGAGCCAAGTTAATAATGGGAATCGAGTCCAAGAAATGAAATCACCTAAGGAACTAACAAAGTGGGGTACTGAGCCCACAGGACTCAGGTGAGCACCGTGCAGGCTAGCTCCCAAGGCTCCCAAGGGCGAGTGTGCTTAGAGTTGCCAGGCTGCTGCAATAGCCGGCTCCTCGTGTTTCTGACATGTATGATGACAGGAAGAAAACAAATTTTGATAAAAGCAGTGTTCTTCCATCATTTTGTCCCAAGAGTTTTGTTACATATCCAGATTCAACTACCCGAAGTATATCTAAGGTCCCTGCTTCAAGCAACTGGGAAAACAAAGAGGATTATTTAAACCACCCCACCTCAGAGCTGTCAGGCTGAAATTTAAAACAGTACCACAGGTAGTAACAGATCTGCTTTCTTGGTTCCCCGCTCGTCTCCAGAGCCCAACGCCCCGGGCCAGCACATCTACATGGCAGGGAGGTGCACTCACCATGTCAGCCATGCCAGGCCCCAGGCGCTCACACTCTTCCTTGGCGTGCTCCACCAAGCCCTCGACAAAGGTAGAGTTGGTCCTCACAGCAGTCTGGATGTCAGTCACCATCTGCACACAGTCCTGGCAGACGTCTCCACTGGCCTACAGAGAAGGGCAGTTAGGACAGCAGCTCTGTGGCAGAGATGACCGACTCCTAGAAGAGTCTCTTCACCTGCCCAGGCCACAGCACTGGAGGCTGCTCACTGAGCAGTTCCTGGTGGGTTTTTAAGAGGCTCTAAAACTACCAATAGGTTTAAAATCAACTGGGAATTCATTGTAGTAATAAAAAGCGGGAGGAGCAGGGTGCAGCGCACTGGTCCAACACATGCTTGGCACACACAGAGCCCTGGCCTCCAACTCCAGCACCACTAAAACTAAAGGGAGACACTTCCGCATCCCATTCTTTAGAAACCACACTGTACCGTGCCTAAGGGCTGCCTGGGCACCTGCAGAGTCACGGCAAGGACAAGCTTCCATTTAAGAACGTCACACACTGTCCCCCTCCTATCTCACCTCACACTCACACTCTCTCATCCTCCCTGACTCCACCTTGTGGCCAAAGGGTCCCCGATGCCCCCACCCCCACTGGCCTTACCTTTGGCTGGGGCTTGTTCTGGGGGCCATCCTGAGGGTATAGGAGGAGGGGGATGTTGGCCATAAAGGGTGCCACCACTTGGGTCATGTCCATTTCTGGGATCTTATTGGCCTCCAGCTGTTTCTGGTGGTTCAGCTCTGCCAGGTGCTTCTGAAGGGACTTGCAGAGGTTGAGAGACGAGCACACCTCCCCAGGACGGCTCTGGTGGGAAGGGAAGCCTGGCTGAAAGCTCCCTCCCCACAGAAGGACAAAGCAGGCCACCTGGCACCTCTGAATCAGTTCCTCTCCTCAAGTCCCTCACACAGAAACATACAGAGGCCGGGATATGGCTTGTGGCAGAGCGCTTGCCCAGCATGTGCGAGGCCCTGGGCTAGATCCCCGTACCACAAAAACTAAAGAAGAAAGGAAAAACCATACAACTTTGCTATGCGAGTTCAAACTGCTCAGTACACCTGAGAGGTTATGAAAATCACAACCCCTGACTAACAAATGCTCACGAGGCCTTGAGTTTGAACCCCAGCACTTCACAAAAAAAAAAAAAAAAAAAAAAGGAGGAGGAAAAGGAGGGAAAGAGGAAGGGAGGCATGGATGGATGAAAGCAAGGACATAAATTCCAACCCATGTGCCCAACCACACAGCAGCCTCCAGGCGTCCCAACTGTGACCTCCACTCACTATCGTCTCTTCCTTAAAAGAAGATTGGCAACTCTGAGCCACACCCCCAACACGCTAATGCAATGCACTGGTTCTGAACACCTTCCACATGATCCCAATTTCACATTTCTCACCACGCTGCACACACACCCGTGTGGACCTCTCCAACTCACCTGATTCCACCCTGCCCCAACTGCTCCCTGCTCCATCTCCATTTTAGCCAATGACTCCACCCCCAACTTCCAAGAGACTTGGAGACACTCCTAACTCCTCTCCTGTATACTCCCTCCATGGGCAAGGCCAGCCCATTCACCCTCCAGCACAGAATGTACATCTGCCCATCCCCACCACACTTGCTCACATTGCCAGAACCTCTGCAGTATCCTGCCTGAGTACCCTGCTGCAGCTCCTGGCAATGGGACCCAGATCAAGCCCTTTGAGAAATGTCCCTGTGACCACAGCATTCTACTAGTGCAAGGCTCCAGGGCTTCCCACTGCCCTCGCAGGCCTTGGACATGGCCTGGAAGGCCCCTCACGATATGACCTCTGCCTCAACCACGATTCCGTCTCAGGACACTTCTGCCCTGCTGGCCCTCCACAGTTTCTTAAACACCTGCTCTTCTCAGGGCCTTTCTAAATCCCACAAAGCAGCCGGGCGCGGTGGCTCAAGCCTGTAATCCCAGCACTTAGGGAGGCTGAGACAGGAGAATCGCGAGTTCAAAGCCAGCCTCAGCAATGGTGAGGCGCTAAGCAACTCAGTGAGACCCTGTCTCTACATAAAACACAAAATAGGGCTGGAGATGTGGCTCAGTGGTCGAGTGCCCCTGAGTTCAATCCCCAGTACCACAAAAAAAAAATTAAAATTAAAAAATTAAAAAAAATAAATCCCACAAAGCTAGCTCCTTGTTCACTGCTAAAACACAGCCTCCAGCATGTGACTTCTGCACAATCCACACTTGATGAGTGAAGGATGAGCACCCTTGCAGTTGAACTCCCTTAAGTTATAAATTCAAAGAAATAAATTCAGAGAAATGAAACTATTTGCTCGTTCAAAAGGTCAGAGATGACACGAGTTACTCAACTAGCACCTATAAACATTAGCTGGTTCACAGCAGCCCCATCTGCTGCCCCTCACCAACCCTGGCAGGTCACAGAGGGCTGCTGGCCACAGTTCTCCTGAAAAACACAAAGCCATACACAGACTTCCCATTTTAATCATGCTCTAGGCTACTATCTCCTCTGGGCCCTGGAAGTACCTAGAAAGAAGAGCCTCTTCCCTATCACCTACCATTTCCCCTTTAATAATATCCAGGATGACAGGGAGGTAAGAGTCGACTATCTGCTTGCACAAGGTCGACAGGTTCGTGTCAGGAACAAAGTTGCAGGTCTTTTCCAGGTAAGTGAGGATCTCCTCCTGCCAGGAGACAATGGCAAGGGTCAGCATCAGGACCTCTTCCCTGCAAATGACTGAAGGCAAGAGGTCCTCTACGACTCCCAGGAAAAGCAAGCCTGCAAATCAGCCAGGCCTTGGGGAAAAGGATGGGAGAAGAGCTTGTGGTGGCCCCTGGGTCCATCAGTTCACCAGGCAAGCCACCTCATGCCTCATGGCATCAAAATTCAAAGCAAAGATCCTCTGACCTGTGGTCTTGCAGGCACAGGAAATTCTGAGCAGAGGACAGTGAAAGTAAGCCAGGGCTAAGCTGGATGCTGACGGCGTGCATATCAAGTTCTAATCCATCTCGAGTATTTAACCTGCAGTCTGGGGTCAGCAAGCTTGCCTTTCACCTACTGTGTTCAGCCTCAAGCAAAAAATAGACTGACATTTCTAAAGTGGTTTATAAAAAGACTATGTGACAGAAACTGTCTGTAGTAAGTCTTAAAATGGCCCTTTACTAAAGACATTTGCCACCCCTAGACAATCCTGTTGGATGCCCAGAATCACAGCTCTCCTGAGGAACCAAGGCACGTGGCCAACCCCATTCCAACTCCGGCTCACCTCAGTGTCATTGTTTTTCAGCAAATCACCAACCGTGGTGATGACCTGTTTGCATACGTCACATGGAAGGGATTTCTAGAAGGAAAGAACACGAGGCCGAGAGATTCGTTATTTGTAGGTCACAATTCACACTCACACAGCTGAAAACCCTCATGGCCTTTTTCCTATTCTACCTAACAACCAGGCCTATGATCAAGGCCACGTTCCACAGTCAATCCTGGTGCCCGTGTGTATACACAAGGAGACCTGGGAACAACACAGGGAAGGACAGGTGGGACTTAGGAGAACACTGTGTTCCTATGGGACAGAAACCCTTTCCTGTCCCCTCTTCCCCTTTAGCACTCTGCTCAGTGCAGGTGCTACAAGTCAACTTCAAATAAATGCTCACAACTGCTCTGAAGAAACAGCTCAGAAAGACAAAATGGTGGGTTTGATCATACACAGTGGGTAGACCAGGGACGCCAACACCAGCCAGTCACTATGCTGCTGTACACTATGCTGGCGCCTGATCCACCTTCTGCTCCCTGGAGTGCTGTGTGCAAGGTTAGGATCTATGCCAAACCCAGCCTCCTAACAAGCCTGGGCGCCACCAGGCCCAGCAGCCATGGAAATTCTAGTTGGGTTTTGCAGCTCTGGAGGAGGCATGCAGACTCCTTTCTTGATGTCAATGAACTGTCAACCCTTACAGAAGAGGTTAACATGTCTGGATGAGATTATGGGACACCTATAAGTTCAGCTGAAATCAGAGAAACCAATCTGAATCTTTAGACCTAGTCAGGCTAACACTGTGCATGAGGCTATAACAAAAGAGAGCCCAGCAGCCATGAGACTACCCAATCAAGAAAGTTCTGAAGTCCTCACTTAATAGACATTAAACTCAGAAAAAGAGGGAGCAGTATTCAAAAACAAGACTGAAAGCAAATTAGAAACCAAACTGAAAAGCAGTTTTGCCCACAGAAGACAATTCTGCAATAAATAATTCAGAAACTATTTCTAAAAGAACAGTGTTATTTAATCAGGTATTCTGTTTTTACTGAAGAAACACTACTGGCCACTGACAAGTTTAGAATTCAAAATCCACTTGTCACACACAGCCTGTACCATATGACATCTAGCACATCCCAGAGTGGGCCAGGAGCAACATCCACATTCTACTGGCGCAGCCAGCAGAGATCGGTCTGAGCATTTAGGATGCATGAAGAATGCACACAAGGTTTGTGGTCTTACAATATTTCTCAGAGTCCCACATTAAAACGCTATATTTAACATCATTTAAATGAAAAACCAGTGGTATCTTTCCCAGTGTGGTTGTAATTGGAAATAAAGTTTTAAATTGCTACTAAGCTCTAGGATCTCAATCTGTGGTTTGTCTATTTGAGAGAGTTTAGGAGAAATATGAAATGGGAAGAAAGATTTGAAAAGCTTAGCATGTATCTGTGGAGTGAGTGACAAAGGATGAGCTGTGCCCATGTGCCCAGGGACTCTTACCTAAGTAGGAAGTGGGACCTACAGAGTGGCCCAGAAAGCAGCACAAGGTCACCAAAAGACTGCATGACTCTGGGAAACAGAACCCCCGTCCATTTCCTATGCAGAATTGGGCACACCCAGCAATAGACCTGACAGACCCTGCCTCCCTCCCACACAGGGTCACAATAAAAAGCAAACACTTGCAGGCCAGGAAGTACTTGGGAGGACACAGGAGGGCATGCATGGAAGGGAAGCCTGGGTGAGGCACTCACCACCGTGGGCTTGCTCCAGACCATCTGCTGACAGTGCTTCAGGGCCCTGCAGTCCACTGCTGTCTTCAAGTCCTGGCACAGCACTGCTGAGCCCCCGGAGCATTTTCTCAGGCCTGGGACAGGGCCGGCTAAGGCTGAAAAGAAACCCAACATGAGGAGGTGGCCCATTTCCCACAAAATGGGTCCACATGGCTTTTTTCCCCAGCCTGCAGCAGGACGCATGCCTGACCCCTCACCAGTCTACAAAGGACAAAACACATTGCTGCGTGGCTGTCCCAGCCAAGAAACGGGGCTATCACAGGTCACTGCGCTGGAGGGACGCACCCAGTTAATCCTCTCCAAACATTTAAACAGTATCGGGGAGTATCTGGCCCTTCCATCCTTTCTATCTTAGTAAGTTTCCCTAAGTAATGAAAGTTATTGCAGGAGAAAAAATTGAGGAAGACAAATCCTAACTTCTGTAGAATGGAAAACCATAAAATGAAAAGTTTAAAAAAAAAAAGGTGCAATGAAAACACAGACCAATCTTATCACCTCAAACAAGGATTCTTGGAGTAGATTAAGTTCAAGAGCACTTTTATAAATCTCATTCTACTGAGTCTTTGCACATAAACAAGTTTACTGGCAGGAAATAAGGCTGTACAAGCCACTTGGATATCACAAAATCCACAAGTCCACCCAAAACCAGGGGTGTGGAGTGTCACCTGTTGCTGTGCCCAGGAAAGGCTCTCAGAGCCCAGGCACAGAGGACTAGGAAAAGATACAAACGACCTAACATGACCAGGAACCAAAGAATGCAGGTTAGGGCCACATTTTAAGCTAAGCTAGCCACGTGGGAAAAAAAAAACCTGTCACAGAACAGTGAGAAGTCTGCAGTAAATGTTTCTTCTAGGTCCAACAGCAGTATGACTGCTGGATGTACATCAAGGTTTACTGCGGGGGAAATCCCTCTTCAAAAAGCAAATCCAGGAGCAGTTGCCTAGCCTATGTGAGCTCCCAAGTCCAATCCCTGGCACCACAAAAAGAATAAATAAAATCTAGAACATTAAGGAGCCACAATAATTTAAGAGGCAAAATATGGATAAATACATTTGAGTGCCATTTGCAATGCTAAAAACATGCAGATGGAACCTAAATGGCTAAAAATGGGGGAGGGGACGGACTAACAGTATCATTACTAAACTATTGTTTGTAACTAACTATGTAACTAACGTCACACTGCTGACAAGTACGACTACAACCATGAAATATGTGAAAGAAAAACATTAAAAATGGGTCATTACACGAGTTGTATAAAGATTAAGAAAATAAAGCAGACTAGCTAGCTGAATTACGTCCTTAACTCCCAGTGCTACATTGTGTGTGTGTGGTTTGTTTCGTTTTGTTTTGGGGGGTACTGCGTATTGAACCCAGGGCTTCATGCCCACTAGGCAAACAATGTAGAGTATTTTTAAAGATGTTTTATAAACTGCCTTGAGAGTGCTTATGCTAACACAGATCCAGAGTACCCTTGATTTCAGATCCACAGATTGTGGGAAAATGCTCAGATTCACATCTCCCTCTAAGCCACCTCCTCAGGTAGACAAGTACAGATGCCATCTGACTATGCTAGAGGATAACGTGATGGCGCAGAGGCCAAATTCCAGCAGACATCAGAGCAGGCTTGAATCAGCTTCTGTTGTAAGCAAAAGACACTTGACCCAAGTCTAAGAGGAAAGCCCCAGAGCCACCTGAGAGAGAGAGACTGGGCCATCTGCATGCAGTTTTGCCTTGCAGGCGCATGAGAGGGTGGGCAACTCTACACTCATGACACATGTGCACACAAGAGTGGGTGGCAGGTTCTTCCTCCAGGAGACAAAAGGAAAGAAATGCTCCATTACTACTCATATGAGCTACTCATGCAAAGACTTAGGCCCCCAAAACACTTAGGTCCCCAAAAGCTCAAGCCAGATCATCTGCACCCCTGTGAATATCAACAAATGAGTTACAAACCTGCTGCCCAGGTTACAGTCCTCCCTGTCCTCTGGGAGCCAAATTAAAACACAACCAGGTGATAACCTCAACTGAATTGGCCACACTCCAAAAGCTATTGGTTTGGATTCCGGTTTCTGTGGGCAAATGCTGGATTCCAAACAGCAGCAGACTCCCCAGATGGCTCACAGAAGTTAGGTTAGCCAATAATATCACATGAGGCTGGTGCCATGTGCAGGGAAGTGGATGGGGAGTGAGTTATGAGGGTTAAGGGCTCTGGGAAGCTCAGGGTAGGAAACTGCACAAATAGGAGCCCTAAGACCCAGGAGTTACCCTCAGGCCATCCCAGACACCAGCTCCCAGGACTCCTGAAAAACACCCAGCAAGACACACTGCCTGGTTCCGCCCCAGTAATAGACTGGAAGCTACCAAAATGGGTCTCTAGGCAAAGGAACACACAGTGGCAGAGAAGGAACCAGCAGGTGGGTTCAAGACACCAGCAGACAAGAGCAGGGAGGGAGGGGCTGGGGACTGTCATTCTTCATGCTCACCAATGCTTGGGCAAGTACAAGTCTAACCCAACTGTTCTCCCCAACCATCTCAGCCAGGTGCTGGCTCCAAGTCGGCAAAATCTATCAGCTCTTCAGAAACAAAATTCCTTATCAACTGAGCACTGTAGCACAGGCGACCATTACAGCAACTCGGGAGGCTGAAGCAGGAGGATCATGAGTTCAAAGCCAGCCTCAGCAACTTAGCGAGGCCCTTAGTAACTCAATAAAATATATAAATCTAAATAAAATTTATAAAAGGGCTGGATTTGTGGCTCAGTAGTTAAGTGCCCCTGGATTCACCCTCCAGTACCAAAAAAAATCACAAAAAAAGCCAGCCAGCCTCGGCCAATTTGCAAGGTCCTACGTAACTCAGCCAGACCTTGTCTCTAAATAAAGTTAAAAATAAAAAACAAAAAAGCCGGGTGCAGTGGCGCAAGCCTGTAATCCCAGCACTTAGGGAGGCTGAGACAGGAGAATCACGAGTTCAAAGCCAGCCTCAGCGATGGCGAGGCGCTAAGCAACTCAGTGAGACCTTGTTTCTACATAAAACACAAAATAGGGCTGGGGATGTGGCTCAGTGATTAAGTACCACTGGGGCTCAATCTCTGGTACAAAAAAAAAAAAAAAAGACAAAAACAAAACTATCAGAGGCCTAAGCCACAAGAATACTTTGTAGGTATTCAAGAAGATGAAGATTGTAAATTCAAGGCCAACCTGGGCAACTTAGCAAGATGGGTCTCAAAAATAAATACATGAATAAATAAATACAAAGGAACAGGAATGTAGATCAGTGGTAGCGAACGACCCGGATTCATTCCCAGTAACACCAAAAACAAAAAAAGAATACTTTGTATGTTATTTATCCTAAGAACTGACACAATAATCGTTTTCAATCACAGCTTTGTAGCTTTGTTATTTGCTTTGGACAGGACATTTTGGACTGAAACTAATCTTAGATAGCCCCTTTTATCTGCCCCTGGTCCAGCTAACAAAAACCCACTGTCTTGTTCAATCCCAAAGGTTCAATGACCTTCTGAACAGTAACAAGCCTCTACTCCAAATCAGAGGTAGAAAGTATGCATGGAAATTTGAACAACCTGAAACAGATCCCACGGATGCTGGAGAACAAGGCTTAGCTCTCAGCTCCTGGAAAGTCAGTCCTTAGCAAGACTTGCCCGTCTATCTCCAGCCTGAAGCCAGACTGCACTGACACCCATTAGAACAACAGCCTGTGGCACGTCTCCTGAGATGAGCTAACGCAGGTGAACAGGTGACTGCTAGGGATCAGGATGGCAACACAGGCTGAAGCCAGGGCTCAGGGTCTGCTGCTCAAAGCTCTCAAGCTCCCTTCTCAGGAGTGCTGTCCCCTGAGGGAATCAAACAGTGGGTCAGATTGGGAAACAAATCCTTTCTCAGAAAATGTATTTACACACAAAATTCTCATGCCAAGTCAGGTGCAGTGGCGGACACCTGTCATCCCAGCTACCTAGGAGTCTGAGGCAGGATTGCCATGTTCCTGAGCAATTTAGTAAGACCCTGTCTCAAAACACAAAGAGGTGGAGATGTAGCTCAGTGGCAGAGAGCTTCCTAGCATGAGGGAAGTTCTGGGCTCAATCCCCAGTATCTTATTGGGGAAAAAAAAAATCTCATTTTACTGGCCTTTCAGGAGGCTCTCAGGGCCCCCAGCTGTGGGTTTGATCACAAAGCTCAAGCAGGCAAGGATGGCTAGCTCCACTGACTGGACCAAGCCTCCTGGAGTCCTCGGGCAGGAGACCAACATGGACAGACATCTAAAGCCTAGGGATGTTTGTCAACATGTTCTACACACCGGGAACCACAGGCAGGAACAGAGGGAATGACCAAAGGAGCCTCCAGGACAAAACTGGACCTGCATGTGAAGGATGGTGACACAGAAGATAGACTCTGTATGGAACGAGGGAGCCCAGAACCTTCCAAAGGAGAGCAGTTCTCTTTGGCAAACAGGAAAAACTGTCCCATCTTTTCAGAACTGGAGGAACAGGAAGACCTCCCAGGGCAGAGGGCATCTTCAACGTTTACAGATATAACCAATACGTAAGAATTACCACAAACCACCTGCTGGTGAGTTATTTCTCAAAATACATTCCCAGCACAGCTTGGGACCTCTGCTCTAACTCTCCCACACCCTACCCCCAAATACCAACTTCCTCTCTGAGGCTGTTATGCTGAACTCTAGGAAAGTTCTTAGAACGTCTGCCCAACCCCCTCAAGGTTTCTAGTTAAACATGTCACACAAACAGCACTGGGCAAATCAAGTATTCCACTTCTCAGTTCAAGGGCCTAGAACACAAGCCAGGAGACAGGCCTTTTCTTTTTTTTTTTTTTTAAGGCCCAGATTTCAGTGGTATGTCCTTAGAAACGGGATGGATGCTCTGTTGCCTTTTTACTCCAAGCCTAGAAGTACATAGAAATATTCTAGAAGATAATAACAGACATGTTCTAAATTGCTCAAAATGCAGTCATTGTAGGGCTGGGATTATAGCTCAGCGGTAGAGCGCTTGCCTCGCATTCGTGAGGCCCTGGGTTCGATCCTCAGCACCACGTACAAAGCAATAAAAATAAAGACATTATATCCATCTACAGCTAAAAAATATATTAAAAAAAAAATGCAGTCTTTGTAGCAAGAGAAAGATTCCAGCCAGGAACAGTGGTGCACACTAGTAATCCCAGCAACTCGGGAGGCTGAGGCAGGAGGATCATAAATTCTCAGCAACCTGAACAAGACCCTGACTCAAGCCGGGCACAGCGGCTCAAGCCTGTAATCCCAGCACTTAGGGAGGCTGAGACAGGAGAATCGCGAGTTCAAAGCCAGCCTCAGCAACAGCAAGGTGCTAAGCAACTCAGTGAGACCCTGCCTCTACATAAAACACAAAACAGGGCTGGGGATGTGGCTCAGTGGTCGAGTACCCCTGAGTTCAATCTCCAGTACCAAAAAAAAAAAAAAGACCCTGACTCAAAAAATAAAAAAAGGATGGAAGCTGGGCGCGGTGGCGCACACCTGTAATCCCAGCAGCTCAGGAGGCTGAGGCAGGAGGATTGTGAGTTCAAAGCCAGCGCTTCAGCAAAGGTGAAGCACTAAGCAACTCAGTGAAACCCTGTCTCTAAGTAAAATACAAAACGGGGCTGGGGATGTGGCTCAGTGGTCAAGTGCCCCTGAGTTCAATTCCCAATACCAAAAAATGGGGGGGGCGGGCGATAGAGGTGTAGCTCAGTGGCAGAGGACTTGCCTAGCATGCATGAGGTCCTGGGTTCAATCCCAAGACTGCAAAGAACAACTAATGAGGCCAGGAGGCAAAGAAAGCTCAGTGGAACTGTGTGATTGAGGTGCCTCCAAGACTTCCTGCAAGAAAGAAATCTTAAACTTGTAAATCTTAAAGACTTGTAAGGCAAATTATCACCAGCTAGGTGTTCTATTTGTTTCCTGGAACTGGAGACTCAACCCAGGGGCGCTCTACCACTAACCTGCAGTCCCCAGCCCTTTTTGGCTTTTGAGTCAGGATCTTACTAAATTGCCTTGACCTCACAATCCTCCTGCCTCAGCCTCCCCAGCTGCTGGGATTATAGGCGTGCACTCGCCACAGCACCTGCACCTCCCGGTGTTTTTGATGAGACCAGGCAGAGGGAATACAACACATGACCAGCCTCTCAGCCTATCTCTGTTACTTCCTGTCCAAACGCCGGAGGCAAGCCAGTGTCCTTCTGAGCTTGTTTTTTCATCTGCATAATGAAGATGAAGTCACTGATGGCAGAAAGGATCAAGATGATATAATCACACCTAAACACTCCCAACCCACCCACCATGCCATCATCTCTGGGGTTGTAGACTGTCCCCACCCCTACCAAACTGGCTCTGAAAGCCACCCTGAGTTCATTCAGCCTCTGGCTCCACCACTTCTACTTACGTGTCCTTGAGACCTCAGCCTTCCAAAACCTGCCAACTGGGTCTACTGCTAGGCCCCCCTCCACAAGACCTGTAAGGCTTAACTAACATTGGAAAGACACGTGAAACTACACTGGTGCTCCACAGAAGTGTGTTAAGTGCCGTTATTTAATCAAGCATCACTTATCACCATCCTCAGTAGCAGTGACAGAACCTTAGCAAGACCCATGAATAGGTGGCTCCTCGACAGCTGAACTGAGGCTGTCCTTTTTTTTTCTTTTTCCTTGAGTACTGGGGGTTGAACCCAGGGCCCATGCATGCTAGGCAAACTCTCTCAAGCACCCCGGCACTGAGCTATTTCTCCAGTCTTTTCTGTTTTCATTTTCTTTGGAGGCAGGGTCTTGCTACATTGCCCAGGCAGCTTCGAGCTTGTCATCCTCCTGCCTCAACCTCTCCTGAGTAGTCTCACCCTACGTGTACTCAGGTACTTATCTGGCAGTTCAGAGATATAGAGAACTGTGTTCCAGAACCTCAGAAGATGTTTGCTACTGACCCCAAGACCGAGGAGTCACAAGAGGAAAGGGACAGCCAGGCCACACTGTATCACTAGCAACTAAGCAGGTTCTACATAAGCAAGAAAGAGGGATGCCCACCAAGGCACGAATATACAGGTGAGATGCTTCAGTGCCTCATGGAAACTGTTCATTAGCTACAGGCTAAAGGCCTCCAAGGAACTCAATCCCTACCTTGTCACTGTTCTAAATGTTTCTGGCACACCTTTTATTTTGGTGGTTTGTTTGTTTTTGTTTTTTTGGTGGTACTGGGAATGGAACCCAGGGCTTTATGCACACTAGGCAAGCACTCTACCACTGAGGTACACTCTCAACCCTTTTAATTTTTTTAGTTTTGGACAAGGTCTAAGTTGCTGAGGGTCTTGCTAAATTGCTGGCCTTGAACTTGTAATTCTCATGCCTCAACCTCATGAATAGCTAGGATTACAGGTGCATGCTACCATACCTGGCAACAACCATCTTTTAGAAAAGCATCCTAAAACCTCTTCTTGGCCAAGCACAGTGGTATACATCTGTAATCCCAGTAACTTGGGAGGCTGAGACAGGAGGATCACAAATTCATGGCCTGTGAGAGCAACTGAAGGCCTACCAAAGCATTCTGAAGACTGAATGAGAAAGTAGAGAAAGCCCATCTGCATCCCTGGGACTTGGGAAGCTCTTAGTGACCTATACAGCTAATTGCTAAAGGTGGACCCGATGGGGAGCCAAAGGGAGATGTTCACATTCTAATTTCTATACTTAAGTATAATTTAACTTTTCTTTTTAACACTACTTCTAAAATCAGATTAAACCTTACAACCTGTAGACAGAACAATAACTCCCCAACGTGGCATAGATGCCAAAATGCTCCCCTGCATCCGTTCTCCTCTTCATTCATAAGGATAGAAGTGCGATCCCCAGTCTCCTCTGCAGTACGGTCTGGCCATGACACCACACTCTGGCTGACAGGATGTAGAGGTCACACCTTCCTTTAAGCCTAGCTGTGATGGCTGGAACACCACCAGCACTTTGGACTATAAAAAAGGGCTAAGCTTTGGAGATGCAGAACAAGGAGCTGGAAGAGCCTGGATCTGGGAGTAGAGCTGCCAATGAACTTGGCTCCTGAATTTCCTGTGAGAGGTAGAAACAGTTCTATCAGAACTGAGTAGTAGTGGTATTCCAGGTCTCTGTTGTTTGCAGTCAAGGCTAACCCAACTAACGCGCACCCTTCATCAACCTCTTCGTTCACCAGAATACTCTCCAAATAAATACCAAGCCTTCACTAAGGCTCAACTCCACTGAGGGTATGAGAAGCCGTGTACACTACATAATTACCAAAGATGTTCAAAAACAACCTCAGAAGGGAACCACCTTTCCTAGAATGTATACCTTATGGTCTTATTCCTTAGACCAGTCTCACTGTTTGTGCTCTTCCTTTTAAATATTTTTGGTAACGTGCAGAATTCTGCTTGGGTCTGGCCACCAAAAGGAAGATAACAAAATGCATGCAGTCTCGCTGCACCTGCAACCAGAGCAAACATTCCACAGCACACTGCCTCTGATGCCTGGGTAACGAGTTCCCATGGCAATAGGTGGGTTGCTAGGAAACTAAGAGGATAACCCCAGGAGAGGCAGAATCTAACTCATCCCCCTCTCCGTCGCACATTCAGCCATTTCTCCAGGGAATCCATGTACTGGATCCCCTAAGAGGAGGAGGTAATGCAAAACACTGACCGCTCCACCAAACAGCTGGTGTCACAAATGCCTCTGATGGCAGAGAGCACTTGCCTCTTCTTTACAGAATCCCACTGCTAGAACACATTCTGCATGGCAGAATGAAAACGCTGCTCATTTAATCTTATTTTTAAAAAAAATTTTTTTTTTTAGTTGTTGATGAACACAATGTCTTTATTTTATTGCTTTATATGTGGTGCTGAGGATCGAACCCAGGGCCTCACGCATGCGAGGCAAGCGCTCTACCGCTGAGCTACAATCCCAGCCCCTCATTTAATCTTTCAGAATAATGCACTCAGGGACAGCCTGCCTTGATTTCCAGAAAGTAAGGTCCAAATATTCCTTTGATCACATAAGAAATCAGTGGCAAGAAAATCTGTTAAGCTTGCTAGGGCGACATCCCACCCCCTAACCTGGCCCCCATCTGCCAGTCACCAGGTAAGACAAAGGCGCCTCCTTCCCTGCTCTCTTCCACCACTGCTGCCCTCTTCAATTTCCTCACAAGCCAGGTGGTTCCAGGACAAGAAGTCTACCCACATAAATAAGGCAACAGTCCTCAGGTAAATTACCTTGGTCGACGATAACTAAGTCAGAGGGAGCAGGACACAATGTTCTTAAACCATACAAGAGTGATGCAATTTGTGGGGCTGGGATTGTGGCTCAGTGGTAGAGCGCTTGCCTTGCATGCGTGAGGCACTGGGTTCGATCCTCAGCACCACATAAAAATAAATCAATAAAGATATTGTGTCCACCTACAACTAAAAAATATTTAAAAAAAAAAAAAAAAGTGGTGCAATTTGGAGGAGAAAATCCCCAACTGGTTCACTGAGAGTCCTCCAATCCAACAAAAACTCCTGCTAACAAAGCTCTTCTTCCAAACCATCACCCATCAGGTGGTGCTCAGAGGTGAACTTAGATAAGACTATGTTGTAACACTTGACCAGGAAAGAGAGCCACTGGCAGGACTGCCCAGGTTCCAGTTGGTGAGCAGGTACAGGCACGGGTCAGAGGTAACATTGGCATGGTTCTAAATCCTCAAGGGAGCTGAAGTGCGGTAATGTTCTGCTGCAGACCCAGTGTGCCTCACAGAAGCCGATTCAGTCAAACAAAAGGGCAAGAGTGCCAGGCATGATGGCACATGCTTATAATCCCAGCAACTCAGGAGGCTGAGGCAGGAGGATAACAAATTCAAGGACAGTCTCAGCAACTTAGGGAGACCCTTGCCTCAAAAAAAAAAAACCAGACTGGGGATGCAGCTCAGTGGTAAAGTGCCCCAGGGTTCAATTCCCAGTTCAAAAAAAAAAAGGTGGGGGGGCTGGCTTTCTACACCTACCCCTGACGACAGGCTGTGTGGTCCCTGTGCACTTGAAGACAATAATATGCCAAAGAAGATTTTGTGCAAACCACACTAATAAGGATACTCGGCATTTTGAACTTGCCTTGCATGCTGCTCATTAACCAAAGATTCAGATATGTGTATGTTTACTATAAATGTCACTTTTGGCCCTAAGAAGATTAGGGAGACAGCGTTACCTTTTTTCCCCTAGTTAACTGTCTTTGAACACATGCACCACAGGAGGCGCTATCTGCCAGAGGATCTAAGAAGTGAATTTCAACACACCTTAAGGGCGCACCTGGGAAGCCCTGTCAGGGCATACCTGGAATGTGGCCTTTGAACAGCTTCTTTAAAAGCCCTGTTTTCCCTGATGGGCAGAATCACAACCTCTGGAACAGGAGTCCCCTGTGTTTCTCCTTTGCTAGCAAAGCAATAAAACTTTTTTTCCTTTTTCTCAAAACCATGTCCTCATTATTAAATTGGCATTAATCGGCATCGAGGACAAGCACTAAGATTTCGGTACACACTCACACACAAAATTATCTTTAGAAGCTGACAAATCGAGAGTGATTTGGGACTCCAGTGAAGAGTTGTCCTATATAATGGTTTGTATCCAGGTTAAAGGACAGCCACCCACAACATGCTAGAGCAGATTTTCTGTACGTAGAAGGAACCAAGATACTAACAAATCTGGTGGCTCTGATTTGAGGTAAATCTGAAAAGGGAATCAGCTATAATTTGAGGAAGTGACTTCCCCCTTATGGTTCCACAAAGAATTTGGTTGTTCTCTAAATGTTTAGCCTGGTAAGTTATTTTTCAAATGTTTTGGTCTTGGGATTCCTGTTACACTCACATGCAATTTAGGATTCCAAAGTGCTTTTGTTCATGTGGGTTGTATCTGTCAATATTTACCACTTTATAAATCAAACTGACATGATTTTAAAAATAATCATTTAGGAATATTGATAAACCCATTATATGTAAAATGTATCATACTTTTAATGGAAAAAAAAACATCTTTTCCCTAAACATAAACATATTTAATGAGAAGAATGGTCTGTTTTACATTTTTACAATTTTTTTTTATAGTGGTGGTGGTGCTGGGTATTAAATTCAGGGTCTTGCATTAACTAGTAAAGTGTTCTAGCTACACCCCAGCCCTGCTGGGTTTCGTTTGGTTGGCTTTTTCTGGCAATGTCTGTAACACTATGCTGGTGTTACTTTAACATTCAGTTGCTACTCTTTCTCAGATTTTTTGTGTTTGTTTAGGGTTTTTTTTTTTTTTTTTTTTGGTACTGAGGATTGAACTCAGGGGCACTCGACCACTGAGCCACATCCTCAGCCCTATTTTGTGTTTTATGTAGAGATAGGGTCTCACTGAGTTGCTTAGTGCCTCGCCATTGCTGAGGCTGGCTTTGAACTCGCGATTCTCCTGTCTCAGCCTCCCTAAGTGCTGGGATTACAGGCTTGAGCCACCGTGCCCGGCTTTTGTTTTTTAATATGGAAGGTATCTCACTAAGTTGCACAGTCTGGCCTCAAAACTCATGATCCCCATTTCAGCCTCCTGAGTAGCTGAGACTATAGGCACATACCACCATGCAAGGACATAATCATTTTTCAAACAGCTAAGAGTTAGAGAGAGATTAAGGAGCTATGACAACTAAGTACCATGTGGTATACTGAACTGGACACCAAAAAAGAAAAATAAGATTAGTGGAAAAATTGGTAAAATTCTGCGTAAAGAGCTGGGCACAGTGGCACATGCCTACAATCCCAGGTACTGGGAGGACAAGGCAGGAGGATTTTGCATTTGAAGACAGCTTGGGCAACTCAGCGCCAGACTTTGTCTCAAAATTAAAATTTCTTTTAAAACATTGACATAAAGTTTATAGTCTATTTAATAACCTTGTTCTGATATTAATGCCTTGCTTTTGACAAACGTGCCATGGTTATAAAAAATGTTAACAATTAAGTAAGTCAGGTCCAGGAGCACAACTGCCTCAGCCTCCAGTGCTCCAAAGCAGCACAAGGGTCACAAGCTTAAGGCAGCCCGGGCAACTTGAGATTACTTCAAATAAAAGAACAAATATGTAAGCCGGGCGCGGTGGCTCACGCTTGTAATCCCAGCACTTAGGGAGGCTGAGACAGGAGAATCGCGAGTTCAAAGCCAGCCTCAGCAATGGCGAGGCACTAAGCAACTCAGTGAGACCCTGTCTCTACATAAAACACAAAATAGGGCTGGGGATGTGGCTCAGTGGTCGAGTGCCCCTGAGTTCAATCAAAAAAAAAAAAAAAAAGAACAAATATGTGAAATGGGCTGGAAATTGAGCTGAGTGGTAGAACTCAAGGCCCTGGATTCCATCACCAATACCACAGTAAAATAAATAAGGTAAAGGGTACATAGAACTCACTGTACTATCTAATTTTTTTTTTAGTTGTAGATGAACATAATACCTTTATTTGTTTTAATTTTTATTTATTTATTTTTTTCAGTTGTAGATGGACACAATGTCTTTATTTTATTGCTTTGTATGTGGTGCTGAGGATCGAACCCAGGGCCTCATGCATGCGAGGCAAGCGCTCTACCGCTGAGCTACAGTCCCAGCCCCACCTTTATTTTTATATTTATGTGGTGCTGAGGATCAAACCCAGGGCCTCACACATTAGGCAAGTGCTCTACCACTGATCCACAATCCCAGCCCTACAAATGGAATTTTGAAAACGTTTCTTTAAAAATCTCCCTGACAAGCATGAAATGGCCTCTAAGATGAACACTTACAAAATCAAAAGAAACGCAAATGAAACCACTTTAGTTTTACCCCTATCAAACTGATAAAAGCCAGAGTTTTAAAAATATCAAATATTAGTGAGGATATGGCAAAACCTGAAACTGAATATACTGCGAGAATATAAACTACCAAAATCGTTTTGGAGAACAATTCAGCCATTTCTAACTAAGGTAAAATGCCTCCACATACTTCATAACTTGGCAATTCTGCTCCTAGATATGTCCCCTAGAGAAATGTTTGTTTACGTGCACAAGGAGATATGTAAGAGAGTTTTTATAGAAGCAGTTTGGAACAGAAAAACAAAACTAGAAATAATGTAAATGTCTCTCCATACAATGGAGAACAGGAATGACAAATAGAATACTATACTATTGTGAAAATGAATGAAATAGATCTACACACTAGCAACAGGGATAAACTCACTAACAGGGCAAAAACTAACCCAGGAATACATACAGTACCTAAATTTTTTTTAAAATGTCCAAAACAATACTGTACATACCGTTGAAGATAACACTTATATGCACAAAGACCTGCAGGGAAATGATAAACACGAAGTCCAGAAAGGTGGTTATCTATGAGGGTGGCAAGTTATTGGAACCCATTTCTTAACCTGAAGATTCATTATAATTAGTCTTCTACGTTTCTGAATGTAAACTGTTTCACCTTTTTCTTATTTTTTTCGGTACCAGGAATTGAACCCAGGGGTGCTTTTCATTTTGAGACAGGGTCTTGCTAAATTGCCAAGGCTGGCCTCAACCAAGTGATCCACCTGCCTCAGCCTCCAGAGTTGCTGGCATTACAGATGTGTGTCACCATGCCCAGCTCCTCTATTACAACTTTAAAAAGAGAAATACAAAACAGTCCATATAATATGCTACCATTTATATTAAAAAGGAAGATGGTGGAGCTGGGGGTGGAGCTCAGTGGTCAAGCACTTGCCTAGCACATGTGAGGTCCTGGGTTTGATCCCAGCACCTCTCAAAAGACAAGAGGAGGAAATAGCACAGTGTGTAGATGTTCAAGCTTGTCTGGGAAGGCCTGGGAGACAGCAGTGTGAAGAGAGATGCTTTTGACTCTTTACTGTTAAACTGAACTTGTTGACCGGATGCATCTATTACCTACTCTAAACAGTCCACTTCCGTCTGTGGATGGGGGAACCAGGATGGGTGCTTGAACAACTTACCCCAGGTCCCACAGTTAGTGACAAGAGGTCTAGACCCTAGCATTCAGGTTACCAGGAACCAGCTAGGATCCACAGGGCTGCTACAGCAACACTGACCTGGCAGCCAAACCTAGTTTAGGTCCCTGGAGTATAAACATGGCTCCCTACCCTGGCTCATTTTCCTGAGTAATTATGCCTAGGACATACACCTTTAATAAGTCAATTTAATGTTGTTGTTGAACTTACAACATCCTCTGAAATGAAAGTCATCAGGGAAACCACAAATTCGGGCAGAAAAGGGGCACTGTGCTTGTGGGACAAGAGTGTTGACAACATGATACTATATTTACTAGTGCTGCAGTGATCAACGTATTACTTGACGAAGCCTTTTCCTATACTGACCTGGTTTATTCAGGCCTCACAGCAACCCAATGACATAGGAACAATTAATGCTATTTTACAGATGAGGAAATCAGGTGAAGTAATTTGCCCAAGGTCATACAGCACCGTGGTAATGTTAAACCTCTACTCTGCAGTATCATCTCAGTTCCAACATAAAGAATTATAGATCCCATAGGGGCAGGTGACACACTGTAATCCCAGAAACTCACAGAGGCTGAGACAGGACAATGGAAAGCTCAAGGCCAGAGTCAGCAACTTAAGAGAGACTCTGTGTCAAAATTAAAAAAAAAAAAAAAAGAACTGGGGATGTAGCTCAGTGGTAGAGCATGCCAGGGTTCAATCCTCAGGACTGCAAAAAAGAAAAAAAAAGAAAGAAAGAAAAAAAAAATTACAGATTCCACAAGATCAATTCATACTTCTGCAACAACCAAATTAAATTCTTTATCCCAAGCACTGTATTTACCATCACACTTTTACAATTACTGAACTTTCAGGAGTCTGGGGGCTCAGCTCAGTGGAGAGCACATACTCTGCAAGCTCAATTTAATCCCCAGTACACACACACACCCAATTTTTTTTTTTAAAAAAAGCAAAGCAGTCAGCCAAGTTCAGGGGCCCATGTCTGTAATCCCAGCAACTCAGGAACCTGAGGCAGGATTGTCTCAGCCTCAGCCACTAAGACCCTGTCTCAAAATAAAAAATAGAAGAGTTAGGGATGCAGCTCAATGGTAAAGAAGCCTGGGTTCAATCCCCAGTACCAAGGGAAAAAAAAGCAAGTGGTCAATGTAATTAGTACTCCCTTCTATCGAATAAAGAAAATCTGAACCCTCTTTTCCAGTGGCAAAACCAAAAGGAAGGGGCTGAGGTTGTCGCTTGGTGGTAGAGCACTTGCCTAGCAAGCGTGGGGCACTAGCTTCAATCCTCAGCACCACATTAAAAAATAAATAAATAAAATAAAGGTATTGCATCTATCTATAACTAAAAACCAAAAGGAAGTGGAAAAGCCAGGACTCTAGGATTCATGCTAATAGGATTCCTCAAAAGAAGCTGCCTCGGGCTGGCATTGTGGCTCAGTGGTAGAGCACTTGCCTAGAATGTGTGAGGCACTGGGTTCCATCCTCAGCACCACATAAAAATAAATAAATAAAATAAAGGTATTAAAAAAATAAAAATAATTAAAAAAAAAAAAGAAGCTGCCTCATGGACTGGGGATGTAGCTGAGTGGAAGAATACTTGCCTAGCATGCACAAGGCCCTGGGTTCCATCACCAGCTGACACACAAAAGAAAAGCCATCTCACATTTGTCCAAGTGGTTTGGTCTTGGCTTTGGCCTTGGCCTTGAAAGCTATCCAAGCATAAGTGCTATCCCCAGCCAGCAACTTGCCCTTCCTCTTCTCCATCCATTCAAGCTCCAACCAGCTGCCTGGGCATTACATTTTCACACAAGAAAATGGAGGACTAGGTTTTCCTTCCCCTGATCTAGAAAATTCCATACCATTCAATCCAACGCACTTCAACTTTCATAGTGGTTATTTGAAACAACCTGTCAAGTGTACTGCAAGAACCTGACAAATCACTGGTTAAAACAAACCCTTCCTCCATGAATTACACCAATGTTTTCACAGAATACAATTGATTTACTATTGCTGAACAGGTGATTTGCCCAAAATTGCTGGCAGGTGAGACTTGGAATTCTTGTTGATGTTCAGTCAAGATATGATATAAATTCATATCTTGCATCACAAAAATTGTATTAAAAATAATTATTTAGGGGCTGGGGATATAGCTCAGTTGGTAGAGTGCTTGCCTCTCATGCACAAGGCCCTGGGTTCATGAAAATAAATAAATAAATTTAAATAAATGCCCAGCACCATGAAAATAAATAAAAATAAAAATATTTAATTAAAAATTAATTAATGAATGGAGCCGGGCACAGTGGCCCATGCCTGTAATCCCAGCACTTTGGGAGGCTGAGACAGGAGGATCATGAGTTCAAAGCCAGCCTGAGCAACGGCGAGGCTCTAAGCAACTCAGTGAGACCCTGTCTCTACATAAAACACAAAATAGGGCTGGGATGTGGCTCAGTGGTCAAGTGCCCCTGAGTTCAATCCCCAGTACCAAAATAATAATAATAATAATTAAATGAATGGGCATTTACACATGGCATGGTGTAGTGTCCCTAGAGAACACGCTGCCTCAGTGAAGGCAGGCCTCACTCAGGTGGGCAGCCTCAACCCAAGTGATGGCACCAAGTAAAGCTGAGCGTCAGCGAGCACTGTCACGCCCCAGCACCACACCACATGCTTAATACTGAGCTCATCCACCCGGGGCTCACTTTCCCGGCTATAGCAATCACCCACCAGCATGTCGTAACCCAGATCCCATCAGGGCAGGTGACACACGCCTGTAACCCCAGCAATTCAACTTTCTGTGTAAGAAGTTCAAAACAGCAGCTTTTACTACGACTGTTAGAAGTTCCCAGAATGTTTCCTCTGGCAGGTGAGACAGACAGTGAAGGGGAAACAGGGACTGCTGAATGCTGTGTCACTCCAGACCCTGGGCTTCTTACCTGGGGTCACCCTGTGGCAACTCACCACACTGTCCAACTTTTGTGTGCACGTACATAAATCACACTCATGACATTATTAAAAACTTAAGAGGGATGTGAAAAGAGCAAGCCCTGCGAGTAGCCCTGGGTTCAGGGCCTGGCATCCCCAGTAAACCACCTGTGATTCTGGAGTCAGCTCAAGGCACCTCTGTTTTCATTCCTTATACAAATGTTAGATTAAATGCTTTCCAATTGCCTTGTTATGTCACACTTCACTTTCTTTTTAGCTGGGAAAAAAAGCCAGCAAACTGGACGGGCAGAAAAGTAACCCAAAAGCCAAGTGTCTCGGACCTTAAAACATCTTTTTTTTGTGGTGCTGGAGATCAAACCCAAGGCCTGGAACATGCTAGGCAAGCACGCTATCATTGAGCTAAACCCCAGCTATGTAGGACATCATTAAAACAAAACCCAAAGCCTTTCCAGAGTCAGAACAGCACCCTGTCCTACAGTAGTGCCATGGTCAAACTCCCAGGGAGCAGACATTGGCTGCAGTCACCAGGCACCTTCACTCAAACTCAGTCTCAATGTTTTTTAGAAATTTCAGGATTAACATTTCCAGAAAGCCACAATGGGGCAGAGTTGTGGAGGCAAGCCAGCATTTCTACACTGTATTATCAAGTGCGACCTTGGCACAATTCTAAGGGCCAATCAGCAAGGTCAGGCCAAGGCCATTATAATAGACTCCCTATTTACCCAAGTGCTCAGGGAAGAGAGTCCCTTGGTTAACCAGATACACTGGCTCAACATTCCCACATATATTAGAAATGGATTTCACATTTCCAAAAAAACAACTCTCTTTCGGCTGATTTCAGGGAATCAGAATTCTTAAGGGTCTCACGAATGACTCAACGCAAACAGGAACAATGGCGTTAATACTGTAAAAATAAAAGAAAAAATATTTAGAGACTAACATTAGTTTACTAACTATACAGACCACAGACTAACAGCTGTATAAGCTTCAATGAGAAATAGCCATCTTCAGTGGCTATGAAACCCAACATCTTTATAAGCAAGATCAGCTTTGATAGGCTACAAATAAAACAAATTTAAGAGCCTGGTGTAAGGCCAAGACAGCTCCGTTAGAGTTGCTGAAAGCTAGCATGAGGAAACCCTCTTACACATACAGATCCATAATTAAATTTATTTCTTTAGTCTTCCAGCAACTGCCATCGACTACTTTATTACTGTTTATTAAAATTTGAGTGGCTAAATGTTAGAATAGAAACTGGCTCCTAAATTATACAGTTACCAAGAAATAGAAACTGAGGTTGGGGAAGCTGAAGATCAAGTTTATTTTCTGGTCCTTCAGGATATGACCTGAAAACACTCAGACTTGAGATCCTTTGTAGAGATTAAAATCTGGCTCCTAGACAATCAAACTACAGAATTCTTCTCCCTCTCTGTTTTTTAAAATTTGGTACTGGGGATCAAATGCAGGTTTCCCACAGGCTAGGCAAGACCTCTGCCACTGAGTTTCACCTCCAACCCTTTTTATTTTTTCTTTTGCTGCAAGGTTTTGTTAAATAGCCCAGGCTGGGCCCCAGAGTGTGGTGACGCACGCCTATAATCTCAGTGGCTCTGGAGGCTGAGGCAGGAGGATCGTGAGTTCAAAGTCAGCCTCTGCAATTTAGCGAGGCCCTAAGCAATTTAGCAAGACCCTGTCTCTAAATAAAATACTAAAAAGGACTGGGAGCCGGGAGCCCGGCGCCCAGCGCGGTGGCGCAAGCCTGTAATCCCAGCACTTAGGGAGGCTGAGACAGGAGAATCATGAGTTCAAAGCCTCAGCAATGGTGAGGCGCTAAGCAACTCAGTAGAGACCGTCTCTACATAAAACACAAAAACACAGCTGGGGATGTGGCTCAGTGGGTCGAGTGCCCCTGAGTTCAATCTCCGGTGCCAAAAAAAAAAAAAAAAAAGGACTGGGGATGTGGCTCAGTGGTTAAGCGCTCCTAGTTCAATCCCTGGTACCAAAAAATTAAATTAAATAAATTGCTCAGGCTGGCCTCCAACTTGCTCTACCCCTATCTTGGCCTCTGGAGTGGCTGGGATTCCAGGCCTGGGCAACCACGCCCAATAAACTATAGAATTTCATTGTTCACCTCAAGCATTTCTTTACCATGATAATTTAAATTAGGTTAAGATGTGAAGGCAAAGAGTTTGGAAACAAAAAGAGTCACAATGATGAAGGGTGGGCGGCAGGGCCCCTCCTAATACCAGAAAACAGTGCAGCTGATTCCCAGGGGCTCCCTTCATAACCTGCAGTGATTTAACCATCTTGAATACTATTGTGGGACAATAAACAGGTGCAACAGTCTCTGTGCACAACTTCTCACATGCCAACACCTTCCCCAAAATAGAGGCCACTACTAAAATTGGTCAATGCCGCGGAAGACATTTTAAAGATGGTGAAATAAGGGCTCTGTCGCAAAACAGAGACCACAAAAAGATGTGGAACCCAGAGTAAAGGCAGACGCCAAGATAAACATCAACATAGATGACAATGTGCTTCCTGTAATTCCAATGCCCATACAAACTGGGGCAAGGCCAAGGGCAATGTTACGTCCTGCAGGATGGGGCTCGAGTCAACGTCTATCACGCGCGCCTAGCACAGGCACAACACCCTGTAAGACCCACCCGACAGGAGGAAGCGCAGCCTAAGGAGAGGCCCGCAGCGGCTCGTGCTGCGCAGGCACCCACGGGAACCCCAAGGAGACGGTACTTCCCCGGCCCCACCCGCCTCGCCCACTCGCCCCCACGCCCCCACCCAAGCTCCTTCGCAGCCTCGGGAGCTGCCCCAGCAGGTACTAGCCCGGGCAGGCGCCTGCGCAGTGCGCGCCGCTCGTCGGCCCGAACCCAGGGAGCAGAGCAGCGAGCCCTGGGCGATCCACTCTCGGAGAGTAGGCGTTGCGGGAACCCTTTTCCCAGGCTGAGGCTCCAGGCTCACCAGTGCCCAGGAGGCTGGCCAGGAACAGAACCGCGTACATGGCGCCGCTTGACTCCGCAGCCTGCAATGCAGAGCGTCACCTGACCGCTCGGATATAAACCGGCTCCCAACCTCGACGCCGCTCACTGCGCAGGCGCAAGCCCCGCCCCGGCCAGGCGCGGCCTGACGCAGCGCAATGCAGGCCGCCTGCGGGGAGGGAAGGGAAGGGAAGGGGAGGGAGGGGAGGAGAGGGAAGGGGGAACTGGGGCGGGGAGGGGGAGGGGGAAGGGCGGAGGGCCGAGCCAGAGGTGGTGGAGGAAGGGAAGGGAACCACTGTAAAACAAAAGCCCGACGACTGATTAAGTCAAGGCTAGTTGTTTTTATCCTATGTATAGCATATTTCCCCAATCCCATCGCCTTCCAGTAATCAAAGCCAAGGGCTCTCATGCTGGGCAAGCGCCCCACCACAGAGGTACAAACATGTCCCCTAACATGCCTTTACTACCTTTTATGTGCAGAACTCTACAGCGCACTTTTAACCCAGTTCAGTGGTGTGTTCTCTAGCCTTTGCCTTTTCCAGCTTGCCAGTGGAGCCACAACTTTTTGCACCCAGGACGCTGCCTCTCTGCCCACATTTTTTCTGTGACCTACTATGTACTGTTGTTAGCCCCATTTTACAGATGAGAATCAATAGCAAACAGATGAATTGCTCATCCAAGTTCTTACAGTTCTTTCCAGGAGTCAGACTCACTCCCTACCCACATACTGTCTCTGTCAATCAATCCAAACTCAGAAACTGCAGAAGGAAGGAGGGTTTTATTTGGGATTTTAGGAATTGCGATTTGGGGGACACAGGTTCAGATATGTCTGAATCAGTGTTCCAAAGGAGGCAGGGAAAGTGGGAGCTTAAGTGGGCAAGCAGTAAAAAGCGATAAAAACTCCTTTGCTGGGAACTTCTATTGAAATGGAGAAGGGACAAGTGTTAAATAATAGGAGTACGTGACTAATAGAAGATTAAGACAAGAATGTATATGACGCAGGAGTCTGATAACCTCTTGATATGCACCTGGCATCTCTGGGCACAGTGTAATTTCGTGTTGTAACTGCCTACAGTCACAAGGCAATGGAAGCATCTATTCCTAGGCAGCAGCGGGAATCTGTCAGTAAGGCCTCTTCCTCTCATGCCCCCACCACTCCATTTGAAAAGCTCTTTCATTATTGTTTTATCATAATTTTATTTTCAGAGAATATCAAAAAGGTCAGTGACTTATCCAAGTTCTCACAGTCAGGATGCAAAGTCACTGTTCCACCCATGACTTTCTCCTCATTTGGGTTTGGAGTTCTTGCTTAACTGAGGTCATCTGTGCCCTGCCTTTCCCTCTTAATGTTTCATGTACACAATCACGCTCACGAGACTCTGGGTCTCCCCATGACCCACAGATAGATTTTTTGCTGTTAAATGGAGTCTTCTCCAAAGTTCCACCCTGGTTTATCTGTTGAGATGAGGCGAGTGGAGGGAAGGGACTCAAGAGTAAGATGGGGGAAAACAGGAAGTAAAGCAGCCATTGGAGAAGGGAACTAGAAACAGAATTGGAGAACCCAGCCAAAAATCAGCCTTGCTGGAGGAGGAAGCAGCCCCAACCTGCCCAGCTCCCAGCCCTTACCTTATTCCAGAATAAGAAGGGAAAATCTAGGTTACCCCTAAACTCTGTCCAACTCTGAGCAGAGGAATGGCACTCCCTGACCCAGGAACCAGTATCTGCCAACCTCAAGAGAAGAATGAGGGCAATCTCAGTCCATTCAGGGAGGCCCTTAGAGGTCATTCAGTCCCATTCCATGATTGTCCCAGTGGGGATGCTGAGACCTTGAGAGACAGCAGGTCACACAGCAGATTGGGACAGAATCTCGTCTTCTACCCAGGAGAGGAAGCCCTGTGTTCTTCCCACATCCTGCAACCTGTGTCCCCTCTGAGGAACACTGAGTCATCTCTTCTCCTCCTTTGCCACCACCCCTGCAGGTGCCACTTCCCCTGGAGAGCTGGATAGGGAAGTGTGTACACAGAGAGCCATAGAAAGCAGCTGGGTACAGCTGGGACAAGCTTTGGTCTCAACTAGATGCCTCAGTAGCCAGATGGCGACTTCTGGGCTGCCCCAGCTTTGGGCTTCCCAAGGCCCAGCACAAGTGTGAGGCAGAGCTCTCCAACAGCCAGTTAAATGCAAGAGAGGTGGGACTCAAGGGGGAAAGCCCCCTCTCAGCTCCTTGCTGCTAGAGCTGCAAGACCCCAAGCCAAAAGGAGGCTTAGGGACCTTTTGATGCAACCCTGTCACTTAAGTGGAGGTGCAGAGATGACAGAGCCTGAACCAACTAGGCTTTCTTCTTCTCCTTCTTTTCTCCTTCTCCCTCCCCCTCTCTCTCTATCTCTCTCTCCTCTCTGTTTGGGGGCAGGGGAGAGGACCGAGGGTTCCAACCTTGCAGGTGCTAGGCAAGTGTTCTACCACTGACCTACATCCTCAGTCTAAGCCTTTTTTCTTCTTTCTTTTTCTTTTTCTGCTACTAGAGATTGAACCCAGGGCACTTTACCACTGAACTACATCCTCAGTCCTTTATTTTTCATTTTGAGATAAGGCCTTGCTACGTTGCTTAGGCTGCCCTCAAACTTGTGATCTTCCTGCCTCCGCCTCCTGAGTCACTGGGGTTACAGGTGTGCACCACCACACCCAACCCTGGGTCTCTTTTCTAACAAACAGCCTCCCTTAATAACTAGAGGAATATGGCAGGGTGTTTGAAATGAACTTTTGCTGCCCTTCATTTGCCCACCTGTAATTCTACAATAATATGTCCCTTCACCCTCCCCTTTCTGAACCCTGTGAGGACAGAATTTTAATAAAGAATATAAAAACAGTAAGTGGAGCTAGACACAGTGGCACACACCTGTAATCCCAGCAGCTCGGGAGGCTGAGGCAGGAGGATCGCAAGTTTGAGGCCAGCCTCAGCAATTTAGCGAGGCCCTAAAGCAACTTATAGGGACCCTGTCTCTAAATAAAATATTAATAAAGAGCTGGTGATGTGGCTCAGTGAGTAAGTGCCCCTGGGTTCAATCCCTAGTACAAAAAAAAAGTAAGTAGATTATTACAAGTTTTAACCAACTCAGTGAAATCCTCTTAAAATACCCTTACATCTGTGTGTGGGCCACGAGAGATGTGGAGCTATTCAGACCCTTTAGCCTGTAATACTATTCCCAGCCATGTACCCTCAGGGAAGTTTTTTATCCAAAGTATTCACAGAAGGGTCCTTTATAACAGTGGATGGAAACTGGAAGGATCCCAAATGCTGAACAATGGCGGATGACTAAAGAAGCCCAGCGGATCAAACAGCCTTGCTGGAACCGCTTTGAAGTAGGAGGTGGAAGCAGCGGGGGCGGGTGGGTATTGGACTCACCAAGCAAGTGGGTTTCAAGAAATATGGGCACAGGCTGGGATTGCAGCTCAGCGGTAGAGCGCTTGCCTTGCATGCGTGAGGCCCTGGGTTCGATCCTCAGCACCACATACAAACCAATAAAATAAAGACATTGTGTCCATCTACAACTAAAAAAAAAAAATTAGAAAAAAAAAAAGAAATATGGGCAGGCCGGGAGCCCAAAGTCCCATGTTCCAGTCAAAGTCTGCCAGTCTTCCCAGAGGGGACAGCAGAGCTGACAGGGAGCATCAGGGGCCCCCAGTCCTGTAGCACCGCAGAGGACTGCGCTGGGGCAGACGCCCACTCCTGCCCAGGCCTCTCTGAAGTTGGGCATTTTCAGTGAGGAGAGGAACAGAGTGGAAGGCGGCAGTCTGCTGACTTTGTGTTAACTCGTCTTGCAATGTTTCATTCATTAAAATGTCCCCATTACTTTATAATTGCTAAAAAAAAAAAAAAAAGGAATTTATACATAATATAAGGCAATGGAAACTAGAGAAGAAAATCCCCCCCACCCCACCCCACTGTGAGCTCAAGTTTTCAAGGAACCGAAAAGATATTTTTCCTCAGAAATGTGAGCCATGCTGGCAGGCAGGTTTCCTGAGGACTTTTCAGTTCTGGGTCCCAGTTCTGCATGAGGCCCTGAGGTTAGTGGCTGACCCATACCTGCCAGATCCTTTGCCAGATCCTTTGCATAATTTCCCCAAGGCCCAGAGAACTCTCACCTGCTACTGTTTCTACACCCGAAGGATCTGGGCCAAGACAGAGCAGGCCACAGTGGTGCGTGCAGGGCCCTACATCTCCACTCGGGCTCACAAACACTCACCTGGAGCCTCCTCATGTCCTGGAAGCCCAACCCTAGCCCCAGCGGGTTTCAAACAAAGATAGGCTGTCTCCCTGCAGCATCCTTTATCAAGTCCTATCTTATCCAGATGCACCTATAATCCCATCAACTTGGGAGGTTGAGGCAGGAGAATCCAAAGTTCAAGACCAGCCTCAGCAACTTAGCGAAGTCCTAAGCAACTCAGGGAGACCCTGTCTCAAAATAAAAACTAGAAAGCGCTGGGGATGTAGCTCAGTGGTAAAGTGACCCTGGGTTCAGAAAAAAACCAGCATTAGCCTCTTGTTCCTGTATTTTTCTTTTTTCAGTCTGAGGACCCTCCAGTGTCACTCAAATCGGTCTCCCAAGGTCATTTCTCCTGGTCAAACCAATTCCCAGTCTCTGATTTGTCTTCCTGTTACCCCTCTTCCCCAGGCCTGCTGGCAAGTCAACAATGTATCCAGGCTCACTGGCCTCTGTCCTCCCCAGCACTTGTTTAGTACTAGATTGTGGCTGAAGCTGCTACTCCCTCCTAATATCCTTCACACCCCTACCCTTGACCTTGATGGTTAGTAATTAAATTCCTACTTCTAGCTGGGTACAGGACCACCTAACATAAAGACAACATTTCCCAACCTTCCTCCAAGCCACAGGACTTCATTCTGGTCAATGACATAAAAGAACAAGTGTCCGCTTTGTGACTTAAAGATACTATTCTTAAAAAGAAAGGATATATCTAACACAAATATTCAAATATTTAACAACCAGTACTGACAGGACACGGGCCAGAGTGCTGGAGGAATGTTCTGGAAGGCTTCAAGTAGCTAGGTTCCTGTCTTGGAGGAATGAGTGGTTTCTGGGGATGAGTGGAAACGGTAGGGAGAGCAGAGAGGCTGGGGTGGCATTGGGGCCAGCAGCTAAGCTATTCACCACCTAGCTTAGAATAATTTTTTTTCTTTTTTTGCAGTGCTAGGAATCAAACCCAGGGCCTCGTGCCTGCTAGGCACTCTAGCATTGAGCTATATCCCTAGCCCCCCAAAATTCCGTAATCTAACCACTGGTAAAGCTCTACTGATGTGCACCAGCTAAATTTAAATATCAGCCATGGCTACAAGCTCATTTCTTCTTCATGCTGCCTGCATGGCAGGAGCTCAAGCATCCATCCTGCACCAGGAGGGAGAAGCTTTGTTGAGGATGACAAAATAGAAGACTGTCCCAGTTACTTAGGAGACTGAAGCAAGGAGGATGGCTTGAGCCCAAGAATTCCAGGCCAGCCTGGACAATATAAAGAGACATTGTCTCCAGAAATGCTGGGCTTGGTGGTGCATTCCTGTAATTCCAGCAGTTCATGAGACAGAGGCAGGAAAATCTACCTGCCCCCAGACAATGTTCTGAGATCCTGTCTCAAAATAAAAGTTGGAAAAAGGGCTGGGGGTGTAGTTCGGTGGTAAAGCACTTGCCTAGCATGCATGAGGCCCTGTGTTCCATCCCTAGTACCGTAGGAGAAAGAAAAACAACAAAAAACAAATATGTGCCTGGATCCCTGGTGATCATGCTAGCTCTACACAGTCTGCCTACTTATATCTTGTTAAGTTTTCATTATCTCGTGTTTTCTGTTACACCCACAGCTTCTCGGCAATGCTCAAGGCCCGGGATAGCTTTACTTACCCCTGTGCGATTCCTGTTCTACCTCTTCCCTCGGTCTCTAAGGAGGAAGTTCCTGCTTGGTGAAGCTTTGTTTTCTTTTCTCTTAGTGAATTTAACTGCTAGGCCCTCATATGCCCTTGTTGGTCAGCTCCTGTCACCTCTAGGACCATGCTGACCATCTGTGCATTTTGATTGGTCAGTGCCCATGTCCCACTCACACTTAAACACTGTTAACACTGCCCCTCAAGGACTTTGTCAATTGCCCTTTCCTTTTCTAAATTTCAGTCTCCCTGTGCACAGACTTGCCCCCACAGAGGATAAATATGTCCCAGGTCTCCCATCCCAAGGGAACTCTTTCCCGACTCCGAGCTTCCTCTGAGTGTCCTCTTACCTTCCCTTCACTACCTGCTCCTTGAACCATCTACACTCGCTATATCTACACTGCCCTCCCAACTAACTGACCCAGTCCACCACTCTACCGAATGGCTTTTCTTTTAGTGTCTTTTTCTACCTTTTTTTTTTTTTTTTGGTACTGGGGATTGAACTCAGGGGTACTCGACCACTGAGCCACATCCCCAGCCCTATTTTGTGTTTTATGTAGAGACAGGGTCTCACTGAGTTGCTTAGCACCTCGTGGTTGCTGAGGCTGGCTTTGCACTCGCGATTCTCCTGCCTCAGCCTCCCTAACTGCTGGGATTACAGGCGCCCGGCTTCTTTTCTTACTTTATAATTTTTCTTTGTTTTTATTTTTTAACCAAATTTTTTGTTATTGTTGTTTGTTTTGTCTTTTTTTTTTTCAGTAGTAGGAACTGAACCCAGGGGTGCTCTACCACTGAACTACATCACACCTGTTTTTCATTTATTTAGAGATAGTCTCCCTAAATTGCCTGGGCTAGCCTGGAACTTGCGATCCTCCTGCCTCAGCTTCCCAAGTCACTAGATTATGGGTGTGCACCACCACACCTGGCCCCAAATGGCTTGTTTTGCAGTGCTGGATATCAAACCCAGAACCCTTGCGCCCTCACACATGCCAGTCAGGTGCTTTACCACTGAGCCACATCCCAGGCCCCTCAAATGACTTTTGGAAAGTACTGTCATCCCTTAGTGTCTATAGGGAATTGGTTTCAGGAACCTTGTGGATACCAAAGTCTGCCAGTGCTTAAGTCCCTTGTATACAATGGTGTAGGATTTGCATATCACTTTCACATCCTTCTATATACTTGAATCATCTCTAGATGACTTAAAATACCCCACACAATGTCTATCCATCACTTCATTTACATGGATTCAGTGTAGTACTCTGCACACTTAGCAAATTCAAGTTTTGTTTTTTGGAATTTTCTCGAATACTTGTTTTAATCCATGGTTGGTTGAATCCCTGGATGTGGAGCGCATGGATTGGGAGGGCTAATTTACTGTAGATAATAAGTTCCTCTGTAGAACGTTCCCCAGCACCCTGTTCCCTTTAGACTTTGACGCTGTGGGCCTGCTCCTCCTTCCCACAACTCCCCCCAGCTTGTTTGGTACCAGTGACACTGCAGGAACAGGGAATATGTGCCCACACCGCTCACTTCCTCAGCACGGCAGACATCACTGACAGAACCGACTTCTGAAGCCTTCTCAGCCCAGGACTCCAGCTGCCGTCACCAACCTTCAAACCTGCCATCCCTCTAGATGGGGCCTGCCTGGGAAGATGCTCCACAGTGGAGACGGGCTCCTGAGGGCATGCTTCTGGAGCACATGTGCAAAGCAGCAAGGGCGGCAGGGGAGGGCTGGAGGGAAAGGGGAACACGGTGAAGGTGCAGCCGAGGCCGGCCTTCACCACCAGGCGAGATGGCCCGACAGAATAGTCCTCAACCATAGCACCACAGCGAGGGGGAAACAGGAATTAAGAAATGACGCCCTCTGAAATTAAGAGCAACTTCCTGATAACTTGTTTTTCTGCAGGATTTGAAATGGTGTCCTTTGCAAGCTCCAAATTATTTTAACTTCTAAACTTCCTCATAGTGCAAATGAAAACTTCCTCCTGCTGAGGACAGAAGCTGAGATGACAGGTTCTCTAGAGAACTCAGTCTGCATATGTAGAGTTCCTGCTTTGCTCCCACTTTGCTGTTTCCTTTATAAAAGCTTTCCTCACCCCCAAGTCCAGCACCTGAAGATAGAAATTTGAGACCAAAAGTTCTCCCTTTCTCAAAGCTGGCTTTGTGTAAAACCTTTCCCACCAACCTGACTTCTAAAATCAATTCGGGGCTTGGGGGGCACTCTACTAGGGAATTACATCACTAGCTCTCTTTTTTATTTTTCACAGGGTCTCACTAAATTACCCAGGCTGACCTTGAACTTGGGATCCTGTCAGATTCATGCCTCAGCCTGTTCAGTCTCTGGGGTTACAGGCCTGCACCACTGTGCCTGGCCTTAAATTCTTTCATGGAGCAGTGAGCTGAAATGCCACTCCCTCCAGTAAGGGGCCGTTCTACTTCAAGATAGTGCTGCCCCAGCAGAGGGGTACGAGCATGGGTGACGGGCTCCCACTGGCTGAGGGCAATTCCTGGAAAGATACACAACTGGGACCTTCAGCAGGCAGTCCTTCCCCAGAGGGGCAAGCAGCTCCATCCTGAAAAGATAAAGTAGGCAGTAGTGTTACAGGGCTGGGGCTTTTGGGGAAGCGGAGGCAGCACAAAGGCCCGCCTTCAAACCCTGATTCTTGCGATCAGGTCGGAAAGACTTCAGACACATCGCTCAGAGAAAAAGTGAGTTTATTAGAAGGGGTGGGAAAGGGAGAAAGGGGACACTCTCAAGGGAGAGAGTGGGTCCTCTCAGAGAGGAAAGGGGCAGCGCTTCTCCCCTCCTCCAGTTTTACTGGGGTCCCACGGAAGTTTTCAGAGAATCATATCCAGGTTCACCTCTTGACTTGATTTTTGATTGACAGCAGGATGACATCAGACTCTCAAATCCCCACTGTGCATGACCACTCTAGGTCACCTTGGCCAATGCTGGCCGGTTCTAATTGGAACCTGTTCTTATAGATTTTGTGATTAAGAGGAATTATCCTTATCTCCCTGAGTTCTGGGACCTGGTCTGTATAAATGTCACAAACCCATTGAGAAAGCTGTTACTTATGTTCTTATTGATGTTATTTCAGGCCTGCTGTTTATCCTGCAGATAACAGGTGATTCCCTGAGGAATGTGACATATCCTGTGAACTTAAGGCAGGCAGTGCTGCAGGTAAATTGCTTCTCAAAAGTGAAAGCATGTGGAGGTCAGCACGATGGGCCTAGTTTAAAGAATTACTCCTTCAACCTCATATTCCATCACTCATGTCTGGCTGTTCTCTATCATTTTCCCTTTAAGGACTTTGAGTTCCTAAATTCTTTTAGGGCATTTGAGTGTTGACACCTGGCTGCTTTCTGCTGAGAGATGGTGAAGTGGAAGGAAGTGACCGCAAGTCCTCACTCTCTATCAGGTGGGGCATGGACAGTTAAGGGTATTCAGCATCAGAGCAGTCCAGAGGTCCATGGTGGCAGTTGGCTGGTGACTGGATGAGGCATACATAGGGCAAGGATCATGCTAAGGTGACAGTGGACAAAACAGCAAAACATTATTTTCTGCAAACAGTTGGCACAAAGGCAGTCAGTATTACCAGCCATTCTCTGAAAACCATGAAGAAAGTACCTCCTTAAAGCTGAGAGTCCAACAAAGCTTTAATTTTTTTTTATATAGTTTTTTAGTTGTAGATGGACACAATGTCTTTATTTTATTGCTTTGTATGTGGTGCTGAGGATCGAACCCAGGGCCTCACGCATGCGAGGCAAGCGCTCTACCGCTGAGCTACAATCCCAGCCCCACAAAGCTTTAATTTGTGAGTGGAGATCAATTGAGGCTTTAGAAATATTTGCAGAGTTGTTAGAAATATAGACACAACATTTAGGGGTTTTTTTGTTTTGTTTTTTTTTTGGTACTGGAGATTGAACTCAGGGGCACTCGACCACTGAGCAACCCAGCCCTATTTTGTGTTTTATGTGGAGACAGGGTCTCACTGAGTTGCTTAGCGCCTCGCCATTGCTGAGGCTGGCTTTGAACTTGCGATCCTCCTGTCTTAGCCTCCCTAAGTGCTGGGATTATAGGCTTGTGCCACCGCACCCGTCTAACATTTAGTTTTTATACTGGCACAGGTGTACCCTTGAGCTATGGTTAAGATATCAAATGCCATCTGATTTCTGTAAAATACTGTTCTAATTAGCAGCACCACTGTGTTTATTTTTTATTTTTTTGTAGTAATGCTAGTAGTTGAAGTAAAACCAGTGGTCCCCATTGTCATGACAACTGTAGGTCACTTTGGGCCACATTGACTGGTTCTAATTGGAACCTGTCCTCACAGATTTTATGTTCAGGGGAATTATCCTTACTTCCCTGAGTTCTGGCATCTGGTCTGTGTAAATGTCACTAAATCAGAGAAAAACAAATTACACCTTCAGGGTAACTTGTGTTCCTCTTATTATCATTATTTCAGCCTGCATTTCTCCTGCATATAACATCTAGTTTCCTAAGGAAACCAGGTGCTTTATCACTAAGTTATATCCTAGCCCTTTTTATTTTTTATTTTGAGACAAAGTTTGAGACAAGGTCTTACTCAAAGGTCCATCAACAAGTAAAGAAAAAAAAGTAGTACTTCTGCTATTGTTATAAAGTGAAATTAGCAAAATAAAAAACATACTTCATTTGAATAATAGTTTTGAACTAAGAAGCATTATTTCTATATTAAAAGAATGTATCTCTCTTGCTCAGTTGCTTAGGGCCTCACTGTATCCGCCACCATGCTTTGTTACCTCTGTGTTTGTAGAAAGATCCCTTTAGCTGTACCATTTAGGGCTGTCTTGGTAAAGTTAGTTTAGGCCTTCCACATGACATATTACTTTTTTTTTTTTTTTGGTGCCAAGGATTGAACTCAGGGGCACTCGACCACTGAGCCACATCCCCAGCCCTATTTCGTGTTGTATGTAGAGACAGAGTCTCACTAAGTTGCTTAGCGCCTCGTTGTTGCTGAGGCTGGCTTTGAACTCACGATTCTCCTGTCTCAGCCTCTTATTGATGTTATTTCAGGTGACTCACCAAAGTTGCAGGTCCCTTAGAAGTGCCCTGTCATTCCCTGGGTCTTGGCTGACCTTAGAGGGCAAAGACCAAAATATTGGCTGCTTTTTTTTTTTTGTTAGCCCTTTTACTTCCTTGATTGGGGTCTCCTGGTTTTGGTTTTATACATCCAAAGTGCTGGGATTACAGGCATGCACCACTGCGCCCAGCTATGTTACATTTTTTAAAGCAATATAAGGGATAAATATTAGGGCTAGATAATCATAACAGTAAAAAATAGAAACATAGATCAAGTCCATCTATGTAAGAGATTATAAGATTTGTAGGAATGTGAGATCAGGCTCAAACTGACTCAGGACAAGCTTGTGACTCTGGCAAAGTCTTTTGTGATGATTATTATTTTTAAAAATTTTTTTTAGTTGTAGATGGACACAAATATCTTTATTTATTTATTTATTTATTTTTTGGTACTGGGGATTGAACTCAGGGGCACTCGACCACTGAGCCACATCCCCAGCCCTATTTTGTGTTTTATGTAGAGACAGGGTCTCACTGAGTTGCTTAGCGCCTTGCTATTGCTGAGGCTGGCTTTGCATTCTCAATCCTCCTGCCTCAGCCTCCCAAGTCGCTGGGATTACAGGCATGTGCCACCACATCTGGCAAGAATCCTTCCTTTATAGTCTCCAACTTTACTTACTTTTGGGAGAGCTGACCCAAGTGTTCATCTCAAGTTGTATTAAAAGAACATATCTTTCCTTTTAAATGTCCATATATAACTGTGTTTTGATTATACTTTACTGCCAAGTATTTAAGATTGAGTTGGTAAAAAATAGACCATGTTCTGCCAAATATGGTGGTGCACACCTATAATCCCAGCAGTTTGGGAGGCTGAGGTGTGAGGATCCCAAGTTTGTGACCATCTCAGCAACTTAGCAAGGCCCTAAGCAGCTTAGTGAGACCCTGTTCCAAAAACTAAAAATAGCTGGGGATGTGGCTCAGTGGTTAAACACATCTGGGTTTAGTCTGTGGTATTACAACAACAACCAAAAAAAAAGAACTCGTTCCTTCCTGTCTATTGTTAGGGTCACATGAGATTCCTCAGAGGTCACTCTTGGGAACTTGTGACAAGACTCTTGCCTCCTTTAGCCTTTTCCTAACAGTTGTGCCATCTGCCAGATGGGTCAAGGTCTTGCTGACCACATGTGGCTTCCCTTGGAAGCATCAGACACAATTGCCTCTCCAAGGTCCCTCCTCTTTGCAGAATGTGTTCTGGTTGGATTCCTATTCTCTAGGGTCCTCGTGATTCCCCAATTGGGAGGGCAGGTGACTCACCAAAGTTGCAGGTCCCTTAGAAGTGCCCTGTCATTCCCTGGGTCTTGGCTGACCTTAGAGGGCAAAGACCAAAATATTGGCTGTTTTTTTTTTTTTTAGCCCTTTTACTTCCTTGGTTGGGGTTTCCTGGTTTTGGTTTTATACATCCAGCAGGCCAGTTTCACCATCTTGTAGTGATAGTTCTGTGTTTTACTTTAATGTCTATAATTTCATAGTTACCCTTTCCATTTAATTAGGGTCAGTATTAGTACTGGAAGTCAGCATTATATCCTATTTGTTCTATGGGTGATGGCTTATTAGCTTAACTCAGGTTGTTCTGTTAGAAGTAGTACTTCTGGGGCTGGGGTTGTGGCTCAGTGCTTGCCTGGCATGTGTGAGGCACTGGGTTTGATTCTCAGCACCACATATAAATAAATAAAATAAAGGTCCATCAACAAGTAAAAAAAATTAAAAAAAAAAGAACCAAAAAATTAGTACTTCTGCAACTGTTATAAAGCGAAATTAGCAAAAGAAAAAGCATACTTCATTTCAGTAATAGTTTTGAACCAAGATGTGCTATTTTTTATAATAACATCAAATTTACCTTTGGTGTTTGTTAGCCCTACAAAAATCCATAAATTTACCAAATCAATCACATGTGAAATCCTTCATAAGTTTTACTTTCTTTTAAAACTCTTTTTCAGCTTTTAAATATCTTTTATAACTTACACAAACCTTTGCTTAGTTTTATTTTGAGATCACAATAATCTTTTTTTTTTAAATTTTTTGTTGTCAATGGACCTCTTTTTGTTTGTTTATATGTGGTGCTGAGACTCGAACCCAGTGCCTCACACATGCTAGGCAAGCGCTCTACCACTGAGCCACAACCCCAGCCCCAAGATCACATTAATCTTTACAAAAAAATATCTATCTTTTGGACATAACTTTAAATGAGCTTAATTTGAGTTTCCTTTGGGTGAGAAGCAGAGCCTCATCTCGGTGAGGCTGGCCTCTTGAGAACTTTTGGGTAAAATGTTTGATTTCCAAAGCTGATCTTTGCCTCTTTTAAAAACATCATTCTACAAAGTTCTTACATATCTATTGAAATATCAGTTAACGTAATACAACATTACATCTGAAACACGAAGCAAACAGAAAAGCTGAGAGAGCTCCTAATTTGCTTTTTGTGGGAAAAATGGAAAAAGGCTATCATGTTCTACATTGTCAACCTTTAAATGAATCAGGCTCTCATTATTATTATTTATTTATTTATTTATTTTTTTGGTACTAGAGATTGAACTCAGGGGCACTCAACTGCTGAGCCCCATCCCCAGCCCTATTTTGTGTTTTATGTAGAGACAGGGTCTCACTGAGTTGCTTAGTGCCTCACCATTGCCGAGGCTGGCTTTGAACTTGCAATTCTCCTGTCTCAGCCTCCCTAAGTGCTGGGATTACAGGCTTGTGCCACCACGCCCAGCTCAGGCTCTCATTATTATGTTCCAAAAATACATTTAAATTTCCATCCCAGTGTAAAGAGTAACATAAAACTTTTATATCATTTATTGTTGACACAATACCTTTATCTTATTACAATATATTAAATGACATAAATAGATTCCTAACTAAATTTACTATTTTTGTATAAATATGAAAGATGCTATCATTACTAACAACTTCAGTTTGGAGAAGACCCATCTTGGTCAAGTGCTCTCCTAAGCTTTACATTTTAAAAGATTTGTCTACTTGTGAAACATGAATACACCTAATATACAAAGAATCCAATAATAATTGGCACCATAATTACACAGAGGTCTTTAATGTTAACTTAGTCTTAACTTTTAAAGTAAAATGTAGAACCCATAATGTAGAGTAACTATAATCACAGGCCTGCATAGGTTAGCAGCACTGGCAAAAATCAAAGGATAGTTTTAATCTATTGTAATTTAGGAAATGGTGTTACATTCATCTATAAGCTAATTCTGATGCCATGTACATGACCTATAGATACAAGCACATATGGAGATGCAACATACAATACACAGGTGTGAACCAATATACATAAAACAGACAGGAAACAAAAATTTTATAGCTTTTTACCAGGCATTAGATCCCCACAGGTAGGAGATAAAAGAGCTACAGATGAGCCGGGCACGGTGGCGCATGCCTGTAACCCCAGCACTTAGGGAGGCTGAGACAGGAGAATTGCGAGTTCAAAGCCAGCCTCAGCAATGGCGAGGTGCTAAGCAACTCAGTGAGACCCTGTCTCTACATAAAACACAAAATAGGGCTGGGGATGTGGCTCAGTGGTCGAGTGCCCCTGAGTTCAATTTCCGGTAGCAAAAAAAAAAGAGCTGCAGATGTTTATTACACAGTCTCTATCAGATTTAACCCTTTATACATTAAAATACAGCCTGTCACAGATGTCCTTGGTGTGACAATGAGAAATCAGAAATAGACTTATCTGATTATAAATGCATCATCATTTATATGATAGTAAAACATTTATATAGTCAAAGCAAACAGATGTAAGTCAGGTTTTAACATGGCAGTGTGACCTTTTATGTCAGATACAACGTATAACAGAGAACACCTATTGGTTATCTTGCCTATAAACCTATATAGCTTTTATCTTACAACCTTTTAAGTAACGCTTAGACAAAGCTCAGGCAAACATTTAGTTACTGGATGTATACCTATCTTTAGTCATATAAATTTAGGTGTCAATTATATTGTAATAACACAGAATGACAGTTATTTATTTAACCAGTTATAATACTCATTTAAAAAACTTTAAAACAAGTACAAACCCTAATTTCTTTAAGACTTAGTTTCCCAAAGTAATAAAACCTAATAGACACAAGAATTTATATTAATAAATAAGAGCAGATCAATGTTCTAAGAAAATCATCTTGATTGGCTGAGGCAAGAGGATCTCAAGTTCAAAGCCAGCCTCAAAAATTTAGTGAGATCCTAAGCAACTTAGACCCTGTTTCAAAATAAAAAATAAAAAGCGCTGGAATGTGGCTCAGTGATTAAGTGCCCCTGAGTTCAATCACGGGTACCAAACAAAAAGAAAGAAAACCTTGTTGTTTTAACACATAGAGGATTAGATTCTGGTTTTATATTCAGAACATTAAAATTTGACCTTAGGAAAACCCTTACATACCTTTAACTGACGATGCTAACTATAGCCAGTTTAATCATATACACATTTTTTTTTTAACTTTCTCAGACACTCTACAACTTGTTTACATCCTTAGTTTTATCCTGTTTCAGTTTTTCATTTTGATCTTTAGGACAAAAATACTACTTTACCATACAAAATATTTTCTTATCCAGAAACATTTCCTTTTCCTTACTAAAATATATTTCCATATGTAATAACTTTCTTATATCTCTTCCTAGATGCTGACTTTTTAAATTTACATTTTGAAATAATCCTTATGAAATTTCTGAATTTTGACAAATTATTCCTTTTTAATAAGATGAAATGCTTTGTTTTTATAGTTTTCTTCCAATGAAAACATGCAAAGGTTAAATCCTTTGTATTTTTGCATATAGAATTATATCTGTTAGAATTTTAACTCTTAGTAATCTCACTTTTAGTGAAAACCCAGAAACAAAGCAACCTCAAACTGTTTTTCCATTTACCAAAAATCTATAAAAACACATTTAATAGACCCAAATATATGTAGAATTTGAGAAACTAAGAGTACTTGAATTTAGTAGTTGATGTTCTAATACTTTAACTTGCAAATTAATCAGATATTTATTGTAACAAATACACTTATAAAGATTAATCTCATTGCTGGGGCTGTGGCTCAGCGGTAGAGCGCTTGCCTCGCATGCGTGAGGCCCTGGGTTCGATCCTCAGCACCACACACAAAGCAATAAAATAAAGACATTGTGTCCATCCACAACTAAAAAAATATTTAAAAAAAAATTAATCTCATTTATGTTAAATCTAATTTATCCATTTTAACTGTTAACTTTAGAGTACCCGTGAAAACCAAGATCTTAGACAAGCCTAGTAACATTTTAAGCTATCTTTTTCCTGCTGAAGAAAAAATCCTAAAAACAATGGACATTCTACTCTAATTATCTTATAGAAACCGACACTGTCTTGATCAGCTGAATACCTAGGAAAATGTGTAGATTAGTAATTTTAAAGACATCTTTACTCTTATCTATTTAACCAATTTAAACTGACCTTTTTCTTAAAGGTTCAAGTCATGTGGGAAAAAAAAAAGCATTCAGATCCATTCCTTTTTATTAAATTTATGAGTGCTTATGGATCTATAATCCTATTTTGGTACCATGTACATGATATATAGATACAAGCACATACATAGACACAACATATAATACACAGGTGTGCACAGATGCTCATAAAACAGACAGGAAACAAAGATTTTATAGCTCTTTACTATAAAAGGTAGGAGACCAAAAAAAGCTATGGATATTTATGACACAGTCACTATCAGATTTAAACCTTTAGAAATTAAAGAAAGCCTGTCACAGAAGTCTTGGTTGTGACAGTGAGCAACAGATTATATAAAAGAGGACATAGACCCTGTACAGTGGAGGGTGGCTGGGGCAGGGTCCACCAATCCTATCTGCACACTGAATGAGTGGTTCAGGTGGCCACTCATTCATCCAGGAAGGAGATCTATGCCAAACATCACCACTGTTTATTTTTCCTTTTAGGACCTTCTAAAGGAGACAATCTCTTTCCTTTTCCAGTGAATGTGAGCATTAACCTTTGAATAATTGGCCTCTGAATAAAGACAGCAGGAAAAACAGATTAAGAGAGCTAACAAACTCCTGTTACACAAAACAAGACTTATCAGAACAAAATATATTAATTTAGATGTGCATCACAGATGAATTCACCAGAAAAACCATGAGCTCAAAAAAAGACAGTTTAAAAAGAAAAAAAGAAACAGCCATAATTACTCTAGTAAAGGAGCACATAGAATATATGTATCAGATCAGAGTGCATTTTTGGATCTGATTAGAGTCAGCCCAAATATTTCAAGAATATGGGAGCCCATGAAGTCTGGGGAGAGGGTGTACCTCAGGAGCAGATTCTCAAAAAAAGAAAACTTGTACATATGGGCTCTTTCCATTTTCCTTCCCTGTGCCCTTGTGGAGAGAAGAGAAAACCTCCAGGACACAGGGCATCCCAGGACATTTCCAGACTTTCCCCTGCAGTATGGGGTAACATGGTCTCCAACGCAGAATGTAGACCTCTTAAGCATCCTCAAAAGTCTGGGACCTGGCATAGTCAGCCTGTCCACTGTCCCTTCCCTTGTCTCTCCCTGTCCGTAGCATTTAAAGAGAAACTTACTGGACAGTAGAATGCCAGACGGCAAGAAAAGATCAGTGTCATTTATGTCCCACAGCAGCTTGCATTGAAAAGTAACAGTTTTTTTTCTGGTCTCAAACTCTACCTGCAAGCCTCACAGGGGGAGCTATCAGGCAGCTAAGGAGCAAGAAAAGCTGCTGTTTTGAGCCTGAGAGGCAAAGAACATTGAAGACGGCACACTGACCCAGAGATGGAGGGTACTCTTTACCTTAGATGTGAATTAGCCTTCCCACTGACTTAAGCCTGGAGTGAGGAATCATCATGTTTCGTTTATCCTTAAGGGCTGGGACATCCAAGTCACAATCAAGAAATTTTCAGGTCTTTACTAGAGTGTATTCTAATCAAAAATAAAAATCAATTACCTTGAGATTTTCCCACCAATCACCAAGAATCCAAGGTGGAGAATCGAGGTTAAGGAAAATCTAAATGGGAAAACTTGGATTGGAACCACCATTTGTCCCAGTGATCCCAATCCTCGGCATATACCTAAAGGACTTAAAATCAGCATACTACAGTGACGCAGCCACATCAATGTTCATAGCAGCTCAATTCACAATAGCTAAGCCATGGAACCAACCTAGATGCCCTTCAACAGATGAATATATAAAGAAAATGTAGCACATATACACAATGGGATATTATACACAATGGAATATTACTCAGCCATAAAGAAGAATGAAATTATGACATTTGCCAGTAAGTAAATGGATGAAACTGGAGACTATCATACTAAGTGAAATAAGCCAATCCCAAAAAAACCAAAGGCCAAATATTCTCTCTGATATATGGATGCTAACACACAATGAGGCAGGAGGGAGAAAAATAGAAGTTCATTTTATTAGACAAAGGGGAATGAATGGGACATAACTTTCCTATGTTCATATATGAATACACAACCAGTGAAACTCCACATCACATACAACCACCCATATCACATACAATCACAAGAATAGGAAGTTATTCTCCATGTATGTATGATATGTCAATATACACTCTACTGTCATGTATAACTAAAAAGAACAGATAAAAACTTTTAAAAAAGGCTAAAGGGAGAAAGCAAACAGAAAAGAGCTGGGGTAACCCATGATAACAGCAGAAACACCAATTGTAGCTGGATTGGGGCCTCCTGGGAAACAGGCAGCATAAAAGATCCCCTTCAAACCCTGATTCTTGCAATCACATCAGAAAGATTTTAGATATGTTGCTCAGAGTAACAGGCATGAGTTTATTAGAAGGGATGAGAAAGGGGAAGAGGGGGCTCTGTCAAAGGAAAGAGTGGATTCTCTCAGAGAGGAGAGGGACCTCAACCCTTTCCTCCTCTTTAGTTTTATTTTTTAAATTTATTTATTTATTTATTTATTTATTTATTTATTTATTTATTTATTTATTTATGAATGATGCTGGGCATTTAACACAGGGGCACTTTAAAACTAAGACACATCTCCAGTCCTATTTATTAATTATTATTTTTATTATTATTATTAATTTTAAAATTTTTTGGTACCAGGGATTGAACCTAGGGGTGCTTAATCACAGAGCCACATCCCCAGCCCTTTAAAAATATATATATGTATATGTATATACATTTTATTAGAGATAGGGTCTCACTGAGTTGCCAAGGCGGGGTTTGAACTCCTGATCCTCCTTCCTCAGCCTCTCAAGTTGCTGGGATTACAAGTATGCGCCATTACCATTGCCTTCTATATATATATATATATATTTTAGTTGTAGATGGACACAATACCTTTATTTTATTCATGTATTTATATGTGGTGCTGAGAATCAAACTCAGTGCCTCACACATGCTAGGCAAGCGCTCTACCACTGAGCCACCACCCCAGCTCCACGCCTGGCTTTTTATTTTTTATTTAAAGACAAGTTCTAAGTTACTTAGAGCCTCATTAAGTTGCTGAGGCTGACCTCAAACTTGTGATCCTCCTGCCTCAGCCTCCTGAGTTGCTGGGATTACGGGCATTCACCACCATGCCTGGCATTCCCTCCAGTCTTACTGGGGGTTCCAGGGAAGTTCACAGAGAATCTTTCCCAGGTTCACAGGTTCACCTCTTGACTTTTAACTGACAGCAAGATGACATCAGACTTTCAAGCCTTCACTGTCATGACAATTCCAGGTCACTTTGACCCGTGTTGGAACCTGTTCTTAGATTTCGTGGTTAAGAGGAATTACCTGTATCTCTCTGAGCTCTGAGATTTGGTCTGTGTAAAGGTCACAAAAGTCCCTCCTGCCACTTCAGGGTAACTTGTGTTCCCTTTTTAGCATTATTTTGGGGCCCACATTTCTCCTGCAGAAAACAGGCAGTTCCCTGGGGAATGTAGGTCCTGTGGACTTGAGCCAGGAAGGTAAATTGCTTGTAGGTAAATCGCTTTTCGAAAGTGAAAGCATGTAGAGGTCGGCACAGTGGGCCCAATTTACAGAATTATTGCCTTGACCTCATGTTCCCACCATTCACATCTGTCTGTCTGTCCCCTATCGGAAGACCACACCACTATACCACACCTGTTCTCAGTTGTCCTCCAGCCAGTTGGCCATTCGGTTTTAGAATACAGACCTTGGCATTAACTCAACCTTGCAATCTCTTTGCAAACTCCCAAACTTACCCTCCATTCATTCTGTCCTGTATTATCTGCAATTGCCCAAATAAGCCATGCAGGTTCACATTTATGTGCTCTGTAAATATCCTTCTCCCCTAATTCAGATTTCCTTCCTACCCCTTTCCCTGGAGAACTCTTATTCAATCTTCAATTGAATAATTGAAGCTAAAATGATAGAATTAAAGAAACATTAGAAGAAAATGGTAGAGGCAGCCGGGCGTGGTGGTGCAAGCCTGTAATCCCAGCACTTTGGGAGGCTGAGGCAGGAGAATGGCAAGTTCAAAGTCAGCCTGGGTAATTTAGTGAGACACGGTCTCAAAATGAAAAAATAAAAAGGGCTGGGATGTAGTTTAGTAGTGGAGCACCTCTGGGTTCAATCCTCAGGACTGCAAATAATAAATAAATGAATATGCAAATATATAAGTAAACAGAAATAGTGGAATCTCCCTCCTCACTCTTCCTGTTAGATTTTGCTTCTCACCAGGTTTTATCACAGCCTCTTGTGATTGCTTTAGCAATGCATTCATTGATCTCCTAGTATATGTCAGACACTGGACCAGGGACTGAGGACACTGAATTGAAAGACACAGCCTGAGTAGAAGGCCACACAAGAAACCTAATGTTATCTTATCCCCTCCTGGGAAGCCAGAGTGCCAAACAGTGCCTTGGCTCTTTCGGGGCTCCTGGCACACGGTTCCCACTTGGCCACCTCTGTGCCAGGAATGACCACACGCAAGCAGCCAGGCCATCCTGAAGGCTGGTGGGAGCCTGGACCGGGGCTGCACAGGGCCCTCCCTACTGTCCTTACCCTGGACTGGGAGAGCCCACCAGACACTGGATCTCTTGAATTTGCCAGGAGCTGGGGAGTGGGGCAGTGAGTCAGCTGCATCGGGCAGCATGGCAGACAGGGACCTGCTGAGTCACCCTGGGAAAGACCGCAGGCTGGTGAGGTCAGGGCCCATGTGAGGACTGGAGAAAATGGGGAACAGTGCCAGAAAAATGCTCAGACACAACGTTTCCACTGGTTTTGAGAAGTCCTCAGGCCCCGGCTATCCATCTGTGAATGTCAGAAGGAGAACCCTAGTGAACCCAAAGAGGGGACGTGACCGCTGCTCACACACACACACACACACCCGGGGAAGTAAGAGCAGACCAGACCCAGCTCTCCAGTCCCAGCCCTCCCACTAATCAGCTCCTATCTCCACCTCAGGCATCCATACAAGCTCCCCTCATTTGGACTCTGTGGCATTTCTGTCCCAAGAGGCTTCCAGGCTTCCTCTAGCCTGAGGTGTCTTTCTCTTCCTGCAGCGTTCCAAGCCCTGCTTCTAGACCTGTGCTCCCCAGCCAGGATCAGAGCGTGAATAATAGCGACTAGAAGAGCCTGGAAGGAAAGCAAGAATGGATTGTACCCAATCGATTATATTCTCATGTTTCTAAAAATTGAAGCATCATAAAAGAATCAAAAAGATACACTGGTATTAAAGTGTAAAGAAAAGTCACAGGAGGCCAGTGCCCAGGTTCCAGCACTGTGCTCCGACAGACCACACGAAAAATCAAAGTGGAGTCACGCCTCCTAAAATCAAAACTGCACTGCCTGGCCTTCCAAGAAACCAGGAGAAATGAGGGATACACGAATTTCCCAAACAGGCTAATTTGCATTGACATAAAAATGAAGTTTCTTCTGCTTTAATTCAATACCAAAGAAGTAACCTGGCCAGGGGCAGTGGCACACCTATAGTCCCAGCCACTTGGGAGGCTAAGGCAGGGGGATCACTTGAGTCCAGGAGCTTGAAATGAACCTGGGCAACACAGGAAAACTGTCTCAAAAAAAAAAAAAAAAAGACCTAAAGTAACCTGAACTTAACCAATCAGTTATTTTTTCTACTATTCTGCTTCTCTGTCCTCACTTTAGAAGGAAACTAACTTTTTTTTTTTTTTGGTGCCAGGAATTGAACTCAGGAACATTTGACCACTAAGCCACATCCCCAGCTCTATTTTAGAGAGAGTCTCACTGAGTTGCTTAGCGCCTCACCATTGCTGAGGCTGGCTTTGGACTCACGAGCCTCCTATCTCAGCCTCCTGAGATGCTGGAAATACAGGTGTGTGCCACCATACCTGGCTTATTTTTTTTTTTTTTTAGAGACAGGGTTTCACTATGTTGCCCAGGCTGGCCCAAAACTCCTGGGCTCAAGCAGCCTCCCAAACACATCTGACAGTTTTGAATTTGAGACCTGAGTCCTTCACCAAAGAGCGCATGCAGTACCTGACACTTCATGGGCTCTTTAAGGAAAAAACAAAGTCAATTCTCATCAAACCACTTCCTCCGTCCTTGGCGTTGACTCCACCCCTTCCCAGAGCCAGAAGCATGGTCTGAACAGGGCTGGCATCTCCCTGAAAAACCCTACCACACAGCCAGGCGTGGTGGCACATGCCCAAGCACTTGGGAGGCTGAGGCAGGAGGATCATAAATTTGAGAACAGTCTCAGCAACATACTGAGACCCTGTCTCAACATAAAAAGGCCTAGGGATAGAGCTCATAGTTACAGTTCTTGCCTTACATGCACAAGGGCCTGGGTTCAAGTCCCAGTACAGAGAGGAGATAGATAGACAGGAAGGAAAATCAAAGCACAGAGAAATTGTTTGACACATTTCATTTGTGTTCAAAGAAAGAAACAACATTTATAGGTCTATTTATTGTATCATATTTGCTTTGAATATCCCTGGAAGGATAAATTCAGAGTTTTTACAAAACTTTCTTGAGTTCAAAAGATTCATGGTTTGGTTTGGTTTGGTTGGTTGTTTTTGTTTTTTTTTAAATTTTTTTTAAACAATTTTTTTTAAGTTGTAGATGCACACAGTATCTTTATTTTATTTATTTTTATGTGGTGCTGAGGATCAAACCCAGTGCCTCACGCATGCAAGGCAAGCGCTCTACCACTGAGCCACAATCTCAGACCTGGTTGGTTGTTTTTGGTGCTGGGAACTGAACCTGGGGCCTTGTGCATGCTGAACTTGTGCTCTGCCACTGAGCTACACTCCCAGACTTGAGGTCAAACCATGTGAAGTTATTTCCCATTTTTTAAAAATAAAGATGATTACTCCAGGCGTGGTGGCTCATGCTTGTAATCCCAGCACTTAGGGAGGCTGAGACAGGAGAATCGCGAGTTCAAAGCCAGCCTCAGCAACTCAGTGAGACCCTGTCTCTACATAAAACACAAAATAGGGCTGGGGATGTGGCTCAGTGGCCGAGTGCCCCTGAGTTCAATCCTTGGTACCAAAAAAAATAAAAAAAAATAAAGATGATTACAACCAGAAATAAGTAAATAGACAACGACTATATTAAAAAAAAAAAAAAAAAAAAGATGATTACAACCATTAAAAAAAAAAGCAGCCAAGAACGGAGAGTATAGCTCAGTGGTAGAGTATTGGCCTGGCTTGCATGAGGCCCTGGATTCAATCCCCAGCAGCACAAAAGGGGAGGGGGGGGGGGAGCCGCTAGCAAGAAGCATATGAAAAAGGACTCAACTTCATTAGTTGAGGGGCGGAGGATACAAACCCAAACCACTTTACATCTACTAGGATGGCTGCAACCCCAAAAATGATTAAGGAAAAAAAAAAAAAAACAGGGGCTGGGGTTGTAGCTCAGTGGTAGAGCACTTGTCTAGCATGTATGAGGCACTGGGTTTGATTCTCAGCATCACATATCAATAAATAAAATAAAGGTCATTGACAACTAAAAAATATGTTTTAAAAAAGAAGAAAAAACTCCAAGAAAACAAAAACGATGTCAATGACGGTGTTGGCGAGGATGTGGAACAGTCTGACCCTCTTATGTTGCTAGTGGGAATATAAAATGGAGTAGCCGCTGTGGAAAACATTTCCTCCAAGATGTGGTGGTGCATGCCTGTAATCTCAGTGACCCAGGAGGCCGAGGCAGGAGGCTCACAACTTCAAGGGCAGCCTCAGCAACTTAGCGAGACCCTGTCTCCAAATAAGAAATGAAAAGGGCTTGGGGTGTAGCTCAGTGGTAGTGCCCCTGCTGAATAAGATAGGATAGACAGTAAAACAGGCAGACGGTTAAGGAAACGGGCGGCGGGAAGCCATCGGTGAGCAGTGTGTGAACTGAGCGACGTCGTTCCAGCCATTAGGCAGGGAAGCCGGGTCCTGGGAACTCCCAGGTGGAATCCACTCCACAATTCACAAGGCCGCCCTGATCTAGCTCAGCGCTCACGTCCAAGCACAGCCCTGGAGATGGGAGCGACCCACTAAGAACCAAACGACCTGTTTACTGCAGGACCCGGGCCACACCGAGAAGCAAGAGCAGAGACAAGACTCCTCCCACACCGAAACCTGACACCTACGGATCCCGCTTGATCTGTACGCTATAAATAAAGCAGCGTGGGCTTCTTTGTTAGAGCCAGACCCTTCTGGTGGGCTCAACCACTCACACCCCTGCTTTCAAAATATTCTAGCCTTTTTTCTTATTTTCTGATATATTATTACTTTCATAGCTTTTACTTCGCAGCCAGCCCATCTCTCCCATGGGTACCCATTCCCTCGTCCACGCAGGACGTGAGCGACAGAGCGACAATGCGTTCCATAATGGCTTTCCTAAATGCAAAGGCCACTCCATGAGATGTACCTGTAGAAGCATTCCAAACATTCCAGCCAACTCCTTTGTCCCAGGGCAGTGGGAAAAGACAGGCAAGACCAAAGTGAGCAAAGACCACAGACTCAAGAGCTAACCAATCAGAAAGTTGCAGGCTGAACCAATAGCCTCAGCACTTTTCCTATACCTTATTAGCACCAACAATTTTGGTGCTTTTTTGATGAATAACTACTTTTCCAAGACCTGATTGGTATAGATATTGACAAATGCCCCTACCCTGTAGCTATATGAGCCCCTTGACTAGTACACTTCAGTGGCAACCCTATCAGGTCCCCTCTGGCCCTGTGGGAGCTCTATCTCCTTTCTTCTTGCTTGAATAAATCTTCTTTCTCTGCAACTCGATAGTAGCATAGGTTGAAAATCTTGTTTCACGGGGTTCAGTCCCTAGCATAATATATATATATACAGTCCGGCATGGTGGCGCACGACTGTAATCCCAGCACTTAGGGAGGCTGAGACAGGAGAATCACGAGTTCAAAGCCAGCCGTGGAGTTGGCAAGGTGCTAAGCAACTCAGTGAGACCCTGTCTCTACATAAAACACAAAATAGGGCTGGGGATGTGGCTCAGTGGTCGAGTGCCCCTGAGTTCAATCCCAGTACCAAAAATATATATATATACACATATGTATACACACACACACACACACACGCACACACACACACACACACACACATATATATATTGAACATAGAGTTGCCACATTATCTGAGGCATACACTCAGGGGAATTGACAACATACGTCCACAGAGAAACATGTTCCTGAACATGTACAGCAATGTTATTCATGGTAGCCCCAAAGTGGAAACAGCCCCCTGTCCATCAACTGATGAAGGGATAAACAAAATGTGATCTATCCATACAATGCAATTTTATTTGGTGATAAAAAGGAGTATAGTAGACATATGCTGTCAAATGAATAAAAAAATGAAAGAAGCCAGACATGGAAGGTCACCTGTCCGGTGGTTCCATTCATATGAAATGTCCAGAAGCAGCCAATCCAACAGAGACAGGAAGTAGATTAGTGGTTGTCTAGAGCTACAGGGCTGGAGAATTTGGGGATGCCAGCTAAGGGTACAGGTTTTCTTTGAGGGTGACAATCTAAAATTGTTCTAAAGTTGATTGTGGTGATATCTGCACGAATATGTAAATATACTAAAAGACAGTGAATTGTACTCTTGAAATTGTGAATTGTGGG